>VDFB02000017.1:134250721-134717467 GCA_007258455.2 Sequoia sempervirens
CAATACATGCCACTTTCCTTGTGAATATTTTTATATTTCCCTTTGTTTCTTTTATTTGAATAACTAATTCCATTGAATAGGATACTCAAACCTTAAGTTGTACTTATTGTTTCATTGATATAGCATGGTGTGGTTGGTTTCTACTCCGTTTTAGGCCAGTCTTCAGGTTTAGTACTTAGGAGTTTGAGATACTTTTGGATTCATATCAAGTTATTGAAAATCTGGAGAATCGTTTTCAAGAAGCTCCAAACATTTTAAAGAAAGACTTGGATGAAATTTGCCAAATGGAGCATGTTGTAGAGAAAGGTGATAGTTTACCCAGAGTGTCTTTTAAATCTTCACAGCATCTGTACCTTTCAGTTGCTGTCAAACATGTTTTAGAGCACCTATTGATAGTGGTCATTGGAGCTTTGAATAGCTACAAAATTTATCTAACTGCTTTTTATAAATTGATACCTATTTGTATTTCTTTGATTTTGACTGAATTTTAATGGGATTTTAAAAATAAAAGTATTCAGGAATTTTGTTTTTTGTTTTTTTTCTAACCAGAATCTTGTCATCAAGATGTGACTCATGCTTAGGTCAATCAAAGAAAAATTTGTTTCTCTTTTTATTTTTATATAATATTCATAACAAGATATTCTAGAAATGAGGAATTGTGGATAAAGTATTTAGTGTTTTGACAACAATATGAACTTCTCAAGTAATTAATTATTGGATTTTATTGATTGAAAATTGTTAGCTTTTGACCTCTGTTATAGTGAGCAATGCTTGCAAGAAACAGTTTTTTATTTGAAATATAATCCTATTTTCAAAGTTTGTTTTGAATGGCAACTTTATTGGCAAATAAAACATGTTGGTAAAGATCACTTTCAGAAAGTGAATGTTTATGAAAATATGTTCACTGAGAACCATTGAATGGAGTTTTAGAGAGATTGACTGGAACTTTTAGTCAGCACGGTGTTGCAGCATTACGAAATCAGATATCTCATATTTTTTGTTTTCATTCGTAGATGTGTAGTAAGACATGGTAACCATGTAGGTACCAAGTCATGGTTTGTTAGGGTTAATAAAGGAATGATGTCATCAATCCACTACCAAATGAATAAGATTTTCATGTAGAATTAACATTCTTTGAAAGATTCAAAACCTTCTTTCAGTTTATAGTTTCAGTCAAAAACGTTTATGTATAGAAAACAACATGCTAATTTTGTATTATATTATCTCTGCTTTGTAGGATAGTGATATCCTATAGCATAGATGTGAGAATAAAGGCTGGCAGAGGTGGCGCACATCTAAAAATTTAAATTTAAGAGGGATAAGTGCATTTGATCGATGTGTTGTAAATGAAAACAAACAAGGCTAAGTGAATAGAGGACTTTGAACCATTCTTGGGCTAAAAGGAACATTCCCTTTAAAAGACAAGGACTAAACCAAAGGTATTTGAAGATGATCAACATTTAAAAGTCAGGATTATTAAGAAACTATGTTGTAATTTATAAAGTTATATGGATGTTTATTGGTAAATTAGATAAGAAAATACAGTTTGGTATTTTAAATTGAAAGAATATGAGGAGGGATAAAAAAGTGGAACTATTAAGGAGTTTTCTTTTGTAAATTTTGAAATATTTATCAGTTATATTAGTTATTAAATTAGAGTTTATCAAATGATGACTCCAATTTTTAAGCTTCTTTCTTATGTATCATACATGATGCAATATTTGTATTTCCAAGATCTTTTTCGGTAACAAAAATGAACTTATGGTCATTGGGTTGTCATATATTTTTCCAAATAAATTTATGGGTTGCAACCTGTGTTTCTATGTGTCTCCAATATTTTAGATCCATCTATAATTCAAAACTTCCCTTTAAAGGATTGACAAATCCCATGAACTTCCTTATTTTTGGTTGTCTTTTTAGATGGAAGAGTTTTGTATCTCCCAACAAAAGTCATAAATAGAAAATTATTAATAACTTTTTTCAACAAACTATGAATCATAGAGTTATGAAATGAAAACTATGAGCCTAGTAATTAAATGCTTTCTCCATTGATCAAGAGCATCAAATAGGGTTTTATGTAACACAATGAAGTTTTAATTTAGGTGAGGAATTACCAAGAGATAATGCACTAGGATCTTTCTCATGGACACGTAGAGTTAATTCATGTAGATAGTAGAACACTAAAGATCACAAAATATGTTAGTTGGAATTTGGTTGTTATTATAAAATAGATTCTTAATCTGTGTGCTTCCTTGGATTCTTTTATTTCTGTCATATTCTAGTGAATGGAATGGGGTTGCGGATTGTTTGGCTAAATGGGCTTCTAATCATTTGCAAGATTGGAATATTGTGGAAAGGGGTCAATTACCCCCGGATTTGTCACAAAAGTTGGACCAATTAGTGGAGATTGATAGGGATGTGTAATTCCCTTGCTTTGTATTGCTCTTTTTTTGGATTGAATAAATTTTTACCTCTTTTAGTTAAAAAGATCACAAAATATGTTGGAAGGAATGGAGAGAACATGAAATTTGATAAATTGGAGTATAATAAAGGGTAATTATTTGAACACAACCATGTTGGTAATGGCTTGGGTGAGGCTAGTACATATTACCATGATTAGCCTTTGTCAAGGACTAATGATGCTAGACAAGGGCTTGATCATTATATAATTGATGGTGAAGTGCTACATAGTAAATAAAGGAAATAATTGAAATCCATGTTGAGGAGGGGAATAAGTCATATTGAATTAGATGAATATTATATTGTACAAGTGGACTAAAAAGAGCTCATACAAACAAAAAATAATAATCTACAAGTGAATCCTCAAACTTATGTTGTTTGTCTTGATATTCAAATTTACACCTAATGTATAAATTTGTACCAACATGGAAATTCCACAAGTGTGGGACTTGAACCCATGAAATAACCTCCAGGATTTTACAAGTTGGCTCTTCATATAATTGTGCAATATACTCTCCTAATCATGAAATAGAAAAGGGAAAGAGATACAAAATTCAAACCTAATTTAAGATGATGCATCAAAAAGAGATATCTTATAAAGCACATAATTTTATTAAAAATGAAGGGTATATTCTACACAACCATTTATGAATGATTGATGTGTTATTCGCAAATAAAGACTATGAATATAACAATTGAAATGAATATATTATGACACAAAGAATTGCACAAGAGAGCATATTTAATTAGCATTGAATGAATATAATACATAAAAGGCTACTTGGAACAACCACAACTAATTAAAACTACTAATAGTGTCTTCAAGGCTTGAGTCTTTTACAACATTTTCTTGTCAATCAATTCCTATTCTATCCAAAAAGATGTTGATAGCTAGAAACCTTTAAATATTTATAGCCTTTTCTCTTGGGAATGGTGAAAAATCAAAACCCTTAAATGTTAGAAATTCCATAGTCAAGAAGTGATGGGGTGTTAATCTCCTTGCCAAATAGCTTAAAATGTTGGTTCTTATAGCAACTAAAGTTTGCAACTACTAGACCAAAATACCCAATAGATATAGTGGCCTTTCTATTCTATACCTTCTTTTGTTACCACCAATGGTACAACAAGAAAAACTATCTACTCTTCCATCCCTTTTGAGAAACATTGAATTGTTGCATGGATGGGACTTTATTATCCATGATCTCTATATGGGACCCTGTTGATGATGACTTGGACACTTTTGACAAATGTCATAACAAACTGAAGTTGTTTGACTAAAAACTTAAATATATTGCACAAGTTGTTGATATTTGAGAAATAATCAATGATTTTTCTTTCCTTTAGAAATATAGCCCCATTACTTCCATCTTGTCCATAAAATCACCAATGGTGCAATAAGAAAATTTATTAGACTAACAATTTTGAGGAATTGAGAGGTAATGACACCTATCCACCTCCCATTAACCATGCAAAAAGAATGGTACCTAAAATATTAGAATAACAAAACTACTAGCAAAACCTACTCAAAGGACAAATAGAGAGCAACACTCTATAGTTATAGTGACCTCTATGAGGTATTTTCCTTGCAAAGAAGAGTCCAAACATCTGTTTGGGCACCAAAATCACAAAATCTCAAATTTTCAAAACAAGTAAGAGTAAAATTATAGTTTCTCTAGGGTAGCTTGTAATGGCAGCCACTTAGCATTTGTAGGATACCCATTCCACTTTAAGGCTTCATAATCCTTTTCTAAGTATTTGATCTCCTTATGGGATTACTCTTCAATTTCTCTACCAAAGTGTTAAGCCGAAATTCTATTTGCAAAAAGGGTAGGAACTAATTCTACTTTGGTAGTGCTTGGTGTTTGTTCCTAGCTCTAAAAATATGTCCAATTTTCTTACCTTCTTTGTGAGCATTATTTTAAACTCTTATTCTTACAAAACAATATCATTTTTAAGAATGGGGAGAGAAGTCCTTGTTGGACCAATAATCAATGTGTCCCCTCATTTCCTTCACAACCTACTCTAAAGTGACCGGTTAGGTTTTGTTCTTTAAAGCATGGCCTTATTAAGGCTCATCGACTCATTGACCTTCATGATGGTTTCTCTTCTATTATTGAATCCTAAAAAAAGGAGAACATCATCTAGTGAGCTATATAGCTTCTCTACCAAGGCCCAAGCCTGGTAAAGTTTTAGAGAGAGAATCAATTGAGTTTGATAAATCTCAATTCTCACTTCTGCATTCAACACCTGAGCAAAAAAATGTTAACTTCAAAGCTTTCTTGAGCTTAGTTTCACTCAAATCTATCCTATTCCAATAAGATACATATATCTCTTTGATTATTGGTATATAGTTAGTGGTCTATAGTTCTACTTGTAGTTGTTGGATCTATTGATCCTTCACCAAGATCTCAGCTTTTTTTTACTTCATGAAGTCCATTATTTCCATGATCCTTGTATGAAGTTGAGTAGCTTTCACAATTCTATTCATTTCATATTCTTTGACCTTCTAGAGGGTCTAAAAATATCCTTCAATAGTTAGGTTGAACTTCTCTATATCGGACTCTAAGACAACCCATTTAGCTTGTTCTTCGTGCAAACTTCTCAGTGGAAGCTTGTTTTGGATCTTGAAACTCAACCTTTAAATCTTGAGCTCTTGTGATTTTCCCTAGGAATACAATTGATTCACCATTTCTTGCCTTTTTAAGTTGTAAATCTCTTTTTTTGAGTTTCCTACTTAGCTTAAAAAATTATATGGTTAAAAACTTTTAAAGTTCTTCCATGAACTCTGTAGACACTTAAAATTAGACTAACATTTCCTAACATTACATCACACTAATTTTTTTTTTGACTTTAATTAAATAATTTTATTATTTAATTAATCTTATATCATCTCCTATAGTTAAATAATTAGTAATTATTTAATTATTATTTAATTTTGCATTCCCCTATTAATTAAATAATTTTATATTATTTAATTAATTCACAATATTAGACACAATAAATATAAGGGAGAATGATGTTGGGCGTTGGCGAAGGTCTGTGCACGGCCATGGTTGGTTGTGGCTTGTGAGGTCGTGGTTGCATTCCTTTGTCTCCTTGTGCATGCATTTCGCTTTGTTTTGATCGATGGTTTTGAGCGATTTCCTGCTTGGGGGGGTGGTCTATGCTAGGGGGTTCTTTCCATGTGTGGTCTCTTTGCAGTTTTGTTTCCTCTTCATCAGTTGTTGCATGTATTCTATGTGCTTGGAGCTATGTGTTGGGCATTGTAGTGTGTGGATGGATGCCACTTCCTTTGGTTGTTGTGTTGCCTTATGTTGGGCATCTCTTTTTGAGAGTGTTTTGGTTGCTTTTTCCTAGCGTGTCTTGCTATTGGTTGATTGGAGTGCATTCTTTTTCCTGAGGATGGTGCTACAAGCATCTTTTGACTCGCAAAAGCTTGTTTCTTCTTCGCTAGAGAGAGGTCCTTATTCCTCTAATTTGGATAACCCTAATGTGGGTGTGTCTCAAACTGGTGGACTTCATTTGAAGAAAATTAATGGGTGTTTGGAGAGATCGCAAGATCGGCCAGTGCTGGTAATACAACCAAAATCCATTGTTGAAGATGTGAGTTATTATAGTAATCATGTTTTAATTTGCAAGTTTATTGGGATGTAGATTTTGCTTCCATTTTTGGACTCGTGGATTCGCAAGACTTGGAACTTGAAGGGGGATTTTGACATAATGCTAGCTACCAATAATTTTTTTCTGGTGGAGTTTTCATGTGTGGTGGATAGGAATCGGGTCTTTGAAGGTGGTCCTTATTTCTATAGTCAGGTAGGCCTCTTTATCAAACCTTGGCACGTGGGGTTCAATTATGTTGAGGAACTTTCGTTTAGGGTTTCATTTTGGGTTCGCCTTCCTCGTCCGCTGCTGGAATGCTGACGAAGTGATATTTTATAGATGATAGCTCTTTTGATCAGAAATCCTATTGGACCTTCCCAACATACCTTGATAAAATGATTTCTTTCTTATGCTCATGTGTGCGTTGAGATTGACTTGAACAATCCGCTATCAGATTTGGTTGATATGAGCATCGGGACAACTTCTTGGACTCAATAGCTGGATTATGAAACTTTTCCATTTCATTGTCGTTTATGCCATGAATATGGTCACCTTCAAAGAAAGTGCCCCAAAGCTGCAAATTATTCTAGTTCTAGTTCTTCTCCTCCCCATTCTTCTTATATGGCTGACAAGGGTAAGGCACCTATGCAAGGGGTGGTGGCATATAAAGATGGGTTTGTGCCAGTTAAGTCACGTAATAAAAGTCGAGGTTAGAAGATGGATCTCAGAGATAGGCAGGGAGAGGAGACGTTTAATAAATTTGTTGCTCTGGATCAATTAGTCCATGAGGAGGGGGTTTACCTTGATATGCAAGTTGAGGTTACTCCCTTAGTTGAGCAGTATATTTCCTCTCAACTAGTCGTTATCTCATCTTCGACTCTGGTGGAAGATCCTAGGGTGTTGATGGTTTCTAGTGTTGTCTCCCCTGTTGTTGTGCCTAGGGATTCTAGTGTGCTGGTGGATGTTTCATGTGTTGGTCTTGTAGGTGGGATAGGTTTTGAAGAAACTAGTAAAAATAATTCTTCCTCTTCTTCTCCTATTTTGGGTTTGCAGCAAAAACCCCTGAAGAAGGGTGCTTCGAAAAATCCTTTGAAGGTAGGTAGAAAGAAGGATCAAGAAAAGGTAAAGTTGGCTGGTGAGACATTGGTTGAGTCTAGTTCGGTGAGGACATTGGATTCTCATTTCTCCCACCCTTTGTGCGATGATTTTTTTATCATGGAATGTAAGGGGTATGAATAGAATCCCTAGACAAAAGGCTATTCATGATTTGGTTTGTGTTCACTCCCCAGATATGGTCTTCCTCTAGGAGACCAAGTTGTTGGTTGATGGTATGATACAGTGTGCATCTAGGATTTGGAATAGAGGGCTATGCTAGTGTGTGGGTGTGCAAGGTAGCTCTGGTAGTCTTGCTTGCTTATGGGATCCTCGACGGGTTACCCCCATTTGGTGGTTCTCTTGTAGGTACTCCATTTCTCTTGTTGTGACTATCTTGGAGTCGAGGGAAAGAATCCTCTTCTCTAACATCTATGCTCCTTCTGATCACTAGCCGATTAAATTTTTTTCCCATCTGGCTAATTGCTCTAATAAGCAGTCCTTTAAATTTCAGCTAATGTGGCTTCAAGATGAGAGGCTCCATGATCTCATTCCTATGTGGTGGGATGAAGGGAGGCAAACTTTTGGCACGACTATGTACTCATTTGTGAAGAGACTCCAATATATCAAATATAGGTTGAAATGATGGAATAGAACTCACTTTGGAAATGTCTTTATAGTAAAAAGGGTACCCCAGGCACACTTGGATTCTCTCACCTAGTAGATCATGAACCATGGAAATTTAGAAGATTTTTGCAGGTTAGAAGTTGTTGCGATAAAAGAGGTGGAGGAGTGGGAGCTTAGAGAGGAAACTTTTTGTAAACAAAAGTCTCACAGTGATTGGTTGCAAGAAGGTGGCAGGAATACCTCTTTTTTTCACAACTCGATGAAAGACAAAAGGCAAGGTAATGTCATTTCTTCTCTTCGTTCTCTTGGGGGATCTGTTCTCTCTTCCTCTTTTGAGATTTCAAGAGAGTTTGTTTGTTTCTTTATTTCTCTATTTTCTGAAGATTCTCCTCTTGCTTGTGAGGAGGAAGCTGCTATATTGACTTGTATACCTCCTCTGGTGACCAAGGATATGAATGACTCTCTTATCAAGCCGATTACCTTGAAGAAATTAGAGGATGTTGTGTTTCAATTGAAGAAAGGAAAGGCTCT
Source organism: Sequoia sempervirens (assembly GCA_007258455.2). NCBI lineage: Eukaryota > Viridiplantae > Streptophyta > Pinopsida > Cupressales > Cupressaceae > Sequoia > Sequoia sempervirens. The sequence continues at coordinate 134,259,032 of VDFB02000017.1, forward strand.
AGGTCCTGATTTCTTCTTGAGTTCTTTTAGGAGTTTTGGGAGGTGATCAATCTTGACTTGCTTGAGGTTGTCCATAACTCTCAAAGGAATAAGCAATTATTGTGGGCCATGAATGCTACTTTTCTTGCTCTTATCCCTACACGAGAAGGTGTTGATTCTTTGGATCTTTTTAGACCAATTGCTTTATGCAATGTGGTGTACAAAATAATTTCCAAGTTGATTGTTGAACACTTGAAGCCATGGCTAAACAGGTTGATTTCTAAGGAACAAGGTGGATTCATTGTTGGTAGACAGATCTTGGATGGTGTTTTCATTGTAGTTGAGACTATTCATTTTATGGCTTCTTCCAAAGAGAAGGCTATGTTTATTAAGTTGGACGTGGCCAAAGCATATGATCGAGTAAAATGGTCTTTCTTATCCAAGATTTTAAGGGCTTTCTAGTTTAGTGTGAATGGATTGAATGGATTGAATGGGTCATGAGTTGTGTTTACCTCCTCATATTTCTTGTCTATTATCAATGGGGAGCCTTCTGATCTTTTTGTGGTGACTAGGGGCCCTCGGCAGGGGGATCCCTTATCCCCTTACTTATTCATTTTGATGGTGGAGGGATTGGGGATTTATTAAATCTCAAGTGGAGTGCGGGCTCATTCAGGGATGGAAGTGGGGCAACAATCTACCTCCTCAATCTCATCTCCAATTTGTGGATGACACCGCCTTGATGGGGTTAGCTAGAGTGGACGAAGCGGTTAACTTGAGGAAGACCTTGGATTGTTATTTGGCTGCTTTAGGGCAAAGAATCAATGAGAGTAAGTCTTGTATTTACTTCTTTAATACCCCTAAACTTATTCAACAAAGAATTTCTAGGATTCTACAATTTCAAATTGGTTCACTTCTCTTCAATTATCGTGGTATTCCTCTGGTTGTCCACACAATTTCAAGGGGTTATTGGTAGGATGTGATCAATAAATTTCGCAAAAAAGGTTTTCCATTGGACTTGTAGGTGGATTTCTATGGCTAGTAGAGTAATTCTTTTAAAATTTGCAGTTCAATCCCTTATGATATATAGGTGTTTTGTGTTTTCTGCCCTTGCTAATTTCATCAAAGACTTTGAGATTCTTTTTCACTAGTTTTTGTGGTCTGGTAATATTCTTTTGAGGAAGTGGAGCTTGGTTAAGTGGGATGTTATGTGTCAGCCGTAGTAGGAATGGGTCTTGGATTACGAAGGGCTAATTGAAATGGAGAATCCTTGGAGGCTAAACTTTATTGGAGATGGTGCTCTCAACAACATCATTGTTGGGCCAAGATCCTTACCTCTAAATATGTGGGGGATGTGAAGGGTGTTGAGGTGCCTAGATTTAGTCTTACGAGGAAAGGTTCTATGATTTGGGGTACTCTCAAAAGAGGTGCCAAGTTGGTTAAACAGGGTCTTTTCTAGATTTGTAACAGAGGCTCAGATGCTCCTTTTTGGTATGATTCTTGGGATGACTTCCCTCCTATCATGTCTTCTCATCCTCACTTACAAGAGTTGTGTTGGATTTTTCTGGAGCTTGGATGGAGTAGAGTTATGGAATTTAAATCCCCTCAGGCTTTGTGGCAATCTAATGGTTTTCAGTGGAAAGACTTGCATGAGTGGCTGCTGAGGGGTTCAGTGGGGGATCAACAGGAATTGGCTTCTATTTTGGCTGCCAGGGTGTGTAGTTCTCTCCTTGAGAGGGATGTTATTGCTTGGGGTCATGACCCGAGAGGTAAATTCTTTGCTTCCTCTGGCTATTGGATGTTGGATAAGCAGGCTTTTGGTAGTTTTGGAGTTTCATGGTGGAGATAGATTTGGAATAAATTATCTTGGTTGAAGTGCAACTTTTTCTCTTGGTTGGTGGTTTATAATAAATGCTTGACTTGGGAGAATCTTTGGAAGCGTGGTTTTTAGGGCCCTTCAATGCTCGAGTAATGATGAGACTGCCTCCCATCTCTTCTTTCAGTGCCCCTATGCTAGGATAATTTGACATCTCGGGTGGGAGGCTTGGAATCAACAGTGCATACATGTCTCTTCCTTGGAAAAGTTCTGGCGGAGTCTTAGAGTCCTTCCTATTAAGAATTCCTTCTTAAAAATTGCTTGGTCTATTGGTCCTAGCTTGATCATTTGGCACATTTGGTCGAAGCGCAACCACACGATTTTTTTGGATAAGAAGCTTTAGGTGGGTCAAGTGTGGTTGTGAATTATGGGAGCTCTTCAAGAGACTTTAACTACTAAGTGTGATCTGTCGATTCCAGTGGATCATGGTGATACAAGAGTGGTTCATAATCTAGGGATTATGTTTGGTGGTAGGGTCAAGCCCAAGCCTAGTTTGGGTTGGAGTACTAGAGGAAAGATCTTTAGGGGGGAAATTGGATGCCCCCTCCCCCTGAGTTCTAAAAATTAACACTAATGGGTCTTCTAGAGGCAATCCTGGGCATGTTGGGGTTGGTGGAGTTGGCAAGGATAGTTCTAGAGTGGTTGAGTTTTTCTTCTCTGAGTATAAGGGGCAACATTCTAATAACCTTATGGAGGTGTTGGCTATTCTTTTTTCCTTGAAAAAATCTTGTGCCCTTGGTTGGAGAAGGGTCATTTGTGAGTCTAATTCTTAGATTGTGATTGACTTGCTGAACATGAGTCAATTAAAGGATGTTAGTTGGCAGTTAGCTGCGGTGGTTAAGAAAATCACCTGTCTTGGAAGAGTTATAGATTCTCTCACCTTTTTCCATATCCCATGGGAATAGAATAAGGTGGCAGATGGGTTGGCCAAGTGGGCCTCGGAGAGGACGGGGAATTGGATTGTGGATGATTGGGACAATTTTCTTGGGAATCTTGCTAAGGAGTTGGAGGATTTGGTCACGGAAGATGTGAGATGTTATTTGGGTACTACTTGAGTGCTTGTTTGGATTATCTTGCTCCCTTGTGGAGTGCTTGTACTACTTTCTTTGATTAATAAAGTTTTTACCCTCTTTTTATGAAAAATTAATTCACAATATTATTCTTTTTGGATTAATTAAATAAATTTAATTTATTTAATTACATCACTAATTATCCCTATTCATCTAAGTTAATTAAATAAACTATTATTATTTAATTAATTATACATTATCCATTTCTTAAATTAAATAATTATTTTAATTATTTAATTTATCCATGAATTTATCAACATTATCCATTCTCCTTGAATAAATAAATAAAATTGTTTATTTTATTTATTTAATCCATTTTGCACATGTCATTAATAATTAATTAATTATTAATTTCCATGCAATTTCCACCTTACCTCTTGACTGAGACTTACTCTCACTCTACTAATCAATAGATAACTAGTTCACTAATTCATCAATCTTGTCTCACTCCCACTCACTTTGAGTCCACTAACCTTTCAAATCAGTTAATTGATTAATCAATCCTGTCAACAAACTGTTAGTATCACTTAACACATCAATCAATTCCCTTGATTAAATCATGCAATCAATTGTCTAAAATCATGTAGCTAATTAAAAAGCCATCAATTCCTCTCATTGATTCTCCACCATTGAGCATTTAGTCTCTCCTCAGATCTCGACAGTTGATCGGTATCACTAAAAATTTATAAATCAAGCCCTTTAATCCTTCATTTCTCATCTCAGATCTTGCAACAAACTTATGCTCAAATTGTGATAGTGCTTTATTGCTATTGTTCTTATTTTAAATATGAGAGCAAAGGTTTCAACACCATTTCTCCAAGGGTGAAATAGAGGAGAATAATGTAGCTCAACTTGAAGGTCTCAAATGTTTTAGGTATACATTTGTTGTTTGATCTTCATTCAGTTGTTTCATTGGTATGATTGTTGATTGTGAATCTCATTATTGGTTGATTATCATTTAGGTTTGTAATCAAATTTTTAGGTCATACATTCTAACACACTTGGTGGGACACCATTCATCCCTAATTAACCTTGTTTTTTGTGAATTTTAAGGTGTTTTTGCAGTTATAGAATCATTTTACACAACTGTCAATAAAATGGTGCAACCATCAAAGATTTGGGTGCAACTGTTGATCCTTTAGGCATATTTGTTGTGCAAAAGTGTGTAGTTGTGTTGTAGAGTGGCACAATTGTCCCCCAAAAGTGTGTAATTACTTTTACAGTGTTTTCTTGAGTTTTATGTTTTTTGAGTGCTATGCATCTAATAAATTAACCTATTTATGTTGTTTTCTAATAAAAAAATTGATTATTTGACCCCAAAAACTAGGTTTTACCTTTGATTTCTCTATATTTTGATCTTTGTGTAGAAGTGCACAATTATTGTGCAAAAGTGCACAATTGTTGTGCAAAAGTATACAATTTCTTTACAAAGTGGCACAATTGCTCTGTATACTGACGTATTTGCCATGCAAAAGCTTGCAATTGACAAAAGGTATAATCTACCTTATTTTCTTAGTTTTTTATCAAATTCATGCATTTGTCTGTTAGGGTTTTTGGTTACTAATCATTTAGTTGAAGATTGTGGAATTTGTTGGATTGAAGACTTAAAACACAAAACTAATAACATTATCTGGTGTAGGAATTTGTGTGTTTGATATTTTTATAGAGTAGAAAACATTTCAAGTTCCTAAGGCTAATGAATGATTATCTTTTGTGTTTAGTGTGCTTGCATAATTATGTCAACCCTAGTTATTGTGTGTGTATCCTCTCCCCTTGTTCACTTGTGTGATCTTGAGTGCAAGAGAAACACACAATAGCCTCTTTTTATTTTTAGTAGGGGCCTTCTTGGGGATTTCATCACCATAGGGTTTGACCCCAACCACATTTCCCTGTGAGGTATAGAAAGGGGGGGAGCAAAATTTGTACCCCAAAGAGTGGCTAGCATTGTTCAAAGCCAAACCGTGAGACCCTCGATCCGCTAAGACTTGCTTTGGTGATGAAAGTGAGAGAGACCCTCCCAATCTCAGGTTATTATAGATGACCTCTATGTTCATGGTAGTCCCCCACTAAGAACATTTATTTTTAGAAGCCTAGGAGCCTTTGGCCATTAGCTTATTGTGGTGAAATGTATAGTAGCATGTGTGAAGTTACTCAGCATGTACTTTCCCTTGTTTAGGTGACTATTGTTCCTTGGTAGGATATTTTCCTTTCAAGGTGAGGGGTGTCAAGGTGGTACATGACCTTGGCATACCATGGTTACCCATTCATGGGAAGGTATTGTGCTTCAGTGAGTGGACCCACTTTAAGTTGACACACATCTTACTACTAGCCAGGTTGTGAATGTTGGTTTTTTTTCAATTGTGCAATAGGTACCATGACACCTAATAGCGAGATCTTGTTGAAGAAGGCTTGCAAAACCATCCTTATTACCTTGAGGTTAGTCCTATATGTTATATATTGTTTGAAGTGTTTTCTTGCCAAAAATTGCTCAAACACAATCAAATTAGGTTCAAAACACTCAAAATTACACATTTGTCTATCTTAGCATGCAATTGATTATCAATCCACTTAATTCACTATCTAGAAGTTATACAACTTAGTCCTAGGTTAGAATTTTGCATCAATATCATCCTTGGCTGCAATTGTCTTAGAAATTTTGTATTTTTCCCTCTCTATGACACATTTGTGTCATAGATAGGTGCATTTGTGGCATACCCAAGCGCAACTATGGTTTGCATTGGTGTATTTATTTCACAGAGTGGTGTAATTTCCTATTGAAGACCAATTTTTTCTTAGGACTAAATTGTAACTTGTCTCTAAACCTTAGAATCTTGCATTTGTCCTTTATATTGCATTTTCCATGATTTTCCATAATTGTCACTCTATTTAGTGCATCAATCACACCTGGTGCAACTATTGCACAAAAGTGTGTATTTTTGTTGTAGAGTGGCACAATTTTGTCCCAAAGTTGCACAATTGTTTCTTACTTTGGTGCATCTATTGCACAAAGTGGCATATTTGCGTCTGATTATCATACCATCAATTATGTCCTACAACTAGAACTATCATTCATTGAAAATCAAAATCCCGCAATTGAATTTGTCACTGACACAACTATTCCCTCCTATGGTGAAATTTCTCTATTATTAGGGCTTTTTATTTCTTCCAAGTCCTCTAGCCTTACCAAACAAAACTTATTAGCATAACAAAGGTAAACCTGAGATTTGAACATATCCCATTGAATCTTCATTCACAACCTTCTATCACACATAGACTTGGACTTGGGACAATTTTTTCATCATCGGCATAATCATCCACACATTTGGATTGGACTCATTACAGTTATCTAGATATTTGATATCCCCCACTATCCCTAGTTTAGAAGATTTGGCTACTTTTGAGTTAGACTATTCCACCCCATTTATCTTTTGAATTTGAACTCAAAAGTCTAGTTCACAATTTAAATATTATTATCCATCCCCGCTCATAACATCTTAAGATCTAGATACACTTTTGGTCTTTTCCCCATTCATCATCCCAAATCATCAAATTGTAAGAGTTGAAGATTAGCTCAACACCCAAGACCACCTATAAAAGCAACGAAAACCTTCTACAAGTGAGTATGCAATAATATGAGCTAGCTTGATATTAAGACCTATCAAAATGATGATGAGGTATGAAGTATATTACATATGTGTACAATGACCTTCCTTATATAGGCAAGGTGAGTGTAAAACCCCATCCTCCAACCTAGAGGATGATGCAACACTGCAGAAGCCCAACAAATTTTTTTCTTAAAAAGAAACAAGACGAGTAAAGTACTCTACTCTAACCACATACATCCTCTAGGCCACAAATGTCTACATGTAAACCCATTACTTATAAAATTAAACCAACCATAGCATATGAAAGTTAAACCATGATCCAACATACATCAAAGCATTAAACCATTTCAAAATAAAACTAACTCATAGAAATGTATTGAACATATTTCCACAGATACAACACCACATAACATCCAATACACCATTAAATCCAATAATGAATAGATCATAAATATTATTACAATTACATCACAAAGGTTCACCTCGATACAAATGAGGTACTACAATTATACATAATGATCCATAGTTACAATGAAGAAAGAGAAGAACAACTCCAGAGAACCACACGAGCTCCTCGAACAAAAAGATCATGTCATCACGAATAGGAAGAGAACTCAACAGTATAAGACGCACGCCACCCAACCATATGGTACTCGTAGGCCAAGCCCCTGTGCTAGGAGATAGTAAAAGGTAACCAAGACAATCCTACTACCTCTAGACACAGGCCATATCCGAAATACTCACAGTACAGGTAAACAAGAACAATGGTCACATTGCTTCCAGAATCACTGAATCAATTATAAACACAATACAAATAAACCGACTGTTGTCATAGGAGGAGTGTCATCACAATGGTTGCATTGGTTATCCAAAGGAGATCTTCCTAGGTCCCGGCCCCCCTCTAGGGTTATCCTGGTAACCTCTTACGAACTCGGCCCCACATGCACACTAGAAGCTAAATCGATTATCTTTCGAGAAGACAAGATAGCGATCATGCCATTCCAGGCCTTCCTGACTCATCTCAAGTCTAACACAAGCCCTTGAGCCAATGAGCGAGGCTAAATTACAAAGTTAATGTATTAAGCTACCCATTCCCCTAAAAATAGGTTATTTAATTTCCACTAGTTAAACTGACTCCCACACGAGTTGTCCTGGGACCACTTTGTGTCCTGGCCCTCGTTGAAAGCCACTCCCCTATCGACAACACATAAACTCATACCACACCCAAGGGTAGATAGTGCACTAAAACTGACCACACATAATCAACACACCTCAAAAGGTAACACATCCCTATGGATGTCCAATACTGAATCCCAATACGTGCACTACCCAAGAAAACTCAAAGGGTGAACTAAAGTTACAACAACCCTTTCACAATTACCACTCTGGAAGACTTAGATTTTCACATTAACAAATACTTTCCCCCCAGTACACAGTTACAAAACACTTGCTTTTATAAATACAACTTCAAGCAATTAACAAATGCTATCATTCGGATTTCCTAAATCCAAATCAATCAAAATCGCATATTTAAAATAAACCTTTTAAACATAATTCCATTCAATAAATCCATAGCGATTAAAACAAAAGTTCAGTTTCCAAATCCACAAATATAGATAAAAACAAATCTCAATCTTACTAATAAAATCACTTCATTATAAAATAACAACTGGTGCTTGCATGCACTTAACCATTTAATATTCCTTTAAAAATCATTTACTAACTTCTAATAAAACAATTTAAATAACTATATTTAAATATAATATATATAATATATATAATTATATATAAATATATACAATTATATATATATATATATAATAAACAAAATTATATACATATGACTTATAATACATATAATATATATATATTATATGTAATATATTATATATTATATATATCATATATAAATATATACATTATCGAACCCATATACAATAAATAAAACAAAACATAAACATTCGCACGCACAGGGACGCAGCCCTGGTTGTGTCATTCCCACGCAGGGGGTTCGCTGCCTGTGGGCAACGCTTACCCCACATAGATGTGGGGAGCATTGCTCACAGCAACGCACCCCAGGTGTGGGTGCGGCTGGGGTTTCACCCCTAGCCAAACCAAAAATGAAATTCATTTTATTATTTTTTTTCATTTCACAGTCCAGCATTCGTCATATGACAATTTTTGATTTTGTTTCCCAATAAAAATTCCTACAGGGAATTTTACATGTTTTTAAATAAAACAAAATATTTATATATAATATATATATGTATATGTACATATATATTTTAATATATATGTATATATATATTTATATGTAATTAATCCAATCACTGGTTCAAGTTGAGCAAATAAATTACACAGAAGAAGTTTTCTACAGGAAAGCTCAAAGATTTCATTTTCCCAAATAATTAAAAGGAATTGGGAAATCACAACAAAATGAATATTTTTTCAAGTACAGAGGTTCAACTTTCACAACAATCTTTTAAAAGAAAGAAACAAGAGCTTCTATAGTATTGAAAATATTTTCCTAAAAATTTCCAAATTGCATTACAGTAATATAAACAACCTTTCAATTCAAAATTCACAAAAACAATAAAGGAACTTGTTCGAGAAGAACTGTTGCCCCAAGAATTGTTGTCGAGCTTCTCTGTAGCTTCAAAATGCCCATGTTGCCAAAGCTTCCTCCAGTAAATTTTCCACTTCCAGAAAACACAACAATACCACAGCCAAGAATTCTACAGCAACATTCTAAAATAAAATCCTCAAAGAGATCCACAAATTCCTCACCAATTTTCAACCAAAAACAAAACTTTTCTCGTGAAACAACTTCCTTCCCTTTTTCCCAATATTTCCTCTAAGAATAAATTTACAACAATAAGATAACAGATTTCTAACTCACAGTTATCCCAACAAAATATCTTTTCCCTCAACAACCTCAGATATTTTCTAACCTCATGCATTTAAAATAAAATAAAACAATTAATATATTTCAACAAATTTAAATAATCTTATTTATTTAATTCCCATATAATTTAATAATTAAAAGTTTTTAATAACATAACTAAATTAAATTTATTTATTCTAAAGCCTTCACAACAATAATTCAATTAATTAAATATTTAAATCAAATACACATTTAATCTACCAAATTAAACTTGCACAATAATAAAATACCCAAAACAACAATGATAAGGCTAAGACCAAAACTCAAACTGACGACACATTGTACTAGGGTAAAGGTATGACTAGGTAGCCCGTTACTATCTCCCAATATTACTGTTGAGTAGTGGACACACTCAGACCTGTGAAACCAGGTGAAGTCGTTGTCCTGTACCTACAAACCTACAACACAAGAAAGAGTCGTACATGTATACAAATAGTAATTCATACACACCATGAAGAGAGAATCGTGGAAATCACAGGGCACTCGCAAGCGAGTGATGCAATACCGTTCTCTTCACCAATACAATGTCACATCAACTGACGAGATAATATATCAATTAAACTACAATAAGCATATATAACAATGTCATCACAACTAAGCATCTATGCAAACATAAAGCATATTAAACATAATCACCATGCATATAATGTTTCATCACATCAATATAGTTTATCATCGCTCCACTGTCAGTGATAGAATAACAATAATATAAAACAAAGTCTAACAAAGTATCTAAGTTGTCAAGAAAACATAAGAAATCGTAGGGGTGTCACATCCTCCCCCCCTAGGATTAGGCTTACTCCTGGAAGCCTACGAACAAGTAAGGGTAGAGCTCCCTCATCCTGGTAGCATCTTCCCATGTAGTAGAAGTGTCATCTCTAGGATCCCACTGGACCCTCACCTGCTCAATATCTCGACCCCTAAGGGCGAGTCTCATATGCTGGGTAATGGCCACGGGCTCCAAAGTTAGCTGCCCTTCCTCTACCTGTAAATCAGTCCAATCAAGGATATGAGAAATGTCTAGATGATAAGGTCTAAGTATAGAAACATGGAACACATCGTGGATACACGAGAGACTGGGCGATAAAGCAAGGCAGTAAGCAACTGGCCCAATCTTCTCTAGAATCTCAAAAGGCCTAACAAAATGAGGTGCGAGCTTAGAACCCTTTCCATAACGGATCAAACTCTTCCTCGGTGGCACTCGCAAGAAAACTCGGTCACCTACAACAAACTGGTGATCCACACGGTGTGCATCTGCATACTTCTTCTGTCTATCTTGTGCAGCTACTAAATGCTCTCTGATCTGAACCACCTGTTGCTCCATATCCTGTAACATATCTAGACCCAATAAAATCTTGTCCTCCAACCTGTCCCAACTCAATGGAGTCTGAAACGGTCATCCATACAAGGCTTGAAAAGGTGCCATGCCAATAGAACTCTGAAACCCGTTGTTATAAGCAAACTCTACAAGATAGAGATAATCCTCCCATCGTGTCTGTCGGTCCATGACATACATTTGAAGCATATCTTTGAGGATCTTATTGACCCTCTCAGTCTGTCCATCTGTCTTTGGGTGATACGCTGAACTGAAGTTCAATTGTGTCCCCATAGCATGTTGTAATGATGTCTAAAGAGCCGAAGTAAACACAGGATCCCTATCAGAAATAATCTGATGCGGAATACCATGCAACCTCACAATGTCCTCCATGAACACTCTAGCAACTGACAAAGCATTATAGGAGGAACGAATAGGTAAGAAGTGTGCCACCTTTGTCAACCTATCTACCGTCACCATAATCGCATCATGTCGTTACGAAGAGTTGGGTAAACCAACAATGAAATCCAATGAAATGATGTCCCATTTCCACTCAGGAACCAAATGAGGCTATAGAAGACTAGCTGGATGTTGGTGTTCAGCCTTAACTCGCTGACACTCCAAACACCATGATACATAATTGGCTATATCCCGCTTCATAATTTCCTAGAAATAAAGCGGTCGCAGATCGACATACATCTTCTTCACTCCAGGGTGAGCTGAGTAAGGTGCCCAATGTGCCTCTGTCAAAATCAAGGTATGAAGCCCTTCCGAAGATGGAACAAATATACATCCCATGTATCTCAATAACCCATCTGTCTCCAAAGAATATCCTGAGTACCTGTCATCCAAAGTCCTGCCTGACTCAATCTCAGACCTTACCTCCTGGTACCAGCTATCTGTAGGAAGTGCGGTAAGAATCTGACTCCTCAAATCCATAGTAAGAGTCATCTCAGGCAATTCGTGCCTTTTTCTACTGAGAGCGTCGACCACTACATTCTCCTTTCCTTGGATGTACTTCACCTCAAAATTGTACTCACAGAGAAACTCCATCCATCGCCATTTCCTAGCATTAAGGTTAGGCTGTGTAAAGATATATTGTAGCCTCTGATGGTCACTGTGTAACTCAAAACGGTGCCCCAATAGAAAATTCCTCCATCGAGTCAAAGCATGTACTACTACAGCTAACTCAAGATCATGCATAGGGTAGTTCAACTCATGATCCTTGAGTTTGTGCGACTCGTATGCAATGACTCAACCATCATGCATCAATACCACTCCTAACCCCTCTAAAGAAGCATTAGCACATATAACAAAGTCTCCTGTAGGATCAGGTACTGCAAGGATCGGTGCGCTAATCAACCTCTCCTTCAATGTCTAAAATGCAGCCTCACTCTGCTCTGACCAATCGAACTTCTTCCCTTTCCTCTAAAGAGAAGTAATAGGGTGTCCTACCCTAGAAAAGTCCTGAACAAAACATCTGTAGTAACCTGCTAGCCCCATAAAGCTACGTATCTTTGCCACATTTGTGGGCACAAGCCAATCCATGATTGCATGGATCTTTGCAGGATCCACTGCAATTCCCTCTCCTGATATAACATGACCAAGGTACTTGACCTCAGTTTTGAAGAACTCACACTTAGACAAGTTGGCATACAACTTATTATCCCTCAGACACTGCAATACCTACCTCAAGTGTTCTTCATGCTCCTCAACAATCCTGGAATAAATCAAAATGTCATCGAGGAATACCACTACAAACCTATCTAGGTAAGTGCAAAAACCTTTGTGCATTAGGCTCATGAATACTGATGGCACATTCTTCAACCCAAATGGTACCACTATGAACTCATAGTGGTCGTATCGTGTGCAAAATGTTGTCTTATGAATATCAACCTCTACAATCCGCAACTGATGGTATCCTAACTTAAGATCAATCTTAGAAAAGACTGTCTCACCTTTGACCTAATCAGACAAGTCATCAATCTTGGGTAGAGGGTATCAATTCCTGATGGTCACCTTATTTAACTATCGGTAATATATGCAAAGACAACGAGATCCATCCTTCTTCTTCACAAAGATCACTGGTGCTCCCCAAGGCGATACACTAGGGCGAATGAACCCCTTCTCCAATAACTCCTCAAGCTATAGGCAGAGCTCCTTAAGCCCCTAAGTCATCATGCGATAAGGTGCTCATGAAATGGGTTCAAAACCAAGTAAAAGATCCACCTTGAATTCTATGTCACGCTGAGGTGGCATCCCTAGAATATCCTCTGGAAAGACATCCATATACTACTGTAGTATGGGGTGACTATCTACAGACAACTTATCCCCTCTATCCCCCATCTCCAAATCATCTACTGTAACAACAAATAACTAGAACCCCTATTGAACACACCTTCTCAACTGCATAGCTAAGATCATCCTTCGAGATATAGGCCTTTGGACCCCTACTAACTCTACCTCACTTCCTAATGCATCAGTTCATAGTATCAACTCGCGTCGACAATCAATCACGGCCCTGTGAGCATCGAGCTAATCCATCCCTAACACTATGTCAAAAGAACCTAATGGTATAACATGAAGATCTGCAGTGGTGTGGAAAGAACCAATCTCCAGTCTACAATTCAGTAGAAAGGAATGTACTGCAACCCTAGCACCAAATGTTAACTCAACCTGCCACTTACCCTCTTACCTCACTACTCCTAGTCTATCACGTGCCACAACAAATGATGAAATAAATGAGTCAGAGGCTCCTGAATCAAAAAATATGGTAACCCAGTTACCCTGCAACATACCTATAGTCTCCACCACTATACTCTGGTGGTCAGCCTGGCAGTTATCAACTGCAACAAATACACAGTGTCCTTTGCCTGCATCTCCTATGTATAGTTGGCTCTAACGCTGCTGGATTTTGTGTATATCCTAACGTGCCCTTATTGGGACACTGTCGAGCTATGTGACCCTGTTGGCCACAAGCGAAACACCTGGTACCTCTACCATAGCCCCTACCACCAAAAGGTGCACTGGATTGCTGAACACTACCCCTAAAGGTAGACTGAGAACTCTGCGATGGCTATGCATTACTGAAGCATTTAACACACCTCCAATTCTGATCACCCCCTATCTGATATCTGTCATTCTATCTAGGTGGAAAATCCTTTCGTTTTCCTTGAGAGTTCTGGTATTGTCCACTCTGTGCTGGTGTATGTTGTGCCATGGGTGGTCCAGTTCCCTGTGGTTGTCCACTATGTGTACTAGTCCCTATGGCTGAAGTGTTTCCCACTTGTACTCCAACATGACCACCTAAGGCCATCGCCAAATTCTCCTCAATAATTCTAGCCTTATCTACTTCTGCCTCCATGGTCTTGGGTTCAAAAACCCGCACACCTCCACTGATTTGGGCATTTAAGCCCCTAAGAAAGTGTTGCACCAACATTCCCTCATTGTCACCTATGCTTGCATACTGTTTGAGCTCATAAAAATGACGCTCGTACAGCTCCACTGACATAGTCATCTGTCGTAGAGTATGGAACTCATCCCCACGGTGCTGTCACCAATGATCTGAGAGAAATCTAGCACGAAACCTCTCAAGAAACATCTCCCAAGATACGATACCGATATCAATATGGAGCTTTTTCTCCTCCAATCTCCACCAAGTGGAGGCAAATCCTCTCAAGTGCATAATCGCACATCTGGCTCTAGTATTGCTACCATATGGGTGCATAGCAAAGCATATGTTCAAGTCAATCAGCTAGGTCTCCATCTCTAAGTTGTTGCCTGATCCATCAAATATGGGGGGTCAAGCCCTAAGTAAATCCCTCATATGTGCAGCTACAACTGCATCTGACTGAGTTGGTGCATCCCTCTCTCTAACAAAAATCTAATCTACCTCCTACCTTGGCCCAAGACGGTTAAGAGTCTTCTCCAATAACTGACGCAACTATGAGCCCTCAATCCCTGGTGGATCTAGATCTTGTATACCGCCTCCCAGAATGTTCTGAGAAGTTTGTTGCTCCTCACGGTCAGAATCATGAGCAACATGCAGAGGTGAGTTCTGTTGACTACCCCCGTGTCTACCTCCATGGCCATGACCACGGCCTCGACCTCTCCTAGGTGGCATGATCCTGTACAAACACACCAAGGTGTAAGACAAGATATGCAAGTTAAATCCTACACAAAAACTTAATGGTTCCAACATAAACCCAGAGTTCCCAATGTTTAAACCTAGGCTCTAATACCAAGTGTAAAACCCTATCCCATAACCTAGAGGACGATGCAACACTGCGGAAGCACAACTAATTTTTTTCTTAAAGGTAAAACAAGACAAGTAAAGTATCCTTATCTAACCAAATACATCCTCTAGGCTACACAACACATCTACATGTGAACACCATTACTTATAAAATTTAAACCAACCATAGCATATGAATATCAAACTCAAGATACAACTTACAACAAAGCATTAAACCATTGTAAGATAAATCTAACATAGAAATGTATTGAACATATTTCCACAAATACAACACCACATAACATCCAATACACCATTAAATCCAATAATGAATAGATCATAAATATTATTACAATTACATCACAAGGGTTCACTCGATACAAATGAGGTACTACAATTATGCATAATGATCCATAGTTACAATGAAGAAAGAGAAGAACAACTCCAGAGAACCACACGAGCTCCTCGAACAAGAAGATCCCGCCATCACGAACAGGAAGATAACTCAATAGTGTAAGGTGCACGCCACCCAACCATATGGTACCCGTAGGCCCAGCCCCTGTGCTAGGAGATAGTAAAAGGTAACCAAGACAATCCTACTACCTCTACACATAGGCCATATACAAAATAATCACAGTACAAGTAACAAGGACAATGGTCACATTGCTTCCAGAATCACTGAATCAATTACAAACACAATACAAATAAACCGACTATTGTCATAGGAGGAGTGTCATCACAAAGGTTGCATTGGTTGTCCAAAGGATATCTTCATAGGTCTCGGCCCCCTCTAGGGTTATCTTAGTAACCTCTCACGATTCTAGCCCCACATGCACACCAGTGCAGAATCGATTATCTTTCGAGAAGACAAGATAACAATCTAGCCATTCCAGGCCTTCCTGACTCATCTCAAGTCTCATACAATCCCTTGATCCAATAAGCAAGGATAATTATCTTGTTAAATGTGTTAAGCAAGAATAGATTATTCAATTCCCACTTGATTATATTGACTCCCACACGAGTTGTCCTGGGACCACTTCATGTCCTGGCCCTCACTGAAAGCCACTCCGCTATCGACAACACATAACTCAAAAACCACATGCCAAGGGAAGACAGTGCACTAAAACTGACCACAATAACCATTACACCTCAAAAGGTACATATCTCTATGGATGTCCAATACTGAATCCCAATACGTGCACTACCCAAGAAAGCTCAAAGGGTGAACTATAGTTACAACAACCCTTCCACAATTTACAACTCTGGAAGACTTAGGTTTTCCCATAAACAAATACTCCCCCCAGTACACAATTACATAAACACGTGCTTTATAAATACAACTTCAAGCAGTTAAAGAAATGTTATCATTCGGATTTCCTAAATCCATTAAAATCAATTTCGCATATTAAAATGCACCATTTACATATAATTCCAACTTACAAATTAACAACGAATTAAACTAAAATAAGCATATATAGAAATGTCATCACAACTAAGCATCTATGCAAACATAAAGTATATTAAACATAATCACCATGCATATAATGTGTAATCACATCAATATAGTCTATCATCGCTCCACTGTCAGCGATAGAATAACAATAACATAAAATAAAGTCAAAAAGTATCTGAGCTGACAAGAAAAACATAACAAAATGGAGGGGTGTCAAAGCATTATTGTCTAATGTTGTAGACATGAATGCAAAATGTGGAAGCATACCTAGCACGTCAACTGGTTGACAAAATTCCCCAAAGATATGATTACTCTTATCAATCACAGTCTGTAAAATTCCACGGATATGATTACTCCCAATTCTAGCTTTTCGGTACATAGTCCCAGGAAAATCCAGAGGAATCTAGAACATTCTATTGATTAAGTCAATAAAATCATGATACAAATCAAAATTTTGAGGCCCTTCATCCATGCTGAGAAACAGAGTACAAGCCACAACAAACAAGCAACGCTTCAATAGAGGAAATGCCTTGATTTGGCTTTAAGAAAGATGTCGTCTCATGGACTGCAATGATCATAGGATATGTACAAAATGTTTTTGTTCAAAAGGATTTAGCAGCTTTCAAGCAAATGCAATTAGCAGGTGTAAAGCCAAATTCTATAACCTTCGCCAATATCTTGCCTGCCTATGCGAAAATGGGAGCTTTGGAACAAGGTATGGACATCTATCAAAGCATCATGGAAGAAGGATTTTCTTATAGATGTTATAGATGGAAATTCTCTAGTAGACATGTATATAAAATATGGAAACATTGAAAAGGCATGTGAACTGTTTAACATAATGCCTCAAAGAGAGGTTATCCCAATGCAATGATTGCAAACTATGTACAAAATTGATTTTTTCGATCTGAAATTTGTATATATTCAATCTTTTCTAAAATCTCTTTTCAACAATTTATATATATTCTTCATCTTTTTGAAGGAACATTTCTTTAGCACATGAATCGTTATCTTCATATTTTAAGAGTATGTGGAAATCCATAATTTTCTTAGAATATATTTATGGTTTTTAGTATGGATCCAATCTTTTTTTGCTAATTTTATTTCACATTTTAAACTCATAGACTACAACCCATGAAATTTGCAAGGACTATAAGGTAGATGCATTGTGATTTGGCTAACATGTAGCTAGATGCATCTTATTTCCATTGATTTTTTCTCTTATTTTTCTTTAATAATTACCATCTTTCACACTCAAATATACCTCAACCTAATCCTAGAAATAGTTGAGTGCCTTAAAAGGCTAGATATTAGGCAAGGAAATTTAAGCCCTCGTCCATTGTCAGATCATATTGTTGTTGGCCTTCAATTTTTTATAGAAAATATATAACTGCAACTATGCATAGCAGACATTTCTTTGCTCTATCGATTGTGGAGGCAAACTATTTTTTCTTGTTTTTTAGAGTTTTAGCTTTTACCATGGTTTAGCATAGCTTATCTTGTTCCTTTAGATATTATTGAGAAAATTCAAAACATTTAACAAAAATTCTAAAACATTTTGTGATTAAAAAACCAAATGCAAGCAACAACATGATCTCTTCTAGGTGTTGCACTAATAGAGGATGGAAATGAAGTTTTTTTGCACCCACAAAAGGAAAGCCTCACAAGGCATCACAAGAATATTAGATTGCTTCTCTATAATTTTTTTGAAATTATTCTTCCTTCCTTGGAACTTACATCATGTTTTCAGTGTTGACATTCTATTTTCAAATTGTCCACCTTTAAGTACAACAAATGGAGAAAAATCATTTCTAGCCAAAGATTGAGTATTGATTGAGGTGTACATGTTGCAAGGACCAAATAGATGGACACAAACACTAACATGACAAGGATTGAAGTCATACCCATCTTTAAAGTTGTCAAGGCAAGTCAAATCATTTACTAAAGGAAATATTTCACCAAATCTTAGATTGGGAAGTATTTTTGGCACTTTTTTTTTTTGGACCAAATCCCAAGTGGTAGAGTGAATCCTACAATTAATGTCAACATCAAATAAATTTTCCTAATCAACATATTACTTGGCAAAGAAACACTCACAATACCAAATTTATCACTAGGTGGGACCCTTGCCAAGGCACTCTAACATCAACACCTGAAAGAGGTGTTGAAAATTCAAAATTGTAGAGGGTTAAACTATTTTTCCTTCTTGAAAGCTCTCCCTTCTTATTATTTATCAAAAATTATTCGCTCCTAAATTCCTCATCTATTCTACTTGGTCATACTCATGCACTACACAACTGTAAATCATGAAGCTTGATATTTGGCACATATTCTAAATGGTTAATGTTGTGCACCCACCAATTGTTATCTAGTAGGATTTATTGGTTGATGGAAACTAAGAGACTCCTTATTTCCAAATTTCATGTCTACTATATGAAGTTTGAGGTAGATGATATTGTTGAGGTGGCTCTTAATCCAATTTTTTTGTTGTATCATGATCAAAGGTGCTTTATCCTTTCTTGAGGGGGTTGCAATTCATACATGTATATCCTTGAATAGGAGCCTTCAAGGTTCTCAGGATGACTTCCTTGAACCTGGTGTAGATGTTAAAGGTCATAAACAATAATTGGATACAACCAGCTCACACACATATAGGGACAATTAATAAGACAATGTTCCACTTTTAGTATTGCTACCAATGCTTTCAAACTAGCCAGTTGCAATATTGGCTTTACCCTTGTCTAGGGGATGGGTCATGGAAGTAGTAGCATACCTCTAGCTTTTTTCTTTATTATCAGAGTTTCATTGGTTGTGAATGTTAGGAAAAGCTCTCTAGGATATGTGTCATGCTTTCTTTGAGTATTGTTTATCTTTACCCTCTTATTCCTAGACATATTATGGGCATCATTGTATCTTGCATTGGCCCTTTCATGATGATAGATGGAAAAGTTGTTAGTGGTTGTGATTTGACCTACTAACATGGTAATATTGAGTTGCTCCCATATTTCTTTGTCATATCATAAAGGAAAAACCTTTGCTATGATTTTACTTATGTGTATATTAAATTTAATAATTCATTATTTATTAATTTTAAAAATTAAAATTAAATTAAATGATAAAATATTGAGTAGAGAAAGATATTGGCAAGCTTCTCACTAGGGATAAGATGTTAAGAGATGTTTGTGTACTCACATTCATTTTCTTTTTGTTACATCTTTTTATAGCTCAAGGCTTTGTTCACGGAATAATTCACTTAGCATCAGCAATAAACTCTACAAGAACACTATCCATGATTGAAATGATGAAACCCCCTCGCATCTCTAACAATAATTTGGTGTACAACAATATTGGAGATAAATGTAGTCTAACAGTCGACACATAGTTTAATACAACTCTAGCAGTTGTCCTAGCTGGTATGTTAAGCAATCTAGATACAATTTCTAGATTCTCACTATGGTGGCATTCAAAATTTATTTTCCCTCCTCCGCTTTAATCTAGAAAATACCCTGCTATCTTCATCTCCCAAGACAATTTATCCAAAATTACATGGGTTTCACTATGTCTGTGAGTGTGATCTATCTTCTATACAAACATGTACCATTTTATGATCTTCAATCCAACTACATCCAGGTATTTTTTGAATTTCTCTATCTTCCATTATTCTCCTAACCATTTGAACCTCATTCCACCCACCTAATTTTGCATAGATGTTTGATAGAAGAACATATGTTGCAACATTTTTAGGACCTGGCACAAAAAGGACAGTTTCTGTAAATACTAACCCTAGATTCCTATGTCATCTACAAACACCAAGAAAAGCCATCCACACAACCACCATTGGTTTTATGTGTATTTTGATTATAAATTATAGAGTTTCTTCAAGATAGCCAACAAGGCTAAGAAGGTCAACCGTCCAAACATAATAGAAGAATAATGCAATAAAAGTCACTCATGTCATCAAAGTATTTGAATCCATCATCCACTAAATCTACATAGTTGAACACAAGTGGAGCTTACATGGTTTCGGTATGTCCTAGAGTGCTTCATTAGTTCCATGATTATGAGAGCATCCTTGTAGAAACCATTTTGTGCACATCCTGCAACCATGGCATTACAAGAGATGGCATCTCTTTGAGGCATTTTGTGAAGAAGTTTGCATGCCTTGTCTAGGCTTCCACATTTTGCATAAATGTCTATTAGGAAATTGTCAACCACAGTTCAACTGATAAAAAAATGCTTTCAATTATGCTTTGATGGATGTCCTTCTCCTGTTCTATATCTCCCATTTTGGGACGAGTTGGGAGGATGATAGCTTGGGTTTATTTTGGTTGAAGAAAACAAACAACATATCAAGAAATGCAATGGTTGCAGGATATGCAAAAAATGGATTTGTTGAAAAGGCTTTATAGGATGCTGGCTTGGATTTCAAATCAAGACCAAAAACACAAAAAATCAAAAAATGGATGAGAAAAAATTCCCATTTCCTCCTACTCAACATGATCAAGGTCCCTTATTTCTCTACGTGGAGTTGTAATTTTCATCCAACAAGAACATAGAGAGCATATATAATTCCCAGAATGAAACCCAAAAATGTTAGCAACAAGTCTATCCAAAACTCCACCTACGAATCCACCATTATTACCCAAATAAATTAGAATACTAAGATTTCCATTATATGTAAAAAATGAAGGAACAACAGATGAGAAAGGAAAACACATACTCCACATCCATATCTGAAAAAAAACTCCGAGCAGAAGCAAAATTATTGAGAGCAATACCTCCATAATGGAGAGAAAGGGAAGATAAATAGAAATTGAATAAAGGAAGCTTGATTGCACACGTTGTGGAAACTACATTGAGATGTGGCAACGTCAGATAGTTTCAATAGAGCATAGTTTGACATGTACTAGTTGTTGTTTAAGGCCCTTGGGTTTGGTGGTTGTAGTGGCTTGTGATAACAAGATTATTTTGGGTTGTCTTATCTCTTGAAAAATGTTCTCTCATACATCTACATAGAAGTGGGCAAGTGGGGTGAGGTTCCAATGACAGGAAATTGATAAAATATTGAGGAATTGAAGGCCATAAAATGGTACATGTTTTCTATGTAGGAGATAGATCACATTCACAAACACAACTTAAAATAAGCAATAATAAAAAACTACAGTCTATCAACAAATTTTTATTTGATATGCATGGTATATTCAGTATTTTTTAAGAGCTCTTCTCAATGATGCAATTTGAATAGATTCTTCATGTTCTTTGAAGGAACACTTCTTTAGCACAAGAATCATTATCTTCATATTTTAAGAGTGTGGTCAATCATAATTTATTTTAGAAAATATTTATGATTATTAGTATGGTTTCAATCTTGTTTGGCTAATTTTATTTCACATGGCTAAACTCCTAGACCAAAGATCCTCAAATTTTCAAGGGCTCTAGGGTAGATGCATTGAGCTAGATACATATGATGGTCATCTATTTTTCCTCTTGGTTTTATTTAATAATTGTCATATTTCACACCCAAATATACCTTGACCTAATCGTAGACGTAGTTGACTACCTAAAGGGCTAGAAATTGGGTAAGGGCATTTACACCCTTGTCTAGTGTCAAATCATATTGTTGTTGGCCTTCAATTTTTGATAGCAAAATGTGATTGCAACTATGCATAGTAGGCACGTCTCTGCTCTATTAGTTGTGGAGGCCAACTATTTTTTCAAGTTTGTTTAGTAGAGGAATATTGTATTGCTAAAGGCACATGATTCATAGCTTATCTTACATCTTTTCCAATTATTTTTTCAAATTTAATTAGTAGAGGAATATTTTATTGCTCAAGGTACAATATTCTTGTGCCTTTAGCAATAAAATCTTCCTCTATGGAGAAAGAAGCTGAAAAAGCAATGATATTATTGAGAAAACACAAAAAATTTGAAAAAAGTTGAAATATTTTGTAAGAAAAACATCAAATGCAAGAAATAATAGGATCTCTTCTATAGGTGTTGTACCAATAGAAGCATGGTAATGAAGTTTTGTTGCACCCACAAAAGGAAAGCCTCTTAAGGCATCACAAGAATATTAGATTGCATCTCTATAAAATTTTTGAAATTATTCTTCATTCCTTGGTTTCCATCATGTTTTCAATGTTGACATTCAATTTACAAATTTTCCACCATTGAGTGCACCAAATGGAGAAAAAAAATTTCCACTAGGGATTGAATCCTTATTGCAGGGACCAAATAGTTGGAAAAAAAGATGAATAACATAGGGAACGAGGTCATACCCATCTTTAATGTTATTAAAGCAAGTCAAATCATTTACTAAAGGTATTATTTAACCAAATCTTAGTTTATGAAGTATTTTTGTCTCTTTTTTTTTTGGTTTGGTATAATGAGAACTATCACTTTGCAAGGAGAGGCAGTTATTCCAAGTGGTAGCATGAATACTACAATTAACATCAACATCAAATAATTTTTCCTAATCAACACTTACTTGGAAAAGAAACACTCAAAACACCAAAGTTCTCACCAAGTAGGACCCTTGCCAAGGCACTCTAGCATCAATGCTCGATAGAGGTGTTGAGAATTCATAATTGTAGAAGGCTGAACTATTTTTCCTTTTATAAATCTCCCCCTTCTTATTCTTTATCAGGAATTATTCGCTATTTTTGTGATGCTTGTTTATATCAAACTCTCATAAATTCCTCATCTATTTTACTTGGTCATACACATGACCTAGACAATTGTAAATTATGAAGTTGTATATTTGGCATATTGTAAGTCATTGAGGTTGTGCTCCCACCAATTGTACATAATCTAATAAGATCTGTTGTCTTTACCTCTCCAAGAGATGGAGACTAAGAAACTCCTTATTTCCACATAATTTCTTGTACCAGGAAATTTGAGGTAGATGATATTGTTGAGGTGCCTCTTAATCCATTTGTTTCCTTTATCATGATCAGAGGTGCTTTATCCTTCCTTTAGGGGGTTGGAATTCATAGATACATATATCCTTGCATAGGATTCCTTAGGCTTCTCAAGATGAATTCCTTCAGCTTGGTTCAGACATTAAAGGTCGCAAACACTAATTGGATAAAACTAGCTCACACACATATAGGGACAAATAAAAAAGACAATGTTCCACTTGCAATATTGCTACCAATGCTTTCAAACTACCTAGTTGTAATCTTGGATTTACCCTTTTCCATGAGATGGGTCATGGAAGCAACAACACATCACTAGCTTTTTTCTTTATTTTCAGAGGTTCATTGGTTGTGGATGTTAGGAAAGGTTCTAGGATGTGTGTCAAGCTTGATTTGAGTATTGTTAATCTTGACCCTCTTATTCCTAGACATATTATGGGAATCATCATATATTGCATTAGCCCTTTTGTGTTGATCATAGCTACAAGCATGGTGGTATTATTGCTCCTATATTTCTTCTTTTTCATCTCAATGCTTCCTTGGGAGATCTTTTCCATATAAGAATATTTTTACTTAGCTTGTATGGTTTTAAATTCACCTCTTTGGGTTTACTATGATGTTATGTTAGCATTTATTTAGTTCGTAGTTGTTTGATCTTGTCACAACCTACGATCTTTTAACTCTAGTCTTCTATATTATAGCTTAATGTACTTTTTGAGTCATATTAATCTAAAGTTGTTAATATAAGAACATAAATATGATAAAATTCTATTCGATATACATACTCTTGTTTTTCAATATTTTGTTGGATGAATAGAATAGAAGATTTTGAATGTCCATAAGGCCATAGATAGCCTATTAGACAACATACCTAGTATTTTTGCTTTGTGATGTGTTGATTGTCTATAATTTAATTTAATAATGAACTCTCTCATTCTCTTAGACATCTCCCTATTGAATTAAAACTTATATGTACAACTATGTACTTGTTGATTTGTCTCCTAGAGTTCCAAATACTTGCTAGAAAATATTTCTTGAGATAACAATATATGCCTACATGATTATCTTCCTCATTCAAAGGTTTTGTTTCAATCGTGTTTGGATACCTATAAGAGGGTGCATAGTTGATTTGAAGCTATCACTTCTCCATTGAGACCTATGTTGCACAAACAAAATCATTTGCAAAATGACCAACCAATCGACCTCATGTACTACAAAATATATGAAAAAAATAGACCATTTTTTTTCCTATTTGACCTTCTGCAACCTCTTCGGCTATGTGTTGATTATACTAGATTCCCAAGAAATATTTATACAAAGCAAAAAAATTGAGAGCTCTTGGTAAGTCTCTACTTATGTTTTAGTTTATAATGTTTATCATAACTACTACTGTAACTCTGTATCAAACTATTGGTGTTACTTACATACATAATGTTATCATAATTGCAACCATCACTTCCTATGAAACTATTAATTTACTTACAGTAGAAAATTTCATCATAACTACTACCATTACTCCTAATGATACTATTAATGTTATTTACGTTGATTAATGTTATCGTGTAACTTGCTCTTAGATAATATGTTTTTGGATTTCGTTGTGTATGTTTTTTCATCGACGTTTCGGATCACACTCAGTGATCCATCATCAGGAAGAGGAAAAATGAAAAATAGGAGTGTAGATCAACCTAATAAAAGATGGGGTAGAGAAGAGGAAAGAGAAAACCATAATAATAATAAATAATTAAATAAATAATAATAATCAGGATAAAAATTAGAAAAGGTTATTTTATAATTATAAACATATAATAATAATCAAATAATAATAATACAAACACTAATCAATAATCAATAATCAAAATAAACACAATAATACAAACAATAAATTCCATACTTGAAACAAAAATCAAAATAATATTTAATCAAAATACAAAAGTAAAAATTGTAATGAAAAATATAACCATATAAGATTATAACTATAGTATAAGATAAGATCAACAACTGAAAAGATAACCATATAATAATAACAAGGGAACCAATAAAAAAGAAATTAAAGAAAAATAATAAACCAAGAAATTAAAAAAAAATTATAATGAATAAGAAGTAAGAAACAACAACTTAAGAAAGTGAAAAAAGAAAAACAAAACTCAAAGAAAGTTAAGAAAAGGCGACGGTGACGACAGGGGGAAGGGTGGATTGAAAAGAGGAGGGTGGTGCAAAGGAGGAAAGAAGAGGTAGGAAGAAGAAGAGGAAAGGAAGGCTAGGGGAGGAGAGAGGAGAAAACACTAGGGAGGCGGGTTTGGATGCAGGGAGTTTAGGAGGGGTTGCCAAGCTGGGCTAATATGCCAACCTTCATCCCAATTGAGATTGGAAGAGTGATTTTTGATAGTGATGGCTTCTTGAAGTTTGCGTTTGAAAAAACAATCTTCCTTAATCACCACATGGGCTTCTTCAAGGAAAATGTGGTGCTTGGAACGATGGGAATGCTCTACTAGGGCTGATTTGACAATACGATCATGCCTAATATCAACATTATATTCCTTGATCCTAGTGTTAATAGATTGCCCCATTTCTCCAATACAAGGGGTACCACAAGAGCATTCAATCTTATACACTCCAGAATGGAGAAGAGGAGGTAAGGGGTCTTTAGCAGAGGGGATGAACCTTCTAGTGGTGGAGATGGGTTTGAAGGCACAAGGAATACCTTTCTTGTGAAGGATTTTTGAGATCTTATTGGAGAGGCCTTCGACAAAGGGGAGGGTGGCAAAAGGGGAGGTTTTGGGCTCAGTGGGTTTGGGTAAGGGATTGGCTTGAATTTTGGCAATCTTGAAAGATTTAAGGATGCACTTGTGATGATAGCCATTGAGCTTAAAGACTTGGTAGAGATGGGATAGTTCATCATCAATATGGTCTATATCACATATGTGATAAGCTCGGGTTGCAAGAGTGCTAAGAAAAGATCATAACCAATTTTAAAAAGAAAATTGTTTTCTTAGCACTCTTGCAACCCGAGCTTATCACATATGTGATACAGACCATATTGATGATGAGCTATCCCATTGCTACCAAGTCTTTAAGCTCAATGGCTATTGCCACAAGCGCATCCTTAAATCTTTCAAGATTTCCAAAATTCAAGCCAATCCCTTACCCAAACCCACTAAGCCCAAAACCTCCCCTTTTGCCACCCTCCCCTTTGTTGAAGGCCTCTCCAATAAGATCTCAAAAATCCTTCACAAGAAAGGTATTCCTTGTGCCTTCGAATCCATCTCCACCACTAAAAGGTTCATCCCCTCTGCTAAGGACCCCTTACTCCTCTTCTCCACTATGGAGTGTATAATATTGAATGCTCTTGTGGTACCCCTTATATTGGAGAAACATGGCGATCTATTAGCACTAGGATCAAGGAACATAGTGCTAATATTAGGCATGATCATATTGTCAAATCAGCGCTAGCAGAGCATTCCCATCGTTCCAAGCACCACATTTTCCTTGAAGAAGCCCAAGTGGTGATTAAGGAAGATTGTTTTTTCAAACACAAACTTCAAGAAGCCATCACTATAAAAAAACACTCTTCCAATCTCAATCGAGATGAAGGTTGGCATATTAGCCCAGCTTGGCAACCTCTCCTAAACTCCCTGCATCCAAACATGCCTCCCTAGTGTTTTCTCCTCTCTCCTCCCCTAGCCTTCCTTTCCTCTTCTTCTTCCTACCTCTCCTTTCCTCCTTTGAACCCCCCTCCTCTTTTCAATCCCCCCTTCCCCCCGCCGTCGTCGTCGCCTTTTCTTAACTTTCTTTGAGTTTTGTTTTTCTTTTTTCGCTTTCTTTAGTTGTTGTTTCTTGCTTCTTATTCATTATAATTTGTTTTTAATTTCTTGGTTTATTATTTTTCTTTAATTTCTTTTTTATTGGTTCCCTTGTTATTATTATATGGTTATCTTTTCAATTGTTGATCTTATCTTATACTATAGTTATAATCTTATATGGTTATATTTTTCATTACAATTTTTACTTTTGTATTTTGATTAAATATTATTTTGATTTTGTTTCAAGTATGGAATTTATTGTTTGTATTATTGTGTTTATTTTGATTATTGATTCGTGTTTGTATTATGATTATTTGATTATTATTATTATATGTTTATAATTATAAAATAACCTTTTTTAATTTTTATCCTGATTATTATTATTTATTTAATTATTTATTATTATTATTATGGTTTTCTCTTTCCTCTTCTCTACCCCACCTTTTATTAGGTTGATCTGCACTCCTATTTTTCATTCTTCCTATTCCTGATGATAGATCATTGAGTGTGATCCAAAATGTCAATGAAAAAACATACACAGCTAAATCCAAAAATATATTATCTATCTTCAATGGATTGTGGAAAACTCATACCAATAATAACTTGCTCTTGGAAAGAATGTGTGCAAGCAATTCTAACTCCTCTTTCTCATTCTTTACAGGTTGGACTATTCATGACTTGTAATGGATATTGTTTGATATTGTAATGCACCAGGAGACTTGAGATTTATAAAGTGTTTTAATAGTAATGTTGGATGCTTTATATCCAATTTTATATGCACTTGCTCTTAGAAAGAATGTGTGCAAGCATTTCTAACTCCTCTTTCTCATTCTTTGCAGGTTTGATTGTTCATGACTTGTAATTTACCATGGAAGTGCAAGTTTCAACAAGGCCTTTAATATATGAATATACTACTTTATTGAAAGGATGCTCTTAAGTTTTTGGTGCAAGGATTTTTTCTTATTGCCTAAATCTGTGTGACAACTTCACAGTAATTCCAGAACAAATATTTATTCAAGTATTCATCTTGAACATGTGTTTGCACATTTTTAGCCCTGTTAGGTTTCATGGGGCAAAATTTTGATGGGTTGACATTAACTTTATATATATATATATATATATATATCTTACTCACACACACAAACTCCCTGTTTACCCATTCCTATCTCTATCTCTTTATCTCCCCCTTCTCACCATCACTCTCTCTACCACTATATCTCACCATCTATATCTCTCTCTATCTTTCACACTTCCTATATATCTCTCTATCTCTACCCCTCACTCTCTACCTCACTATCTCTCTATCTTTATCACTCCCTTTACCTCTCTCTACCACTCTATCTATTTGTCTCCCTCTTCCTCTCTCGCCATATCTTCATTTATGCCTTTATCTTCCTCTCTCCTCCTTTATCTCTAGACATGTCTCCTCTCTACCCATCCATCTCTCTCCCCCCCTCTCTGTCTCCCTCTCCCTCTTTCTGGACCTCTATATCTATATCTCTTTGCCTCTCCATCTCTATCTCTCCATATGTCTTCTTCCACATCTCCCTATATCTCTATCCCAGTATCTCTTCATCTCTCTCCCTCTATCTACCCTTATATCTCTCTCTACCAATTGACCTCATGTAACCAAAAATTACAAAAATTATATCAAAACTTTCCCTACTTGACCTTACATAACTCTTCGGTGTACCCATTGCACACCAAGGTGCAATTGCTAGTTTTAGCATTGTGAAATGTTATTTTCCTGCCATTAAAGAAAGTGGTGCAATGGAAAACATGGAATAGAATAGAAGATTTTTAATGTTCACAAGACCAAAAGAAAGTCTATAAAACAGTAACTCTTGCTATTTTAGCATTGTGAAGAGCTGTTTTCCTGCCATTAAATGCATGCCATATAGGTTGCATAAGAAATATAATTGTCATAGTGTAATAAATGCATGTTAAAAAGGTGGCGATAGATGCCAGTTCGGGCCAGCAGACCCCGCATTAAGGAGGGTCTAACTACCACGCAATGCATAAATATTATTATTACTATTTGCCAACTGTTATAGAATGGGCCAAGTCGCCCAAACAAAGGCGTACCATATCCAGTCTTAAGAACCAAAAAGCCACGTTGAAAAGAGCCAACTCCCCCAAACAAAGGCGTGCCATATGTTTATTTCAGAACCAGCTGCAAGGACAGAACAACTTGACTATCCTAAATTTACGGCAGAACCAGCTCAGCGGAGATGTACCAAATTCCAACATCACTTATCAGGAATTGTACCACCGAATTAGGGTATTGCAAGAACTTGGAACTTCTTTAGTTGTCTCCTGATAGAATAAGGGGATGAAAATAACACAAAGTTTCCAGCCTTCTAACCTGCAATTCTATCTGAATTTGTCATAGAATCTTTATAAAGGTCCCTCGAGGGTATTACAGAAAGTTCCGACATAGGAATCTTGTCAAAATCATAAAACCATATTCAAGAAATTATTTCAAAGGTTTTGTGTTTCTTGAGTTTATGTGCAATGAAAGCTTAGAAAAGCATACGTAACCCGACATGAATGATGTCGATGCATGTAAATTAAGATTGGAAAGAATAGTGAACTTAGCTACTGATGTAGCCCATGCCATAGAATATCTTCCTTACAACTATTGCACTGTAACACAAAACTTAGCAATGTTCTTTTGGATGAAGACATGATGGCCCATGTTACAGATTTTGGTATATCTTCAACCCTAGCACTCAATGGTTGTTCCGTAGGCTATGTTGTCCCAGGTTTACATTTTCCTACGATTAAACTATTTATGTCTTTTTGAAGTCATTTTTTTCGGCAAAACAATGTACGAACTACATGATTAGATTACGTGGAAAACTTTTTTGTCGACAAAACAGCACATGGGATGAGTTTCAATTTGTGTTCTCACATGTCAACCAATTTCACATGCCTTTAAGATCGGTTGAAAGGTGAAACAAACAAGTTCTTTCTGGAGACTGGTAGATGGACAAGCTACCTTTAGTTGCACAGTAGATGTGATTGGTTCAATTATTGTGAGACTGGTAGATGGAATTTTCAAAAAAAAAACTTTATTTCTTACAGTGAAGGGGTAGTTGAAATCGAATGACATTTCATCGTAGAGTCAAAATATGAAGATCTTCCTATTCAATATGAAAAGTAGTCTAAATGAGTTATTTATGAGGCAAGGTTTGGGATAAGAGCCCATTTCTCTTGATCAAGATTCATAACAGAAGAGCCCACATGGAAAGAAATTTGAAAATTAAAACCAACTTTTAATCCTTAAACTATGTGTTTGTGGATGTCATTAAATTCTCATTCATTAATTCATTCAATTAAATTTACTGCCATTATTGCTGAATCTAAAAACACTCATACTGCTTTCATAAACTTTATGCTCATTAAGAAATAGAACATACATATATATATATACAATTTAAATATTTAAATGCTAAAAAAAATTACGTTGGTTAAGAGTCTGGATATTTTAAATAATAAATAATTTCTATTAAACTTGCTAAATTTATCTTTATATACATATTTATATTTTAAAAAAAATTTTTTTTAAATTAATTAATTTATACATATAATTGTGTTTTGAATGGTTATAGGTTTTTAAAAGTTTTGTGTTATATATTTAAGACATTATTTGAAAGAAGTGTCCTTAGCTCATTTTACAATCATGCAATCATATGGAAATAAAGATAATATATATGTATATTTGTTTTAATTTTTTTCAAGTCCAAACATATTGATTTCATCTATCTATGCTAGCATCAAACATCCACATTTATTGTCATCTTATATTTTTATGAACTTTATGTTTATTAATAAAAATATATTTTATTTTTTAAATTCAAAAATATGTATGTACAATTTAAATATTTCAACACTAAAAAAATGTATTAGTTGTTTAAGAGTCTTGGATATTTTAAATAATAAATAATTTATTACTTGTTTAAATTTATCTTTATAGACATATTTATATTTTTAGGAAAATCTTTTTAAACTTAATTAATTTATATATATAATTATGTTTTTGAATGGTTATATAGATTTTATGATGTTTTGTTATTTGAAAGAAGTATACTTAGATCATTTTAGAATCATATGATCATATGGAAATAAAGGATAATACATATGTATATTTGTTTCTAATATTTTTGCAAGTCCAAGCACATTGACTTTCTTTATCTATACTAGTATCAAGCATCCACATTTATGATCATCCTATATTTTTACTATTGAGTTAGTCTTAGTGCTTAATTAAGGCTTGAGTAACTCTTAAACAATAACCCTGGCATAACATGTTCTATGGTACTTCTTAACACCAACCAAATTTTCCTTGCATCAAATAACACTAAGTGAATAGTTTCTACTTGTACTAATGCCCTAAAATATGTCACATGAGATTTCTAGGGCCAATTGGGTGAAATTTCTATATGAATTTTGTGTGGGACATTACTAAGATGTAGTTGAGAATGTTGTTTAGAATGTAGTTGATGCGCCCTATAATGGTTTTTGTATGTTTTTATTTTGAGCTTGATTAGTTTCCATCTATCAATTGTTGTCCTAGAACCTCATATTCCTGGTGCAATGTCCTAAGGCCTTCTTTTGTTTGATCTCAAATGATTCCATGTGATCTTTCCTTATGATCATTACATGTATAATTGGTGGTTACATGGGGAAAGTTTTGAATTTTCCCTCCAACATTTGAATCTAAATGATATTTAGTTGCAAATTGGAGGTAGAAGAAAGATTGGTTTTCAAAAGGCTCTCTTTTGAAAATGACGTAAGTGGTTGTTGTCCAAGATATCCATGTTCTAGCTTAGAAAAGAGGGAGAAGAGATAGAGTATATTTTTTCTTGTGCTTCATATGATTTGAGTGGGCCTTTGAATGATATGTCTAGGCCTCATTATGTCAATGGTTCATTTTTTATGTAAACCACTTACTAAATGAATATAAAGTATAGTTTCAATCATTTTAATTTCATGAGTGTTTATATTCTTTTGATAGCTTGATGACCTATCCTAATAATGTTTTGTAACTTAATTGTTATTACTGATTGGCCTGAATTTGCAGAGGCTTTAACATCCCTTGTAAGAAAATTTATGAGGTCTTCTTTCAATACAATACAAGAAGTATACAAATATACTTGTGGATGTGTAAGCTATGTCCATGTGAGTTTCTACAAGATCTTTTACTTTTCATCTCTACATATAGAGCCTAGCTATGTGTAGATTTCTTAGTCATTTCTATAAATTCCATCTTCTATGAGGTGTCATTTTATGTTTTTCTTGAGTAATTTTTGTTGATTAGAATTTGATGCCCATATGAATAAAGGTACTTGTCTACTATTAGTTGATATATTTCCTTATTTAAGGGGTCAATTTTGATACAATTCTAATGATTTTGCTAAAACTACATTGAGAACTCAAATGAGAGCCCATATACATTAATATAATGTGTAAAGGAATGATATGTTAGTTAGAAGAAGAATAAATAGAGATATCTGACTACTGTTATGTGTGAGGGTTGGGAATATTTAATTCTAGTGTAGGGATGTGGCAAGATGGATCTCATCCTACATACCTATTCCTTAATAGATAAATAAATTTAAATATGACACAACTTTTCATGATGTCAATTAAATTGAGTGGTCAATAAGTAATCACTACATGAGAGAGATTGATGGGGAGTTGGATTTATTAGATCTTCTATGACAAAGACATCAATAATTATGAGAATAAATTGAAAGGTAGAAAGCTCAATTTTTGGACCAAAATTCCAATCAATAGAATTAGAACCATAGTGGATATACTCCACAATATCAAGTCTAGAATCAATGACATAATCCTTGTCAAAATAATATTCAAATGTGAGAGTTTCATTCTAGAGGAAAGATCAAATATTTCCACTACTTAAGTAGCCTTTGGAAATGGAAAGATACTATTAGTTGGATATATTTGGAATCCATGACTATCCTAATACAATCCCCAATGAAATTAGTTAAATATCCCAAAGTTCTAAAGTAATAATATAGTTACAGTAAAAGAACAAGTGTGGTAGTTCATCAATGAGTTCATGATATTTTTTAGATTCTAATATGGGGATAGATTTGATCCCAAATTTGTAATCCATGAATTTATTATGATAAAGAAAGGAGTGAATGAAGCATTAGTTGAATTCAATTGTAGGTTTATCATGACTATGAGGAATTTACCAGCCCAATTTGAGACCAATGAATCAATGTGTATGATATCTTATTATAGCATATTTGATAATAATTTTAGATATTTTTTAAGAGAAACTAATCCAAAAAAATCATGGGAGGCCCATGCCATCATAACCAATATTGATAAAAATATTCAAGTGTTAGTAAAATTGTCAAGAGAGAGGAATTAAAGATGATACCATTTAATAGAAGTGCATCCAATAAGCCTTTTCTTCTACGGATAAATTATATATTAAGGTAATGGGAGCATCGAAGAGCCTATCCTATAGGATGGAAATTAATGGCAAATGCTTGCCCCATGGTAATGTTATTGTACCACATTTTACTAAGAGAAAAAAGTTTTACAATAGACCTTACAATATAGATTGGTCAAAGAGGTAACCACAAGCTACAAATTGATATACAAATACAAGAGACCAATTACAATTTGATAGATATTCTCTAGACGGGCCCCCTTAAAACCCATCTTTTACCTTTAATCAATACAATTTGATAGAGATTCTCTAGACAAATAGTAAGGAAATAACATGTGAATTTATAGGAGGATATATTACGGTGTGAAGCATGCTAATTACTACATGATTCAAAAGTGTTTTCAATTGCAATTGCAGTGTTAAACAAAGGATATGTACCTAACCATGAGGGAGTTATTGAACATTATGATGAAAATGAGATTGGCCATCTGATTACATTTGAATTTAGCTCAAAATATGGTTAAGGTGAGTATATTGTTTAGGTTGGTCATGAGGAATATCTCCAATATGATTATAATAACACTCCTAACTCTATTGAGGAAACTCATGTTTTTCAACATCTAAGGAAAATCATGTAGTAGTAGTAGGACAAAAGAGATAGGTCATCTTGTAAAAACATCAAGGCCATAATAATAGAAATAACTTTATGCAAGTTCAAAGTGATTATCAATTACAAAATCAAGAAGTGTATCCAAAAGATAATATGTGTAGTGCAATAAAGCCTAGTATGCTTGTACCACACAAATACAAAAAATGAAACCAATTTTAGGTGTAGAATCATGATTGACATTATTGTAAGGAAAGAGAATAGATTAATGAAGGTTGTTGGTGGAGAGCCTACAATATGGAGGAGATATGTTCCTAATATCAACAAGATTTAGTAACCACAAACAATGCTAAAGTTCCCAAGGTGGGTGATCTAGTTACTACATATAAACAATCTCATAGAATGTCACATAAGGAGCATAATGAGGCAAAATATAAAGCTATTGAAGCTAAAGGTAAGGAATTATATACTCATCCAAATTATCCAATTCATCCTTATTACACATGATATTGCAATACCATAATCAACGCCTTTTCCAAATTATAACCCTATAAATATTCCTCAAGTTCTTATCTAAGTTAGGATTTTTGTTCCTATAGTTGAGATCCTTAGGATTTGTAGCCATAGGGAGAGGTCCCTACCCTATGTTACCACTAAAAAAATTATATTAATTCCCTATGTGTTCCTACTAATTTCACTATTGAAACAAGTACTTGAGGTTTACTAGATATTTACTTAGTGTTGGCCCATTATGTACTTATTCAAGTTGATAAATGGATGGTTTGTTTATGATTGCATGTTAGATTATAGGACTTCTAGTAAGGTGATGCCCCTTGAAGTTGTGAATGAGTTAGTTATAAATGTTTCTATCTTATGGGAAATGTTTTTTCATAGATTCCTAGTAAGTAAATATCATAGAAATTTCTAGGGATCATGTAGAAATATATCTTGGTACATGCCAAGAGAATCCCTTTTTATGGATATAATAATTACTGATTTCCTTAAAAAGTGGGGGAAGTTGTTGTCTTGAAAATGGGTCACATCCATTAGAGGTAGTATTTAGATGGATTTATCATATGCCACCATCTACCTACATGATAAAGAAGTCAAGATGCATTGGGAGAAGAAAATAATAGAAGTTATTGAATACCTAGACAAAGCTACAAATGAGGTGCTATAATTATACAATATTCATAATTAATTTATTGGATATTATGATGAGTTGAACCACTATAGGACATGTGCAAAAATATGAGGGACCAAAAAGTGGCCACAACCAATTTTTGGTCCATCTAGGACATAACATAAGTGCATTATAATGTGCTCATATTATGGATTGGTAACTTCACTAAAACTAGGTTGGTAACTATTGAGTCATAACACAAACACATTATAATGCACTTGTGTTATGTCTATAATAAAAAATGAAAGAGATTGATATCAACTGAATTTAGCATCTTGTTACCCAACTTTTGTCAAATCCATGTGAACCTAATTAAGTTTTGGAGGAATTCATAATTGATTGTCAAGATCCAAAGTTCTCAAAATGTTATTAGTTTTCAACAATGTTTCACTAACTAGATGTTTATCCCCAAAAACTTGTTAAAGGCTAATGTTTTTTGTATGTGTTAGTCTTCACTTAAGTTGTTATAATGTCATCAAATTTTGATGAGGTTATCAAAACCTCGTTAGGTTTTGATAAGGTTTTCACAACTTAGTCTAAAGCTAGCATAAGTAGAGCAAGTTGATGTACTCAATCAAAAGTGAAGAAATTGAAGACAATAAAAATCATTTCAGAACTTCTCAAGGGTCAATGCAAGATCATGGAGACCTGTCCAAACTAGGCCCATAAGTGGCAATGAAAATTTAGGAAAAAAGAGTTGGACAACTTGACATAAAAATTTGAATAGGTTGTTAAAATAATTTGAAAAATATGTAACAACATAATTTGTAGAAAGTTGAATGTAGTTTCTAAGATACTAGTCCCTTTTTGAAAAAAAAAAAAATCTATTTGGTGAAATTTTGAAATTTCAATGAATTAATACTAAATTTTCAGGGAAAAATAAAAAGCAGGTGTATGTTTGACCAACCTAAGTAAGAGAAAAAAGTAATATTATTTTTTGAAACTTTCAATATAAGTAGAGGACACATGCTTGGATGTACCACATTTTATTTGTAATTTTTTACAAGTAAATTATTAGTTATGAATTTTTTATTAGATTTAAAAAAAAAAATTAAAACATGTTTGTCTGGCCACCATAACTTGGTCAAAAATTGATGAAATTAAATTTTCATTTTTTTATCCTATAGTATGGGAAGCATAGAATGTATCATATCTTTTGGATTCAAAAAATGTGAAATTGTTTGAGAATTATAGATTTTTTCAATCAACATATCAATCAGGATTTTAGTCATAATACATGTAGAAAATCAATAATAATTATCTATTTAATTTAAAATAAGGCATATCATATATTGGTGTAAATCTGACAATATTCTCAATAAACCCATTTCGTTTCATCAAATTTGGATGAAAAAAAAGTCGTTAGCCATTTTTTGTCATATCACAACTTTTTGGACCCCCATGATCCTGCACACAGCCTCAAAGGTTTTAAAACCTTTTTTAGAACCCAACAAGGTTTCAAAAACCTCATTAAACTTTGACGAGCTACTATATTTCAAGATAAAGAGTCTCCTTTGATTGGCTTCTTTGGTTTCACAACCTATGTTGGTCCCCAAATAATTTTTTGAAACCATACCAAATTTTGACTAAACTCCTATAGTTTGAAGAAAAATGTCAATTTCATGTATATTAGCTTAGATAAGCTTGGTTTCAAAACCTTTTTCAAGACTTGACACTATTTTCACAACCTTTTCAATCTCCAAAAAAGAACAAACAACCATGAAAAAGCGTGAAGCATTTTAAAGAAGTAAATTTAAAAGATTTGCAAATGAATTGGAATTAATGATTATTGGTTTCAAAACCACTTTCAAAGTTCAATAAGGTTGTCAAAATGACTAAAACTTTTGATCACCCATAGGGATCCATTACTTTCAAATTTGGTAATGGATGACATCATGCAAATTAAAAGCTCACACTCACTAATGTAATTAATGTATACCATTAATGCTCACCTACCATGCTAGAGCTTTAAATATGAATGCTTATAAAGGGATTAGGATACAAAAAGAACTCATTTTGAAATGTATTCAAGAGTGAATTTGAAAAGGAGGTGGGAGTAAAACTGTCAAGAATGCACAAGAAGAAAGTTAGAACACTTAGCTCTAATTCAAAGATATAATGAAATTATTCTCCTCCCAACTTGCTTTAAGGTATTGTAAAGGGGAATTTTCATAAACTCAAGAAATAGAACATGATTTATATATCTCCTACATTCCATAAAATTGTTTCTTAAATATAAGTTATTGTTGAATTCACTCAATTATAGTCATCATAAAATATAAAATAATTGGGTTACGAGCATTTGTCTAGTTTATCAAGAACACTATCAAAAATTGGAGACAATGGGCTATGAAATATAAATTTGGATAAATTTTGGGAAAGAATCAACAAAGAAGATAGGTATATGATAATGCAACAATTAAAAGAAAGTGGATTGCTATAAGCTATAGCTTTTCCAATATAAGTGCAATACATGCATACCTAGTTGTCAAGTGTATAAATCATTATGATCCCAACACAAGGGAAATAAGGACAAATGGCAATCGGCTGGTTATTGAGGTAAACCAAGAGACTTTTACCTCATGCTTATGTTTACTAGAGAGAAAAATATACAGATTTCAATTTTGTCCTTTCTCACCAACATTTTTATGAGAAGAAGAATTAATATTAAAATGTAATTGTTAAAGAATGGTTCACTACCCCAAACAAATGAAAATATTAGGTGCCCAAAAATTTCATAGGACTCACTTTGTAGATGAGATTTCAGATGTGATAGTCCTCTTGTACTGACTTAAAGGTAATGAAAAGGCCCATGACTTTTAAGATTGGATGTACTTCTTTATTTAGATAATCATTCATGGTGAACAATACCTTGACTAGGCTTAACTCATCAGTGACCAAATTCACTCAACAATATTATAATTCCCACCCAATAGGTCCCTTTATATGTCTTCTTAAATGTATTCTATGATATTGTATGTACAAGGTCTTTGTTAGGTTTGCAACCAATTGAGGTTCATGATGAAACCATCCATGTCTATAATTATTGTACTCATCTCCAATTGGAAAGGAGTTTCAAGAGTTTTACAAGATTAAATGATGCATTTACTATGAGGATGGTAAGATAAATCCAAATAGATCTATATGGGTTTTAGGATTTATTCAGAGGCCATTCAACCAATTGACACATTTGACAACTATTTTATATAATTTCAAAAGTTCACATACATTAAGATTGGAGGATTTGATGGGCTTGTTTATTAGTTGCATAAGTATGCAGACAAAAAATTAATTCTCATTGAAGTGTGCAAATAGGTGGTTGAAGTAAATAAAAGATTCCAAGAAAGAAAAAAGGTAGGTATTTGATCCCCTATTGGCCTTGGTTACTATTCATGTAAATCTATGTATGATGCCCTCAACATTGAGAAATACTTAGTAAAGTTCTCCATGTAATTTTATGAAAGGGAATTTCCCTTTGATAGTAAAAAATTTATTAACGAAAATCTACAACTAGGACCTAGTTTCTACCACATTCCACATTTGGAACACTATTAGGAAGACTGTGTAGATGAATATGAAGCCCAAAGAATAATTTGAATTATTCTATCCTTGAGACAAATTGTGACTTTCAAATTGAATTAGGATGTCTCAAATATTGAAGACGATGAATCAAATTCGGTGGATCCAACTTTTATTAATCATGTAAAGACACAACCAATTGTGTCAATTTATTGGAGTGTAAAAGAGATTGAAATAATTGATACCATAATTGTAGTGGTAATTAAAAGGACTCGGGACTAGGTAGCCAAGAAAAATGCAAAAAAAATTGCTATAGTTCCTCCAAAGTCTCAAGATACTTAGAGTCAAGAAAAAAGGAGGAAAGCACAATAATATTCTACTTTAATACCATCTTCTTCTCCTCAATAGATGATTTTAATGGGACAAGGGGATATTGATGAAGATCCTCTAGATAAGAAATCCTTGAGAAGACTTATGAAGACACTGCTCAAAGAAAAAAACAAAAAGAAAGGGAGAAACAAGTAACAAAATAAAAGGTCATAGATGTGCTTCATCTCCATATCAAGTAATTGGTTATTCTTCTTCTCATGCCTATCCTAATTCTCTATAAAATTCACCAAAAAATTCACCACCTAGGGTAGGCCCTACCCTACCTTCTTCCCCTGAAATAGAGATCTCTGATAGTCCTCTTAGGAGAGATTTACATTTTGCATCCCCTAGTACCAAATATATGACAATTCCTACTTCCTCTTCCTGGTTAGACTCTGATCATCTCTAAAAAGAGGAAAACATTTCAGTTGAGTCTCCCTAATAAAGATTTTTTTGGCTAGCTAATTCAAATATCTCCAAAGCCAAGAAGTTAAAAACTACTTCTAGATTGATGGAAGACACCGACATAGGAAATATGTATGTGAAAATAGCACATCCTTCTTCAGAAAAGGATGTATGGCAAGTAACTATTAGTGATTTCAACATCACCAAAATCAACTTGGGACCTTCTACCAAGGACAAAGATGTCCACAATTTTTAGGTGACAAATATCAAAATTGTTGAGATGACACCCAAAGATAAATCTAGAATAAGGATGAATTGAAGCATCAGGTAAAGATTCTAATTGATTGCTTGAGATCACTTATTGATCCCTCTCAACCAATTAGTCAGCTAAGCACTCTATTTGATCAAAGTTCATTTATTGGGAAGGATATGATCAAAATTCATTTTTATAAATCTTATGTGAAGGTCACAAAATATTGGACCAAGTAGTTTTGGGAACAAATTTCCTCATAGACATGAAGATGATCTATGAATATTTTGAGGTGTTAAACAAGAGATTGAAAATGAAATCATTGCCACCAAATTGAAGAGCCCATATGGTTGAAGACTAACAACAAATTCAAGGAGATGGTGAATCTAGGGTTATATAAACTAGTAGATGAGAAAATTATGCCATACACTGAGGATGGTAGATGCTTTATGGGGAATAAAAGTGTTGAATGGAAACATTTAGTTTTGAAACAAAACATATTGGATAAAGTCAAATTGATCAAGGAATATAATCAAATGAAGGTCAAAATTTAGAATAACCTTTCAAGTATAGGCATTCACCTCCAAAGGGAAAATTATTTTTGAAGACGAGAATGTAGAAATGCTAAAAGGAAAATTCAAGGAATTGATTGAGAATATCTTTGACAAACAAGCTTTTAATATGGAGAACATGAAAAGATTAAGTGATATTGATTTCTCTTTATCCCAATTCCTTACACATGAGATGAAATTATTTGATAATGTAGATTTGTTATGAGGAAATAAAAATTTATAGAAATTAAGAACTAAAAATATAATTATTCCTTAGCATAATGAGATGCCTCTAGTGATTAAATATTTTCACACATACAAAGCCAAAATTTTCATGCAAGCTACCCAATCATCACAAGAAGGGAACATCGATAGTGCACCACCTCAATAATGCCTCATGTTTTTAATTTTTTTATTTTATAAAAGAATTTTGAAGTCCCAATAAATTTAAGAGACTCTTAACTTCTTTTTGGTTACTCTCAAGAAGAATTTATTAGATTATGAGTGTATATGTAAACTATGATGTCACTAAAAAGAACTCTCTAAGAAAATTTTGAAAGGAAATAGATAGAATATAATTCAAATTTGAAGGCTATATATCTATGAGCCTATAGTTTTGAGTCAATTAATGAATGAAATCTATTATAATATGTGCATTGTGATTGGTTTCATTGATTATTGCATTTTTTGTGAGTGTGAAAATCATTTCCGGAATTTGATCTATTCAAGCTTAGAAATATATTTGGTTGATAAGATTACTAGTTTATGTTTTTGGGATGCAATTAGTCTGTGTTTTGATTCTTTTCTCACAAATTATATCTTTCTCAATAAATATTTGTCTATAGCATTTTATATATCTTTGTTTTAAACTCTATTTTTTTGGCCTTTCTTGCTTTCTAGTTAAAAGCATACCCATATCAAAGTTTCAAATTTTATAAAAGAACATATTTTTTATTGGATGAGGGATCTATACCTCATAAATTTTAGAGGGAATTATTTCACATAGAAATAATTTACCCAAATATTGGTTACTAGTTATCTCTATGATAAGGTAATAGGGGAAATTAAGAATTTCAAATAATACATAATCCATTAACTAACAGATTTTTGGTGACTCCATTGGGGATGAGTAGGAAAAATTAATAACACAAGTGTAATGGTTGCCCTCATATCTAATTATTTTCTAATGAAAAATCATGGTCTTACCATATAATAAATATTTTCTTGTTCCACAAGCTAATATCAACTAGACACAAGTTGAATTTAAGAAGATGTTATATCTTAGTTGTATACTTTGGCTTGGAGGTGTCAAAAACTAGTGAAGAATATCATCGACTGAACCAAATCTTAGAATAATTTTCCCTAGAAAATAGTTGTGTGTTACTAAAAGTATTTTTGTTATGCAGTGCCAAGGTGATTAGCCTTTTAAGTTGTTCTATATCACATTAGTAAACACACTAGATCACAAAATATATACCAGATGTGAATGAAGTAGAGGAGTAGTTGACTCTTTTTTTAGTCTTTGCAAGAAGGAAATTTTTCAAAACTCACTACCATCAATTAGAAAAGCTAAGTATCACAATAGACCTGGACCTCTCCATCAAAGAAAATTGATCACTCTCCTATCTATCAAGCCCTTGTATTATACATTATTGTAATTCCTTTGGTGATAAGTTTTACTACCATCATGGCACATCAATATTCAGTATCATGGGGATTAGCTATAGGACCGCTAGCTTT
Organism: Sequoia sempervirens; assembly: GCA_007258455.2. NCBI lineage: Eukaryota > Viridiplantae > Streptophyta > Pinopsida > Cupressales > Cupressaceae > Sequoia > Sequoia sempervirens. Next base: position 134,301,282 of record VDFB02000017.1, read on the forward strand.
GGGAAATAAATTACATGATTTACCTAAAGGCTCTAGGGAAAACCTCCCTAAATTAAGAGGTGATGGAAATATTTTTACAAATAAACATATTAATGCCTTCTTTGCTACATGTGGTGTTGAATAAGACAACTAAGCGGGGTGGGTGAATCAATTGTAACAAATTAAACCTTTAAACTTTCACCAGTTATTAGATCAATCACAAATTCTTTACTCTGCTAATTTGATTAATCATTAAGTGCAAAAGTGGAAACTGAAAAACATCACACACACACACACACAATAACACAAGATTTATTTGAAAAACCCAATAAGGGAAAAACCATGATGAGGATTAACTCATAATATAGAGAATATCAAAATTGATTACAAAAGCTCACTGCCAAAATAGGACTCACAATCCAAATCAGGAATCATTATCGAACAAGGGTTAACCACCCGAAGGGCTCATTGCCATAGAATTAAAAAGAAGATAGAAGATATTTTTTATAGAGAAAAAAATCTCAATGCAATAGATATTTCCACCACAATTCACTCAACCACTTGTAGAAATGCATGAATGATAGAGTACACCTTCAGCTCACTACTTCTGGAAACTCAACAATTATATTTCACACTAATCTGTCAAAACTCACATCACATATGTACACTATTCCACGTCTATCTCACATCTATCTTGATTGCATTCATCTCTTCCACAAACAACTTGACTTGTATTTATACCATCTTTAACTTTGAAGCATATCCAAAGTCAGCAATACACCATTTATATTCACAAATTCAAATTAGGTCAACACCAAAACATTCTAGGGTGGAATTAGAATGAGGGCGACCCAAACACATGCTTCAACAAACTTCTATAAGCTTTGAAATTAGTGTTAAACACAAGGTCGTCCAAACTAGTGTAAAACACGTAGAAAAATTAAGCACACGCAACCTTAGCACGATCCAATCCTTCCAGACAAAAAAATTATCTTCAACACTATCATATCAATTTATCTTCAAAACTACAATTCATAAGATTCAAACAAGAATAAATCTAGAGCAACTACATTTCTCCTGGACCTCATCTAGATACACTAAAAAATACAATTCAAAACTAGTGAACATAGCTTGCATTGTACAACGATCCAGAAACCTAAAATATAGATATAGCAACCTTCAAGAACCATGATCAACATATATAAACCACATGAACATAGGAGAAAATCCCATAGTAAACACTAAACACCTGCAACCTTTCTTCATTAAATTTTCTCAATATCCTCGACATATGCAACCAACAACCATTATCTATGACATCAATAACAATAGAAACTAGTTGAGAACTAGTTAACCAGTTGACATCAATGACAACACTTTCATAATTGCAACAATCTCCCCCTTTGTCATTGATGTCAACACATGATGTGAAAAATCATCAAATACAACACAATAGCTTAGAACACACTTCCTCATGATTTTACTTTCTTCCCCTTAGTAGATACTCTTTTCCACATGATACTCTCTCTCCCCCCCCTTTGACATCAATGGAAAAGGAAAAAGATAATTTACGTTGATTTCTCCTTTGACATAAAGAACAAAATTCTCTTTCAATGACAACACATGACACTACCTACTCCCCTTGAGAGGTAGCCACCAAAACATCAGTCTAGAAGAAAGATAGATCCATAGATCCACTAGACTGATGCATCTCCATATGCATCTAGTTCAAGAAAGGAGGGGAAATAACCCATAACTTCTCCCAGAGGTACTCAAAAGTATCTTTAGGAAGATCCTTCATAAATATATCAGCAATCTAATCCTTCGTCGACACGTACTCAAGTTTTACTTCTTTCTCCACAACCTTCTCTCTCAAAAAGTGATATTGGATAGATATATGTTTTTTCGTTGAGTGCATCACTGGATTCTTTGAAATTATGTTAATTACACTTGTATTATCACATAAGATAGAAATGGGATCATCATACATTATTTTGATATCTTTCAATATTTGTTTCATTCACAACACTTGTGTACAACAAGATACAATAGCAATATACTCAGCTTTAGTAGTAGATAAAGAAACTGAATCTTGCTTTTTACTTAGCGAAGCCACCAATCTGCAACCCAAACAGAATGCACCACCACTTGTAATTTTTTTGTCATCTACACAACCTGCGCAATCTACATCAGTATAAGCACTTAGTGTAAAATAAGTATCCATAGGATACCAAAAGTCATAATCTAGAGTGCCATTCAAATATCCAAATATCCTTTTAATAACAGTAATATATGCTTCCTTAGGATCTTCTTGAAATCTAACCACAAGACAAACTACATACATGAAATCTAGTCTAGTAGCAGTCAAATACAACAGTCCACCAATCATAGATCTATACTTGCTATGATCGGCCTTCGGTGAATCATCATATTTACCCAATTTGCAATGAGTCACCATAGGAATGCATACCAGTTTGGAACCATCCATCCCAAACTTCTTCAAAAGTTTCTCTTGCTTACTTTGACTGTGAAATAAAGATCCATTTCTCTATTTGATTAATTTGTAGCCCAAGAAACAAATTCATCTCACCAAACATAGACATCTCAAATTATTTTTGCATCTCTTCAACAAACATCTTGCACATTGTTTCATTTCCTCCAAAGATAATTTCATCAACATATACAACCACTATCAAGATCTTGTCATTTTTAATTTTAAAATACAAATTACTATCTGTCATACCTTTATTGAAACCTTGCTAAATCAAATATTTGTCTAGCCTTGCATACCAAGATCTAGGAGCTTGCTTCAATCCATATAAATCCTCCTTCAATCTATAAACAATATCTAGTTGATCTAGAAACTGAAATCCTTTTGGTTGTTCCATGTAGACCTCTTCCTCTAACTCACCATTCAAGAATGCGGAATTAACATCCATCTAATAGACCTTGAAATAGTTATAAGCAACAAACAATAAAAACATTCTGATAGCTTCCATTCTTTCCACTGGAGAAAAAGTCTCCTGAAAAACTATACCTTCTATTTGTGAGTAACCCTTACACATAAGCCTTGCTTTATTTCTAAATACTTCTCCATTCTCATTCAATTTGTTTGTGAATACCCACTTTGATCCAATTATGTTTTTATCTACTGGTCTAGGGACCAATTCCCAAGTTTGATTTTTTTAATCTGCATAAGTTCTTCCTTCATAGATTCCATCCAATGCCCATCTTTACATGCTTCACTTACAATATTTGGTTGAATCTTAGAAATTAATCACAGATTTATCTCACCACTAGTAGTAGTTATGCTTCTTTTCAATACTCATTTCCTCTTATCTCCAATGATTTGACTTTTTGAATGATGTTTTTGCACATATTTAGGTGTTTTATGGAACACCATCAGAGCTTCTTCTTATTCTTCATTCTACTTCTCTTGTTCCTCCACAACTTCTTCAACTCTTACACAATTAGATTCATTAGATACATACCCATCAACTTCAGTTGAATTCTTCATTGCTTCATCAACCTTGGCATTTGTGCTTTCTACAATCTTTCTTGGTCTTTTATTGAATTTTTTTTAAGCTTTTCTTCTATTAGAATATCCAATAAGGATGCCTTCATCACTTCTAGCATCAAACTTCCCTAAATTCTCTTCATCCTGTCTGATATAACATTTTCTTCCAAATACCTTGAAATACTTAACAATAGGAATTCTTCCACACCATAGCTCATAGGGGATCTTGGTACTGTTAGCTCTTGCTTGAACTTGATTGAACACATAAATAGCAGTGTGAATAGATTCTCTCTAGTAAAATTTTGATAGACTAGCCTTAGTAATCATTGATCTAGTAGCTTCTTGAATTGTTCTGTTCTTTCTTTCAACAACTCCATTCTACTAAGGAGTTATCGAAGCAGATAACTTTCCTTTTACTCCATGAACTTCACAAAACATATTAAACTCATGGAGGTGAATTCACCACCTCTATCAGACCTCAAGCATTTTATTCTCAAATTTACTTCATTCTCTACCATAGCTTTGAATGTCTTGAATCTATCTAATGCATCAAATTTCTCTCTAAGAAAAGTAACCCATGTGTATCTATACTAATCATCAATCAAAAGAATAAAGTACCTTTCACCTTGTAGACTTCTCACTCTTGTAGGACCACAAATATTTGTATGAATTAAATCTAGTAGTCTAGTAGTAGATTGTTCCTTTGATATGAAGTTGTTTCTTGCTTACTTTCCAAACTGACAATTCCTGCAAATAGCATTATCAGGCTTTGTAATCCTTGGTAAATATCTCACGACTTACACTGCAATGATCCTCTCCAAGTTATCAAAATTCATATGACACATTTTGCGATTCCATAACCAACTATCATTAATCTAAGTCATAAAGCAACGTCCATCAGCACCCTTAAGTTGATATATGTTTCCTTCAGACTTCTTTCCTACAAGAATCATTGTTCCAAATCCTTTCTCGATTTCACATCTCTCATCCTCAAAAACAAGATTATATCCTTTACTACACATCTATCCAAAACTCAAGAAATTATGCCTTAAACCCTTAACATAGTAGACATCATCAATATTATGCTTTCCATCAAAACTTATTGAACCTATCCCACAAATTTTTGCACCAATATCATCTCCAAACATAACTAAGCCTCCATCACATTTTTCAAGTTTAACAAACTCACTTTTGTGAACAAGATTTTTGGAATAACTGTGTGCAAGTTTTTACATTGACGTTTCAAATCATATTCCACGATCCATCGCTCAGTCAGGTCAGATCTGCAGGAGGGTACTTTCTAGCTCTCCTTCCCTCCCTTTGGCTACCCTCCCCTATGTAGAGGGTATGGGTATGTGCAGGATAATGATGGGCCAAAAAGTGGCAATATGATGGGTATGTGGATGATGACTTGTTTTTTACCCAAAATTGATGAAATGAAAAAAAAAATTAAAGGGAGATTCTCGACTTTCCACCAATATATAAAATTATGCTTTACTTTGAATTTAATAAGTGGTGAAATTTAATTCATTTTCCTGCTTCAGTACAACTAAAAGTCTAATTGATAGGCTGATTGAAAAACATCTATATTTTCAAGCGATATCACATTTTTGAATCCAAAACATGTGTCACATTCTATGCTTTGCATACTATAGGATTCACAAAAAGAAGAATTAGATTTCATGAGTTTTTGAGCAAGTTAAAGGTGGTTATACATCACGAGTTTTATTTTTTTTTTTAAAAGTAATAAAAATTCATAATTAATTATTTACTTGGAAAAAATTACAAAAATATGCATCACATCAAGACATGAGTCCTCTACTTATATCTAAAAATCTTATAAAAAAATATTATCATTTTATTGTGGTTAGGGTAATTAGAGACCAGGACACCTACTTTTATTTTTTCCACGAGGAATTTAAGTACTCTTGCATTGGAATTTCAAATTTTCACCAAATAGATTTTTTTTTTTTAAACAAACCTAGTATTTTAGAAACTACATTCAATTTTCTACAAATTTTAATATTCTTACATATTTTTGAAATAATATAGATAACTTATTCAAACTTTTACGTCAAGTTTCCTAACTCTGATTTTTCAAAAAAAATTGCCACTTACGGGCCTGTTTTTTCCATGATGATCCTACACATACTCGTATCTCCAACAAAATTTCCAAGATCCTCCTTAAAAAGGGCATCCATTGCACTTTCAAACCCTTCTTCACAATAAAAGGTTGCATCCCCTCTCCTAAAGACCCCAAGATCAATTCCTCAAATTCAGTGTCTATAAAGTGTTGTGTTCTTGTGGCGTACCTTATATAGGGGAAACAGGTTGTTCCATTAACAAAAGAATCAAGGAGCATTGTGTTGACATAAGACATGATCATATCTCAAAATCTACTCTCACTGAACACTCCTCTAAGACAAAAAATCACATTGCCTTAGAAAACACCTCTATTTTGTCCAAAGAAGACAATTTCTTTAAGAGGAAACTCAAAGAGGCCATTGAAATCCATAATCATCCCTACAACCTAATTCATGATGGGGATTGGTCTTTAAGTTTCTTGTGGAAACCCCTCCTAATTAGCCTCTAGGTTTTCTCCTCCTTCCTCTCTCTTCCCCCTTGGTTTCTTGTTCAGTTTCCCTTAGCTCATGTTCCCCTTTCTTGCCCCTTTCTTTTTTTCCATCCTTTCCCTTTCCTTTCCCCCTCTCTTCCTCTGCTCTTCTTCTTCAATTGTGTGCTTTTTGTTTCCTATTCTTTATTCGTGTCTTTTATTTCAATCTTTTTGACACTTGGTGTTCTATTATTTTGAATTTTTATTGCTATGTTTTCCTCTTCTAATCTTCTTCAAGTGTGTTCTTTCCTTTTCCTCTTCTAATGTTTTCCTCTTTTAATTGTTCTGTTGTTTAACTCCTTTAGTTTTGTTTCCTTCTCTTTACTCATAATTTCCTTGGTGCTTTTTGTATTCTCTTTTCTCTTATCTCTTTTTATCTCTTTGTTTCCTTATTTCACCTTCTCATTCATTTCCCGCTTGCTTCTTATCATTTTTGGTTAAATTTTGTTTTAGTTCCTTGCTTTTACTTAATTATTTGATCTCTTCTCTTTTGTTTGATTATTTTTTATCCTTCCCTAGTTATTTTCTATTTGGTTTAATTTCTTATTCCCTCTTATAAGTTGTGCTTAGTATTTTTTCTTGTGTTTCTTTGTTTTTATTATGTTTTTCAATGTATTTATTCTATATTATTTGGTTCTTGTCTTTAAGTTTTCTTTGAGTTTCCATGTGATGTTTCTTTCTTGTGCTTCTATGTTTTTATTTTGTGTTTCTTTGTATTTTTTCTATATTATTTGGTTATTTTCTTTAAGTTTTCTTTTCTTGTGATTATTTGTTTTTTATTATGTATTTGTTTGTTGAGGTTTCTCTTTTCATTTATTTTTCTTATTCTCTTCCTCCTTATTTAGTTTATCCTATTTGTTTCTTTATTTTTAAGTTGTCCTCATCCTTTTTCTTCTTTTTTCTTTTTATTAGTGATTTAATTTCTTTAGGTTGATTTCCATTTTTTCTTGGGTCTTTATTTTGTGTTTTTTTTTAGTATTCTTGGCATTTTTCTCTTACATTTTTCTCTTTCCTTTGTTTTCTATGGTGTCTTTTTCATATTTGACTTTTCCTCTCTCATATCCTTTCCTTATTGCCTAACTTCCCCCCTCCTTTTTTGGGTTATGTGCCTCCCCTCATTCACATCCCTCTCCTATTTCTACCCAAGTCTACTATCTTATTTTCACTTTTCTCTCTTTTTGCTTATCATCTTGATGATGGATCATGGAGTATGATCTGAAACATTGATGTAAAAGCTCGCACATAGTTATTCTAGAAATATTGTTCACATGTATTATGGACTGTGGAAACAAAATGTTATTAAAATTACTTTTATCACCAATCATGTGATGTGAATAGCCACTGTCAACAATCCAATAGTTATTTTCTTGTTTAGCATGTAGGGCAAAGATTATTGTATCTTCAAATTTCTTTGGAGGGCATTCCTTCACCTATCTTGCAGTATTAGTAGAAGTAGGTTCATCTTTTATAGCCAAGAAAATGCATTCATTGTCATCAAAATCTCCATAATCAGATTCTAGACATCTTGAAGCATAATGATCAATTCCTCCACAACTAAAGCATTTAAAGGGTAACTTAACTTCATACTTCTTGGAGCCTTTCCCCATTCTTCTCAAAAAGTTAGCTTCTACTTCATATTATCTGGATCTTCAACTCTTGTAGCCTTGAAAGAAATTTCTAATTTGGATCCATTTCTCAAATTTGGTTTTCTCATCTCATAAGATGTTAGAGTTCCCAATAGTTGATCTTTAGTATATAAGTCTTGTAATCTATGAATTCCTCAATAGCAAATACCTTTTCACTACATGCATCATGGAGAGTTCTAAGAATCATCTTTACAATCCCAGTTTCATCTACTATAGCACCAAGTCCTCACATTACACCTACCAACTCATCCACTCTCTGTACATAATATTTAATGTTCTCATCTTCAAACATATGCAAAACCTCAATCTGTGCCTCTAAATTCTACAACTTTGCTTCTTTTACCTTTTCATCTCCCTCATGCATCTTTTCTAAAGCATCTCAGACTTCTTTAGTAGTCTTCATATTTTGAACCTTAATCAACTTAGAATGTGAAAGATTATTCTTCAAAATGAACTTCACCTTATTGTTTGCTTCATACACCTTGATTACATCAGTTGTACTCAAACCAATAGTAGGAGGGGTGTAAGTAGTATTGTAAGATTTCTAAACATTATATCCATAATACTCCAAATAATCTTCCATTTATATTTTCTAGATAGCATAATTAGTTCCATCAAACCTAAGATATTCAAAAGTGATCTTTCCTACCATCTCGAACCTTCCTTAAGTGGTTAATTTCCTCTCCAAGGAACCAATCTCTAATGCCTATTATTGAAAAATACAACTAAGAGGGGGGGTGAATCATTTGTAACAAATTAAAACTTTAAAACTTTCACCAAATATTAGATCAATCACAAATCCTTTACTCTGCTAATTTTTGATTAATCATTAAGTGCAAAAGAAAAAATTGAAAAACATCACACACACAATAACACTAGATTTAGGTGGAAAACCCAATAAGGGAAAACCATGATGAGGATTGAATCACAATATAGATAATATCAAAATCAATTATAAAGGCCCTCACTACCAGAGAAGGCTCACTGTCAAAATAGGACTCGCTGTCTAAATCAAGACTCATTGTCTAATAAGGGTTAACCACACAGAGTGCTCAATGCCACAAAATTACAAAGAAGATAGAAGAGATTTGTTACAAAGAGAAAAAATCTTAATGCAACAAATATTTCCACCACAATTCACTCAACCACTTGCAGACATGCATGAATGATAGAGTACACCTTCAACTCACTGCTTCCAGAAACTCAACAATTTAATTTCACACTAATCTTCCAAAACTCACATCACATAAACACTATTTTGTATCTATCTCACATATATCTTGCTTGCATTGATCTCTTCCACAAAAAACTTGAATTGTATTTATACCATCTTTAACTTTGAAACATATCCAAAGTCAGCCATACTCCACTTGCATTTACAAATTCAAATTAGGAATGCACCAAAACATTCTAGGGTGGAATTAGAATGAGGGTGACCCAAACACACGCTTCAACACACTTCCATAATCTTTGAAAGTAGTGTTAAAAAAAAGTTCAGTCAAACTAGTGTAAAACACATAGAACAATTAAGCACGCAAAACATTAACACCATCTAATCCTTCCAAACAACAAAATTATCTTCAACACAATCATATCAATTTATCTTCAAAACCACAATTTATAAGAATTGAACATGAAGAAATTTGGAGCAACTACATTTCTATCGGACCTCAACTAGATACACTCAAAAACATAGTTCACAACTAGTGAACATAACTTGCACTGTACAATGATTGAAAAACACAAAATCTGGATATAGCAACCTTCAATAGCCATGATCAACATATCTGAACCACATGAACATAGGAGAAAATCTTGAAGGAAAACTCAGAGAAAACACTGAACACCTGCAACCTTTCTTCATTACAATTTTATCAATATCATCGACATATGCATCCAGCAACCATTATCCATGACATCAATGACAACAACAACTAGTTGAGAACTAGTTAACTAGTTGACACAAATGATAACACTTTCATACTTGCAACATGTGGAGTATTGGGTGTTTTGTATGAATTTGTTGATGTTAGGTTGTTTGTAGAATCACTTACACAAGGTTCATCCCAATGGGTCCCAAACTTGTGACATTAGGTGATTATTTCCTAAAATCACAATTTTTTAGAAAAAAATATCGATTTAAGCATTTAGGGGTTTTATCTAAAGGTTCTTAATTGAAGAGGGTTAGATAAGATCACCTTAGATCAAACCCTCTTGAATATAACCCCTCTAGTGTTAAATCATACCCACAATGAAGTATCCTTCACACCTATTAAAATGATATTTAATAAATCACTTTTTCTTTACCTTTTGAAGGATCAAATAAGGTCACGTTAAAAAATTTACTAGGAGCAATGCAGTTTATAGGGGCTCATGCTACCTGATTCCTGCAGTCTAATAAAAATAAATAAAAAATAAAGGATCAAATAAAGTCATTTAGAAATTATGTCTTGTAAGTATGTAGCCCCTATTATAAGATTTCTAAAAACAATTCAATTTTTTTTTTTAATTCTATATTATATTTATATTTTATTTCTTATGAATGTAGGTTTTTTGCCAAACACCAAGGTATTTATTTTACACATGCAAAAAAATATAAAATTAGAGAAAAAATCTAAAAAATATGTATGCACTAGGCATTGATGTCCTTGTTTTAGCAAAATAATAAATTAATTTTGGTGCATACAAAATAATTTATGTGTTACAACATACACCTATGTTTAAATTATAATTACTTCAATTTTGAAAATTAATTAAAAAAATATGCAACAAAAAACTATGAAAAAAATAACTACACTAGATATTGATGTTACAAATCTATATTTTAAAAATTGTAATTCTATCGTTCCAATAAAAAAGCTATGCATTACGATATAAATGCCACTTTTTAAAATTTGGTTTACTATAAAAAATAAGTCACTGTTAAAAGTTGCGTAAATAAATCAAAACTTATTTCTAAATTTTTAAAATATATATTTATAATATACACAAATCCTCACAAATCACTAGTTCACAGCATGTCCAATTATTAATGGTTTAGTTTCTATAGGTTTCATAAAGTGAATTTTTAGTGAAAAATATTGATTTCAATGTCCTACTTTGGCCAAAAAGTGGGACACATTATTGTGGGTTGATCAAGAGACAGATGTGGAGTGGTTTTATCATCTACCAATGGTTCTATCAATTCATGGGATTCAATGAGGAGAAATTTTGAACATAGATTCAAAAGTGCTAAAGACGAGAACTCTAAGTTATTAACATAGTTGACACATTAAAAAATTCACAAACCTATGTAGGAATTTGTGACAAATTCTAATAAGTTGGTGAAAAAATCATACTACAAAGACACCCACTCTTAAAAATAAAAAAGTGTTTATTTATCAACACCCAATCACTAGATATCAACTTTCATTTAAGGAGATCAAGAGTTGTTGATATATGAATGCAACATAGAGTTTGGAAATTGAATTAGAAGATGACCTTATCAATGTCAAGAAGTGGAAAAAGGAGTTTTAAACAAGGATATCTACTTCTTTTGATCATATGATAAAAAGGCTGGAAAATGACATAATTTCCTTAAAGAGATAGATGCCAAGAAATCCACAGTAAATACAAAAATCATACCAAGATGTATCTAGAAAATTATATGTGTTGCCTAGCAACAAAATTTTACCTTTACCTACTCCATAACAAAGACTTGCTAGAGAGGAATCACCAGTGCAAAAAAATTAATATGTGCAATTTGCATCTCACGTCAGACCATGATGGAGCTATTTGTCCATAAATGAATAGATTTACACAAGTGACTAGTATGAAGGAAGTCATTGAAGAGATTACTCTTAAGAGGACATTTCTTATCATTATGGTGACTCTATTATCAATTTCTTTGAATATTAATCAAATTTTGAAAGAGGAGGTGGCATTTACATTATGTTGGATAACTCGTCTTATGTTGTGCTTACTTGTGGTCAACACACTTTGAACCAAAAAGGTACTCAAAATAACCCTGAGTTCATTGACTAAATCTAACTCCAAGTTTAAGAATAGCTTTTCATCTCTTATGGCCCAAAAGTCTTCAAATGTTACCCATAAAATTTTTGACATGTCATTTTGGAAAAAATCTACTAGTCCTTTCAACATAGTAGATTTTTATAAAATTTAAAAATAAAAATTTCACCTGTAGAATACCTGAGGATCAATCCTGATGAGCTGGACCATTTGATAAGATATTCTAATTCTAAAAACTTTGATGTCAACTTAGTAACTGAAGATCAAATTATCAATGTTGAACAACCCTCTTCTAGCCTATCTTCTAGAATTAAAAACTTCACTTCCACTAGTCCAAAACAAAAAACTAATCCCTTTTATGTATCCCTTTATATTAATGGGTTTAGGTTGAGTAATTGTATCATATACTTAGGGGCCTCAAATAACATGATGTTTTCCAAGGTTGCTCAATCCTTAGGTTTATCCTTGATAAAAACCTTTGGAAAAGGTTATTCAATGGAGTCTAAATAGGTGTCATTAGTTGGACAGATAAAAGAAACCCAAGTCTCTCTAGTAGCTCATCTAAATAAAAGGTTCAAATTGACTATTTTGGTAGCAGACATTCCTACCGGTTATGGTATGTTATTAAGTCAACGATTTTGCAAAGAATTAGGTGGAGAGGTCCAACTACATTGGTCTCATGCATTGGTCCTATTAGGAAATTAAAAGGTATGCCTAGATTTGAAACCTAAGGTCAAATTCATAATTATGACTTGTTACAATATCTTAGGTTTCAGATTTTGTTTGAATAATTAAAATTTGGCAATCATATGCTCCTTTTTGAAGGAGAAAAGGACATAAAATTTTTTAGTACCAATATCTCTTCAAACTTATGAATGTTAGAATTTGATGGAAGTTATTTAAATTCAAGGTTTTGTGTAGGTGTGGTTATGATCTCTCAAATCATACAGAAATTTATTTTCTCATATAAACTAGAATTTAAAAACACTAATAATACAACAAAATATGAAGCTTTGTCGTTAGGTTTGTTGGGAGCCAAGGAGAAAGGAATTAAAAAATTAATAGCACTTGGGGATGCAGAATTGGTTATCAAACAACTACATAAAATTTTCATGGTTAAAAATGAAAGGTTGAGAAATTATAGAAATAAATTCTAGGACAACATTGAGTATTTTGATTTTTTTTCCATTGAGGCAGTGCCCAAGGCCCAGAATTCTAGAACCAATCCATTATTAGTATTTGCATCTTTGTTGTTGCCTTATCCTAACTTTAAAGAATATTTATATCAAATAGAGATGTTATATAGATCTAATGTGCCATATAATGCAAATTACTAAAAAGTTTTAAAAAATGACAAGAAAATTCTAGCCTTTTTGGAAAATGTAGAGATGTTTGCAAACTCTTACTTCAAAGGGAGTATAGTTGAATGCAAAGAATTTTGTCTATATGATATATGAGATTTAGAAGATGGGGTCATCTAGTTGAAAGGAAACTAAATTCTAAAGGTTGTGGTTTCTCTAAAATATTTGTTTGATATAGATGATAAAGGTATTAAAAATAAATTTGGAGAAGCCATCAATAGTTTAGGAGAGTATAAGATACAGAAAATTAGAGAGCCTAGTCCCCAAAAATTGGTATACATTAGGAAATATTGTACACTAGAAGAAAGGAATAAATTGATCACCCTACTGATCAAGTATAAAGAATTTTTTATTTGGTGCTATGATGACCTTAACAAATTCATGAGCAGGAAACTCCAATATCATATCCCTCTCAAACCAAGGACTTCTTCTTTCAAGTAGAAAAAATAGGCATACAACCCAAAGGTAGTTGATGCAATTTTTAGAGAGGTAGATAAGATGTTAAAAGTAAGTATTATTTACCCCATACAACATTCAACTTGGATAGCCAATATAGTTCCAATCTATGAAAAATGGTGAAATTAGAATTTGTGTTGATTTTATAGAAACCTAAATCAATCATCCTTGAAGGGTAATTATCCACTACCCATGATGGATCATGTGCTTCAGACTTTTTCTAGGCTAGAAATGATGTCCATGCTAGATATTTTCTAGAGGTAAAATTAGATAAGTGTAGCAAAATAATATCAACATAAGATAACTTTATTACTACATGAGGAACATTTTCATAGATGCAACCTTTTAGAGGGCCATGGATTTCTCCTTCAGTGATATTAAAAATAAAATCATTGTTATTTACCTTGATGATCTAACTATGTTTTCAAAGAAAATGGAAAACCATTTCAATGATCTAGAAAAGATCTTACAGAGGTGCAAGGAACATGGTATATATTTGAACACAAAGAAATTAATTTTCACAGTCACAAAAGGGAAGCTCCTTGGTCATATTGTATCAAAATAAGGGGTTAGAATTGACCTTGAAAGGGTTAGGGCACAATCAGAAATTAAGTTTACCCTCAAATAGAACTAGAGTCAACACTTTCCTTGGATAGGTGAATTTCTTGAGGAAATTTGTGCCAAGTTTTTTTTAAACAAATAATATTGCAGACACAATGAAACAAAGAAAAGATTTCAAGTGGAATGAATCAAGCAAGAAATAATTCAAATATATCAGAGAAGCCATTTCCCATGCTCCTATATTAGTTTGTACTAATTTGGGTAATCCCACAATACTGGTTTACAATTTTTGGCCAAACTAGACACTAAACTAATTTTTTCTAACTAAATCTTCACTTTCGGGCACCTATAGCGGCTAAACAATGAGGGATTTGAAGATGATTCAAATGAGTTATTTGTGGCATTTTTTCTATAGATTCTAAATATATTTTTTTCAAAAAAAATTGAATCATATTGCACTTCTTTTTCTATCTCCTTCAAAAACTTGTTTTTTTTAGTAAACACCATTTTTAAGGAGTGACGATCACCGTATAACACAACCTTTTTTCCATGAAGGATAAAAAAAAAAATTGAATTTAGATTTGTAACTATTACATATAGTGCTTCCAATTGGTTTCATATTTTTTTATTGAATATTTTTCCTTAATCAAGTTTCAAAGTCAAACCAATTACAATTCAAACATAAGCGGATTGTATAACACAATTTTTTTTGTATGTATCAAAATTCAATTTATTTTTTTTGTTGGATCAAGGACTTCAATATTTGGTGCACTCATATTTTTCAAAAAAAAAAATGATAATCTTCTATTTTTCCACATGTGTAGAATAGAGAGCTTGGTTTTTGGTGAAAAACCTACATTCCGAAGAAATAAAAAATAAATATAATAATTAAATTAAATTTATTCAAAATTATACTCTTTGGGAAGCTTATAATAAGGAATAAATAGTTACAAAAAATAAATTTTAAATGAATTCATTTCATCCCCCAAAAGGTAAATCAAAAGTGGTTTTTTATCAGCATTTTGATAGGTGTAAAGGAGACTCTGTTATAGGTAAGGTTTAAAACTAGCGGGGTTCTATCCAAGGGGGTTTGATCTAAGGTAGTTTGATAAAATCCTATTTAAATGGAATGCTTTAAATGGAACTTTTTAAGGCTTAAATCATTATATTATGTGATTTCAATAAAAATTAGAATCTCCTAGAAATTGTAAACCAGCTTTGTGGGATCACCAATTTTGAAAAAGACTTTATTATCTATTGCTATGCATCTGAGCATATCATGTCAGTCATCTTGTTACAAACCAATGACAAAGAGATTCAATCACTCATTTATTTTATGAGAACTCCTCTTAAGAATCATGAATTAAACTACTCTCAAATGAAAAAACATACTTTTTCTATAACAAAAGCAATAAAGCAATTCAGATTCTACATTCTACATTCACATTTTTTTATGTGCATGATAATACAATTAAAAGTATACTTACACAATAGGAATTTGGTTGCAACAAAAGAGGAGATTGGGTGGTGAAGGTATAAGAATATGATTTGGAGACAAAAAAACATTAAAATGATCAGAGTTCATGGGTTATACAAATTAATAGTTGAAAAGTAGCTAGAGATAGAAAGCGATACACCTATGGTATTAGTAGTCAATCTACAAGATGAATAGTGTATTAATGTCACTTATTATCTTACTTGTGGAGAATGTCCTACTCATCTTTCCCTTAAAACAAAAAGAAATCTTAAACTCAAAGCAGCAAAATATGTAATTTGCGAAGATACATTATATAAGAGGGCGTTGGATGGCACTTTCCTAAGGTGTATTGATAAGGATCAGCAAAAGAAGTTGCTAGAGATATTCAATAATGAATCATGTTGGGAACATTTCTCTTTTCAGTGACCCTTTCAAAATATTAAGACAAATTTATTACTAGCCAGGCATGTTGAAAGATGCATATTTTTGGGTGTCCAAATGTGAGAAATGTAAATAGTTTTTTGGGAGACCTTAGCTAGAAACTCTTCCCTTAAGAGTTGTAGTAATTGAAGAAACATTCTAGCAGTGGGGTTTAGATTTCATTGTACCTATTAATCCACATTCAAGTGTAGGTCATACCCATATACTGCAATTTATTACTTCACTATGGCTAGAAGCTATATTGGTAAAACACACAAAAATGAAGGTAATTTGTGATTTCATTAAAGAGAATATCCTAGTTCGATTTGGTGTTCCACAAAAGCTAATAAAAAATAATACAGCCAAATTTTCATCAACTGATATATCTTTATTGTTTTGTGAACATGGAGTTACTTTAGCCCATTCCTCATATTACTATCCCCAAGAAAATGGGAAAGCTAAATCAAGTAACAAGAATTTAGTTGCTATCATAAAAATTCTAGTGGATGAAATCAAAAGAACTAGCACAAGAAATTGTATGAAGCATTGTGGGAAAATAGGGTTACATTGAAGAGAGCAATAGGGATGTTGCCTTTCAAACTAGTATGTGGTATATGTATTGATTTCCCTTTACCTTTGGAATTGTTAGCTATTAGCTGACAAATTTCTATAGAAGATCAAGAGTTCCAAAATTCCCTAGAGAAAAGAATCATGTACCTTAGTAAAATTGAAGAACAAAGAGAGGACTTGGTGAAAAAGGTTACCTTACATCAAGCCAATGTGAAGAGGATTTTTTATAAAAATACTTGACCAAATAATTTCATTACTAAAGATTTGGTAATATTGTGGGATAAGAGGAGAGAACCTAAAGGTGCACATAGGAAGTTTGATTCCTTGTGGAAGGTCCTTTTAGAATTAGTTAGGTATGTGGTAAAAATTCTTTCATATTGCCTTACCCTAATGGTACAACCTTGCCTCTCCCTTATAATGGGATGGATCTAAAGCTTTATCAAATTTTAAAGTATGTCTCACTCATGTAAATAGTAGGATAGTTGTTTTGGGTTTAGTCTCTTTTAGTTTCCTTCTTTCTTTTTAGTTTTTGATTTATCATGTGTTTTCATATGCTTCACAAGTATTGACTTTGTTACCTAATGGAAAGGCATGAGTCTAGTGCTCTAGGTTCTTTTACATCTTTTGCAATATTTTCCCCTAATCAGCGCCAATTTTTACCGCATTTTTTGTCAAATCCTTGTGATTTTGATTAAGCTTTGGAGAAATTCATCATTGTTCATTGGGATCCAAAGAAGTTCTCATTACATTGAACTGGTTTCTAAAATTTTTTAACTGGTCAACTATTATCCCAACAACTTGTTAAAGGTTGGTGTTATTTTTGATGTGTTGGTCTTCATTAAGTTGTTATAATGGGAATGTGCAAGATCATGATGGGCCAAAAAAGGCCTCTAAGTGGCAATGAAAATATAGAGAAACAAACTTAAGCAACTTCACATAGAAATTTGAATAGGTTATTAAAATAATTTGAAAAATATGTAAGAATATAATTTGTAGAAAACTGAATGTAGTTTGTAAGCTACTAGGTTTTTTTGAAAAAAAATAATTTTATTTGGTAAAAATTTGAAATATCAATATAGTAGTACTTTTATTTTTGAAAAAAATCATGTGTTTGTTCAACCAATCTAAGTATAAGAAAAAAATGAATCTTTCAATATAAGTAGAGGACACATGCCTAGATTTGACCCATATTCTTTTATAAAAAAAATTCAAGTAAATAAATAGCTATGAAATTTTTACTAATAAATTCAAAAAATATTAAAAACTATTTGTTGGGCCACCCTAACATGGTCGAAAACTCATGAAATTCAATTTTTTTAACCTATAGTTTGTCAAGCATAGAGTGTGACAAATCTTTCAAATTTGAAAAATGTGTAACCATTTAAAAGTTATGGATATTTTTCAATCAGCCTATCAATCAGGACTTTACACATAATGCATGTAGAAAATAAATAATAATTATATCTCTTAAATTCAAAATAAAGCATATCTTATATTGGTAGAATGCTAAAATTCTTGAATAAACCCTTTTCATTTCAAAAAAAAATGGATAAAAAAAGTCATCAACACAAGGGTGAAGTCCTAAAAAGAGGATGAAACCTCTAAACACGTTGGAATAGTTGACCTTTTAGGCTTGACACTCTTAAGCCTAATTCCAAAGCTTTCCTAAGGAAAAAATGGAGGGAAAATATTATGTGAAAAAAATGGATATTCAATTTTTAGAAACAAGTACCAATTTTTTATGTCTTCAAAATAGATACCCATATTGAAAAAAAAATAGATATCCATTTTTGGATTTTCAAAATGGATCAGTTGTTGAAAAATAGATATCTATTTTGAAAAGCCCAAAAAACCCTCTTTAGTAAATTGAACATAATTTTTGTGCTTCTTATCAAAATTATGATTTTTTTGCAATTGTTGGAAAGGTGATTCAAAGCTATATACAATGTACAAGGTAATGTTTCTAAATTAACACAAAAAAAATATAATCATTTTAACTTCATATTTCATTTTTGAAACATCAAATGCTCACTACTTTAACATATGAATTCCCTTTTTCATGATTTTTTTTGTAACAATAATCTCTAAATACTTGAAACATTATAGGAGTAATAAATAATGAAATATTTATGTTTTTGTAGTAAGGAAATGAACAAATATTCATAAATCATCAAATCTCTTTGTCCCTTTCTCTACCTCTCAATATTTTACTCTCTCTCCCTCCCTCCCTCCCTCTCTCTTTTTCCCTCTTTAGACCTATCTCTCTCAATCTATCGAGCTTTAGACTTATCTATGTGTAGGAGCTGAGATATAGCTCATAAAACATGTTTGAGTCACTCAAGGACTCAAGCCTCTAAGATCATCTGCAAACACCAACAACAACCTTCCATAAGAGGGAAAAGAAAGAACATAAAATTGCAACAATGGATGCAAGATGTGGCCAATATGAAATACTCAAGATTGCAATGATATATTGGACTTACACAACACTAAACTGAGCTTTGGATGAATAAAATGTACATATGAAGACTTTCTTATATAGGAAAGGAGTGAGATAGGATTAGACAAGATCATGAAAAGTGTCTTAATCCTATCACATGAGACAACTAAGCCATACCAACCTAGGACACACAAATTAAATCCTCAATGCAAATATTGAATGCATGAGAGAATTATTAAATTCCTAGATAACTAAAAATAAATAATGAGGCATGGCCCTATTATAACTAACTTCTAGAAATGACAACTAGGAAATTTAACTCCTAAGTAAACTTATAATAATGTGAATAGGTCCTCACTAATAAATAGTTAGGAAATAACTCCATTCACATCAACACCCCCCATAAGTGCAACTTAGGGAGTGTAGTTATTATGTAAATGATGCAAGGATGGGTCCCAGCTACAAGACCATGTTAGGTACCCAGGTAAAAATGAAATGCAAAGAAATCTCTCACAAATGGAGAAAAGGAGAAAACCAAGTGGGACAAAACTCCTCTCTAAAAGAGAGATGAAATACAAAACAAAATGCTCTTAATGAACAATGAGAAGGAAAAAACCCCATGCAAGGAAAAATTCCCCCCCATAAGAGAGACCATGTAGTCCCCCCTCAATGTTGAGTCTTTTGTAATGATGGTAGAAGATCAACATTGAATGTTAAAGATGATCCAATCTTGCCGAACAACATTCCTCCCCTTAGGAAGAAACACAACCAAGATGGTATGTAGGATATCAGGAAGATGGATGATGGATGATGTCTCTGAAGAATGCTCAAGTGTCTCCATGTCGATGTCGAAGGTGTCACACTCTAAACATGCATTCTAGGCCACAGTGCTGAAAAATATAATCTAGAATCACCTAGAAACGTTTGTAGAACATAATCCAAAGACAAGGAAATCTCCTTTGAAGAAGCCTCCTCCAAATGTTGTCCAAAATTATCCACACTCATATCAAACTAACAAGAATGATCATGTAGAGAATGAACAAGAGGGTTAGAGAATCCCCTCACAACAACTAAAGAAGAATTGTCTCCATAAAAGAGAAGATGTATGCAATCGATGATATCTCCAAATTTTGAAATATGAGACTCAACAAATAGCCCACCAATGTCTACTAAGTATGCATCCCAAATGGATGTAGCTAGAAGATGATGTAGATCCTCTTGCACTAAATCATAAGAGGCAAAACATATGCAAATATGAGCATCATCAAATGTAAAATTAGATGGAGGATATGGAATACAAGGCTCAAGAATGAGATCAGATGTGAGAACACCCAAGTTCAGGAAGCCAAATGTCTCCTCTAAATCATGGTTCACACTAGAAGTGTGATAAATATCCAAAGGAACAATGTCACTATCAAGAGAAAAATCTACAAAGGTATACAACTGAGATGAATGATCAACTATCCTCATAGTAATAATTTTTCTACTCTCCAGTTCTCAAATGATAACTAAATCAAGAGTGAACTCTACATTCCTCCCATCTCCACCATGTGTAATATGATATATCGAAAGAAGCTTGTTTGTCAAATGAGGAACACACAAAACATCCTAAAAGGTGTTTTCCCCAAAGCTAATAGATCCCTTCCCAAGTACACTCATGTATTTATTGTTTCCCATCAAAATAGGAAACATGGTGCATGGCTCAAAAGAAGAGAACATAGACTGTGAAGATGCCATATGATGAGAAGCTCCTGAATCTAGAAGCCATCTCCCTAATCCTAGACCTAAAAAATCACAAAGAGCTTTCCCTTTATTTCTTGATGTAGTAGCCAAATCAACAAAACCTTTTCCCTTATTAGATTGTTTTGAATATGATGAAGAAGGTGGAGACTCAGACATTCTAGAAGGTAAATCAATATGATTCTTTTTGAGAAGATGCTTCAACTCATCAATATCCTTCTTATAACAAGAATGTTCATCATGACCGAGATTCTTGCAATATGAACAAGTAGAATTCTCCTTCTTAGATCATTTATCTGAAGAAGAGGATTTATCTGTTGGTTGATCAGAATGTGGCTTGTTCTTTGACTTCTTTTGCTTCTTATCAATAGTGTCTGATTCTTTCACCTGACTAGCCAAAAATGCTTAAGATTTAGAAGACTTGATGAAACCCATCGAGATAAGCTTTTGTTGCTCATGTATCAACATCTCAAAAAATGATGCAAATGATGGTTTAGTATAGTCAACCTATGAGTATGAAAGCTAGAAACAAAATCAGTATAATCAGGACTAAGTTTGTTCAATGAATTGTAGACCAACTTAATTTCCTTCTTATCAATACCACATTCTTTACATTGCTCCCTTAGATCATAAACTTTAGTGATGTAGTCCTGGATGTTGTAAAAGTTCTTAGGAGCAAGGCTCATCAATTAATTATCAAGTTGATAGCCTCTAACTTCATTTAAGTAGAACCATATAATGTTTTCAATTTGTCCCAAGCCTCATGAGAATTATTATCGATTCAATTTGGAACAACAAATTTTGAGAAACCAGTTTATGAAGACATCCAATCATCCATTTAATATTTTTCTCATCATCAATAGGTTTAGGTACCTTATTCTCAACATATAGAGAGTGACCCTCATTCATTAGTATACTCCATGCATGTTGATGCTATGTTGAATAGTTATATGATGTCAGCAAAGGAACCTTAGAATGATCCATGAAAAATGAAGAGAGCACAAGCAAACAAATCAAAGCAATACACCAAGAGACCCCAAAAATCACTCAATCAAGAAACTCCCCAATAAAATATGATTTTTGTTACTTCATATTTAGTGCAATCATAGATGCCACTTGCCAAAAATAGTGAAGTGGACTTGATCTTAGTGCATATAGATTGCCAAATTATCCTCAAGATCATAGTAAAATTTTTACAAAGAGTGAGATCAATCTAATCATACCAATAAAAAGTACATAAAAAATTATGCACTATCAAAAAAAAATCACTAAAAAATGTTAGTGTAGGAGCGAGAATGGAGCCTCGAAAGTTTTGAAAATGAGAATGGTTCAACAACACCTATGAGAATCTAAAATTTATAAAAACAACAGGCACCAAAATCAAAAACCAATTGTACCACTCTGTAGAGCATAAAATTCTACCCTAAATAAAAAAATTTCTTGAAAAAAGGATTTTGTATGACCAAGATATGAGCCTCTAAAGTTTGCCTCCAAAACTAAAACTACCAACAAAGAAGGGGTCCAATTTGAGTGACCTGGTGACGGTTGTTTGGCTATCAAATTTAAGATAGTAAATCTTGATAGTTGACTAAACATTAAATTTAATATAGTTTCAAATGATGGTCATTTGACCATCAAATTTAACACTGTGTTTTCTGACGGTCATTTAGCCGTCAAATTTAAGATAATCGCATGAAAAAAGTTGATTTTTTATGCATGAAAATATGAAGTATTATATATAAAAAGCATTTTTAGGCCTTCTAGATGCAATTGTGAGGTATTTTTCCCCTAATATGGACCTTGCAACTTAGGCTCAATCTCGAATCACCCTTAGATTTGAGAAGGGGTTTTACAACTTTAAAGCTCTGATACCATGTAAGAGCTAAGATATAACTCATAAAACATGTTTGAGTCACTCAAGGACTCAAGCCTCCAAGATCATCTACAAAAACCAACAAAAAGCTTCCATAGGAGGGAAAAGAAAGAACATGAAATTGCAACAATAGATGCAAGATGTGGCCAATATGTAATACTCAAGATTGTAATGATATATTGGACTTACACAACACTCAACTGAGCTTTGGATGAATGAAATGTACATATCAATACTTTCTTATATAAGAAAGGAGTGATATATGATTAGACAAGATCATGACAAGTGTCTTAATCCTATCACATGAGATAACTAAGTCATAACAACCTAAGACACACATTAAATCCTCAATGAAAATATTAATGCTTGAGAGAATTACTAAATTCCTAGATAACTAAAAGTAAATAATGAGACATGGCCCCATTATAACTAACTTATATAAATGAAAACTAGGAAAATTAACTCCTAAGTAAATTTATAATAATGTGAATAGGTCCTCACTAATAACTAGTTAGGAAATAACCCCATTCACACCAACACTATTTACCTCTCCATGCCTCCCTTCATCCCTCTCTCATTTTCCCTCTTTACACATCTCCTTTAGCTTTAGATTCCCTCTCTTTGTCCCTCTTTATATGAGTTGTCTCTCTATATTTCTCCCTCTCACCTCTCACTCTATACCTACCTCTCCCTCCCTCCCTATCTCTCTAGATCTCCCTCAATTTACTCTCTTTTTCCCTCTTTAGGCTTCTTTGTATTTTATTTTAAACCCAACCAATTGTTTACAACCTAGTCTTCTTTTATGGTTTCTTATTAATATTAGGGTTTCTTAGATCTATAATTTTATGATATTTACATCTCAATTTTATATTTTTAACTCTTTGCATGAAAAATTCTTCATTGTTTTTATATTGTTACATCTTTCTCTATTATCTTAGTTGTGAAATCAATTTTACTTACCCTACACATCCTTGACAACCACATTAGGGTTTCATTTTCACATTTGACACATCATTGATATTTCCACTTTTTCTAATATATAGTGTACCTTTTGGATTTTTTTTACCTCTCTCACTCTCACCTCTACCTCTTTATATATTTATCTATTTCTACCTCCTTCCTCTCTCTCCCCCTCTCCCTCTTGCTCTATCTCTACCTATCTCTCTTCCTTTCTCTTTCCCTCTATTTTCCCAAGTTAGATATATCTCTAGATGTATCTCCCTCTTTTTATAATTCTTAACTTCTCTCTTCCTCTCTCTACCACTCATGCAGAGAGTAGAGAGGGAATGTGAGAGAGGGTGAGAGGTAAGTAGAGAGGGAAGGTAAGAGAGGTAAATAGGAGAGAGATAGAAGAGATATAGAGAGATATCAAAAGGGATAGAGAGGGGGGATAAAGGAGGGATTGAGTGAGGATAGGTAAAGAGAGAAAAATAGGGGAGATAGAGAGAATTAGAGAGGTGGGGAGGAAGGGAGAGGTAGGAAGGAAGGGAGAATATTGAAAAAAATTGGAGACTAAGAGGGGGGTGAATCAGTCTACTTAAAAACTTAAACTCTTTCGAACCTTGAAACTTTCAGCTCAATACACCTCTTATTAAAAGCCTTAAATGGATATAACAATTTAAACCCTCAGTATGATAAAAAATCCTCAGCAATGAAATATATAATAGTTCTACTTCTAATTAGATTAGTAGCAAAGAAAGATAAACCAAAGAACACCAGATATATGTGGAAAACTCAATGAGAGAAAACCACAGTAAGTGTTAACTCACAATATAAAGGCTCACTGCCAAAAAGACATGCAAGAA
This sequence comes from Sequoia sempervirens, assembly GCA_007258455.2. NCBI lineage: Eukaryota > Viridiplantae > Streptophyta > Pinopsida > Cupressales > Cupressaceae > Sequoia > Sequoia sempervirens. The sequence continues at coordinate 134,325,749 of VDFB02000017.1, forward strand.
GTTTTACTTCCTTAGAGTAAGATACAAAGGAGTTGAACCATTGAAGTACTAACCAACTCTAGGAGAAAGATATATATTCCACCTAATGAGATTCACTATCTTGGAGTAGGATATAGAAATTTTATAAGAGATTACAATATTTGTCAACAATTCACTCTATTGACTAAGGAATTAAAGCATAATTGGTCTTTCCTTTCACACACTTTAGCACTATCTATGTTGGATATTTAATACAATTCACACACACACACTTCTTCATCCTTTTACACTTCTCTTTTCATGTTTCATCCAAAATGATCTTGCATTTATATCCACCGCAACTCTTCAAAACTTTAATTAGGTCGGCCAAGAAGAAGATAAACAATGAATTTAACAAGTTAGACACAAAACATAACACGGTCCTATACTAAAGATAGAGAGAACCAAAAACAAACTTATGGCATCTACCAATGTGATCCAAAACAATTCACACACTCACACACAATAATGTAATTCGACATTAAAGGAAACATGTAGATGAAACACGAAGCACATAACATATCAGCTCAAAACCATTATTCCAATTGAATTTTCTCAAGGTGGTTCTAACCAAGATAGGTCAAGACCCAAATATAACTTAACACATCTTCAATTTTTGGTGTAGACCCCCAATCACACGACGCAAGCCAAAGAACAAGCCATGTTGGCCAAATATCTACAAATAACCCAAGAAGCCAACTCAAGACCCAATTCAACACCAAAGCAGCCAAATAGCAATGTTTGGATCGCATGGGGATGTTCTTTAAACATACAACAACACTTACATACATTTATTTCATACTATCATGTCATCAACAACTACCACAGAACAAATAGGAATGGAAAACTACATTCGGGAAGCACAAAATGCATGAACATAAGATATGGCATTAATAGAATAACTTGCATACAACTTCATCACATGAAATTAGAACTGAGGCACTACACCTACACTAAGATTACATTCACCAAACCACAGGAGTTGAGACATCAATGCAAAGAAATGTACAACATTTCTTGGACCAATCTAGACAACCAATAATAGTTCCAACCTTCTACAATTCATAAAAACCTCCTTGGTAATGCAAGTGACCTAGAAAGATAAGAATACATCCAGATAGCATAAAAATTGAATCCCAAACTGTAAGACCAAATATTCCTTAGCAGAGGAATGCAGAGAATTCTCCCAGACATATTTTAATGCATCTTCTTGAACTAGAAACACTTAAGCACCTTACATAGGCCAGATCTTTCTTTCAATAACACATGCTTCATCAAGAACATTAGGAGAGATTATAAGACATATTGTAGACCTTCAAAAACATCTCTCCACTTTCAGTAATGCTTCTAATCCTCATATTAATGTATTATTATGAAACTAACTCTAGTGACATAAATCATACTTGACAATGACATCCAACCATAAAATTTAGGAAACATAAGATAAGGCATGAAAACTAGTCAAGAACTTTAGCAACTCTTCTTAAATAAGGCATAGCATCTAACCATGAACTTCAACAACCCTTCCATACATCAATGCTAGCCCATACAAAAAAAAATTAACAATGATAAGCAACACCAACTGCAACAAGGACATCAGTACCAACTAATGCCAACAAACTCCCAAGCATTGCAACCAACTGCCAACAATCTAACACCAATCTCCTCAAATCTTGACATCAATGACAACCAAAAATCATTGTTGACATCAATGACAACAACTTCCAACAATCTCCCCCTTTGGTATTGATGGAAGCATAACTGCTCACTCTCCCCCTTTAACATCAAGGACAAAGGGCCATATACTCCTACACAAAAAATAGGATATTGACTTCAAGAATAAAGGGAAAAATATCTTTAATTGAAGTAGCAACACATTCTCCCCTTCGATCAGCAACACTTTTTTTTAATTCTTGTGCAACTACATCAAAACTCCCCCTTACTAATAACTCCCCCTAAGTGGGAGCAGACATCAATCTAGGAGAAAAGGATATGACATGAATTTCTCCCCCTAGAAAGTTGATTCATCTATGCATTTAGTTAGAACAAGGAGGGGCAATAACCCCAAACTTCTACCAGAGATACTCAAAAATATCCTTTGAAAGTGCCTTTATGAAGATAGTTGCAATTTGATCCTTGGTAGGCACATACTCCATTTTGACTTCATGCTCTATGACCTTCTCTCTTAAAAGTGATACTAGATAGAAATGTGTTTAGTCCTTGAATGCATTATCATATTCTTAGAAATATTAATTACACTTGTGTTGTCACACAATATAGGAATAGGTTCATTGTAAACAACCTTCATGTCCTTCAGATTCTATGGTATCCAAAGCACTTGAGTGCAGCAAGATGTTGCAACAATGTATTCATCTTTTGCTATGGACAAAGACACTGATTCTTTCTTTTTACCGAACCATGAAGCCAATCTATATCACAAAACAAACGCACTTCCACTTGTACTTCCCCAATCATCAACACAACCTTCCCAGTTAGCATCATTATAGGTACTCAAAGAGAAATTTTGATCATTTTTGTACAACAAACCATAATCAAGAGTTCCCTTCAAGTATCTAAACATTATTTTCATAAATTTCTCATGAGATTGTTTAGGATTGGATTGAAATCTAGCAACCAAACATATTGCATGCATGATATCTCTTCTAAAAGAGGCTAAATACAATAAAACTTCAATCATGGACCTATAGAGAGTTTGATCAACCTCTGAAGACTCATCAAATTTTCTTAGTGATAGCCTCTCACAATATCTATAGGTCCATGATTGATCAAACTTGGCCCTTCTATGGTTGTTTCCAAGACTCTGTCCCTCCTTGGCCATTTTGAACATCCGACGACCCCTAGCAACCCGGCCTCTGGAAGTCGGCCCCTTTGTGGCCATTTCTGGGACTCCATCCCTCCTTGGTCATTTTGAACATCCACCAAGCCCTGGCAACTCAGCCTCCGAAACCCGGACCCTCTGTGGTCGTTTCTGGGACTCCATCCCTCCATGGCCGTTTTGAACATTTGTTGGCCCCCGGTGACCCAACCTCTGAAACTTGGACCCTTCGTGGTCATTTCCAGGACTTTGTCCCTCCTTGGCCATTTTGAACATCCGTCGGCCCCCGATGACTTGACCTCTGGAACCCAGCCCCTCTGTGGCCATTTTTGGAACTTTGTTCCTCCTTGGCCAATTTAAACATCTGTCGGCCCCTGGAAACTGGGCCTCTGGAACCTGGCCCCTCCGTGGTTGTTTCTGGGACTCCATCCCTCCTTGGCCATTTTGAAAATCTACCGGCCCCTGGTGACCCAGCCTTTGAAACCTGACCCCTCTGTGGTTGTTTTTGGGACTCCATCCCTCCTTGGCCATTTTGAACATCTATCGGCCCCTAGCAACCCAACCTCTGGAACCCAACCCCTTTGTGGTCATTTCTAGGACTTCATCCCTCCTTGGTTTTTTTGAACATCTGTCGGCCCCTGGCAATCCGACCTCTGGAACCCGGCCCCTTCGTCGGCAACCGAGACTTTCCTTCTAGGCCATCGTGTGCTCATTGTCATTTCAAAGGGTGGTGACCCTCCATCTTTCCCCTTCCAAGCTTCGGCTTTTTTTAAATGAGTCCAATCTTGAGGAAGTTTTTCTTGGCGCTCTTCCTTCCCCTTTTCCCATGCACTATAATTTAAAAATCTTGTTTTTGCTAAGTTTTGTGAGGTCTGGGAACTTCCCTTCTAGTTTGTTGTATGTCATTCATTATTCGCCTTCCTTCCACCTTTCGTCCATCACCCGACATCCATCGGCGCTTCCGGGCACGGCCTTGGGGAATGTTGTCCCCCATTTGTTGCCCACCCCCTTGAGGCTGCATTAATGTTTATGGTCCAAATGAGCTCCAAATATGAATATTATGATCTTTTGATGATGCATGGATGGATCTAACAAGGAGTTTGCAGGGTTTGACTAACATTTTTCTTGATTTGTGTATGAAAGCACTTATGGTATTTCATGTACGTAGGATTCAAGGAGCCTACTACGGGTCCATCAAGATACCCATTGAGAAAACTGAACAAGGAAAAGTGCATAGCTTTTGTCACCATTCATTTCATGTTTGCCTCTCCCCCTAGCACCCGCCAATAGGGTCGGTGTTAGAAGAAGGCTGGTGCCAAGGAATTCAATGACAAAAAATGCAAGGGGGTGGCCTTGAAAAGGGCATAAGGGAGTTGTCTGCTTGAATCAAGGGAAACCAATCCATTGATGCTAGTCGTTGGCGAGACCGTTTGATCCAATGGACAATGTTGCGAACGCATCAAGCAAAGGGAAACTTTCAAGTAGTTTCAACTACAGTGAAAAGGGCAATTAGCTAAATGATGAAATCGCTACAACAATTGAGCACTAGATGACAAAACAGGAAAAGGAAAAAATTGTATTTTAAAATTACTTCATAATGCGGGGTAGGTGAAGCCCTAATGTAATCAAATATGGGCCACACAATGTAATTCAATCCTAGCCATTCATTTTGGCTTTCAAAAACTATAAATAGGGGCTTGCCCCTCATTTGTAAAGGGTTGGAGAGCTGGTGTAAAATGAATTTGCAGCAATAGAAGACAACATTGCATCATTTTATGGATGTTCTCTTTGATTTTTCTCATCTTGCATGAATGGTTCTACTTCCCCTTTTAGTTTAGTTGTAGATTCTTGAATGGAAGTGATAATGGAAATTGTTGTTATGGAATTTGATGAACTTTCAGCCCATACTTTTAGCACTTGTTGATGACAAATTATTGTGTAAAGTTAGTCTGGGCTTCTTGATTTCAATGTTGCAACTTAGTTCAATCGCATGTGCATGATGTGCATGTGCAATCTAAAAATCTGTAGTCCTTAGAAGATTGCACTAGTTTTGTGTAACTGTAGGTTCCTCTTGGCCAAACAAAACCCAGTTTGGGGAGTTTGTCTACTGTAGCAGCCTCCATGATCACTGTTCATTCATAGTTTCAGATCTAGGAACTTCCTCTCTTCCCTACCCTTTTTTCCTTTTTTTAATAAGTACCTTAGGAAAGGTTCATTGCACATTGTAAAGCCAAATCTAATGATAAAATGGAGTTCCAAACTACTGTTTGAACCTACAAGAAATGCATAGCAACTCTCCCATCTTAAGAACACCATTTGCAAATCCAACTTCCCACGCTTTGTAACTCATTCGTAAGTCTGCCTTGTGATTCCAGCAGATCACATAAAATCAACTAAGATATTCCAAGCACTGTCAAGACCTAACATTAGAAACCTTGGAATAGTGTTCTACAATTTGATTGTGGAAGATTTTCTTTCAAGAGAGGTGATGCACCTATGCATTACCTATGTTGAGAAGTGCAAAAAAACACATCAACAAGAGTAATGATCTAAGTCTTTAGATTCTTCAATGGTAGACAACTTATGACTATGAACCTTCACAATCTCACTTTATTTAACTTCTCCACCAAGACTAGTGATGCCAAAGACAACTTCTTGTACTCAGATCATGTAACTTGCAATGTTTTCATCTTCTGTCATCTTTAGAGTCTCAAATCTACTTTTAAATATTTGCATCTTTACTTGCTTCACTTTTGTATCACCTTCATAAATGCTTCTAATATTTTCCCAAAAATATTTAGTAGAATTGCAATTCATCATTTTTAAGAGATATAAATCAACTTATCCACATAAGAGAGCATTCTTAGCTTTGGAATTACATTCATTTAATCTAATTTCAATAGGATTTGTTAGAGTAGTAGGAGCAATATAACCATCTTTGGTGGATTACCAAACACTGAACCCTGGGGAGTTTAGGTGTTCTTCCATTCCTGATTTCAAGAAAGAATAATTAGTCCTATCAAACCTAGGACCCTTGTATGAACTATCATGTGTCATCTGAGATCTTTACCTCAATTTGTTATCTTCTTCAAAGGAACTTGGATCTAATACTAATTGTTGAACACACCCAAAGACTGAGAGGGGGGTGAATCGGTCTACTCAATAAACTTAATCTCTTTTGTACCTTGAAACTTTCCACACAATACACCTCTTATTAAAACCCTTAAACATATAGAGTAGTTTAAACTCTCAATATGATCAAAAAACCTCAATAATGAAAGATATAACAATTCTATTTCTAATAAGATTAGTAGCAAAGATAAATAAATAAAAGAACACACATGCATGGGAGAACAATAGATATACATGGAAAACCCAATGAGAGAAAAACCATGGTGAGAGTTAACTCACAATATAAAGGCTCACTACCAAAAATATTTCCAAGAAGGCTCCTTGCCTTGGAGAAATATACAAAGAACTTGTAGAACTAAAGTACCAACCAACTCCAAGAGTAAGATACATAGGACTTAATGAGATTTACTATCTCAAAGAAAGATGCAAATTTTTTATAAGAGATTACAATATTTGTCAACAATTCACTCTATTGATTGAGGCATTAAAGCATAACTGATCTTTCCTTTCATAAAATTTAGCACTATCTTTGTTGGATATTCAATATAGTTCACACACACACTTTTCACCCTTGTACACTCATCTTTTCATGTTGCATCTGAAATGATATTGTATTTATATCCACTGCAACTCTTCAAAATTTCAATTAGGTCAGCCAAGAAGAAGATAAACAATGAATTCAACAAGTCAGACACAAAACATAATGTGGTTCTATCCCAAAGATAGAGGGAACCAAAAAAAATTATTACATCTACCAATGTGATCCAAAAAAATTCACATGCTCATGCACAACAATCTAAGTTGAAATCAAGGGAAATGTGTAGATGAAACATTTTTTGTGTTTTCAATTGATTGTCTAGGTTTTCCTAAAAGTTAGCTAGTTTTATCCTCATAAACCCTAGGTTAGTGGCCTAAAAATAGGATATAGATTTACAAGATCTCCTCTACACTTTAGGATCTGCAAAACCAAGGTGGGTTCCCCTATAACATCTTGCAACAATAACAACCTACAATGATGCATTTTCTAATAGATTATTCACACTAACTTGCAAGAGTTTTTTTTTATGGGATAAATCATCTTATGAATCCTATATATAACTTATTTTGACTTGTAGTTTTGATTTGAACATAACAAAAATGAAAACTATAGTAAAATAAAATTGTTTGAATTTTATATCTGATTCTATCTCATATTTAAACTTTGAGTTCTAGATTGACCAATGCCTTATCCACATAGAGTCTAGAAATGAAGAAAACTTCCACAACAGACCAATCATTGGCTTTTAATACTCATATTTCATTACAAAAATAAACCAATAAATGAAAAATAATATCAAACTACCTAAATATCCAAATTGTAGCCACACAACACAAATAAATGAACTGAAAGAAAAATTACTCCATTCCTTGAATAGAAGCAAACAATCTATACATCCATAACACAAAGGTGAAATGAGAACCAAAAGATAATCCTTGATTATATTGATTCAAAAGTAGTGTGTACAATAGTGGAGAGAATGACAAATTGATATCAACACTTAATGAAATACAATGATTATTTAGTTCATATGTTGTTATTACAGAGAAAAATTACACATTTCCTCTCTTTGATTTAGAGGAATTACCTATTCAACCTAAAACCTATACAAATATTTTCAATCTCTAAGAAGCAGGACCCTTTGACTGAGGCCCAAAATTCCCTTTTATAGACACAAGGGAAGCAACAAGAAAAAGGACACATTCAACCGCCTAGTCACTAGAAGACAAAAATCTAGGAGATGGCAATATTTACAAAGGAAAAAAGTTGGTTTAAAAAGTTGTTGGCCACCCAAAATTAGTTGAATATCTTTTGTAACATTAAAGTTGACAACATATGGCAGAAGATCTCAAAATCAAACCTTGCAACAAATAAGACACCTGTGGCATTCCTTATTTGATAAGCCCATGTAGTAGTTATACCTAGTGGTTGGAGACCAATTGAGATGCAACTCAAGTTGCATCATCCTAGTCTTCCATGTGCTCCACTTGTTCAGCTAAGGTGCCAATCCTTAGAGGCAAAAAATTGCTGACCCTCTCTAGACGTGTCTTGTATTCCTTGCCAATAAAAATTTGCACTAGGTTTGGTAACCTATCAAAGTATACTCTAGTTTGGTCAGTGCATCTATAGTGGAATTTAGTGGGTCAACTTTCACCTCTCCATATCTGTTAATCTTATTGTACATGAGAGTGAGGAGATCATAAAGCTTTTATTTTCATTATGCATGTGTCATAATCTCCCCATCACCAGTCAAAATTGCAAGCATATAAAACTCCTCAAAGCCATAAAAAAATGTTGATCTCCCTCCTCAATAGATCCATGTACCTGATTTGATGACTAATTATGTCATCCAAACAATCTAACTCACTCAAACTGTCAAATACCAAGCTACCATCAAAATCTAAATTGCTAATTTACAATCTCAGAACCTTAATTCCCTAGGACCATTTGATTTGCATGCACTTCAGCCTCATCTAGATCTGATTATTGGTATCTAGAAGGCATCCTTCAAATTTGAATAGTTTTCCCACACTCTTTCAACATGGGAGACGATCTTGGACAACCTATAACCCAAAATGTTTTCCACCAAATCAAAGATCTTCTTTGTAGATGTTTCTTTTCTTACCTTGGCCTTTTGTGGTGCTTTGTTTAAGCTTCTCCCTCAATCCTTTTATCTTTACCTCTAGTTTATTCTTTTCATGTGAGCCTTTTGCCTCACCTATTTGTTGTTGAGGGGGTAATAACCCCTGAACTATGTTGATCCTTTGCTAAAGCCTTTGATTTAACACATTTTCCCTGTCTAGAACCACCTATAACTTATTAACAGTTGCCTTTGTTAAAAAAGTTGCACTAACTATCAAGGAAGCTACTTGAGTGGCACTTGTATATCCAACCCTTATAACAATAAGGTGGTCAGTTAGCTCATTAGGGTTGCTAATTACTTGTGCCTTATTGGTCTCAAGAAAATTTGACCAAATATCCAAGGTCTCATGTCTAAGGTGGAATCCAAACCCAAAATAAAAGTCTTCAACTTGTTCCTTCGATCCCAAGATTGGATTCTCACCCTAATGCCTCCTAATGGCATCAAATACAATCGTTGAGGAGATATCCCAACCAGGAAGCAACAAACATCTTGCCCTTTTTAAAATTAATTAATTTATACATATAATTATGCTTTGAATGGTTATAGGTTTTTAAAAAAATTGTGTTATATATTTATGACATTATTTGAAAGATGTATACTTAGATCATTTTACAATCATGCAATCATATGGAAATAAAGGACAATATATATTTATATTTGTTTAGTATATTTTCTCAAGTCCAAACATATTGACTTCATATATCGATACTAGCATCAAGCATCCACATTTATGATCATCCTATATTTTTATGAACTTTATGCTTATTAAGAAATAAAATATATATATATATTAAATTAAAATATATATATTTACAATTAAAATATTTAAACACTAAAAAAAATTATTAATTGTTTAAGAGTCTTAGATATTTAAAATAATAAATAATTTATTACTTGTTTAAATTTATCTTTATATACATATTTATGTTTTTAAGAAAATATTTCTAAAATTAATTAATTTATATATATAATTATGTTTTTGAATGGATATAAGTTTTAAAAAATATATATTTGAAAGAAGTATACTTAGATGACTTTAGAATCATGCAATTATCTAGAAATAAAGGATAATACATATGTATATTTATTTCTAATATTTTTGCAAGTCTAAACACATTGACTTTCTCTATCTATAATAGTATCAAGCATCCAAATTTATGGCATCCTATATTTTTACTATTGAGTTAGTCTTAGTGCTTAATTTATGCTTGAGTAAGTCCTAAACAATAACCCTAGAATAACGTGTTCTATGGTACTTCTTAGCACCAACCAAATTTTCCTTGCATCAAATAACACTAGGTGAATAGTTTTTACTTGTACTAATTCCCTAAAATATGTCACATGAGACTTCTAGGGCTAATTGAGTGTAATTAATATGTGGATTTTATGTTGGCATTCATTGTTGAGATGTAGTTGACAATGTTGTCTAATGGTTTTTGAACATTTTTTATTTGGAGCTTGATTGGTTTCCATCTATCAATTGTTGTCCTAGCACCTCATATTCATGGTGCAACATCATGAGGCCTACTTTTGTTTGATCTTACATGATTCCATGTGATCTTTCCTTATGATCGATACATGTATATTTGGTGGTTACATGGGGAAATTTTTGAATTTTCCCTCCAACATTTGAATCTGAATGCTATGTAGTTGCAAACTGGAGCTAGAAGAAAGATTGGTTTTCAAAAGGCTCTCTTTTGAAAATGAGGCAAGTGCTTGTTGTTCTAGATATGCATGTTATAGTGTATAATAGAGAGAGAGAAGAGATAAAGTAGATTTTGTCTTGTGATTCATATGATTTGAGTGAGCCTTTGAATGATATGTCTAGGCCTCACTATGACAATGGTTCATTTTTATGTAAAGCACTTACTAAATGAATATAAAGTATAGTTTCAGTCATTTTAATTTCTTCATGAGTGTTTATATTCTTTTTATAGCTTGACGACCTATCCTAATCATTTTTTATAACTTAAGTGTTATTGTTGATTGGTTTGCTTTTTTAGAGGCTCCAAAACCCCTTGTAAATATATTTATGAGGTCTTCTTTCAATACAATACAAGAAGTAACAAATATACTTGTGGATGTGTAAGATATGTCCATGTGAGTGTCTACAAGATCTTTTACTTTTCATCTCTACATATAGATCCTAGCTATATGTATATTTCTTGCTCATTGTTATTAATTTCGTCTTCTATGAGGTATCATTTTATGTTTTTCTTGAGTAGTGTTTTTTGTTGGTGAAGATTGGAATTTGATTCCCATATGAATAAAGGTACTTGTCTATTATTATTTGATATATTTACTTATTTTAGGGATCAATTTTAATACACTTCTAATAATTTTGCTAATAATACATTGAGAAATCAAAGGAGATCCCATATATATTAATATAATGTGTAAAGGAATGATATGCTAGTTAGAAGAAAAAGAAATAGAGATATCTGACAACTATTATGTATGAGGGTTGGGAATATTTGATTCTAGTGTAAGGATGTGGCAAGATGGATCTCATCCTACATACTTGTTCCTTAATAGATAAATAAATTTAAACATGACACAACTTTTCATGATGAAAATTAAATTGAGTGGTCAATAAGTAATCATCATGAGAGAGAGATTGATGGGGAGTTGGATTTGTTGGACCTTCTATAAAAAAACATCAATAATTATGAGAACAAATTGAAAGGTTGAAAGCTCAATTTTTGGACCAAAATTCCAATTAATAGAATTAGAAGCATAGTGGATATACCCCACATTCTCAAGTCTAGAATCAATGAGATAATCCTTGTCAAAATAATATTCAAATGTGAGAGTTTCATTCTAGAGGAAAGATCAAATATTTCCACCACTTAGGTAGCCTTTGGAAATGGAAAGATATTATCAATTGGATTTATTTGGAATCCATGACTATCCTAATACAACTACCACATGATCTCCAAAAAAGAAATTTTATCAGGGACATGTAAGGAAAGTAGAGGTGCGGAAACACTTTCCTAACATCAAAACCACAAGGAAGAATGTAGACAGTACTTTTAATTTTCTAATTACAATCCAATTAAGACACACATGAAAGACTTACATAAACAAAGAAGATACACAAAAGACAATCAACAACAGATTTACGTGGGAAAACCATTTCAGGAAAAAACCCACCACACCAAGCTGAATCTCTTTGTATTACAATAACAACAATTACATATAATGTAGAGATACAACTCTCTGGTATCATTTCATATTAGCTTCATTCACTATTCATTCAGTTACAAAAATGCTCTCAAGAATCTAATTCAATCTCTCTTTTTTCCAAATCAGAATCAATCATTTAAAACTTATCACATCCTTATTTTTACCTTATGTTCATCCTTATCCACCATTGCCCCATCATAGAAAGTTTCCACTTGAGTGTTGATTCTTCCCTGCATGCAGTTCAGCTCTAGCATCACAGCTGTTACAAAAATCTAACTACCATCCATTTGAAAATCTCTTCCTCTGATTGGTCCATGAGGCTCCACATAGGATGGTCAATCTGGTCAAGGGTGTTCAACTTTGTTGGCATATTGGTGAGACACTAACAGTGTCTCTCTGATGCCACAAAGTCTTCATATCAATATCAGCGTAAGTCCAAATAGTCGGCAAGATGTTATAGTGAACACCATGAGTCATACATAATCCATCAACATCCAATGCATTTCTATCGGCAAGACATTTTACCGTCGCTCATAAGTTGCATCGACTTTAGTTTTCCTTTCAACAAGACTATCACTCTTCGGTGAGACCACATATCGAATGCCACAAGTCATATCGATCTCAAAAATGCCATCAGAAAAACTATCGCAGATTGCCAAGACCTCATACCAAAGTCTTCAAGGCATGTCGTCATGAGTTTTCCATTCGGTGAGACAAACGTCTTTCACCAATACCTCTCACCAAGCACATTTTCATTTCCATCAGCACCCATCTATTGCTAAGACATTCAATTGTCACCAAGAGGTTTCACCGAGATCTCTTATGTTACTCTGAAGCACCTGATAATATACAAGACATTCGTCTTTCACCGAGACCTCACTCCGAGCACAACCAAGTCTTACCAAGTGTCACATACTATCGGCGAGACTCTCCATCGATCGCCAAGACTTTATACCGATTGCCTTGAGCTACTCTAATGACTTCAATTGTATCCCCGTTAGCATGACCTTCGTCAATTGCTAGGACATCTTACCGAGACCTTTTTGTGTCACCGCGAAGGCTCCAAGAGTGTCCCGTCGGTGAGACCTTCCAACAATCACTAAGAGATCTTCCAGACACCCGTGAGTTAGCTCGATGAACACATGCTATCAGTGAGAAATTTCATATCAGCCAAAATACATACCGACAACCAAGTCTCCTCGATACCTGCAAGTGATTAACCATCAACAAGAGATCTTCCCAAGTCTCCAAGTCATAGTGATAGGTCTATTCGACAAGACCGAAACCAAGTCACAATGACTGGGGAATTTCAACAAGATTCACAATAGCAAGTCGGCCAAACATGATTAATGTCATAGTGACTTTACCCTCCAGGAGTTACATGTAATATGGATTGAGACAAATATTCCAACAATCTCCCATTTGATGAAGACCTTACTGAAAACTCTAGAGCATAATATAACTACTAAAATTCATGGGCTAAGAGGCCCATCGAACTAGCACACCACCTATACTTGTCTGTGCTCACAGGCTTCATTTATGCATCTATAACATTCTCTAGAGTATCCACTTTCTCCAAAGAGACCTTCCCATCCTCCACCATATCTCGTACAAAGTGATACTATACATCTATATGTTTTGTCCTGGCATGGAAAGTAGGATTATTTGCCAAACATATAGCACTCTGACTGTCATAGTAAATAGTATTTTTTCCTGCATCAAAACCAATGTCAGAACACAAATGTTTTAACCAGATTACTTCTTTATAGGCATGTGTAGCTGCCATGTATTCTACCTCTGTAGTGAACAAAGTGACTATAGCCTGTCACTTGCTCATCCAACTCACTGCACCACCATTCATCATGAAAACATATCCACTGGTGGATCTTCTACTGTCAATGTCCCCTGCCCAATTAGAGTCCACATAACCTTGACTACTGAGAGTCCTCTATGATTCAACCAAGTTCCCATGGTAACACAAAGCGTAGTCTGAAGTACCCTTCAGATATCTAAACACTCTCTTCACAGCATCCCAATGTATCCTCCCCGGATTAGCCATAAACTGACTAAGAACTCCCACTGCTTGGGCAATGTTTAGCCTTGTACAGACTATTGCATACATTAGACTACCAACTGCACTAGCATACGGTACACTGGTCATGTCCTCCATCTTAGTAGGAGATTTTGGAAAATCCTCAATAGATAGCTTCATTCCCCGCATAGCTAGAACAACTAGCTGCTTGCAATCAGTCATACAAAATCTCTCTAGAATAGTCATGATATACTTACTCTAACTGAGCCAAAGTTTTCTATTCTCTCTATCCCTAGTTATTTCCATTCCCAGAATATACCTTGTTGCACCAAGATCTTTCATTTCAAACTTTGTAGACAACTGAGACTTAAGATCAGAAATCATTAGCTTACTATTGCCTATGAATAGCATATCATCAACATAGAGAGAAATAATAAGGACTTGATCACTTTCAGCTTTGTAATACACACAGTGATCAAATTTTGATCTTACAAATCCTAATGACGAAACAAAAGTGTCAAACTTTTGGTACCACATTCTAGGAGACTGTTTTAACCCATACAGAGATTTCTTCAACTTGCAAACCAGTCTTTCTTTACCCTTTTCCACAAAGTGCTCCGGTTGGGATATATAAATTTCTTCTTCAAGGTCACCATGAAGAAATTTTGTCTTCACATCCATCTATTCAATCTCTAAGTCATATGCACCTGCAAGTGACAAAAGAAATCTGATAGATGTCAACTTAGCTACAAGAGAAAAGATTTCTCCATAATCAATTCCCTCTACCTGGGAATAACTTTTGCAACTAGCCTCACTTTATATTTTTCTACACTGCCTTCCAGACCAATTTTCTTTTTAAAAACCCATTTGTAGCCCATAGCTTTTCTGCCTTTAGGAAATGGCACCAAACTCCGAGTATCATTCCTTTCTAATGATGCCATCTCATCATTCATGGATTCCAACCAAGAGTTTGAATCAAACATTTTAAATGCCTCTTTCACAATCTAGGTTCACCAGTGCTAGAAATTAAAGCATAGGCACAAGTAGACTCAATCAAAGAAAACCCATACCTATCAAGTTGCTTTCTTTTATGAGTTGACCTCCTCACAAGCTGAGGCTGAGGTGGTTCTTCATCTTCTTCAAAACTATCAGAGCTACTTGAGTTTTCCTCAGTATCAGGTACATTTTTATTTTTCAATTCCTCTTTATCTTGTGTCAGAGGAATATCTGCTACATCCTTTTCATTTTCTGATTTCTTCTTTTACTGTGAACCCAGCATAGAAGGCTTCAGCTCATGAAAGATAATGCTCCTGTTGTACAGAAACTTCTCAGTCTTAGGATTCCAAAGCTTGTATCCTTTTATGCTAGCACTATAGCCAATAAAAATACACTTTACAGCTTTGTTTTCCAACTTAGATCTTTTTTCAAATGGCACATATGCATATGCCTCATAGCCAAAGACATGAATATGTCTCAAAGAGGGCTTCTTTCCAAACCATGCTTCCAAAGGCATCTTCTCAACAAGAGCAGAGTTAGGAGAACGATTTACCAAGTAACATGTTGTAGAGACTGCTTTAGCCCAGAACTTCTCCTCCAAGCTGACACTGCTCAGCATACTTCATGCTCTTTCCATTACTATCCTCTTGAACCTTTCAGCAATTTCATTTTGCTGTGGAGTGTAAGGTGTAGTCTTATTTCTTTTAATCCCATGATCCTTTTAGTACCTTTCGAATTCATCTGAACAAAACTCACCGCCATTGTAAGTCCTTAAACATTTTATCTTCCTACCAGTCTAATTTTCAACTAGGTTTTTAAATTACTTAAACCAACTGAACACTTCTGATTTACTTTTTAGAAAATATACAAATGTTCTTCTTGAATAGTCATCAATAAACGACACATAGTATCTTGATTTAGACAAAGAAGGAACATTCAATGGACCAAACACATCAGAATGTATATAATCAAGCAAACTTGAAGATTTGTGAGGACTGGAATAAAATGAAACACGGTGTTGTTTACCATATATGCAATGTTCACAAAATTTGAACTCAAGGTTACAATCTTCAAGCCCTTCTACCAGGTTTTTATTTTTCAAGGTTTTTAAACCTTTCTCACCTATGTGGCCTCGCCTATGATGCCAGAGCATAGTCTTTTCTGTTGGGAGTTTAACCTCCATGGAGTTTACACCATCAAGAACGTTTTCCTTCTTTTCTCCATGAGTAGCTTTCAGTGACTTTGCAGAGACACTATTGCATTGGATAGCCAGTGCATCCAGCTTGTACAAGGTACCAATTTGAGCACCCCTAGCCAGCACCATTGTGCCTCTAGGCATCTTGTAGCCATTTCCAGAGAACGTGACCTGCACTCCGATATCATTCAGCTTACTTACAGAAAGTAGATTTCGAGTCAAACCTGGTATATGCATCACATCATTGATTCCCTTCACTCTTCCATCAGGGAATTGGATTCTAACTCTTCCATGGCCAAAAATTTCCAAAGATGAATCACTTGCTAAATACACCTTTCCACCATCATAGTTTTCATACTTTGTGAACCAGTCTCTATGAGATGTCATGTGGAAAGATGCTCCAGAATTAATCAGCCAGACATCATCTAATGCCCGTGTAGCCAAAGTTGCAATGAAGGTGTCTGCATCACTCTGAGAAGAATCATTTCTAGAAGATTTATTCTTCTTCTTTTTCTCCTCCTTGCAATCCTTTTGGACATGACCAAGTTGCCCACAATTCTAGCACTTCACCTTGGAATTCTTGCCAGGAAACTCTGATCTCCCTCCTGATTTCAATCTAGATTTCTTGTCCTTCTTCTTGCCTTTCTCCTTCAATCTACCTCTGACAGCCAGAGCCTCCTTTGCCATCTCAGAATATTTTCTTCTCATCTCTTCCGACAACAAAGAAGCAACAACATTTTCCATCTTGAAAGTGGATGTCATACTCCCAATAGCAATCACCAGATGATCCCAAGAATCTGGCAATGAACATAGCAGTAGCATGCAGCAATCTTTATCTTCAATCTTCACACCAACAGATGTTAACTGAGCAATCAGCATGTTGAATGCATTCAAATTATCAGCAACGGATCCTCCCTCCTGCATTCTCAAAGAGTACAGCTTCTTCCTCAAGAACAATTTGTTCACCCAAGGACTTGCCTTGATAAATAGATGCCAGTCTTTTCCACGAGGAAGATGCAGTCTTTTCTTCATGCACGTTCAGAAGAATAGAGTCTACCAAACAGAGCCTTATCAACCCCTTAGAATTTCTATCTGCAAGATCCCAATCTTCTTGCTTCATGCCTTGAGGCATCATTCCAGACACAACAAGCCATAGATGACGATCTACTAATAGATCTTCCATTTTGAGTTTCCACAACTCAAATTTTCTACCATTGAATTTCTCTATTTCCATCTTTTTGGATGTTCTTGCCATCTTAATCTATAATTAAATTATCAGACCTCTACCAGACTCCCACTCAAAAAGAATTGACACAAAAAACCTAACCCACTCACAAGGACAATACAACTGGCCAAGCTCTGATACCACTTGTAAGGAAAGCAGAGGTGCGGAAACACTTTCCTAACATCAAAACCACAAGGAAGAATGCAGACAGTACTTTTAATTTTCTAATTACAATCCAATTAAGACAAACATGAAAGATTTACAGAAACAGAGAAGATACACAAAAGATAATGAACAATAGATTTATGTGGGAAAACCTTTTCGAGAAAAAACCCACCACACCAAGCTGAATCTCTTTGTATTATAGTAACAACAATTACATACAATGTAGAGATAAAACTCTTTGGTATCAGTTCACAGTAGCTTCATTCACTGTTCATCCAGTTATAGAAATGCTCTTGAGAATCTGATTCAATCTCTCTTTTTTCCAAATCAGAATCAATCATTTAAAACTTATCGCATCCTGATTTTTACCTTCTGTTCATCCTTATCCGCCATTGCCCCATCATAGAAAGTTTCCACTTAAGCATTGATTTTTCCCTACATGCAGTTCAGCTCCAGTGTGGCAACTATCGCTGAAATCTAACTGCCATCCATTTGAAAATCGCTTCCTCTTATTGGTCCACGAGGCTCCACATAGGATGGTCAATTTGGTCAAGGGCATTCAACTTTGTTGGCATATCGGTGAGACACTAACAGTGTCACCCCGATGCCACAAAGTCTTCATATCGATATTGGCGTAAGTCCAAATAGTCAAAAAGACATTATAACGAATGCCATGAGTCATACAGAATCCACCGACATCCAATGTGTTTCTATCGGCAAGAGGTTCCTCCATCGGCAAGACATTTTACCATCACTCATAAGTTTCATCGACTTCAGTTTTCCTTTTAGCAAGACTATCACTCTTCGATGAGACCACAAATCAAATGCCACAAGTCATATCGATCTCAAAAATTCCATTGGCAAAACTATCGCAGATCGCCAAGACCTCATACCAAAGTCTTCAAGTCATGCCGTCATAAGTTTTCCATTTAGTGAGACAAACGTCTTTCGTCAAGACCTCTCACTGAGCACATTTTCATTTCCATCGACACCCATCTATCACTAAAACATTCAACTATCACCAAGAGGTTTCACTAAGATCTCTTATGTTACTCCAAAGCACCTGATAGTCAGCAAGACATTCATCTTTCACTGAGACCTCACTCCAAGCACAACCAAGTCTTACCGAGTGTCACATACTATCAGCGAGACTCACCATCAGTCGCCAAGACTTCATACCAATTGCCTTGAGCTACTCTGATGACTTCAGTTGTATCCCCATTGGCATGACCTTCGTCGATTGTTGGGACATCTTACTGAGACCCTTTAGTGTCACCGTAAAGGCTCCAAGAGTGTCCCGTCGGTGAGACCTTCCAATAGTCGCTGAGAGATCTTCCCAACAGCTATGAGTTAGCTCAATGAACACATGTTATCGGTGAGACATTTCGTATCAACCAAACTGCATACCAACAACCAAGTCTCCCTGATACGTGCGAGTGATTAACCATTAACAAGAGATCTTCCCAATTCTCTAAGTCATCGCAATAGGTCTATTCGACAAGACCGAAACCAAGTCACAATGACTAGGGCATTTCAACAAGATTCAGAATAACAAGTCGGCCAGACATGATTAATGTCACAGTGAATTTTCCCTCTAGGAGTTAAATGTCAATATGGATTGAGGAAAATATTCCAATAGGACATCCTTGGGAGCACATGAGGTGCCACTGAGGTCTCATAGATCCTTACTATTATGGCATTTGTATAGAAAAACCAATCACCCCAATTCTAATTAATATTTTTCTTTGGGGTGAGGTCATGGGGCCTCAAAAACCTTCTTATTCATTAGAAAATCCCCAATCTATGGGGAGGCCTAGCCCCTTCCTCAATGGCTTCACAAGGAGTTCCTCAAATGTAGAGTATTTTTACTGCCCACAATCCTTGTCCCATAAATATGTCCACTCTAGGACTAGCAACACCAAATTATTTTATTCCATGGCCCTAATCTAAAGTTATGGTGGCCACACATGTATTCCAACATAAAAAAAATTGTGTAGTAGAAGAGAATACTGCATAAAGTGTATGGCACCAAATTATGAATCCATCTTAATTGAATGAGGGGACTTGTGCAATTGATCAAATATATACCCTACAAAATCATAGGGTCTATTCATATCTCTGCTCTAGATATCAACTTCCAAAACTATCAAGCTGATGGGGATATGAATCTTTCTATCTATCCCTAAGACCCACAACAATGAGAAGTAAGTCTTTTAAAAATAGGGCTCAAAAATATCATAAGGAGATGGTTCCATATCACCCTTTCCAAACCTCTATAATTCTCTTCTTGGACCTCTTTTCCTAAAGCATGGAAACCACCTAACTCTATAACTATATTTGTTCCTATAATATTCTCTACCTAATTCCCCCAAGTCAATTGGAAAATATGCATTAGGGTCCCACTAAAAAACTCTACAAACTTGATCTCTATACAATGATAATAATCTCCAACCATTTTTTGTAAATAGGGATCTTGTGTCAAGATCATAGGCCCTAGCCAGCTACCTTATCAATTCTATATTATTAAAAACATTGTTAACCACTAAATTTCCCTATCCCAAGTTCCATATATTGCAAATTGGCCTCTCTGTATGGGCCTTTTTGTAAGTATGCTTGAACAAAGCATGCCCTTGTTTTGTAATGATGGGGTCTTTGCACCCACCATTTTGATCAATGATTTTATTTGTAAGGCCACCAGACCTTGGCCAACCTTTGGTCTCTTTCCTAACCCTAGGAGCAATGTAATTATCTCCTCATCCAACAGTCTTCTCTTTCTAGTTGATGTTTTGGCCATTGTGTGGGGTTTATAGAAAGTAGGGTTTAAAAATATATTGTCTAGGAATTTAAGAAATTATTTCCAAATAAAAAATCTGAGAAACATTTGGTAGCATATACCCCTTATAGCTGACTATTATCCCCTTTAGAACTGATAACAACCCCCATTTCTATTTGAATTTTTCTTCGAATTCACAGTCAAAGTTTGAATTACTTGTTTAAATCATCATTGAAAACCCTAGTTTTGCACCATAAAAACCTCATTCAATCTAAAAATTGTAGCACTTTGCTTGATCACCTTAGCATTTGTGACTGAAATGAATTTGAAGGAGCAATTTATCCTAGCCACCATGAATTCAAAAAATAAAAAATCTCATCTGCCATTACTTCATTCTCATGCTTGAGCATGTGACCAATAGGAGACTTTGTCCAAGTTTCAAATTGGACCTTCAATCTCCAAATCAATGGCAATTGCATAAGATTGAATTTTCCTACACAAAGTAATAGCCTACTTTTGTCATTATATGGACAGGTGTCACCATTTCATGAACTCACAAAGGGAGAATATGACAAAATATGGCCCCATGATAAAAGATTTCACTATGAAGCTATGTGATGTTGACACTTGTCATCATCTTGCAACTTCACAAGAATAGGAAACTAGTCCCACCATAGTTCTTTGAAGGCTTAAGCCTCCCTAATGGGATTTAGCACATGTTACAATATGTGTCAAACATTTTCCATTTCATGGGGGGAAAGTGTTAGAATGTCAGAGCTATGCGAAGACAAGAGCCTCTACAAAATGCATGTTCTTAATTAAATAACTTAAAGTGACTATGGAATAGGGGGACTAAATTTGAATGAGACAAAATGCTTTGTAGTATAAAGTTAAAATATTTGATAAGTGACATTATCCTTTATAAAACTTTGGACATGCATCATCATTTTGGAGTATTGCAGGGCTGGGAAATGATAAAACCAAGCCCTCTACGAACCATAGAGACAAAGAGATATCATGACACATGTATAGGTTTTTTGAGAAATATAATACCTAGCAAGGTGAATAATTTAAGATTAATAAAGATATAAAGGACCAATCCCTAGAAAAAGGGGACGTGGGAACAAATGATGTCAATACCCTTATATCATAACTTAAAGACTAGCCAAAAAGTGAATGACGCCAATGAAGAAACATAAGAACGCTACGGTTTTAGGATAATAGGGTTTGAGAAATCCCTAAGTTGCAAACCTAACAACCCTAATTTAACTATTTTAGGAACATCAAAAAATTTTCACCCATTAAACAACATAAAACCATGAAAATTTTGCAAGCTACACTAGTGTATCTAGTTGGGGATGTTTGTTTAGCAAAAAAAAAGTGAAAATTTAAAAAAAAAAAAATCTAAGAAAGAAGACCACAAAAACCCAAAAGCCAACCATGACAAGGAGTAAAAATATACTATGGTACAATGTGCATGGATATTTCCTACTTATGAAAAGTAAGGTTAGATGAATTGTTCATGCACTGTAAATTCCAGCAACTCTTTTTTCATACTCTATAGAATGTAATAATTCTCACCATGATTTCCACAAATGAAATAAGTACCAATCTATAGATCCTCAAACTTACCATGTTTTCCCTTATCTTAGATTCTAGCATTCCACATTAAGACTTAGTCCCCTATAGAAAAACTCCTATTTATTGATCTTTTGTCATATAAGTATTTGACCTACAATTGCTTCTTCAAATTGATATTCTATGATGCTCTTCTTGACTCATCAAACTCTATCATTTGGTTAATTCTATTGGCCATGCTATCATTAATCCCATCTCCATATTCCTAGATGAATTTGTAAACTAGCAACAAGTTATTTATTGGTATCCTAACATCCAACCCATACACCAGCTCTTAAGGAGATTTTTTTGTAGCCTTCTTGATAGTTGTTCTATCAGCTCCCATAATACTAGTTTCAATTTTGAGTCCTAGGGCTTCTCTTTCTTCTCTATAACGCTTTTCATTATCTTCATGAGACTCTTTCTACTAGACTCAGCTTGACCATTTCCTTGTGGATGGTAAGGGGAAGAATATGATATAGTGATACCATAATCATTTCCCTTTGACCTAAAACACATTGCATTATCCATGATCAATCTTGTAGGAGTGCCAAATATAATTAAGATATTATCCATAAAAAAATTAAAGACAACACTGCTAGTTGCCTTTCTTGTAGGAATTGCCTCTACCCATTTGGTGAAGTAGTATGTGGCTACAAGTATCTAACTGTGGCCACCACTAGATTTTTCATTGAATTCACCAATGAAATCTATGCCCCATTGTTGAAAAGGAGCCTCTACATTATGTGGCCTAAGAGGTAAAGCAACAAATAATTTTAGCTTACCAAAAATATTTTGGAAAGCATCACATTTCTTTACCATTCTATGTGTATCAGAGAATAGAGAAGGCCACCAATATCTAGATCTCAAAATATTGTGAGAAATTTTTTTGGCTATATAGTGGCCTTCACAAACACCATTGTGTATTTCCTAATGAATTATCCCTGCTTGTTCCTCATTTACACACCTTAGCATCACACCATCCCTATTTGTTCAATATAAGTAGTCTTCTATCATGACATACTTTATAGCCTACAATTTTAAGGTCATTTTCTAGTTATCAATCATGTAATCAAGACAAGACATATTTTTTAGATAATATAGAATATATTTATACTAAGGGAAACCCTAAAGAACACATTCCTTTATAGGAACATTCTCATCTATTTGGTTTGTCTGACTAGCTTCAATATTTGATTCAGCCATGAACTTAGCTAAACCTTGTCCCCTGATAAGTATAGTTATCTAAATATCAATATTAAACTCTTGAATCTTGTTGATCAAACTACACCTTCTTCCATTTACTTCTTGTTGTGTAAATATGTCTTTGACTGTAGCATTTGGTACATAGGCCACTATCTTAGCTTCCTATTTTCTCAACATCTTGGAGATGGATTTTTTTAGTTTCAGTAAGTTTTGTAACAAATCTTTTGACAAAATTGATATAGCCAAAGAATGATTGAATCCCCTTTAATTTTTAAAAAATTGGAATTCTATCAATTGTCACAACCATTTTTGGATAAATTTTTACTCCTTTTCAAACTATATGACCCAATAAATTTCCCTCAATGACCCCAAAGGTACATTTTTTAGGCTTCAATGAAATGCCATATTCTAAAGCTCTTGCAAATATCTTTGCTAAATGCATACAATGCTCTTCTTCCTTCTTGGAGTAAACAGTTAGGTTATCCTGATATACTACCATAAATATTTTGAAATTTAAAAAAGCAACATCCATGGCTCTTTGGAATGTAGCCCCAAAATTAGTTAAACCAAATGGCATTCTGATAGAGACATATATCCCCCATGGTGTGGTGAAATCAATCTTATATTTCTCTAATTATTTCACTTTTAACTTTATTATGGCCAGAGAATCCATCCATCATGGATAAGATCTCACATCCAGTAACTCTATGAAATATTTCCTTCATTAATGAATATGTGTTTAGATTTATGAATCCTGCACACAATCTAATATCCCTATTCTTTTTCTAACTCATACTAGGTTTTACACCTAGGTTTAATGTTTGATAGGCTTTATGATCCCACCTTCTCTAACCTTCATGAGTTCTTGCTACATTTTGGGTGTCAATGCAGGATTTATTGGACTTTTTTTTTCATAAAAGGTTTAGCATTTAGATTCAAAGGTATTTCATGTTGGAAAAAATTAGTGTTGACATCAATAACAACAAATTTCAATAGAGAGTTTGGGAGGAAGGGAGAGGTAGAGATAGAGAGGTAGGGTGGGATGGATATAGGGAGAGGTAAGTAGATAGAGATGAATATGAAGATGGGAGAAGTAGAGAAAGAGAGAGAGGTGAGGTGGGAGGAATATAAGGAAGGTAGGTGGAGAGATGGAGGGTAAGGGGATATAGAGAGAATTGTATAGTGAAGGGGAGGAAGAGGTAAGGTGGGAGGGATAGAGTTAGAAGTAGGTAGAGAGAGGGTGAGAGGAGATAAAGAGAACTAGAGAGGGTGAGGGTGCGAGGTATAGAGGGAGAGGGAGAGGGAGAGGGAGAGGGAGAGAGAGGAAAGGAGAGAAAGAGAGAGGAACGGAGTGCTGGGAGGATAGAGAGAAGTAGGTAGAGAGAGAGGAGAGAGATAGAGAGTAGAGAGGGAAGAGAGAGGTAGGAGAGAGACGGGAAGAGAGGGCATAGGTATAGATAGAAAGTTAGGGTGGGAGGGATATAGGGAGAGGTAGGTAGATAGAGAGGAAGATGTAGATGGAAGATAAAGAGAGTAGAGATGGGGGGAGAGAGGTAAGGTGGGAGGTATATAGAGAGAGGTTGGTAGAGAGATATAGGGTGACTACATGACCTCTCTCTATCTCTACTCTTTATCTCTCATCTCCATCTTCCTCTTTGTTTACCTACCTCTCCCTATATCCCTCCCACCCTACATTTCTATCTCTACCTCTCTCTTCCTCCCTCCCTCTCTACTTCTCTCTATATCCCCTCTCTATTTCTCTATACCTACCTCTCACTCCATCCCTCCCTCATTCCCCCTCTCTCACTTTAGATATATCTCTATATCTTTCATCACCCCTCTCATCTCTACCTCTCTCTCACCTTCGGATCGATTTCACCTCCTTATCTCTACCTACCTCTCCCTCCATCCATCCCACCTTACATCTCTCTATGTCTCCACTTCTCTTTATCTCCCATCTCCATATTCCTCTCTTTCTACCTACCTCTACCTATATCCCTTCTGTCCTAGATCTCTATATCTACCTCTCCCTTCCGCCCTCTCTACTTCTCTCTATCTCCATGCTATGTCTCTCTCTCACTACCTACTTGTCACTCCATCCCTCAATCTTTCCCCATATCTCTCTTTAGATATATCTCTAACTACATCTTCTCTCTCCTCTTTGCCTCTCTAACCTTCCCTCTCTACTTCTCTCTATCTCCACTCACCATCTATCTCTATAGAAAGATGGAGAGGAAAATAGAGGGAGAGGGATATAATAGATATATCGATAAAGAGGGGTAAAGGGAGATATATATGTAGAGAGATAGTGAGTTAATAATAGAGAGGGAGAGATAGAGAGGAATACATGGAGAGCTATAGAGGAAGATGGAGAGAGATAGAGAGATATAGATGGCGAGATAAAGTGATAGAGGGAGAGAAATAAAGATAAAGAGGGAGAGATAAAGAGGTAGAGAGAAATAGGGAGATATAAAGAGCAGGGGATAGAGGAATGAGGGAGAGTGGTGGATAGATAAAGAGGGGTAGATAAAGAGATAGAGGTAGAGAAAAGGAAAGAGATAAGTAGAGAGGTAGAGAAAGAATAATAGGGGGAGATATAGATCAATATATAGAGGGAGATGAATAGATGAAGAGATAATGATGATGGAGATATAGAGAGATAGAGATGGATAGGTAGAGAGATGGAAAGATATGGAGATAAATATGAATATAAATGGATAGAGAGAGAGAGAGAATAAGACAGAGGTGGAGATAATGAGATATAGATAGAGATAAAGATAGATAAGGATACATAGATAGAGGGGTTAAGAGAGAGATAAATGAGGTGATATGGATAAGTAAAAAGAGAAAGAGGTATAGATATATAGGGAGAGAGATGGGGAGAGGGGTATAGATAGAGAGATAAATATAGGGAGGGAGAAATAGGTTGTGTGTATGAGAGAGATATATGGAGATAACCTGATGGAGAGGGAGATTATATAAAGAGATAGAGGGAAAGAGAGAGGGAGGGAGAGAAATAGAGAGAAAGAGAAAGAGAGAATTATATACATATATAAAGAGGGAGTGATACATTTAGAGGGAGAAAGGGAGAGATGGAGATAGAAATATGGAGAGATATGTAGATATATATATAACCTAGAAAAGATAGAGGGGAAGAGAAAGGGGGAGAGAGAGAGAGGAGATATATAGATAGTAGAATAAGGGAAAATGGGAGAGATAGGTAGAGAGGGGGATGAAGGATAGGGGAGATAGGAAGAGATGGTTAAATAGATAGAGGAGAGTGTGAGAGAGAGAGAGAGACACGTTATCCTAGTTTAACTTAGGAAAAGGTGAACATAGGAACAAAGACAACAAGGAGGCATTCTATAATGATTTATGAATTTTTTTACTCTCCTTAGTATAAAAATATAAATTTTTCATTATTTGTTACATCTTTAATGTTTCAAGTCTTTTGGGATGATTATTGCAAAAAAAAGCACAAAAAAGCACTATGAATGCAAGAATTATGAGCATTTTAAAATTTTAAAATTAAGGAGAAACTTAAAAATTTTATAATTTAATTTGTTCATAATATATCAAAATTATCTTATTCATTATGTATATCTTTGAATCACCTTTCCAATGCTTGTAAAAAAACAAAATTTTAATAAGTAACGCAAAAATTATGCCTATTTTACTGAAGTGTGTTTTTAGGTGCTTTTCAAAATGGATATCCATTTTGAAAGCATAAAATTAATTAAAATACTTGTAGGAAATGAATATTCTTTTTTGTTTTTAAAATAGATATCTATTTTTCTTTTCAAAACAGATATTCATTTTTCTTGCAAAATGGATATCCATTTTGAAAACATATAATTTACGAAAATAATTGTGGAAAATGGATATCCATTATTAGCAGATATCAATTGCTAATGGATATCCTTTTTGGTTTAGTATTTCCAAAACAAAATAAAATTTTATCCAGCCCATATAAAAATTCAACTTTATGTTTCATGATTTTGGTGAAGTAAAAATGTGTTTTTTTTCTTATTTCCACTTCTTGGCCCATCATGATCCTACATATGCGCTAATGTCATTGGCTTTTGATGAGGTTATCAATACCTTATCTGGTTTTGATAAGGTTTTCAAAACTTAGTCTAAATCCCACATATGTAGAGAAATTTGATGCATTAAATCAAAAGTGGTGAAATTAAAGACAATAAAAAGTATTTCAAAACTTCTCGAAGGTTTTAAAACCTTTGTTGGAACCCAATGAGCTCTTGAAAACCTCATTAAACGCTGATGGGTTACTATATTTTAAGATAGAGAGTCTCCTTTTATTTTCTTCTTTGGTTTCACAACCTATGTTAGTCCCAGAAGAACTTTTTAAATGCATACCAAATTTTGACTAAACTCCTACAATTCGAAGCGAAATTTCAATTTCATGTATATCAACTTCTAAGCTTGGTTTCAAAACCTTTTTAGAGAAATGAAATAGTTTTCACAACCCTATTGATCTCTAGAAAAGAAATCACAACCATGAAAAAGGGTGGAGCATTTGTAAAGAAAGAAATTTTAAAGATTTCTAAGTGAATTGAAAGTCTTTATCGGTTTCAAAACCACTTTTGGAGTCCGATAAGTTTTTTGAAACTATAAAAAAATCGATTACCCATAGGGAGCCATTACTTTCAAATTTTGCAATAGGTGATATCATCCAAATTAAAATCTCAAATGCATCAAAAATTAATGTATACCATTAATTCTCACCTACCATACTAGAGCATTAAATAAGAATTCTTATAAATGGATAGGGTTTCCAAAAGAAATTAATTTGATGAGTATTCAAGAGTGAATTTGTGGTGCAGGTGCACCCAAGCACATGAAGACTACAAATGTGGGTTAACATGACAAGTCTAGATGTTAAGGTCTTTAGGCATTAGATATGGTATATTTATACTAAATAAGGTCTGTTGAGACCTTTTATTATGTAATTGGGTGGTTTCTGAGTCATTTGTGTTAAGTTAGTAAAAGTTGCAAAAAAGTGTAAAAGTTGTCAAAAACAACAAATTGCAAAATTGCAACTTTTAGGAAGTTGAAGGGTCTAGGAATTTGAAAAGTAGTTATAAGAATTTTTTAGTTATAATTTGAAGTAAATATGTTTAAAATAATTAGGAAGGTTCATGGGGTTGTTGTTGAAGAATGTATTGATCCCTTCATATCTAATACAACGTTATTTCTACAATTTTTACTATTATTTTGTATTTTTTTGAGATTGTATGGAACCATACAGGTTGTAGATGTTCTAAATTTCATTGGAATTGCATGTTCTAGCTCTCTTTTGAATCTATTTTGAGAGTCTAACATTAAAATTTTAGAGAGATTTCATTGATTTTCTGAAGCAGCTTGTTAAAAACCAATCAAGGGTCTATTTGGTGTTAAAATGACATACTAAGCCATTCCATCTACTGTCAAAACCTGTATCATGCTGGAATGACTTCTTTTATGTTAGGTTAAATTTTTTCTAGTTTTTAAGGCAGAGGATACAAGTTGTGAGATTTGGGTTGATGCCCTAGGGCTGAGCAATGTGATTTTCCATGTGAAATTGAGGTGTTAAGATAGGGTTTTGGAAAAAAGTGATGGAACTATCCATGTAATTGATTTTTGAGTTTTTGTAGGGAAATTGTGGTGTGTTGGAGGCATTTTTTGAGTCATATTAGCAAGGGTGTTATGAGTTTGAGTAAACCCTTTCCTTTTTGCATGTATAGTAAGGGTTTGGTGGATCAGCGTCATAGAAGTCTTCAATCAGTGAATTGATGATGGATTTTGTTTTTTTGGAACACTATTAGTGAATTTCTATTGATTTTGAGTGAAAACTTAGTGTTTAGGAGGTACCTCCTTTGTAAAAGAGGGCTATTTGGGGTCCTAAAAGTAGGGGCAATCTATTGGTTTTTCAAATTTGAGTCAACGAAACCTCATGGAGTGTTTGGATATGTTGTGTTGGATCATCAAGTGAGTCTTTGAAGGTGTCAACAAGGTATTTGTACAGAATTCTCTAAAATATATTGAGAAAAGTCAATTTTGGAGGGCTACAAGCCTCTAGGTGTGTGTTCAAGAAGGGTTGGTTGGATAGAGTTGTAAGGGTTGATTCCTTGTTTAATTTTGGTCATTTTGTGCTGGTTAGGGTATCCACCACCTAGGTTTCTATTAGGTGATATCAAAGCTCAATTATTAGATCTTTTGTTAGTGATTAGTTGAAGTGTGCAGGTTGGAAGGTGAAAAGAAAAATTTGTCAAGATGCCTCCTAAGAATGTTGGTCCTGCTAGAGAGTTGTAGGAGTTGAAGGAGAAACATTCCAAGCTTTTGGAGTAACAAAATGTTGTGTTGGCAAGGCTTTCTACCTTGGAAACAAAGAAGAGAATAGATGAAGTGGAGAGTGAAACAGAAGAAGAAGAAGAAGAAGATGAAGAGTATGAAGATGTAGATGAAGAATTGGACCCTGAAGATTAGAGAATGGAAAAGTTGATCAAGGCAGTCAAAGGTGATTCACATAAGGTAAAGGTTGATTTTACTATGTATGGTGGAAATTTGAATGAGGAAGAGTTGCTTGATTGGATCGCAGCCATGGAGAACTACTTTGAAATTAAAGATATTTCTGATGAACAAAAGGTAGAAAAAACAAAACTCAAAGGTCATGCACTTCTATGGTGGGACTATGAGCAAACAGAAAGGAGAAAGAAAGGTAATTCAAGGATAGTTTCTTGTGACAAGATGGTAGTAAAACTTAAAGGTAAATTTCTTCCTAAAGACTATGAAGTTCAATTGTATATGAAATTACAAGGTTTGAAGCAAAAGTATTTAGATGTTAAGACCTATACAAATGAATTCTATATGTTAAGTATAAGGTCAAGGAGGGATGAAGATGAAGCTAAAAAATTGGCTAGGTATCTAGGTGGACTTATATTTAATATACAAGATGAATTGGTTTTTTCTAACCCAAAGACTATTGAAGAGTGTTTCCAATTGGCTATTAGGGTGGAGGAAAAGATCAAAATAAGGCAAGAGAAATCTGTTAGAGGTAGAGGTAATAGTAAAAGAGGGAGATGATCAATCCCTACATCAAAGCAGCCATTTGAGGAACAGGAAGAAGTAAATAAAGGTAAGGAGCAAGGTGATGATGCAAGAGGAGGTTTTAGTGGATCTAGCGATAGACTTGGTGGAGGAAGGAATCCAAACATCTTTGCAAGAAGATGCTACAATTGCAATGAATTTGGGCATCCTTCATTCAAATTCCCTAGAACATTTGGTACTTCATCTAGTGGAGGTGAAAAGAGGACAAAAAGGAGGGCTCAAATAATACAAGAAGAGGAGTGTGAAAGTGCCAATTCTTCAAGTTATCTTGTTTCTCCTAAAACAAGTGAATCATTGATGATGAGGAAGACCATACTTAAAGTATCCAAGGAGATGGAGCCATTGCAAAGAAAGAATCTCTTCAAGACCACATGTAAGTGTAAGAATAAGGTATGCAAATTTTTTATTGATTCATGCTCTATTGAGAATATGGTGTCAAGTGATATGGTTAGTAAACTGAATTTGCAAAAGATTCCTCATGAATTACCATATAAGGTATCTTAGTTGAGTGATGGACAATCACTTTTGGTCAATGAACAAGTTGTTGTAGAATTTCAAATTGGTGGTTATAGAGATAAGGTATTTTATGATGTTTTTCCCATGGATTGTTTCCACTTACTCCTAGGTAGGCCCTGGCAATTTGACAAGCATGCACTATATGATGGGAGAGCAAATACTTATACCATAGAGAAAGATGGAAGTACATTTGTTTTGAATCCACTTGTGGAAGAATATAAAGGTAAGGGTAAAGAGGCTAAGGTAATCATGTTTGGAAAGAGAGGACTTGCAAAGGTTATGAAAGAATATAAAAATATGGGTACTATAGTCAGTTTAAGGCCTGAGAATGCTCTAGCAATAGGTGTGAAGGTTGAGCCAGAATTGAGAGATGGGTTGATAGTAAATTGGAATGATAATGTCTTGACAGGAACCATGGTGTGTCCTTTGATTGGAAGGTGCAAGGACAAGTAGGATCTATAGGTATAGTGGGTTGTAAATATGATGGTACAGGGGTACATGTTGTTGATAAAGCAGTGGAACTAATGACAGTGATGAAAGGATAGGGTGTTCAAGAGAGTAAGGGTAGATACAAGCATGAAGATGAGAAAAAGGAGAAGAAAGTTCAAGGAATATCTAACAAGTGTTTGATTTCAGGTATGAAGCTAGGAACCTTATCATATTTTGGTCAAGGGACTGGCAGAAAACAACTAGCATGCCTGATTGCAGGAATGGAGACATATTCAAGTGCAAACAAGAACAAGGATGTAGGGTAGATTACAAGATCATTGTATCTGAACCAAGGAAGGAGATTTGTAGACTAGAGAGTGTGTGGAGCTGAGATGAAGGTACAAGGCACAACTCATGTGACATGATTTCTTTCTCAATGGGGTTGTATGGGGCAAGTGCACCCAAGCACATGAAGATTACAAATGTGGGTCAACATGACAAGTCCAGATGTTAAGGTCTTTAGGCATTATATATGGTATATTTATACTAAATAAGGTCTATTGAGACCATTTATAATGTAATTGGGTGGTTTTTGAATCATTGGTGTCAAGTTAGTAAAAGTTGCAAAAAAGTGTAAAAGTTGTCAAAAACAACAAATTGCAAAATTGCAACTTTTAGGAAGTTCAAGGGTCTAGGAATTTGAAAAGCAGTTATAGGAATTTGTTAGTTAAAATTTGAAGGAAATATGTATAAAATCCTCTGGAAGGCTTGTGGGGTTGTTGAAGAATGTATTGATCCCTTCATATCTAATACAATGTTATTTCTGTAATTTTTATTGTTATTTTGCATTTCTCTAAGATTGTACAACCCCTAAAGGTTGTAGATGTTCTAAAGTTCATTGCAGTTTTTAGTAGCATGTTCTAGCTCTCTTTTGAATCTAGTTTGAGAGTCTAACATCAAATTTGAGAGATATTTCATTGATTTTTTGAAGCACCTGTAAAAAACCAGTCAAGGGTCTTTTTGGTGTTAAAATGACATACGAAGTCATTCCACCTACTTTCAAAACCTGTATCTTAGTAGAATGACTCCTCTTATGTTAGGTTAGATTTTTTTTGGTTTTGAAGGTAGAGGAGACAAGTTGTGAGATTTGGATTGATGCCCTAGGGTTGAGTAATGTGATTTTCCATGTGAAATTGAGGTGTTATGGTAGGGTTTTGGAAAAATAGTGATGGAATTATCCATGTAATGGATTTTTGAGTTTTTACAAGGTAATTTTGGTGTGTTGGAGGCATTTTTTGAGTCAGATTAGCCTGATTGTTATGATTTTGAGTAAACCCTTGTCTTTTTGTATATATGGTGAGGGTTTGGTGGATCAACATCCTATAATTCTTGAATCTGTGAATTGATGATGGATTTTGTTGTTTTGGAACACAATTACTGATTTTCTATTGAGTTTGAGTGAAAACTTAGTGTTTAGGAGGTACCTACTTTGTAAAAGAGGGTTATTTGGGGTCCTAAAAGTAGGGTCAGTGTATTGGTTTTTCAACTTTAAGTCAAAGAAACCTCATGGAGTGTTTGGGTATGTTGTGTTGGATCATAAAGTGAATCTTAGAAGGTGTCAAGAAGTTATTTGTATGGACTTCTCTAAAAGATATTGAGAAAAGTCAGCTTTGGAGGGCTACAAGCCTCTAGGTGTGTGTTCAAGAAGGGTCAGTTGGATAGAGTTGTAAGGGTTGATTCCTTGTTTAAGTTTGGTCATTTTTTGTTGGTTAGGGGTATCCACCACCTAGGTTGATATCAATTCTTAGAGGAAGTAGGAGTGAAATTGTGAAGAACACATGGGAAGTAACAACATTCAGCTCTAATTAAAAGGTATAGTGAAATTATTCTCCTTCTAGCTTGTTATAAGGTATTGTAAAGGGGAATTGTTATAAACTCAAAAACTAGAACACAATTTCTATATCTCGTACATTTTGTCAAATTATTTCCCAAATACAAATTATTATTGTATTCACTCAATTGTGGTCACCATGAAATATAAACACTTGGTTTATGAGCATTTTTCTAGTTTATCAAGAACACTACTAGAAATTGGAGACACTAGGCTAGGGCATATAAATTTGGATGAATTTTGGGAAAGAATCAACAAAGAAGATAGGTCTCTAATAACACAAAAATTAATAGAAAGTGGATTATTACAAGACACAAATTTTCCAGTACTAGTACAATGCATAGACCTAGTTATCAAGTGTATAAATAATTATGATCCCAATACATGGGAGATAAGGAAAAATGACAATCAGGTGGTTATTAAGGGAAATCAAGAGAATTTTACCTCATTATTATATTTACTAAAGAGAGAAGCATACACGGATTTCAATTTTATCCTTTCCCACCAACATTTTTATGGGAAGAAAAATCAATATAAAAATGTAATTTCTTGAGAATGGCTCACCATCCCAAAGAAAGGAAAATCTCAATTGCCCTAAAATTTGTATAGGAATTACTTCACAAATGAAATTTTGGTCATGATAGTCCTTTTGCACTAAATTAAAGGTAATGAAAATTCCCCTGAATTTGAAGATTGGATGTACCTCTTTATTTAGATAATCATTCATGGTGAAAAATACCTTGATTGGACTCAACTCATTAGTGACCATATTCATTGGATGATAGTCCAATTTCCACTCAACAAGTACTTTTATATGTCTTCTTATTTATTCTATTCTATTTCTTGTACAAGGCCTTGGTTAGGTTTCCAACCAGTTGAGGTTCATGATGAAACTATCTACGTCTATGATTACTAAGCTTATCTCCAATTAGAAAGGAGTTTCAAGATTTTTAGAAGAGAAAATGATGCATTTACTATGAGGATGGTAAGATAAATATAAGGATATAGGTTTGAGGATTTCTCTAGAGGCTATTTGTTAGTCACTGAAGGAATCAAGCCTCTAGGATCACTTGTAAAAACAAAAAAAAAAACCTTCTACAAGAGAAAATAACACAACTTTATAATAATGGATGCACGAAATGGCCAATATGTAATATTCAATATTTCAATGATATATTGGATTGACTCAACTAAACTGAAGTGTCTAAGATGTACAAATGATTCCTTTCTTATAAAGGAAACATGTGGGATAGGATTAGATAAGAGCTTGACACATGTCTTAATATTGTATAAGGAGATAACTACCCAAAAAATATTAAATGACTTAGGACACGTGCATTAAATTCCAAAAGATAATATAATACCCAGTGACAACTAACACTAACTAGAAATATTCCCTCCTAGGGCCTAATTGTACTTAACATGTAAATAGCAACTAGATAGGTAAAACACCTATTTACACCAAAACCCTCCCTTAAGTACAACTTAGGGATTTGACCATTATGCAAAGATGCAAAGATGGGTCTCAGCTACAATGCCATGTTAGGTACCCATGTACATATGCAATGCAATCTCTCACAAACAGAGAAAAGGAGAAAACATAGTGGGACAAAACTCCTCCCCAAAAGAGAGATGAAATATAAAATACTCTCAATGATGTATGAGAGGGAAAAAATCCCCATCTAAGGAAATGACCCCCCCATAAGAGATAAGAATAAATACCATCCAACCCCCCAATGGTGAGTCTCTTGTAATGGTAGAGGCTCAACATTAAATGTTGAAGATAA
Source organism: Sequoia sempervirens (assembly GCA_007258455.2). Classification (NCBI taxonomy): domain Eukaryota; kingdom Viridiplantae; phylum Streptophyta; class Pinopsida; order Cupressales; family Cupressaceae; genus Sequoia; species Sequoia sempervirens. The sequence continues at coordinate 134,360,541 of VDFB02000017.1, forward strand.
TCCAATATCGTCAAACAACATTCCTCCCCTTAGGAATAAACAAAACCAGGATGATATGTAGGATGTCTTTCCATTCCTGAAAGGAAGATGTGGGAATAAGAATGATATGTGATGTTTATGAGCTATGTACAACTATCTCCATGTCGACGTCCAAATTTGACACACTCCAAATAGGTGTTCTAGGCCAAAAAGCTAAATATGTCAATCCAAAACCTACTGGAGATAGATGTAGAACACACTCCAAAGATAAATATTCATCCTCTAAAGGAAAAGAAGCCTCATCCAAATGTTGTCCAAAATTACCCACACTCTTGTCAAACTACAAAGAGTGGTCATGTAGAGAACAAGAGGGTTAGAGTATTCCTTCACAACAACTAGAGAAGGGTCATTTCCATCAAAGAGAGTATGTATGAAATCAATGGTTTCTCCCAAATTTTAAATGTGGGACTCAAAAACAACCCACCAATGTCTGTCAAGTATGTATTCTAAGTAGATATAGCTACAAGATGATGTAGATCTTTTTGCACTAAATCATGAGAGGCCAAACCTATGCCAATATGAACATCATCAAATACAATAGAAGATGCAGAAGGTGAATTCCTAGGCTCAAGAATGGGATCTAATATGAGAACCACCAAGTTCAAGAAGCTAAATGTCTCCTTTGAATCATGGGTCACACTAGAATTTTGAGCAATAGCCGAAGAAAAATTTCATCATTAGAAGAAAAATCTATAAAGGTATACAACTAAGATGAATGATCAACCATGCTAGTAGCAATAATCTCTCTACTCTCCAAGTCTCTAATGATAACTAAATTAGGAGTGAACTCCACAATCCCCCCATCTCCACCATGTGTAATCTAATATATGGAAAGAAGATTGTTGGTCAAATGAGGTACACACAAAACACCATTGAAAGTGCCCTCCCCAAAATAAATAGACCCCTTCCCAAGTATGCTCATGTATGTATTGTTTCCCATCAAGATAGGAAACATAGTACAATGCTCAAAATAAGGGAATATAGACTAAAATATATCGTATGACGAGATTTTCCTGAATCTAGAAGTCATCTCCCTGATCCATGACCTAAAAAAACATAAAGAGCTTTACCTATATTCTAATTTTTGTCCTTTTTATATTATTTTGAAGAAAAATAAGAAGGTGACTAAGACATTCTCGAAGGAAAATAAATTTGATTCCTTTTCAGAAGATGCTTCAATTCATCAATAACCTTCTTATAACAAGAATTTTCATCATGCCCAAGATTCTTGCAATATGAACAACTAAACTTCTCTTTCTTAAATAATTTATTTGTGGAAGAGGATTTATTATTTGGTTGATCTAAATGTGGATTGTTCTTTGATTTCTTATATTTATTATCATTAGTTTTGTATCCTCTCACCCAACTAGCCAATAATGCTTGATATTTAGAAGACTTGATGAGACCCATCAAGATAAATTGTTTTTGCTCATGTATTAACATCTCATAAAATAATGAAAAAAAGATGCAGTATATGTATACCCCATATTCAATCTATGAGCATGAAATCTAGAAACAAAAGCAACATAATTAGGACCAAGTTTCTTCAAAGTATTGTAGACCAATTAAATGTCTTTCTTGTCAATTCCACATTATTTGCATTGATCTCTTAGATCATTAACCTTAGTGATGTATTCCTTGATGTTTTCAAAGTTCTTAGGATTAAGGATCATTGATCAATTATCAATTTGATGGCATCTTACTTAATTTTAGTACCATATAGTGTTTTAAATTTGTCCAAAGCCTCATGAGAATTATTACATGGTTCAATTTGGAACAATTTTTTTGAGAAACTAGTCTATGATGACATCCAAGCGATTTGGTATGTTCAATCATCCATTTAATATTTTTATTTGCATTTGTAGGTTCAATTACCATATTTTCAACATATAGAGAGTGGCCTTAATTCATTAGAACACTCCATGTTTTTTGATACCATGTTGAATAGTTATATGATCTTAGCAAAGGAACCTTAGAATGATCCATGAAAAAGAAGAGCACAAGAAAACATATCAAAATAATGCACCAAGAGACCCCCTAATCAATCAATAATCCCCACAATAACATGATGTGGCACTTTGTATGTAGTGTGTTTATAATGTCAAAATTATGTTCCAAGTTTACGATGTCAAGATGGATCAAAGATAGAAAAATTACAAAAATATCTTAGAAGGGGATCCTCAAACTGAATGTAACCTTTCCCAATATGAACTACACTGAAAATAAAGCCTTCCCAAGTGGAAAAAACTTCTCCAAATTGTAGTATGTCCAAGTAATCAACCGAAATGAAAATTTGCACAAATCTGAATAAAAGATATATGAGGTTGAATTTTTAAAAAGTGCATAGATAGAAATGTAGAGGTCCTCAATACCTTTCCAATACCACAAGAATCATAAAAAATAGAGATCATGGAAAAAAATTATGAGCTTGGAGGTCCAAAAAGGAAAATATAACTTCAACGAGTAATTAAATTCACTTGAGGCAAAATTTTAAAAATGGCTTGCACCACTATGAAGTTCCTAAACTATAGCTTTTTTAATATCTTATTTGCAAAATTTTGACACCTAGGTAGAAATTTTTTCTCTGTAGAAAAAAATTCCCTATTAGGGTCTCCAAGGGACAATTTTAGGCACCTAGGGGTAAAAAAAAATTTATCTTGGCCTAGCATATGACCACCTATTGTAAAAAATGAACCACTACCACCTATGCAGTGGGTGGGCAATGAAGAGGCAACAAGGGTTTGTGTCTCAAAGGTGGCTAAAGTAAATAAAATATGCCAAGAAAGAAAAAGGAAGGTATCCAATTCCCTATTGTCCTTGGTTATTATTCATGTAAATCTATGTTTGATACCCTCAACATTGAGAATGATTTAGTAAAGTTATTCATACAATTTTATGAAAGGATATTTCCCTTTAATAGTAAATTTTTTTTTAAGGAAAATCTATAACTAGGACCAGGTTTCTACCATATTCCACATTTGGAAGACTAATGTTGGGAAAATTTGTCTCAACCTTACAATTAAAAAAGGTTTACTATTGATAGGTGAGAACGGGGGATTATAGGAGGTTAACCCCCCTCTATAGGGTTTGGGAGGCTCATCTCCCTGGAAGGAGGTCTCTGGGTCATGTGCCCGGACAAGTATTTGAGGGAAGTGCCCCCAAAAGCCACATTTTATGTATATTTTGTTATTATAAATTTAGACCATTCATCGTTAGGTCTCAAATCTAATGGTAGATATTTTTTAACTTCTCTTACCCTAGAAGGAAACCCTATTTTATGAGGGCATTGTATTATAGTTGTGTATTGTGATGTATTCTGAGAGCCTAATAGAGATCATGTTTCATCTACACCTCTGGTTGGTGATACTCCTATGAAAATATTTCTTTCCAAGTATAATGTAATCTTCATGATTTTTGAATAATATATTGGGTGACTTGGGTTTTTTTCCTAAAAGGGATTTACCCACATAAATTGTTTTGTTGTGGTATGCATGATATTTATTTTATTTTTGTTTAAGTTTTTGTAATTGTTGTAAAGATCTATAAACTTTTGCATTAAAATCCTCTCAAGATTAGTGTAGGAATTTGTTCCACTACCTTAGCTTTCTTAAAAAAATTATCATAGTCGGATCATCGTTGGTTTTAGTTGTGGGTTGTTGGGTTTTTTGAACTAATCCAGATTTGAGTGGGAGATTGTGTAGAAGATACTTTGTGATATTTTTGTAGGAAACTTTAGATGGAAAGTTCATCAAGGAGAATAAAGGTGGATAATTTTTTAGAAATAATTTTGAGATGTGGAAGTTGAAGATGGATTTGTTAATAGATCAAGATCCATGGTATGTTGATGAGAATGTTTCAAGGCCTATAGATCCTACTTTGGCTACTCAATATGATGTTATGGACAATAAAGCCAAGCGTTTAATGAGATTATTCTTGGAAGAATCTATTATAATAAATTTTCATGAAGAGACCTCTTCACAAAAACTATGGAAGAAACTTGGTAAGATGTATCAAGCCAAATATTTAGTGAACAATATTTTCTTGAGGCAGAAATTGTATTCCTTAAGAATAGAAGAGGGTGGATGAATTACAGATCATCTAGAAGAATTCAATATATTGGTGGCTCAATTGACATCAGTTGGTGTTAAAATGGATGAGGAGGAGAAATGTTAGATATTGTTGTGTTCTTACCTAATTCATGGGATTCTCTTGTTATGGCTATTGGGAGTAAGTTTTTGTTATCTTGAAGACTAAAGATATGATGGGTTCTTTTCTTTCTAAAGAGATGAGGAGAAAGCTATCCATCAATTCCAAAGAGGCCCTAAATATTCATGGAAGACCTGAGGAAAAATGTAAGAATCAGAAGCTTGATAAATCCAAGTCTAAGGGGAGATCCAAATCTCTTGAAAAGTCCAAATTTATTCACTATAACTACAATAATCCTAGACATATTGGTAAGAACTAAAAAGAAACAAGGAAGAAGAAAAATAAGAGATTTGATTCTAATTCTAAGTCTAAAAAGGAAGATAGTGATGCATTTGTTACAAATTTGGTAATGTGTACAGTAATGATGCATGGTTAATTGATTCAGGTGGATCTTTTCATATGACCTCTAATAGATATTGGTTTTTAGAATATGACGAATTCAATGGAGTTAAGGTGTACTTAGGTGATGATTCTTGTTTAAATATCATTGTTCATGGTAAAGTTAGAATTTGATTTCTTGATGGTAGAATAAAAGTATTAATAATGTGTTGCATATCCCTATAAGATTAGAACAAAATTTATTATCTATGAGAAAAATAATAGATACAGGTGTCTAGGTAGTCTTTTCTGATGTAGGATGCAAGATGGCTAGAGGTGCTATGGTGGTTTCTAGAGGTGAAAAATATGTTGTGTTCTATGAGCTTGATGCATGCACTATTGAGTGCAATAGTACTTTTGTGAAAATAAATTTTGTGGCTACTTCATTGGAAGAGGTGAGATTTTCATCTTCAATGGAAGGTCGTGGCTTTCTAGGTACCCAAGGGTGCTTTTTCTTCTAAATCAAAGGTACCTGTAAAGAAAACTATGTTATGGCATCGAAGACTTGGGAACATTGGATAAAAGGGTCTAAGGACCTTGAAAAATAAAAATCTTGTTGAAGGTTTTTTTTATTGTAATCTTGAATTTGATTTATGTGAGTGTTGCATTTATGAAAAACAAAATTATGTTTAGTTTTACTCAAGTTCTCATAAATCTTGTCATGTATTCGATCTTATTCATTCGGATGTGTTTGGTCCTATATATGTTCCTTCAATTAGAAAATCCAAATATTATGTTTCACTTATTGATGATTATAGTAGAAGGATGTGGGTCTATTTTTTAAAGATTAAATCTAAATTTTTCGACCAATTTAGAGAATTTAAAGTAATGGTTGATTTGACTGAAAATAAAATAAAATGTTTGAGAATCGATAATGGTAGTGAATTATTCTTTAATGATTTTGATAGCTTATGTAAAGATTCTAGTATTCATATACAAAATAAAACTATTTATTCTCCATATGAAAATGGAGTTATAGAAAAAAATGAATAGCACATTGATGGAAGAGGCTAGGAGTATGTTGTGTGGTGTTAGTCTAGAACAAATATTCTGGGATAAAGTTATTGCCACTACTTGTTACCTAATTAGCAGGTCTCTTACATCAGCTCTTGTTGATAAGACACCTATAGAGGCATGGTTGGGTCAAAATATTGCATTAAGACATCTTAGATTTTTTAGCTATGAGACATATACACATGTGCCAAAAGAGAAGTAAACAAAGTTGGAGAACAAGTCTATGAAATGTATCTTCATCAAATATAGTTATGTTGAGAAAGGATACAAGCTTTAGGATCCTATTGCATAGAAGGTAATATATAGTAGAAGTGTTATTTTAGAGAAATGAAGCCTTCTTTTGTTACATTTCATCCATATTATAGTAAACAATAAGATGTGATTCAACTTCCTTCTACACCTGAGAAATTTGAATCAAGGCCCCTGGATAGACAAGAATTTGAGGAGAGCTCATCTAGCTCTGAATCTTTAGAAGAGTAGGAATAACCTCCAACTTAGCTTTTTCATAGGTCTACAAAGCATAGAAAACCACCTAAAATGTATTCACCTAATAATTGGAGATTTATTTTTTCTTTGAATACTAACATGGATGAACCTAGATCTATAGAAGAGGCATTAGGTATGAATGGTTTTGAGTGTTAGAAGATTGCTATGGATGAAGAAATGAAATTTTGAAAAAGAATGATACATGGGTTCTTATACCATTGCTTGAAGGATGAAAACGTATTATTTGTAAATGGGTGTTTAAGAAAAAGATTGGTTGAAATGAAGGTATTGAGAAGTATAAAGCAAGGTTGGATGTTAAAGGTTACTCTCAAGTTGAGGGTGTTGATTATGGTGAGATATTTTCTCTTATTGCAAAAATGACATCCATTAGATTTTTTTCTATTATTGTTTCTTATAATTTAGAGGTTGAGAAAATGGATGTGAAAATTGTTTTCCTTCATGGTGACTTGGAGGAGGATATTTATATGACATCCAAATAAATATGTGGTGAAAGGTAAAAGTAATTTGGTTTGAAAATTGAAGAAATATTTATATGGCCTAAAACATAGTCCTATGGTGTGGTACTAAAAATTTGATACATATGTTTTGAGTTTGGGATTTGATTGTTATAAATTATATCATTGTTTTTATTATAAAACTAATGGTGATCATTTCATGTTTATTGCATTCTATTTTGATGATGTGTTATTTATTGGTAAAGGGAAAGGTATGGTTTCTGAACTTAAGTCTCAACTTGTAGCTAAATTTGAAATGAAAGGTCTTGGTGCAACTATACGTATTCTTGGGATGGAAATTAGAAGAGATAGAGTGAACAAAAAGTTATGGCTTGGCCAAAGTAAGTATGTCAATTCAATTTTATAGAGATTTAACATGAAAAAATGTAGGCCATTGTGTGTTCCTTCTTTAGCTAGAACAAATTTATCTATTTCCAATTATCCAACATCCCCATTAGAGATGGAAGACATGAGTAGAGTGCCTAACTAGAGTGGAGTTGGAAGTTTGGTGTATACTATGGTTTTTACAAGAATAGACATTGTCCAAGCAGTGGGAGTTGTTTCTAGATATATGTCTAACCCTGGTAGAGTTCACTAGGATGCAATTAAAAGAGTCTTCAAATATTTGTATAGTACCTCAGAATATTTCTTGTTTTATCATAGTAATTTGACTAAAGATGATATTTCCCTTGATATTCATGGTTATATGGATTTAGACTAGGTAGGTGATGTTGATAGAAGATGATCTACCAGTGCTTATGTGCTTGCTTTATTTAGTGGTGCAATTAGTTGGATGAGTAAGTGACAGGTTGTGATTACTTTTTCCACTACTAAAGTTGAGTATATGATAGTTACTCATGCTTGTAAAGAATCCATTTTGTTTAAGAGATTGTGTTTAGATATTGGAATAAAACAAGGTACAGTGATAGTTTATTGTGAAATTCAAAGTGTGATCTTCTTAGCCAAGAACCTAACATTTCATGTTAGAACCAAGCACATTGATGTATAGTATCATTTTGTTGGAGACATGGTCAAAGATGGAAGGGTGAGGTTGGTTAAGGTAGAGAAGTTTATGAATGTTTTTTATTCTTTAACTAAGCTTGTGAGTACAAAGAAGTTCAAATAGTGTTCAAATTCTATGGGCCTTTCAGCCCCTAGAAATTAAGAGATGATGTTTATACTCCCTCTTGTTTCTCTTGTAATGTGTTTGATAAGTGGTGGATTTGTTGTGAAAATGTGTCTCAACCTTGCAATTACAAAAAAAAAAATTATTGTTAGGTGAGAACATGGGATGTAGGGAGTACCCCCTTGCAAGGATCGAGGGATCATCCCCCTAGTGGGGGTTCAGGTGTTGCATGCCCTGGCAGGGACTCAGGGGCAACACCCAAAAGCCATATTTGTGTATATTTTATTATTGTGAATCTAGAATATTCATCATTGGGTCACATATATGACAGTAGATATTTTGTTAGTTTATCTTTTCCTAGAAGTAAACCCTATTTTATGAGGGCATTGTTTTACGGTTGTATACTATGATGTATTTTGAGAGTTTCATAGTAGTCATGTTACCTTTGGATCTCTAGTTGGTGATACTCCTATGAGAAGATTACTTTGCAAGTATATTGTAATCTTCATGATTTCTAAATAATATATTGGGAAGCTTTTGAAGTGTGGACTTTTTCTCCTGAAAGGGTTTTCCCAATGTAAATAATTGTGTTGTGGTATGCATGATATATATGTTTATTTATGTTTAAGTTTATGTATCAGTTGCAAATATTTGTAAATTTTTACATTATCCTCCTCTCAAGATTAGTGTTGGAAGTTGTTATACTACCTTATCTTTCTTACAACTACTAGGAAAGCTAGGAAGATGAATATGAATTTTGAAGAAGAGTTTATATCGAGCTATTCTTGAGATATATTGTGACTTTTAAATTGAATTGGGATGTCTCAAATATTGAAGATGATGAATCAAATTTGGTGGATCCAATTATGTCAATTTATTGGATTACAAAATAAGTTGAAAGCATTGATGCCAAAACTACAGTAGTAATTAAAAGGAATCAAGACTAGGTAGCCAAGGTCTCAAGATACTCAAAGCCAAGCAGAAAGAAGCCAAGAACAATCATCATTTACTTCACTACCATCTTCTTCTACTCAATGGATGATTTCAATGGGGAAAAGGGATGGTGATGAAGATCCTCCAAAGAAATAAATACCTAAGAATAATTGTGAAGACACTACTCAAAGAAAAACTCAGAAAGAAAAGAAGAAACAAGTAATAGAAGAAGAGGTTGTAGATGTTCCTTCATCTCCATCTCATGTAAGTGGATCTTTTTCTTCTTATGCCTCTCCTAATTATCCTCCATCAAATGCACCAAAAAATTCACTCCCTATGACAGGACCTACTCCACCTTCTTCCCCTAAAATATAAATCTCTTATGATCCTCCTCTTAAGAGAGCTTTGTACTTTTTATCCCTTGGTACCAAATATATGGAAACTCCTACTTCTTCTTCCTAGTTAGAGAAGAACCTCTCTAAAAAGAGGAAAATGGTTTGGTTGAGTCTCTTGATAAGGATGTTGTTGGTCATCAACTTAAAAGATCTCCAAAATCCAAGAAGTTAAAAAATACTTCTAGATTGATGGAAGACACTAGCTCAAGAAATATGTATGTGGAAGTAGCACATCATTCTACAAAAAAGGATACAAGGCAAGCAATTGTTAGTGATTTTAACATCACTAAAATTAACTTGGGACCTTTTAGCAAGGATGGAGATGTCCATAATTTTCAAGTGACAACTACCAATCTTGTTGATAGGACAACCAAAGATAAACAGACTAAGGATGAATTGAAGCATCAAGTAAAGATAATAAATGATTGCTTGATATTATATATTGATCCATCTCCTCAATCAATCAATAAACTAAGTGCTCATTTTGACCCAAATTCATATGTTGGGAAGGATATGGTCAAAAAAAATCATGTTTACAAATCTTATGTGAAGGTCACAAAATATTGTGTCGAATGAACAAGACAACTGAGAGGGGGTGAATTAGTTGTATCAAATTAAAACATTAAAAACCCTCAATGGTAATTAGATCCACATGCATTCATTAAACCCTTAATTTTTTATAATATGTAAATATGAAAAGTAGATAATATAAATTGAAATAGCCAACACCATGCACAAGAGAACACCATATTTAAGTGGAAAACCCTAGAAGGGAAAAACCACGATGAGGATTAGCTGACATTATAAGTAATTACAAAACCAATACAAAGAGGCTCGCTACCAAAATAGGATGCACTATTCAAAAAGGATCACAGCCTAGGCTTACTACCAAAATAGAAAGAAGAGAGGAGATAGAATGTTACATAGAGAGAATGATCTCAATGCAACAGGGAATCCACCACAACAACTTCAACAACACTTGCATTATTTAGGAGATCAAGATACCTTAGCTCATTGTATTCAATAATATTGAATTATAGCTCACATTGTATTTCACACTTCTACACTTAATTTCACATCTCAATACTCAGATCTATTCCACACTCCATCTCCCATCAATTCACCTTGTATTTATACCATCTGCAACTTGAAAAATATCTTCAAGTTGGCTACACTCACCTTACTCTTTACAAATTCAAAATAGGTCAGCACTAAGAATTCTCACAGTGGATATATAGGAATGAAAGTGTACCAATAAAAAACTTGACTAGGACCTAAAATATCTCTCACATGCCACGCTACACTTTCATTAATGCTTAAACATCTTTGAATGTAGTGTAAACACCAAGTCGACTGTTACCTATGCATACACCTTTGAACTTTCAATTACATGCTTCCTCATATCCAAAGATGAATTTTGAACCACACACCATGCTTCATCACTATCTAGAATATTCCTCTACCATACTGAAATCCATTAAAATCCTTCACAACAATTCGCACCTCCAAAATGTACACAACTTGTACACTCAAACTACACTACCAAACACTACAACTCTAAAATCTATCTTCCAAAGTAGAAAACCACAAATCCTCTTGACTTGAACAAGAGATAAACACCATCAACATACCTTCAAAATCACAAGACTTGAAGATAAACTATGGAGAAATTCAAAGCAAAAAAATTTTGCCTAGACACCTTTGTAAGCAATATTGCGAAACCGGTTCACACACTAGTGAACATAACTTCCTCTGACCATTGATCTAGAAGCCAAAATTTTGGATATAGAAACTCTAAACACCTCTAACCAACATATCCAAACCACACAATAAAATATTCAACCCAAAAGAAATGCAAAGAAAAAATAGAACACCTCTATAAACCAAAATGCCTCTGCAACACCCTGTTTCCTTTTTTTTATCAATTTTCTCAATATATGTGGCATATTTATCACTACCACAATCATGAAAAAAATCTTATAAAAGTAACACTAGAGGTTAATGCTAGTAACTTAACTGATCATAACATAATTCAACTAATCAAAGCAACAATATCTCTTAATCGTTGCACAACTGTTACCAATGACAACACAAGCTTGTTGACATCAATGAAAAAACCTTCATACTTGCAACAGATTGTACCAAGGATATCTTGGTTTGGAGAATTATTTTTTTCATAGAAATTAAAAATATTTGTGAAGATATTGAGGTGTTAGAAAATGAGATTGACAATGAAATTGCTGCCACCAAACATGAAGAGTCCATTTGGTTGAAGATTTGAAATGATATCAAGGAGATGGTCAATTTGGGGTCAAATAAATTGGTAACTAGATAGATTATGCCAAACACTGAGGATGGAAAATTCTTTATATGTGGAAGAAAATTATTGAATTGGAACTTTCATTTTTGAAATAAAACATATTGGAGCAAATAAAATTGCTCAAGTGACAAAATCAAATTAAGGTTGATATTTAAAAGAACCTTTCAAGTATAAGCATTCACCTCCAAAGGGAAAATTATTCTCAAGGAAAGAATATAGAGATGCTAAAAGGAAAGTTCAAGGAATTGATTGAGAATATCTTTGAAAAACAAGCTTTTAATGTGGAGAACATGAGAAGATTAAGCAGTATTCATTTCACTTTATCCCAATTCCTTGGACATGCAATGACATTCTCTGGTAAAGTAGATTTTGTATGAGGAAATAAAGCTTTGTAGAAATTAAGAACTAATTATTTTTTCTTTGACATAGTGAGATGTCTTTGATGATTGAATAATTTCACATATACAAAGACAAAATTTCCACATAAGCTATCTAGTCATCACAAGAAGGGAACGTCGATAGTGTACCACCTCAATAGTGCCTCAATTTTTATTGATTTTTTTTTTAAAGAATGTTGACGTCTTGAGAAATTTAATGGACCCTTAACTTCTTCTTTTTGGTTACTTTCAAGAAGTAGTTATTATTATGAATGTATTTTTTAATGAATGAATGATATCTATTATAATATGTGTCTTGGGATTTGTTTCATTGATTATCGAATTTATGTGTGTGTGAAAATCATTTGTCATTTGATCTATTCAAGATTAGAATTATCATAGGTTGATAATTTTATTATTTTATGCTTTGTAGTATGCAATTATTCTATATTCTAATTATTTTCTTACAAAATATATCTTTCTCAATAAAGATTTGTTGGTAGCATTTTATAGATCTTTGTTAATTCTATCGTTTTGGCCTTTCCTTCTTTCTAGTTAAAAGCATACCCATATTAAAGTTTCCAAGTTCAGAAAAGAACATATTTTCTTATTAGATGATGGATTTGTACCTCATACAATTTAGAGGGAAATTATTTCATATTGAAATAGGTTACCCAACTATTGGTGACTTCATGGAAGAATAGCTTCTATATTTTGTGGGATTTTTTGCTCAGAATTTTGAGTTTACTGGTTTTGTTAGGGACTATGTCTAACAGTTTCTGGGTAGTAGTTTGTTTATCTATGTAAATTCAGTAGCGGTTGTAAGGGTGGTCTTCATAGTAGAAATTTTGGGGCTAGCAAGCTAAATTTTGAACTTTTAGCATGATTTTCATAAACATTCTAAATTTGGACTTTTGAAATATGTAATCATCTTATTCTATATAATATATATATATACAGGCTCTCACGCCTTTTGCTTAAAAAAAATAATATTAAAATATTAAAATCTAATTTAATGTGTTTTTCATTGATACATGAACTAATCACCCCTACACACTAGTAACAAGAGGTTCCATATTCATTGGTGCAACAACAATGAAGTCCCATAGTAATTTTTAAGGAAAATCTATTGTAAATTTATCTTCAATGAGATCTTGAATTACTTTGACATGTGTGACTTCCAAGGTAAACTCATGGGCTTTACACATGATAGAGAGGGGGCATGTCATGCTCAAGACTAGTCACAAAGACCCCTTTCTAGGATAGATATTCAATGTGTCACCATCCCTTGCATTTTTAAGGAGAGTGTTGAGGTAAAGACTATACAAACCACACACGAACCTTATTACAACACAACAAGCCTTTAGCACATGGTGGTGAGGGTGAGGCTAGTAGGTCTCAAAAAACACTTCACTTATGTCAATATTGTGGTTATATATTCAATTATGGGTTTGAGGATGCTTGGGATGCATGGGGCCAAGAGTAGGACACATACATATTGGATGATATGAGGTCAGCCCATAATACTGTGTCCCACATTTTGGCTAAAGTAGGACATTTAAATCAACATTTTTCACCAAATTTTCACTTTATGAAACCTATAGAAACTAAACCATTAAAAATTTGGAGATGATGTGAACTAGTTGTGAGGATTTGTGTGTAGATTCTACATATTTTTTTAAAAATATATATAAATAAATTGTAATTTTTTTATGTAACTTTTAATAACTTATTTTTTACAGTAAACATCATTATAAATTAGTGACTTTTATGTTGTCACACATAGCTTTTTATTCAAATGATAAAATTTTAATTTTAAAATTTAGATGTGTAACATCAATATATAGTGCATGGATATTTTTTATAGTTTTTTTATACATATTATTTTTAATTAATTTTGAAATTCAAATTACTAATAAGATGGATGTAGGTGTATGTCATCACACATACCTTGTTTTTTATGTATTGAAATTATTGTTTAATTTTTTGTCTAAAACAAGAACATCAATACCTAGTGCACACATTTTTTTTTTTTTAAATCTCTATTTTTCTATTTTTCTGCATGTGTGAAACAAATACCTTGATGTTTTGTGAAAACCTACATTCACAAGAAATAAGATATAAATATAATAATAAAATTAAAAATATTCAAAATTATACTTTTTGGAAAGCTTATAATAATAGATACATACTTACAAAACATAATTTATAACTGAATTTATCTGATCCCTCAAAAGGTAAATAAAAAGTGGTTTTTTGTCAGCATTTTAATAGGTGCAAAGGATAATCCATTGTGGGTATGATTTAATATTAGAGGCATTTTATCCAAGGGGTTTGATCTAAGAGGGTCCTATCTAAATCCCTTCAATTAAAACCCTTTAGATAGAACCCCTCAAGGCTTAAATCATTAGTTTTTCTAAAACATGTGTGATTTCAAGCAAAAATCAGGATACTATGTTCACATACGAGCTACTAGATAGGAAATTTGGCATTGATAGATATGTAATTTTAAATAAAGTTAAATTCAATTTACTATATTTCCTTTTAAAATTTATGATTAATTATATTTATTTTTTATAGTTGAAAATTAAGGTAAATTGATTGCACTAAAATTTCACTATTAGAGTGTTCATCCTATGTCTATTAGCCCTTAAGCTCTTGATTACATGACCATGTCGAGTCCGCGAGTATGTAATTAGTAAATAAATAGTAAAAAAAATACATATATGAATGGAAATCTTAAAATTCATATTTTATGATGAATAGATGGATGTTGGACCTTCAACATTAGTTATCAAATTTAAGTGCTTAGTTATCAAATGTCATTTGATTGATCCAGTAATAATATACTAGCCAATTATGACTCATCCAATGATAGCATCTTGAATTCAGCTATGTTACTTGACCATCATGATAAACCTCCTTGCACTAAATACCACTTTATAAACATAAATACATAGGATTCTATTGCCATAAAATCACCCATTGTATTCATAAGGATTGTATTTGGTGCAGGGGCACCATGTTGGTCCATTTTTGTAAATGAGGTCTTGTGATAGGTCTTAGGTGTTTGAGTCTTTTATCATGAAAATAAGTTCATAATAGACCATTCTTGATATTATTTGAGTCATGTTGGGTTCATATTGTAAAGGTTGTCAATATTTTCAAATGTTGTCAAAAATACTTGTAAAGTTGTAAAAATGCAAAATGCAAAATTATAGGGAATCTCGATGGTCAAGTAACTCAAAAGGTAGTTTGGGGTCATTTTTTTTGGTTGGTTTTTGGTGTTTTTGGTTCAAATAATCCTCACAATCTTTGAGGAAGGGTTCTGTTGTTCATCTTTGTTGAAGAAAGCAATCAAAAACCTTTAAAATTTATGTATTTTCTAGTAAAAGTGTTGCTCCAGGTTACTGTACAACTCTATACAGAGATATAATGATCTAAAAGTTGTTGAATTTGATAAAGTCTTGAATTATCTTCATTTTGAATTTGATTTGGTGGGATCTCATAGAGTTTAAGGAATTTTATTGATATTTTACTGAGGACAGGTCTGTAAGCCCTATTTTGAGGGTTGAAGGCATTTAAAATGTATTAAAGACCCATTCCACATGTAGAATTTCTTGTAACTTGGTGGAATGGATCCATTTAGGTAGGTTTAGATGATTATGTGGTTTTATTGAGTAGGGAATGCCATTTAGAGGAATTTGAATTCTGCCCTAGTTAGGATTTCTTGAAATTTGGTGGCTAAGTGTTGAAGATTGATGAAATAGCATAGGTACATAGTGGGAGTTAGTTTGTGAAGTATGTGAAAACTTATGATGATGTGTTGGAAGTGTTGGTAAGGTGAGAAAAGGTCTAGAAGTTATATTTTAAATAAACTCTCTTGAAACTAGTCAAAACAAGGGTTTGGTGTCCTAATGCATTAGAGGGACTTTTGTTGACCAAAATTTGTTGATTCAGATGTTTTGTAACTTGGTAAGGGTCCTGCCATTTAGTTTTGGGGTAGGAAGAGTGATTAGTTTGGTGATGCTTTGTAAAAAAGGGCTAATTGAACCATTGTCTAGTGTGCCTTTCAATTTTAGGAGGGTTTGTTCCAAAAAAATGATATGAACAAATCAAATATGTCAAAGAAGAGCTTAATGGGTATTTGAAAAGGTAAGTAGTTTGTGGGCCTTTAATCTATTTTGAAAGATATGGACATAAAAAATTGGTTGATATGCTACAAGGAGAATAGGGTGGAGTTGTGAAAAGTTGCTAAGTTAGGATTGTAAGAGTAGAAAGATTGTTTGAATTTGATCAAATTGATATTTTTTGAACGTTTTCCTCCTTGCTCTGCATTAGTATTGTATCACCCATAAAATACTATGCCCCAATCCAATTATGTTTAACAACTTATAAGCCCTCTTTATTAACATCAAATAGGGTTATTTTCCCACCAAATATAATGGTCATATGGTTATTATTTTTATTTTTAAGTTTTGGGTTTATATTTTAGGTTTAATTTATGAGTCTTAGGTTTAGATAATGAATTTTCATCCAATATGATTACTTTATTTTTTCTCTACCATTCTAATTCTAAAACAAAACATACAAATTAAAATCAAATCTTAAAGTGTATTTTGTGGTTATTTTTCACAGATATTCACTTTACTCATACATGGTTATGGTTAGACAAGCTTCTTGCATTAACACCCACAAACAATCACTTCCACTAAATCCTTATTATTTTGAGTTATTTCAAATGATTTTTTTACAAAACGCTTGCTTAAATTTTCAAAAGCATAAATATAAGATAGTTCAATTCTTATATAGCATTCCAAACTATCTTCTACTATATAAAATTTATAATATTTAAGATAAAATAAATCCTCATTCAAATCTATGTAAACAAATTGCATGAGTTCTCATTTATCACGTGACCAAGCTTATATGTATTTCACAATACCATGTTTTTCTACATAATTAGAAAAAATATTTAATATTATCTAAAGACTCCTTTTCAAAATAAAAAGAACAAGGATAATGACCTTCCCTAAAAAAATTATTTATTTCATCATGAAGGCCTCTATAGTAACACACTCCCTATGATACATGTAGCATATGTTTCACCAAGTCATAGATTCACCATGCATGTGGCATTGACCACCAACATCATTACCATTTTCAATAAATTATATAGACTATATTTCCAAAGGGAAAGGTTCATCTTATTCGTCTTTATTGGATGAGAAGCATGCAAGAATAGAGCCCATAGTTCTCATCAATGGTAATTACAAGAATATAAGAATTTTGAAGAATTAAATGACACTTGTCAATTGGGTCACTTCTATTAGTTGACATAGGAGAACATGTCCCTAGTCATTTCCTTGATTCAATGTAGCATGGAAGAATTGAGAGACCAAGGAAAATAACTAAGGCCTATAGTAACATTGACCCCTCCACCCTAATGTATTAGAATATTCAGCTCAATCCCATGAGGTGTGAAAGGAAAAATATGCCTATTGAGACATTTGCATTACTATCAAATGATGCACTTTTTAAGAATACATTCATTTTTGGAAAGTTCAAATGATTTGGAGTTAAAAATTAAGATAGTGTACTATAAAGGGACCTAAAATCCACCTCTAGATGCAAAAGAGACATTTACGAGTGCAATGGACTTAGAGAACTTGCAAGAAACATTTTGGAAAGTTTTTGTTCTTCTAGCTCTTAAGAGACTAGGTCTCGATGCAGTGTAGCCTAGAAATATCAAAATATGCAAGGAATAAATTGAGACTCTAGTAATATTCACCCACCTACCCCATATGTTACAACATTTGGTTTAGTCCCAAAATATGTGGAAGAAAAATATAAGCATATTAACACATTTACATTGCTCTCAAATGATGCATTTTATAAGAATGCATTCATTGTTGGCATGGTCAAATGGTCAATATTTCACCAAAAATAAGATAGATTACTATCTATACCTAATGTCTACTTGTATGTCTGGATAGAACATTCATAGGTGCCAAGGATTGAGAGAACAAACAGGAAAAATTTTGGCAAGTTTTTTCTCTTAAGGTCTTAAGAGACTACTCTAGTATAATGTATCTTAGAAGGATCAAGAGACTTTAGGAATGAACTGAGGCCTTTAGTAACATTCAACTACCCATCTATATGTTTTGTCATAATCAATTCATCTACATGATGAATTGATCAAAAATATGCTTGTTGGAATGTTTACACTACTATCAAATGATACTTTGTACAAGAATGAATTCCTTCTTGGCATGTTCAAACAATGTTGAATTGAAAATTTGAGATATTTTATTATGGAGAGACCTCATATCCACCTATAGGTCTAGATGGAACATTTTTAAGTGCAATGAACACTAAGAACTACTATGTTATAGTTTAGCTCAATTTTTTGCTCTTGAGACTATTAAGAGACTACCCTAGAAGGGTCAGGACACTTGGGGAGTGAGATGAAGCCTTCCATATCATTTACCTATCCACCTCAATATATTTGTGTAGATTTTTTGGCCCCACAACACAAAAAATGTTGGAGTGATCAACCCAAGATCTTCAATCTGCAACACCAAAGAACCTCCACAAGAGATAGAGAGAAGCAACAATGGAAGATGCTATTCCACCAAACAAGGATTGTAGTATGATACAATATGATCAATGCAATACAATACAATGCTATGCGCGATAAAATACTAGAGATGCCTTTCTTATAAAGGCAAGGATGAGAGATAGGATAAGAGAAGATCATGACAAGTGTCTTAATCCTATCACATGAGACAAGTAACTCATAACTACCTAGGAAAGTGGAAATTCTAGATAAGACAATTAATACTTATCTAGATATGACAACTAATATCCTAAGTAAACTTAACATGTGAATTAAGTCCCCTAAGTTCCTAGTAAAGGAATAAACTAGGTACAAGACTTATTCACACCAACACCCCCCCTTAAGTGCAACTTAGGGAGGTACAAACCAATGCATACATGCAAAATATGGGTCCTGGCAACTAGGCCTGATGAGGTACCCATGTACAAAACAAAAAACTCTCACAAGCAGAGAAAAGGAGAAAAACCCTGTGGGCAAAAACTCCTCTCCAAAAGAGAGAAAAAGCTGTAAAGAAAACTAATGAAGGAAGGAGGACTCCTCAAGACCCCCCAAGGACAACTTCCTTCACCCCAAGCATCAATCTCAACTAAAGATAACAAGGCAATGCCAAAGGTTTAGTGAAGATGTTTGCAACCTGCTGATCTATAGGCAAATACTCCAAGCTGAACCCCATCCTGGATGAGCTACCTAATGAAGTGCATGTGGATCTCAATATGCTTAGTCCGTTGATGCTCCACTAGGTTGTGTGAAATATGAATGGCACTTTGATTGTCACACTAAAGAGTAGTGGGCTAAGTGGAAGGGAATCCAAACTCAGTCATCAACTGACGAAGCCACAAAACCTCTTGACTAGCCAACATGGCACCTCGATACTCAGCCTTTGTCGATGATAATGCAATAGCAATCTGCTTCTTGCATGACCATGTAATCAGACCAGAACCAAGGCAAAAGACAAAGCTAGAAGTAGACTACCAATCATTGACATCACCGACCCAATCTGAGTCAGTGAAGCCCACAATCTGAGATGCACCTAAAGTGTAGTGAAGCCAAAATGAGTAGTGACCTAAATGTATCTCAAGATACGCTTGGTGGCCTTCCAATGACTCTCATGAGGCTCTTATGAGAAGCGAGAGAGCAGTCCAACCGCAAAGGAAATATCAGGATGACTATGTGTCAAGTACAAAAGATTGCCAACCAACTGCCGATACAAGGTAGGATCAACTATAGGAGTAGTGCAACTGGAAGACATTACAACACCTGACTAGAATGGAGCAGGGGTAGGCTTGCAATTAGCCATGCCAAATCTCTAAAGCAAATCAAGAGCATACTTCTACTGGAAAATGAAGATCCCCTTAGAAGTCTAATGAACCTGAAGACCAAGGAAGTAATGCAAAAGACCAAGGTCAGTCATATCAAATCGCTCCATCAATGCTTGTTGTGTACTCTGAATCATGGAAGTAGAACTCCCTATGAGAATCAAATCATCCACATAGAGCACAAGTATAAGTAGATCCTCTCCATGTCTCTATGTATAAACTGTGGGATCAAAATGGCAGCGAGTGTAGCCAGAAGCAAGCAAGAAACTATCCATCTTCTCATACCAAGCCTAAGGGGCCTGTTTGAGACCATATAATGAGCGTCGAAGCCTACAAACAAGTGAAGAGTCCTGCACAAAACCTAGTGGTTGCTCCATATAGATCTCCTCATGAAGATCCCCATGCAAGAAAGCACTCTTCACATCCATCTGATATACTGACCATCCCTGAGATGTAGCTATAGCAAGGACAAGGTGAATACAATCCATCTTAGCAACATGAGCAAAGGTCTCAGAATAGTCAATTCCTTCAACCTGAGAAAACCCCTTTGCAACAAGACGAGCCTTGTACTTGTCAATGGAACCATCTACTGCATACTTGGTATGATACACCCACTTGCATCGAACCAACTTTCTTCCCTTAGGAAGAGGCACAAGATCCCAAGTATGATTCTTCATCAAGGAAGAATACTCATCATCCATAGCACTATCCCACTTTGGAATACCCGAAGCATCTGAAAACTTCTGAGGATCATCTGAAACTGCATGACTCAAAAGACTAATTCCAGAAGTTTGAGAATGAGTGTTGCGAGTGTCTATGGGATCACCAACAAGAGGACCAGCCTCCTCAAGAGTAACTCGAGCCCATCGTGGCCTAGTGGGTGAATGAGGAGGAGGTTCATCAAGACCATCATCAAAATCTTCTTCAAGTAGCAAAGTATTATGAATTGAAGAAGACTGAGTAGGTTGTGATGAAGAAGAAGTCAAAGGAGGATCTGAGTGGGTGAAGGTCTTAGAAAACTGAACATCACGTCAGAAATGTACCTCTCGTGTGTTAGGATCAAATAATCTATATGCCTTCACATCCTCACAATAGCCAACAAAGATGTACCACTGACTCTTCTTCTCCATGGATGTACGCTGACCATTCGAAATGAATGCCTAAGCCTCACTACCGAATACTCTAAAGAAGGATACATTAGGCTTGCGAGGAGACCAAGCCTCCTCAGGGGTCATATTTCACACTACCTTGTGGGGCATACGATTTTGAATATAGTTGGCACAATTGATAGCTTCGGCCCAAAAAGTGGGAGCCATGGACCTAGATTGAATAATACAATTGGCCATTTCCTTGAGAGTCTTGTTCTTTCTCTCTGCCACACCATTCTATTGAGGAGTGTAAGGAACTGTGTGCTGATGAAGAATACAATGCTCATTGCAAAAATCCTAAAATGGCTGATTAACATACTCCCCCCCATTATATGTGCGTATCTGTCGAAGAGAAAAACCTGACTGCTTCTCCACAAATGTTTTGAAGGTCTTTAAGTTGGTAAGGACTTCACTCTTGAGCTTCAAAAAATAGACCTATGTCCAAAGGGAAAAATCATCAATGAATGTGAGCACATACTTAGCCCCTGAAAAAGAAGGAGTTGGGAATGACATGAGATCACTATGGACCAACTCAAGGTGTTTGGTTGCACGTGTAGCTTTACCCTTAGGAAAAGGATCTTGATGTTGCTTGCCAAGAACACAACCTTGACAAACACCATCTGTGCAAGTGATCTTTGGAAGACCAACCACAAAGTTGTGTGCTTGCATTTGCTGAAGATATCTGTAGTTCAAGTGCCCAAAAATATCATGCCAAAGCTTGCTCATTGAATCAACATGAGCAACAAAACATGAACATGATAAAGACTTAAATCCATCAAATCGATACAAATGATTCTCATGATCAACTATCCCTGTAGCAACAACCTTCTCAGGATCCTACAACTGTCTAATAGTCACATTCTGTGGAGTAAACTCAACTGACTTCCCATTTCTAGAATGACAAATCTAATATATGGAAAGTAGATTCGTTGTGATTCTCATGATCAACTATCCCTATAGCAACAACCTTCTCAGGATCCTACAATTGTCTAATAGTCACATTCTGTGGAGTAAACTCAACTGACTTCCCATTTCTAGAATGACAAATCTAATATATGGAAAGTAGATTCGCTATAATATCAGGAACAAGTAGAACATCCTCAATGCACCCATCTAGCATCTGAATGGAGCCTGTCCCCAAAACTATAATTTGTGAAGAGTTCCCAACTACAATCTGAGAAGTAGTAGTATGAACTATGGAATCAAGAAGATCGCGTGAATTGGTCATGTGATGTGAAGCACCTGAATCAAGAATCCAACTATCTAAAGGTGAATGCATAGCTCATGCTGAAAGAGCTTGCCCTTTTCCCATGGAAGAAGGCTTAGCCATTGAAATATTGTGCTTCTTCATAGCTTCCTCCAAGGCCTCTAATCTCTTAAATCAATGAGATGCATCATGCCCATTTTTGCCACAAAATGAACAAGGATCTCCTTTCTTTTTCTTGGACTTGGAAGAAGAATCTCCAGAGGTAGAAGAAGAAGGATATTGAGTGGACTTCTGATTGTTCTTCAGCTTCAGTTTGGAGGGATTCTCACTACCATAAGATGATTCTGATTTGGGCTTCTTCTTGTTCTTTCCTTTACCCTTGGATGATTGATCCATTAGAACATGATTCTTTGAATTAGGTAAGGCATCCAACTGAATTAACTTGGCCTCCTCCCTAGTAAGACGCTCACAAAACAACTCAAATGTAGGCATTTTGTAATCTTTCCCTATTGCACCCATAGTTGAATAGAAAGTAGAAGAAAACACTTGATAAGGGCCCTTTAACTTGACATAATCAAGAAGATACATTCATCACTAGATACATCATGTCCACATCCTTTCAACTGTGACAAAATCATCTTGAATTGTGCAAGGAAATCCTAAATTGAAGGAAATGCATCTGGAGAGAGGGATTGTAGTTCTACTTGAAGTTGCAAGGATCTGAAATGATTTGTTTTACCATACAATTCTTCAAGTTTATCCCAAACATTCTTAGGTGTTTTGCACTCTGAAATATGAAACAACAAATTATCAAATACATGTAAGCCAATGAGCCCTTTTGCTTCATCCATTTTACATCTATGGACAAACTTTTCATAATCCCTGGTAAATTCAAGTTGTTCTGCATCTAACATTGGCCATAGACCCTTAGATTGTAACAATTGAGTCATTTTTAGCTTCCATGTATGATAATTGTGTGGAGTGAGTGGTTCGATTTGCCTTAGATCCGCCATGAACACCAAAAGAAAGAAGAAAATGTGGCACTTAAATTATGCCTTTCACCCCCTAGAATGTATTAAAACTCAATTTGCAACCCCCCCAGCAAATTACAATGAACAAATTTTGCAATTTTTACAAGTGACAAGCTCAAATCGACTGTTTATAACACATGGTGATTTTTACAATTTTTATAAAAAAGATCTTGTCAAAGATGAAAACAAAGGTTACAAACAGATTCCTTGCAATTTTCTGATCAATTTCAAAAAAAAATTTGTTAAATTTTGACTTTGTTTGCAAAAGTTACATCAAGAACAAGCAATAAATGCACTTGTACCTTCAAGCTGAAAAAATTGGCAAAAAATTCAAAATCTGAAAAAATTACCTACACCACTGCAAAGTTCATCAAACCAGCTTTCCAACAATATCTCGTTTGCGAAAATCCGACTCCGTGGCGAAAAGTTATGCAAAATTGAAAAAAGGCCTATTTTAGGCACCTTTAATGCTAAACAGGAGCAAAAATGAACACTAACTGGGCGCAAAATTTCAGCCCCCAAGGGCTGGCTCCTAGTCACCCACATGACCGCGTTGGTTTTCTTCGGCGGTTTACTAACCGCCCTCCTGGCAGTTGCGGCTTAATCGGCGGTGAGGGGTTCACCAACGGTTTGCAGTTTATAGACCACCCGCTGGCGGCTCGCAGTGGTGGTGACTGCGACTGGCGGCTCTTAAGCCACTGGTGGGTAATAACACCCCACAAACTATAAACAGTCTGCAAATCCAAGGGCCGTAGATTGAACAGCGCTTAAAGCGCTTCATAAATATTTTATTTTTTTTGAAATTTTTCAAAAATAAAATACTAAAGCCAAAAAAATAATTTTTTTTGAATTTTTTTTTTTGACGACACGCATACCTACACAGGGGGCCGTACGGCCTCCTCTGCTAAAAAAAATTTTCCCCGAAAACAACTTTTGCCTAATATAGCAACTTATATATCAAAAAACTCGAAAACAGCCACCCGAACGCAATGAAAGGCTTAATTTTTGCTCAAAGTGCTCATGTAAAAAGTTGTTCGCTAGATCTGAGCTCCAAACCCTTCTTTGCCAAAGTTGCAAATGGTGACGAAATTAAGTGAAACAAAAGCCAAATCTAACTTTTTCGAGCCTCCTGGACGCAATGGGACAGCCTAAAAAACTACCACTATAGCCTAAAGCGTTGCAATCACCAGATCTCACCAAAATACAAGCATGCAATATAGGATACAAGAAACTCAAAAATCAAAATAGAAATTGATGGAAACTCTCTAATAAAGAAATGGAAGGGGCTTGCTAGATTCAATGCTCTGATATCATGTTGGAGTGATCAACCCAAGATCTTCAATCTGCAACACCAAAGAACCTCCACAAGAGATAGAGAGAAGCAACAATGGAAGATGCTATTCCACCAAACAAGGATTCTAGTATGATACAATATGATCAATGCAATACAATACAATGTTATGCACCATAAAATACTAGAGATGCCTTGCTTATAAAGGCAAGGATGAGAGATAGGATAAGACAAGATCATGACAAGTGTCTTAATCCTATCACATGAGACAAGTAACTCATAACTACCTAGGAAAGTGGAAATTCTAGATAAGACAACTAATACTTATCTAGATATGACAACTAATAGCCTAAGTAAACTTAACATGTGAATTAAGTCCCCTAAGTTCCTAGTAAAGGAATAAACTAGGTACAAGACTTATTCACACCAACAAAAAACACAAAATATGCCTATTAGCATGTTTACACTACTCTCAAATGATGCTTTTTATAAAGAATGCATTCACTCTTGGAATGGTCAAATAATTCCAACTTAACCAAAACTAATAGATTTTATTGTGGAGGGATCTCACATCCACTTTTATATCTAGAAAAAACATTCATAAGTGTCATGAACTCTAAGAACTACTTTTCATATATTGGTGGTTTTTTTTTTCTCATAGGACTCTTAAGAGACTACCTCAATATAATGTAGCCTAGAAAGATCATAATATTAGGGGGGGAAATGGGGGCCTCCCTTAGAATTCACCTACCCACCCAATTGTGTTGGTGTAGTTGATTTGGATACATAACACAATTGCAAAAAAAATCTATTGGTGCATTTAAATACTTTGAGTTGATGTTTTTTAAAAGAATGCATTCATTCTTGGCAAAACCAAATGATGTTGAGTTGAAGAAAAATATGAGAGGTTATTGTGAAGATACCCTACATGCACGTATAGGTCTAGATAAAACATTTGTAGGTTCCATGAACTCCAATAAATGATCCATAGATTGGAGTTGTTTTGCCCTCAAGACTCTTAAGAAATTATCTCAAAATAATATAACCTTGAATGATTGGGAGAATTGGGGAACAAACTAGGGCCTCTATTAGCATTCACCTGCCCACCCCAATGTGTTGGTGTATTCATTTCATCTCCACAATGGATAAAATGGAGTCTCCTTGTGAATGTTTGATATATAGATCCACTAACTTGTCATGTTTCTCAATTAATCTCTCAATGAAAAATGAGTTCTTTTAATTGACACATGACTTGGAACATGTTAATCAAAAGTAGCATGATAGTCTTCCTTGGGATACAATGGGATGAAAATATTATGATTTTTCTCTGAAAAGTCCTAAAATAATGAAAATAAGAGAAATTATGGATACACCATTAATTCCATATAATGAGAAATTAAAAAACACATAAAAAATCTAACAAAAATAGAACCCTTAACCCATCCTTAGAAAAAAAGGAAAAAACAAGTATAAAATGATAAAATAAGTGGCTTAAGAGCCTTCTATGTAAAACTACATATGCTTAAAGCATATAGATCCAAATTTAGGTACCTATATTTCATTTTTACAACTATGCATGAGTTAAATATTCAATGCAACCAAGTATTTAGAGGATAAAATATCATTTTATGATAATTAAAATAAAGTTTACATTTGCCATATATTATCCCCATGCCTAGGTTTTAGATTGACTTATGTGGGCCTATTAGGAAGATTTAGTAGTTTGATGAAGACCTTGAATTCATGAAAAAGGGTATGTAATGATGAATAAAACTAGAAGATGCAAGACACCATCCAAAAAAAGTAGCATACCACATGTTGATTAGGTTTAGCATCATAAAATAAGACTCGAGTAAAAGAAAAGGAATATCTTAATAAAATTAGAAGCTCAAATCAAAATAGAGGTCCTCATTTTTCTTTTGCAATCATGAGGCATGTGTGCAAGTTACAATAGGAATTTCCTTGTAATATTCCAATGACCTTGCAAGAGGATTCCTTTTAATCCTTGAAAAATTGAAGAACTTATACCTATTTTGAGTGATTTTTTATCATGGGTGGATTTAAAATAAACTAAGAAATCTATAGTTCTAAATTTGAAAAAAAAATAACTTAATTACAAGTGAAGGGAACAATCAGGTGGGTAACTAATATGGAGGCCTTGTAAATAGTGAACTTACTACTACTAAATAATATATTTGAACAAAAATTAATAAATTGAAGAACCTATGCATAATAAAAGTGAGTTTTTTTTATAATGGGTAGATTATAAGTGAAAGAATGAAATCTAAAAGAGTCCTCTCTATCACTCAAATAAAGATATTATCTACAACCTAAAATAAAATAAAATAAAGATTCAACTAAGAAGTTAATAACATGATAATGGGTGGATTGGAAACTAAATAAATCAATAAAATGATCAAATGAAAGTCTTAGATTATGCAGTGCATAGCAAGTTCTTAAAATCAAATAGATTAAAAAGTATAGATAATTCTTACAAACTATATACAACCTTTGAGTCATCCAACCAATTCAATTTAACAAACCATATATATCTTATTTACTCTTAATTGTGTTTATTATTTCCTCATGATCAAATTTATAAAATTTCCACAAGTTCTTATTCAATGATCTACCCACATATTTGATAAATTGAAAATTTGATGGAACAAGGATAGAGTAGTGAATAATCTTCATATGTGTGTTAAAGTCCTTAAACAATGGCATATCATACTTCTTTATTGGGTACCTTCTAAGCCATGTTATAGTTCTTATCCATAACTAATAGGGACACCCAATTCATTTTTTGCCTCAACATAATGACAAAAAATAATATGTTTCTTCTTCATTGTCCTCATCTAGAATAACTAAATAAACACACCTTGTATTATTTTTGTATTAATATGATAAATTTAGTAAATGATAAAAAAAATACAAAATACGATAAAATATTTAATTTTATTAAATAATGCATCTATAATACCTCATTGAACTAGATCTAAAATATTATTAAGGCCAATTATGTTATGATAGGTGACGTTATAATTGCTATCCTAAGTTGGTTTATGTACCTCCACATTATTTGGAAAGTGTTCTAAAGGAAATGTGGAATAAAATATTTATTATTTATTTTCCCATGACAAATTTAATTTACATTCAAAGAGGTGGACCCTCTACAGTGATGGTTATAGGGAATCCCAGAAAAATATTCCTCTTGGGCGTCTGACTTTGTGAGTGGGGAACAGTTTGGTGTGCATGTACTTGCATGTTATTTGCATGTTTTGCGTGCTATTACATGGTTGGGTGCCCAAGTTTCCATGTCTATGCATGTTGTTGCATGAAGTCACCAAATCTGTCAAAGAGTTATGGAGCACTCAATATTGACCAATTCTAATTCATTGTGGGTTAGGAACCCATGTGAAGGCCATGTGATTATTCAATATTTTATGCCATGTTTATGGGTTGTCCACTAAGGGGGCGTGGGTTTTTCTAGGTGGTTTTTCTTGTTGTTTTGGGATACCATTTGTTGTATTCTCTCTCACAAACTTCTATACATTAGAGCCTTGAGATGGTGGTTTGTAGAGTTTTTTTGTAGGTTGTTAGAGCGATGAAGTGCTAGAAAAATTCAAAGAGTTCCATATTGGTGTATCTCATTTGAATATTAATACAAACATTGGATCTCCTTGGGTGTGTATTTTTTCCAACAAGGGTTTCTCCATGTATATCTTGCATCACTTGTGTTTGGAAACTTATGGTATAGCTTATTTTTCTTTCATTGTTGAATTGTTAATCACATAATCTCTTTATGGTTTAATCTTGGATACATACTTTCATATTTGCAAAAATATTATTAAGTTCTATTTCTAAAAGTTTTCACCTTGATTTTACAACATTTGGTATCAAAGCTAATAGTTTTTTTGAGAGAGCGACACCTTTCTTTTAAGTGTTGAAGGTTATTTTGTTGCAATGGGAGCTTTTGCATTGTGGGTTTTGTAGATTTTTGAAGAAGATGTTGCAAGCATGTTTATTTGGTGTTGTCATTGATGTCAATAGGCTTATTTTTATGTTTTTATTAATGTCAATTGGTGATGGTTGAGAAATTATGATGATGCTTCAATTAGATTCATTATTTTTTCATTAGTAAGTGCTACTAGTGTCAACCTCTAGTGTTTCTTTGATAAGATTTTGTTTATGGTTAATTTGTTGTGTTGTAGTTGGTTTGGTAATGATGAGGAAGTATTGAAGATGATGATAATTTGTTTGTGGTGCTTGGTTTCCAAGTGCTTTTGAGAAAATTTGAACAAAAGAGGAAACAATGTGTTGTAGAGGTGTTCTGGCATACAAATTGGTGTTCTAATTTTTATCTACATTTCTTCTATGTTGAAGATCTACTTGTGCAGTTCAAATATGTTGACCAGAGGTTTTCATAGGTGTTATATCTACAATTTCTTGGTTTGGATCATAGTATAGAGAAATTTGTGTTCACCAATGTGTCAACTGTATTGTAATGGTGGTTGGGAGAAATAGCTTTGCTTTACATTTCTCTGCAATTTGGTTTTTGGTCTTGCAGTTCTAGAAGTGTGTTGATAAGGTTCATATCTACCTTTATTTGAAGTTGTTTTTGGTGTGGTCCTCCATAAGTTGAGTTGTTGAGTTACAATGTGTGGAAGTTTATTTGGGTAAATAGGATAAGTTTTCTCTTAGGTGAAAGTTGTTGTAAATGAATTTGTTGGATTTCAGGGTGTTTGTGGAATATTCCAGGTTGTGTTTAAGTTTTGTGTGTGGTTCACGAGTCATCTTTCGATTTGAGGAAGTTTGTACTAAAATTTTAATAGTTTTTACACAGGTTCAACCAACATTGGGTGTTCACACTAATGAGGTGCATAACCAACCTTGGAGAATGTTTTCAAGGTTGAAGAAGGTATAACTAAGTGTTGTATTGATGGAGGATTTGTGAGTAGTGTATGATGCAAAGTGTAGAGTTGTGAAGTGTGAATTTGTGAAGTGTAGTGTGAGCTTAATGAGTTAGACTATTGGAAGTAGTGAGAAAAAGGTGTCTACAATCTTTAGAAAGGCTACAAATGTGTTGGTGATGTTGTGGTGGAATTTTTTGTTGCATTGAGATGGATTTATCACTATAACATTCTTCTTTTCTATAATCTAATAGTAAGCCATTAGTGGTGATCTCTTCTTTCTTTTGGACAGTGAACCTATTGTATTCAATGTTGCAATTACGTTATACTATGAGCTAATCCTTGTTGTAGTTTTTCTCTTCTTGGGTTTTCCACATAAATCTAGTGTTCTATTATGTATGGTGTTGATTTATTTTAGTATTTCATTTATTTTCATGCTAAATCATTCTAAAAAATTAAAAGTTTTTGTTTTTGTTATTTGTTTTGATGTTTTAATTGAGGTGCATAACCAACCTTGGAGAATGTTTTCAAGGTTGAAGAAGGTATAACTAAGTCAAAAGAATCTTGTATATGGAGGAGGATAGGTGAAATCTACCAAAATAAAAGAGTTGTATCTCAAAAGATGTTTGTGATGTAGTGTATGAACATTTAAATGCTTTTAATATGATTAAAGCATCTGTAGATGTTGTGAAGTGTGAATTTGGGAAAATCTAATTGTTTCCATAAGTGGTAGTGGTACAGAACCGAAGATGGATAGTCTCATTACTATAATTCTTTTAGAAGAGATGAGAAATTTCATGAATGTGGGATCCCAAGATACCTTGCATGTGTGAGGAGGGTCCAAAAAAAAGGAGGGCCTAAAGAGGGAAAAAAGGGAGACAAGTCTAAAGGATGTTCTAAAACCCCTAAGAAGAGTTGAGTAAAGTGTCGAAATTGTGGTAAGAGAGGACATATGAAGAAAGAGTGTGGAAACAAGAAAAAGAATTTAGATACTTCCACATAAAATTCCTCAAAAGATGGTGATTTCGATGCTTTTTTTATTTCTACTAACACTATTAGTGATGATGCTTGGCTTATTGATTCAAGTTGCTCCTACCATATGACTCCTCACAAGGAATGGTTTACTTCATATTCAGTTTATGATGGGGGCAAAGTTTTTGTTGGTGATAACAACATGAAAAATATTATTGGTAAGGGAAAGGTAAAGTTGTGTTTCAGTGATGGAAGAGTTAAAACCCTTGATCATATTTTGCATATTCCAAGGCTTGTGAGAATTTACTTTTGGTATCCAAGTTGAATGATTCTAGAATGCATGTGACATTTGACTAGACTGGTTGCAATTTGGTTAAGGGGAGTTTGGTGATAGCTAAAATATCTCAGATTGGGATTTTGTTTAGGCTTAATGCTTCCACTTTTTGTGACTCTTGTAATGTAACTAGACTTGAAAATGCATGTATGTTGTGGAACCATAGATTGGGTCACATAAGTGAAAAGGATCTTAAGACCATTTTGAATAAAAAAATTGGTTAAAATTATTTTTGATTATTCTATTGGAAAATTTTATTTTTGTTAGTATTGTGTGTTTGGTAAAAAGAATAGATCATCTTTTCCTAATGGTAATAATAAAGCTATGAGATTATTTGAGATCATTCATTTGGATGTGTTTGGATAGTGGATGTTAACTCTTTTAGAAAATCTTATTATTATGTTACTTTCACTAATGATGTCTCAAGATACACATGGATTTATTTTATGCATGCAAAATTTGATATTTTCACTAAGTTTAAGGAATTTAAAACCTTACTTGAGAAGAAAATAGATTATAAGATAAGGTTGTTGAGATCTAAAAATGGGGGTGAATATTGTTCTAGGGAATTTGATGAGTTCTGTAAGCATGCAGGGATTGTTCAAAAAAATACTACTCCTTATATATCTCAACAAAATGGGCTAGCAAAAAGAATGAATTGAACCTTGATAGAAAGAGCTAGGAGCATGTTGAGTAGTGCTAAGCTTGATAGATGATTTTGGGTAGAAGTTGTAAGTACTTCATGTTGTCTAGTTAATAGATCTTCTTGTTCAGCTCTTGTTGATAAAAATCCTTATGAAGTGTGAATAGGTAGAAATCATTGTTTTTCACATTTAAGGGTCTTTAGTTGTGAGGCTTTTGTTCATGTGCTTGAAGAGAAGCATTCTAAATTGGATCCAAAAACACAAAAATGCATCTTTGTTGGTTATGGTCAGAACATAAAAAGTGATAAGCTTTGGAATCCAACAACCCATAAAATATTTTTCTCCAGACATATGATTTTCAAGGAGCTTAGTGCTTACTCGGGTGAAGAACAACCACATGAGAAAGATAAGACAAAAATAGTGCACTTTGAGACAAAAATAAAAAATAAGGAAGATGCACATGTGGAAGAAAAACTAGATAGATTAGAGGATGGAGAAGACGAAGAGGGTTCTAAGAGTTGAGATGATGCATAGGATGAGCATGTAGAAGAAGAAGAGTAGCAAGAAACCCTTACTCCTACCTTGAGAAGATCCACAAGACAATGGAATCTAGTTAACAGGTATAGCCAATCAAATTTTTGTTGTGTATTTTATCTGTTGAGTATTGATGATGATCCTAGATCCTATAGGGAGGCTCTTTCTTCAAAAGAAAGTGAGTCTTGGATGCAATCAATGCAGGAGGAGATGATTTCTTTGGATAGTTGTGATACCTAAGATCTTGTGAGTTTTCCCATAGGAAGGAAGCCCATTAGTTGCAAGTGGGTATTTAAAAATAAATTTGTTGTAGATGGTTGGTTAAAGTGGTACTGTTGTCAATAGATTTGCACCCTACTGAATGCAATATTCAGCAACCTACTGAAACATGGAAACCTCTTTCAGATGTGGGTGATCTGAAAAAAAGAGGAATCTCCAGAGTGAGTTGGTTCTCCAAATGATAAGTCCTATTCTAAATTACTTCTGAGGAAAGAGATAAAAAGATGAATTTGAAAATAAATTTGAGCCTAAACGATGACTTCAAAACCTGATAATGATTTAACGATGGTAATGATCTCTTTCTCACAAACACCTTTCAGAAAGATGCAGTATTTTCACAACTTCTCATGGACAGTTAATACATAAATAATTTGCATGAAGACCTGACTTGAAGCAAATCATGCAACTTGTATTATGAACTTTCTGCATTAAGGATTACAATTTAAGGACAAAACAAGGACTTTGTAAATAGAAATCACAAGATAAACTCAAACTGAAACTATAAATAAACATAGAAATGAGAAGTAGGAATGTTGTCTTTATTCAACTGAAGGAGAATCCACAATCTGAGAACTGAGAACAAAAATGGGTTCACAAGCTCAAAAATGTGTATGAGTGGGAACTCTCCTCTCAACTCTTCAGAATGAGAGCTTCAAAGACTAAGTCTTTGAAAAGAACTCTCTAGAAATGCTAATCTGAGCTCAGAAAAAAGCTCAAGGAGAAAAGCTTCAAATTGCCTCAAAAACTACCTAAAAGCATAAAAAAGCATACTGCTTTTATGATCACACTGTCAAGCCTCTAAAAATAGGCTAATCTTGCTTTAAAAGCTCAGAAAAAACCTTCTTTCCAAGATAGGTCTCAAATCCGACCAAGAGGAAAAGTCCACAAAAATATACTAATAATAGCAAGAAAACACAAAGCAATTTATGGAATATCGCTTTATGATACTACTTTACAAGATGCAGATTTGCACAATTAATCTATTTTTGCAATTAAAGATTTAGAATCTTTTGCAAAAGAAAAATATCCTTATTTCTCCAAATACAATAATCTGGTTTTCTCAAAAATCATAAAAAACAAAACTTATCTCTCATCTCCTTATCTTCAATACTCATTGATTTCTCTAAAATCAATCAAGATAAAACCCTAAAAGGTAAATAACCCTTAGTCATAAGGTATTCACAACTCACCTTTAATGTTTTCTTTTAAAACAATAACATAAGGTATCCAAATTTCAATATTTTACCAAGGCACCAAATAAGTCTCAAAGACACATCCCATCGTCCAACTTAGGAATTCAACTCCCTCATATACACTTAGACTTAGGTTTCAATAAAGTCATAATGCAAAGGCTATAATCTTTGACCCCATTCAAATTTTGACATGTGCTTAAAACTGAACATTCTAGATGATGATGATGTTTGAATTAGGGCATGAGGAAATAGGGTCAAACCCTAATTATCACTTCATTTCACACTCGAATCTTTGGAAGGAAGGAAACCCTGTTTGGAAAAATAACGCTGCCATGATGGTTGAATCTACATCTTGTGTGCTAAGGAATATTCACCATGCTCATATGCATAACTGTAACTCGTATGGGGTAAGCCTTGCTTGCATTGTATTGAAGCTCCTTCACTTCATTATTGAAAAAAGACAGGCCACTAAGGCCACAGACTATATGATTTTATTCTCTAATTTTCTTTTGTTGTGCTTTTCTCTTCTTTGGCCATAATGAGCTCGAGCTTAGCCACTATTTGGAAACTCCATAAGAAAGCTTGGCATGGATTTTTTTCTCTACTGTGTAGGGGTAAGCTTCCGATCATAATCCCATGACTTCTATGACTCCTTATTTTAATTTTTCTGGCCTTGAGGTCGTGGCTATACACAGCCTCTAATATCTTTTACCTTGCTTTTCTTGTGTTTACACTTACATCTATGAACTCAACCCACACTGAGAGTTGGGCTATCTTCTAAAGGCTCAAAAACTTGCCTTGGACTCCATCTGGAACTCTTGGCCATAGCTATAATGCTTACTTCAGCCTCGAACTGGTAATTCCTCTCTGCATTTTTTGGTTCTCTGGAGACTTACAGGGCTTCCTTTCTACTCATACATTTTGGCCATATCAGGCCATGCCAAATGCGCACTATAGAAAGCATTCTCTTGAATTTTGGGCTCGACCCAAAATAGCAAACTCCTCTTTATGCCTTTCTGAATGTATATCTGCTTGTGGGTATTTGAAATTTGAACAAAACTATAATTGAATTTTCTGTACTTTGAAACAAAACTGAAAGTGGGTACTTGTTGTTTGTTTTTATTTATATGGGCTCGACGCGAAATAAATAATAATTCTATTCGGGCTCTTGAAACCTCAGGGCAACATGAGTATTTTTATGTTTATGAAGTAAACTATATTTTTCTTTCTCTGACACATGGTACTCCTCCTCTCTGCATTTATCTTGACGTTTGCTTAACAAGCCCTCTCTTGGGTAAAATAGAAAATGGAAAAATACATGCTTTATATATTCCGAACATGGATAATTTTTTGAAAGGTGAAAACACTGTATATTCACTTGCATTTACTCTTAGGGTTTCAACTCAAATAACTAGTGGCTTATCTCGGATCCCTGAAACAAAAGAATGACCTAAAATTTTGTATTTTCATTTCATCTCCTTGGTATTCTGTACCTCATAAAAAGAATGTATCTTCATTGCATCAGTGCTAAAACTAACACATAGCCACAACTGTTCAGAATTTGAACCAAACTAACCAAATACCCAGCTTGAAACAAGGAAAACTGTTATTCACTGGAAAACCCAACATGGGTATTTACTGTTACTTTTAGAACACCTTCAGAAAGGAAAACTCATGGCAAGAATAACAAAACCTGTGTGTTTGTCTATATTTAGTTTTGGGCTCGCCCCAAAACAATTGAAGCTTACCTTGTTATTCTTTTGTCCCTTAATTCAAAATGAGTATAGCCTGATATTCTTGGAAACACTACATTAATTAGAACTCCATATATTTTTGAAAAAAATAGTGATCTCTACCTGTAAACATCTTGCTTGTATTGTGTTGAAAAAACTTGATATTCTGGAAATGAAGCTCATGTATTTGGCCATGTTCGAATCTAGGATAATCATTTGCTTGATACTTGTAACCCTTTGAAGATATAATAGAACAATCTCCACCATGAAAACTTGCTTAAGATATAAAAGGTTAGTAATCCCAATAATTGTGCAAAGTCTGGGCTTCTTTAAGAATTCAGATTTCTTATTTTCAGCATGATTTTGTGCTTGTCTGTTGTAGAAAGGATGGCCTCTTAATGTATATTATCTCCATACTTATATTCTATATGTACAGCAATGTATTTTGATTTCTCTCAACTTTAACACAGCAACTTCTACCTTCTGCTCTTGAACTCTGTAGATATTTTTGAATTGAAACATTGCATCACTACGAACCACCTCTACTCACCAGTTCATATGCATAACTGACAACTCGGAATTCATTCTAGAAATACAAAGCTTTCTCTTCCCTTAACATTCTAGATGATCATTTTGTTATTACAATTCATAATGCAGTATTTACTTATTAATCAACTGAAACTAGTGACTCATTCAACACTCGAATGCAATATTTGTCCTTTGTATGCCTGAGCAACATGGCACTCTTCATGCATTTTTATGTTCCACTTATTAAACTGCTTTTAAAAAATTTGTTCTATTTCATAATGAAAATTAAATCAAACCATTAAGGCATAATGTATGCCTACTCACTATCCTTGACTGTGAATAGAATGGATTGATGAACTGAACTTGATTGTTATAAATGCATAGTTGGTTTAGTTGTTTGATGGATAAATTTTTTTTACTCCTTCAGTTGTATTTCATTTCTCTAGATGAACATGATAATGTATCTTTAAAATCATCCCATTAATGAATAGGGCAACATGCCGAGCTCTACCCTTGTGGGAGCCCGTTTTCCTCCACATGCTTGGTCTTCGAAAAATGATCAGCTTCGTGATTCACCTATACCTGCACAAGGAAACAAACAATGTTAGCATAAAAATAGAACATGTTGATCATGATATTGCTATTTCTCCTTCAGCTCATTTCTTTCGTACTACACTTGATTGATTGTTTCAATGCATTGTTGATAGTATGTTGTACTATTGCAAGTGCTCCATCTAAGTTACATCATAATTAAAGCCACTGACATCCCTCTTTTCCTCTTACAGGTCGATGAAGCTCAAGAAGGTAAGGTGCACCATTCGGCATTAAACGTCGATAATCAGGCAATGATGATTATGTCATCACTTATGTGTTTTACTTTCTATATCTTCAGTAGTGCAATGTGCTATTAGCAATGTGTTGTAATAGTTATATCCACGGCTTGTGTGGATATTTGATTTCAATTCTTGCTTTTCAATTGAAAAGAAAATGCATTCTCATGCAATGTTGTAATATCATTCTGATTGTCGAAAACAAAAGAAGCCTTGTAAAATATGAGTTTTCATGAAATAAATGAAAGCATTTCAAATGCTATTTTGCTCATGTTATCAATTATGTATTTGTTTTAATTCCACAACATCTGAATGGAACTTTGAAAACTCTACCTCCTCTTTGAAAGCATAACTGTTACTCAACGAATAATGATAAAAATTGTGAATCAGCATTTGAACTTAAATGCAATTCCACCTTATGATAAATAACATTCAGCCGGCATCACCAATTGAGTCAAGGCAAAAATTTGGTAAGATTTTGGCGATTTCCGCTATATTCTTGTCTGCTAAGCATAGATCAGTGGCCTTTAAACAATTCATTGGGTGTGGAGTCAATTCTGCCCCTCCTTGAAACTCAAAAACCTAAACAGCAACCCTCCAAACAGCAGCAAGAAAACAAAACTAAACTAAAAGCAAACCAACAGGCCCTGATGACCAATAGAACAATGTGCAGCAGCGCTTAGAGTTGAAACTCAGAAACTTGAACAGCAACCCTCCAAACAGTAACAAGAAAACAAAACTGAACTGAAAGAAAACTAATAGGCCCTAATGGCCAACAGAACAATGCGTAGGAGCACTTAGAGAAAGAAAAACTACTGAAACAAAATGTGTGAAATGCACTTATTTGCAAACTACTCTACCTAACAGTGAGATAACTTATCTCAAAGGTAGTGCTTGAGGTGGATCGCATTTACTGGGATAGACAGCACCTCTCCAGTCATCTTGGAAAGTTGGAATGTGTTGTGCTCCTTGCATTCCGTGATCACATAAGGCCCATCCCACATTGCATTGAACTTGGAATGTCGTCCAGGTCTACTTTTAAATTCATTCCACTTGAAAACTAGATCTCGAACAATGAAATCATGAGGGTTCGCCCTCTTGTCAAAAGTATTCTTCATTTGAGCCTGATGTATTTCTAGCTGACTAAGAGCTTCTTTTCTGGTTTCTTCGAGCTCGACTAGTTGTGTAAACCTCACTTCAAGAGGTTGTTCATTCAGCAACTCCAGTTCTTTAACATAACTTAATGTTGGTAATTCAATTGAAATAGGCAACTTAGCCTCTCTGCCATAAGTCAAAAAAAAGGTGAACAACCAGTGGCTCTTTTAGGAGTTATTCTTTCAGCCCAAAGGGCTAGCTTCAGCTTTTTGTGCCACATTCTTTGATTATCTGAATTAGATTCTTATTTGTGGATTTCGCCTGTCCATTACCTTGCCAATAATAATTTGATGATGTGTTCAAATAGATGTTATTCCTTAAAAACCAATCTGAAATCTGAAATCTGATGAAAGCTAATCCATTATCTAAAATGATTGAATCTGGAACACCAAATCTCGATATGAAATCCTAATAGAAATTAAGCACTGAAGTCTTGTTTGCTTCCTTTAAAGCAACAACTTTGGTCCACTTTGTAAAATAATCTGTGGTAGTAAGAATCCACTTATGACCTAAACTTGAAGGCAGGTTTATAGGGCCGATAAAATCCAAGCCCCACTTAGCAAAGGGTTGTTCTACCTGAATTGGATGTAGGGGCAGTGGTGCAAGCCTCTATTTACTAGCAAATAAAGCACATTTCTCACACTTTCTAACCCATGCAATAGCATCTTTAAACAGATCTAGCCAGTAATAACCAGCTATCATAATCTTCAGAGTTGTAGTCCTTGCAGCAAAATGACCTCCTGAAGGTCCATCATGAAATTCTACTAGCAACTTGTCAACTTGATCAAGCTTAATGCAACATAATAAGACACCTTGAAAACTCTCCTATAAAGAACACCATCAATGATTGCATAAGGGATGGCTTGTAATCTGTAATACCTTCTTTTCGCTCTATCTAAGCCTTCGAGGCACTCACCAGTTTACAAATAATATATCATTTGCTGCAACCACATAGTAGGGGGTGCTCGAATAGCACTTAGAACATCATTATTTAACACTCTTTCTGTATTTGCAGCCTCTTTTAAGTTGTTGTCCTCACTTCCAGCAATCTATTCACACAAACCTTTGCCTCTAACAAGCTTAGTTACCTCGTAATCGTGCAAAACTTGGCTGAAAAATGCAACATGCTACTCTAAGCCTTCCTCATTTTGCTGGCATAACATGGCTGAAACTATATCTACTCCTCCAAAAGCATATAGAATAAAATCTTTGTCAAAGTTTGGATTAATGAGAGTAGGAGCAGCTGCGAATGCTTCTTTGATCTACTCAAAGCTCCTCTTACCTTCCTTGGTCCAGCTGAATGGCATATTCTTCTTTAGCATAGAAGTGAGAGGTTGCAGCAAGGCTGTGATATTTGGTATGAACCTCCTCACAAAATTTATCCTCCCAAGAAAGCTTTGCAAGCCTTTCTTATGAGCTAGTAATGGCAATTCAAGAATTGTGGAAACTCTTTCAGGATCAATTGAAATACCTTGCTTTGAGACAATGTGTTCAAGCAGTTTGCCTTCGTGTACTGAAAATATACATTTCTTTGGATTGAGAGACACTCCAAACTCTCTGTACCTCTGAAAAATCTGTTCCAGACGATCCAAGTGTTCATTAGAATTTCTAGAAAAAATAGTAATATCATCTAAATATACCAGAACAAACTTGTTCATAAGGCCGTGAAAGGCCATATCCATAGCACGCTAGAAAGTTGCTCTAGCGTTTGATAAGCCAAAAGGCATCTTCTTGTAGGCCATCATGCCCCACTTGGTTGTAAACGTTGTTTTGAACTGATCCTCTTACTTAACCAGAATCTGGTTCTAACCTGAGTAGCCATCTAACAAAGAAAATTTGTCAGAACCAGAAACTACTTGTAAAATTTGCTCCATGGAAGGGAGCAGATAATGGTCCTTCAATGATGCTTTATTTAGATCTCAGAAATTGACACAAAGTCTAATTTCTCCACTCTTCCTAACTAGCACTAAATTTGACACCTAGGAGGTGTGCTTCATAGAAAAAATAATACCTCTTTCAACTAGCTTATTCAGTTCAGCCTTCATAAGGTGCTCCAACTTGGGATTAAGTGGTCTTTGCTTCTGTCTTACTGGTTTTGTATGAGGCTCAAGCTCGATAGTATGTTGAGCTAGTTTGGGGTTAAAACCTCTTAAATCCTTGTATTCCCAAGCAAAAACATCACTATATTTCTGACATAATAGAATGAAAGCTTGTTGTTCCTCTTGACTACATACCTTTCCCAACTTGAGAAGTTTTCCTTTGAAGATCTCGATGGCTGTATAATGTTCTTCTTTAACTGTCAAGCTGCACTTGTCCTTTCTCATTTGATCATCTGAGTTAAACACTGATTCCAAGGTCACCAAACCTTTTGGCAGCTTATTTATTTTTAATTGCACAATCTGGTCCTCATACTGCTACTGCCATTTTTGCTAATTTCCATCTGCGAACTCAGCTTCAGCAATGAGAAAATTCACGATTTGCTCATCATTGTCAAAAACATGCCAGCTCACGTTATTGTCAGGTACAGAAGGTCTGACCACTATCTTCATGTACTGACATGCTTCTACCTTATGAATCTCTTTTGGAATGTCAAACTGGGCTCCTATGGCAGCGAGCCTATTAGCATGCTTATTTTGATTCCAAGGAATTGACAAGATATTAAAAGCATAAAAATCTTCCATTAAATCCCATACACGAT
Organism: Sequoia sempervirens; assembly: GCA_007258455.2. Classification (NCBI taxonomy): domain Eukaryota; kingdom Viridiplantae; phylum Streptophyta; class Pinopsida; order Cupressales; family Cupressaceae; genus Sequoia; species Sequoia sempervirens. The sequence continues at coordinate 134,400,752 of VDFB02000017.1, forward strand.
GCTTGTATTTCTTTAGCAAATCATTCTTAGCAGCATTTAAATTTCTAACTTGATTCACAACTAACTTGGAATCACCATAAACTTGCAAGCATTTAATACCTTGTTTGCAGGCCCACTCAAGGCCATGTACCAACGCTTCGTACTCAGCTGTATTATTTGAACAGCTAAAAGCAAATCTACAAGCTCAAAAATACTTATCTCCTTCTGGTGATATCAACATAGCTCCACCCCCAGCACCAACACTGCTCCTCGAACCATCGAAATAAAGCTTCCAAATCTCATTATCTTTTCCTGCAGATGGTTCGTCCTCTTTACAAAGATTATGCATGTCGCAATCAGACTCTCAAAACATATAAACTCCTAAGCCTACCTCATCTATGTTCTAAAATGGATCAAGCTCGTGATCTTCGACTGCCCATTCATCAAGACTAATGTAGTCTTCTTGGGTGCTACAGTCTGAGGTCATGGTTTTCTCCTTCATTGCAGAGGTGGCGTAGATGTTAGTTTTTATAGGGTCTAGGATGTATGGTTCGATATGGTCTTTAGCAAGAGGCTCAGACTTAATGGTCACCTTCGTACCATACCTTGTCCTAAAAAATAGATGAGACCAATCAGAAGACAAAAACCCACCCAAATTGGTTGTAAAATCCCTTGATAGAAAAATGGTGAAGTGTAGCAGTAAGTCTATGACATGAATATCTTGATGAATAGCGAAACTTGGGGATGCGTGCAAGGTAAGGGCTAAATGTTTTATAATACCAGCAGTCTTAACAGCAGACCCATCTAATTGCACTATGCCTTTCTGAGGGTTAGGCTCATAAACAAGACCTAATTTGTCAGCTAAACTCTTAGGCATGACTAAACTACTGGCACCAGAGTCAACCATACAATTATGAACAATTTTATCACCTATGATCAAATTTAAGTAAAATGGAGGGGGCTTTACCTCTTTTGCTTTCTACAAACCTTTGTCCTCCAGATTGTTAGCCAACACAACTTTCGCAACTCCTTGATTTGCGTTGTCAGAAATAGACAACTCGGCCAAAGCACTATGCAGCAAACTTTTCTACCCTGGGAGCTATAAAGCGTCTAAAATAGACATGTTGATAGTAGTTTTCTTGAGATGCTCAATAATATTAAATGATGAAGGGTTTACCTTCTGCTGATTTTTTATGACAGCAGCTTCATTTTGCCTCTACAGAGGCTAAGGATGCATTTTTTACTGATCCTTGCTGGGTATATCTTTCCCTCTTTGCAAAATCTTCATTTTAGGCTGCATGGTAGCATTAACATCTAATGAAATAGGCTACTTACTAACTATAGGCTGCTACTGTGAACTTCGAGCTTGTTGTCCTAAATCCATAGCTCATTTTTTAGATCTGGTATTAGCTGAAATAGGAGAATCTTGCCGATCTTGGCTATTCACCCCACAGAACTCAGAGCTCTGCTAGTTCGGCAAGGCAACTTTTACATTATCTTGTTGTTCTTGATTCTGATCTACAACATGCTCTGAAGCAGCATATACATTTTGTACCATTAAAACCTGATTTCTTACTCCGTTGGCACACGTTGATTGGTTGTGGGGCTGATTGCATGGATAACACCAATCGCAATCCTGTGCAACATTATTTTTTGGCACAAGTTCCTTTGACGTACTAGCTGCATTCGGGTTGTATGGCTGGAATGGCCTAGGATTAAAGTTTCTTCTTTGGGCTTGATAATCATTTTGATAAGTGGGTCTATTTTGTTGGTTTTGTTGGTAGGGAGCTTGATAAGGCTTATGTTCTTGGCCAACGTGCTTCTTAATAGTCATGAGGTCATTCCTAAAGGTTTTCAGTATGCTCTTTAGCTCTTGCATCTCTAGATTTGGGGTTGGGTCAATGACCTCTTGGGTTGTATTATGATATCCTATCACTGGAACTGGCTGGACAGCAGCCAAGGGAGGTGTAGCAGCAGGAACAGGTGGTTGTATTTCTGGAAATAAGGGCATAGGAGGTCTAGGAGCTATGTCTCCAATTTGAATGAGGCAATTTTCAGCCTTAATGGCAATATTATAAGTGTTAGGAAGCATTAGGAAGCGTTAGACCACCCATAGACTGAGTCATAACAGCAATCTTTCTATTTAAAGCTTTTAAATAAAACAGAAATGCATGTGTTGATAAGGGCTTTACCGTTGCTAGGATTTTATCCCAGGTCCTCTGGAATCAATAATTAAAGTCTGCCAAGTGTTTGTATGGCACCCTTTGAATGGTGCTCAACTGCTCTAATAAAGATAAATTGTCAGATTTATTAGCAAAATGTCAGTATAGGTCATTACCTAACACATCCCATGTTGCAATTGAGTTGGCTACGAGGCATCTGAACCACTACAATGCTTTTCCTTAAGTGACACAGCTAACAGTCTTAGAGCAACATTCTCTTACGTGATATTGTGCACTGAGCATAACATGGCCACATCATAGATGTGCTCAACTAGTGTAGTGTAATCCTCTCCAGTGAAATATGGTAGTCCTCGAAGGGCTACAACTGGAATATCATCATGTTGAGCAAGATCTAATGGATTGCCTCCATTGAAGGGTGCAAACGGGTGTTGCCTCGGTGGTGCTGCCATCGGTGGTATTTTTGAAATCAGAACTGGTGTACCAAGTGATAGAACTAGGGCACCAATAATAGGAGGTGTTGACTTCGATCTTATAGGGGTTTCAAAAATCCTTCTTACTATCCTGCCTCTTCTCCGTGATGGGGACAGCTCTTGATACTTGAAGGGTGCAGAACTTGATCTTGTTTGAATATTTCTCATGTGTGGGCTACACTAGCATGCAGAAAACAAAACTGAAGTCGCCAGGTATATTGTGATAACCTCAAGAAGGCTGGAAAATATGTTGCATACGCCAAACAATAAACTGAAATATTAAATATTCTCTGAAAGTAGCTTTCAAGGTCCCACCGGGCATGCCAAAAACTGTTGTCAATAGATTTGCACCCTGTTGAATGCAATATTCAGCAACCTACTAAAACATGGAAACCTCTTTCAAATGTGGGTGATCTAAACGAAACAGGAATCTCAAAAGTGAGTTGGTTCTCTGAATGATAAGTCCTATTCTAAATTACTTCTGAGGAAAGATATAAAAAGATGAATCTGAAAATAAATTTGAGCCTAAACAATGACTTCAAAACATGATAATGATTTAATGATGGTAATGATCTCTTTCTCACATACAACTTTTAGAAAGATGCAATATTTTCACAACTTCTCGTGGATAGTTAATACATAAATAATTTGCATGAAGACTTGACTTGAAGCAAAATCATGTAACCTATAGTCTGAACTTTCTGCATTAAGGATTATAGTTTAAGGACAAAACAAGGACTCTGTAAATAGAAATCACAAGATAAACTCAAACTGAAACTTTAAATAGACACAGAAATGAGTAGGAATGTTGTCTTTATTCAACTGAAGGAGAATCCACAATCTGAGAACTAAGTACAAAAATGGGTTCACAAGCTCAAAAATGTGTGAGTAGGAACTCTCCTCTCAACTCTTCTGAATGAGAGCTTGAAAGACTAAGTCTTTGAAAAGAACTCTCTAGAAACCCTAATCCAAGCTCAAAAAAATCTCAAGGAGAAAAGCTTCAAACTTCCTCAAAAACTACCTAAAAGCATAAAAAAGCATACTGCTTTTATGATCACACTGTGAATCCTCTAAAAATAGGCTAATCTTGCATTAAAAGCTCAGAAAAAACCTTATCTCTCCAAGATAGGTTTGAAATCCGACCAAGAGGAAAAGTCCACAAAAATTTGCTAAAAATAGCAAGAAAACACAAAGCAATTTATAGAATATCGCTTTATGATACTACTTTACAAGATGCAGATTTGCACAATTAATCTATTTTTGCAATTAAAGATTTAGAATCTTTTGCAAAAGAAAAATATCCTTATTTCTCCAAATACAATAATCTGGTTTTCTCAAAAATCATAAAAAACAAAAATTATCTCTCCTCTCCTTATCTTCAATACTCATTGATTTCTCTAAAATCAATCAAGATAAAACCCTAAAAGGTAAATAACCCTTAGTCATAAGGTATTCACAACTCACCTTTAATGTTTTCTTTCAAAATAATAACATAAGGTATCAAAATTTCAATATTTTACCAAGGCACCAAATAAGTCTCAAAGACACATCCCATCGTCCAACTTAGGAATTCGGCTCCCTCATATACACTTAGACTTAGGTTTCAATAAAGTCATAATGCAAAGGCTATAATCTTCGACCCCATTCAAAACTTGACATGTGCTTAAAATTGAACATTCTAGATGATGATGATGTTCAAATTAGGGCATGAGGAAATAGGGTCAAACCCTAATTATCACTTCATTTCACACTCAAATCTTTGGAAGGAAGGAAACCCTATCTAGAAAAATAACGTCGCCATGATGGTTGAATCTGCATCTCGTGTGCTCAGGAATATTCACCATGCTCATATGCATAACTAAAACTCATCTGGGGTAAGACTTGCTTGCTTTGTATTGAAGCTCCTTCACTTCATTATTGAAAAAAGACAGGCCACTAAGGCCACAGACTGTACATGAGTCTATTCTCTAATTTTCTTTTGTTGTGCTTTGCTCTCCTTTGGCCATAATGAGCTTGAGCTTAGCCACTATTTGAAAACTCCATAAGAAAAATCAGCATGGATTTTTTGCTCTACTGTGCAAGGGTAAGCTTCCTATCATAATCCCATGACTTCTATGACTCCTTATTTTAATTTTTCTGGCCTTGAGGCCACGGCTATACATAGCCTCTAATATCTTTTACCTTTCTTTTCTTGTGTTTACACTTACGTCTCTATGAACTTGACCCACATTGAGAGCTGGGCTATCTTCTAAAGGCTCGAAAACTTTCCTTGGACTCCATCTAGAACTCTCGGGCACGGCTAGAGTGCTTACTTCGGCCACGAACTAGTAATTCCTCTCTGCATTTTTTGGTTCTCTGGAGACTTAGAGGGCTTCCTTTCTACTCATAGATTTTGGCCATATTAGTGTGGTGGTGTGGAGCCTGATCAGTCTCCAAGTGGGAGATTGTTGGTATGTGGCGATTGATCATGCTATACTGTATAGCCCATGGTATACTGTACACCCTGGCCCCCCGTCCTCGCGGGGGTCTGGGGCAGGGCTGGGCCCCGAGTGGGGGTGCCCAAAATTTCTTCCTACTTTTTCGCGTGATCACCGAAAAAGGGAAAAATCAATGAAAAAGGAAAAATCCGATTTTGTAGAACCCTAAAATCTGGAAGCTTCTAAGCTTGGTAAAAAGAGGGTTCGGATGGGTATTTCAGTATGATGAAAAAAGTGATTATTCGCAAGATTGTAATAGGTTTTTCACTGGATAATAAAAGTATTGGATGGTTGCGGTTTGGTGGATGTAGCCCAGATTGGGTGAACCATGTTAAATCTTTGTGTTATGATTTATTCTGTGTATGTTTTAGTTCCTCTATTTTTGTTGATTAAATCTGCATTTAATTGTTAGATCTACCATCTCTAATCCTAACAATCAGGTCGTGCCAAATGCGCACTATAGAAAGCATTCTCTTGAATTTTGGGCTCGACCCAAAACAACAAACTCCTCTTTATGCCTTTCTGAATGTATATCTGCTTGTGGGTATTTGAAATTTGAACAAAACTATAATTGAATTTTTTGTACTTTGAAACAAAACTGAAAGTGGGTATTCGCTATTGTTTTTATTTATATGGGCTCGACTCGAAATAAATAATGATTCTATTCAGGCTCTTGAAACCTCAGGGCGACATGAGTATTTTTATGTTTATGAAGTAAACTATATTTTTCTTTCTCTAACACATGGCACACCTCCTCTCTGCATTTATCTTGACGTTTGCTTAACAAGCCCTCTCTTGGGTAACACAGAAAATGGAAAAATACATGCTTTATATATTTCGAACATGGATAATTTTGTGAATGGTGAAAAAATTGTATATTCACTTGCATTTACTCTTAGGTTTTCGACTCAAATAACCAGTGGCTTATCTCGGATCCCTGAAACAAAAGAATGACCTGAAAGTTTGTATTTTCATTTCATCTCCTTGGTATTTTGTACCTCATGAAAAGAATGTATCTTCATTGCATCAGTGCTAAAACTGACACATAGCCACAATTGTTCAGAATTTGAACCAAATTGACCAAATACCTAGCTTGAAACAAGGAAAACTGTTATTCACTAGAAAACCCAACATGGGTATTTACTGCTGCTTTTAGAACACCTTTAGAAAGGAAAACTCATGGCAAGAATAACAAAACATGTGTGTTTGTCTATATTTAGTTTTGGGCTCGCCCCAAAACAATTGAAGCTTACCATGTTATTCTTATGTCTCTTAATTAAAAATGGGTATAGCCTAATATTCTTGGAAACACTACATTAATTAGAACTCCATATATTTCTGAAAAAACAATGATCTCTACCTGTAAACATCTTGCTTGTATTGTGTTGAAAAAACTTGATATTCTGGAAATGAAGCTCATGTATTTGGCCATGTTCGAATCTAGGACAATCATTTGCTTGATACTTGTAACCCTTTGAAGATATAATAGAACAATCTCCACCATGCAAACTTGCTTAAGATATAAAAGTTTAGTAATCCCAATAATTGTGCAAAGTCTGGGCTTCTTTAAGCATTCAAATTTCTTATTTTCAGCATGATTCTATGCTTGTCTGTTGTGGAAAGGATGGCCTCTTAATGTATATTATCTCCATACTTATATTCTATATGCACAGTAGTGTCTTTTGATTTCTCTCAACTTTAACACAGCAACTTCTACCTTCTGCTCTTGAACTCTATAGATATTTTTGAATTGAAACATTGCATCACTACGAACCACCTCTACTCACCAGTTCATATGCATAACTGACAACTCAGAATTCATTCTGGAAATACAAATCTTGCTCTTCCCTTAACATTCTAGAATGATCACTTTGTTATTACAATTCATATTGCAGTATTTACTTATTAATCAACTGAAACTAGTGACTCATTCAACACTCGAATGCAATATATGTCCTTTGTATGCCTAAGCAACATGGCACTCTTCATGCATTTTTATGTTCCACTTATTAAACTGCTTTTAAAAAATTTGTTCTCTTTCATAATGAAAATTAAATCAAACCATTAAGGCATAATGTATGCCTGCTCACCATCCTTGACTATGAATAGAATGGATTGATAAACTGAACCTAATTGTTATGAATGCAGAGTTGGTTTAGTTGTTTGATGGATAAATTTGTTTTTACTCCTTCAACTGTATTTTATTTCTCGAGATGAACATGATAATGTATCTTTAAAATCAGCCCATTAATGAATAAGGCAGCATGTCAAGCTCTACCCTTGTGGGAGCCCGTTTTCCTCCACATGCTTGGTCTTCGAAAAATGATCAGCTTTGTGATTCACCTATACCTGCACAAGGAAACAAACAATGTTAGCATAAAAACAGAACATGTTGATCATGATATTGCTATTTCTCCTTCAACTCATTTCTTTCATACCGCACTTGATTGATTGTTTCAATGCATTGTTGATAGTATGTTATACTATTGCAAGTGCTCCATATAAGTTACATCATAATCAGAGCCACTGACATCCCTCTTTTCCTCTTACAGGTCGATGGAGCTCAAGAAGGCAAGGTGCACCATTCGGCATTAAACGTTGATAATTAGGCAATGATGATTATGTCGTCACTTATGTGTTTTACTTTTTGTATCTTCAGTAGTGCAATGTGCTATTAGCAATGTGTTGTAACAGTTATATCCACGGCTTATGTGGATCTTTGATTTCAATTCTTTCTTTTCAATTGAAAATAAAATGCATTCTCATGCAATGTTGTAATATCATTCTGATTGTCGAAAACAAAAGAAGCCTTGTAAAATATGATTTTTCATGAAATAAATGAAAGCATTTCAAATGCTATTTTGCTCATGTATTCAATTCTGTATTTCTTTTAATTCCGCAACATCTGAATGGAACTTTGCAAACTCTACCTCCTCTTTAAAAGCATAATTGTTACTCAATGAATAATGATAAAAACTGTGAATCAGCATTTGAACTTAAATGCAATTCCACCTTATGATAAATAACATTCAGCCGGCTTCACCAATTGAGCCAAGGAAAAAAATTTGGTAACAGGTACAAAGCTAGATTGGTGGCCAAGGGCTACTCCCATAGAGAGGGAGTTGATTTCTATGAAATTTTCTCTCTTATTTCTAAGTTAACTTCTATTAGATTCATATTATCTATTGTTGCTTCTTATGAATTTGAAATAGAGAAAATGGATGTTAAAATTACTTTCTTACATTGGGATCTTGAGGAGGAAATTTATATGCGACAACTTGATGGTTCTATTGTGAAGGAAAAGAACACTTGGTTTGCAAGTTAAAGAGATCTTTTATGGTTTGAAATAATTATCCAAGATGTGGTACCAGAATTTTGATTCTTTTGTATTGAAGTTGGATTTTTTTAGGAGTGAGGAGGATCATTTTGTTTACATTAAGGTTAGTGATGATCATATACTAATCATTGTCTTGTATGTTGATGACATGTTGTTTATCAGTAACAACAAGGTGATGAGTAGGGAGCTTAAGACTCAACTCTTTGGCACCTTTGATATGAAGGATTTGGGGGCTACAAAATATATCCTTGGGATGGAGATCAGTAGACGGGTTCACAAAAATATTTGGTTAAGTCAAAGTAAGCATGTTGATACCATTTTGCAGAGATTTAATATGCATGAATGTAAACTAGTAAATATTCTATTTTTGATTGGTACTAAGTTGAGTTTAGACATGTGTCCTAATTCTTGTGATGATTTTGAAGAGATATCTAATGTTCCTTATGCTATTTCCATTGGTAGTTTGATGTATGCAATGGTTTGCACTATACTAGATATAGCCCAAGTAGTGGGAGTTTCAAGTTTATGTCTAACCCTAGAAGAGAGCATTGGAACTTTGTTAAGAGGGCGTTTAGATATTTACATGTTTCTTCAAATTACTATTTGGTTTGTCATGGTACTGATGATGTGGATAAGTCATTGGATATATAGGGTTATGTCGATGCAAATTGGACAGGTGACTTGGATAGTCGAAGGTCCACTAGTGCCTATGTTTTTACTTTGTTTGGAGGTGCAATGAGTTTGATGAGTAAGATATAGCCTACAGTTGCATTGTCCACCATCGAAGTAGGGTATATGGTTGCTACACATTCCTCTAAGGAAGTGGTTTGGTTACATAGACTTGGTAAAAGTATTGGTTTTGATTGCAAGACTGTGAGGATTGGATGTGATAGTCAAAGTGCCATATGTTTAGCCAAAAATCCTATGTATCATGCTCATACTAAGCATGTTGATCAGTATCACTTTGTGCAAGAAATGGTTGAGAATGGTAATGTATCAATAGATAAGGTTGATAGCTTGGATGATGTTTCATATTCTCTCATGAATCCAATGACCATGGATAAGTTCTCTTGGTGTAGGAAGGTCATGGCCCTTGACCACTATACTTAATTATATTTTATTTTATATCTCATGTATGTAATTGCAATGTATAATGTCAAGTGGGAGAATCTTAGGATAGGTGACTATAATTGCTATCCTATAAGTTGGTTTATGTGTCTCAACATTCTTTGGAAAGTGTTATAGAGGACATGTGGGAAAAAATATTTATTATTTATCTTCCTATGACAAATTGTAATTTCCTTCAAAGAGGTGGACCCTCTATGGTGATGGTTATAGGGCATCCTGAAAGAATATTCTTCTTGGGTGTCCAAATTTGTTAGTGGGGACCACTTTGGTGTGCATTTCCTTGCATGTTATTTTCATATTTTTCATGCATGCTCTTGCATAGTTGGGTGCCTAGGTTTTCATGTTAGTGCATGCTCTTGTATGAAGTCATCGTATTTGTTAGAGATTTATGGAGCACTCGGTATTTACCAATTATGATTGGTTGTGGGTTACGCACCCATGTGAAGGTCATTTAATTATTCAATATTTTATGTCATGTTTATGGTTTTTCCACTAAGAGGGGCATGGGATTTTCCAAGTGATTTTTCTTGTTGTTTTATTATACCATTTATGGTATTCTCTCCCACAAACTTCTATATATTGGAGCCTTGAGATGGTGGTTTTTAGAGTTTGTTTGCAGGTTCTCAAAGTGATGAAGTGTTGTTGGAATTCAGAGAGGAGTTTTGTATTGATGTATCTCATTTTAAGATTAGTACAAAAATTGGATCTCTTTGGGTGTGGAGTTTTTTCCTGCAAGGGTTTCTCCACATATATCTTGTGTCATTTGTGCTTGGCAACTTTTTGTATTTCTAATTTTTCTTTCATTATTGAATTGTTAATCACATAATCTCTTTATGGTAAGATCTTGGATACATACTTTCAAATTTTCAAACACATTATTAAGTTCTAGTGTTATATTTTTTCACCTTAATTTTCAACAAATTGATGATTATGTATCTCTATGAGTTGCAGTGCTCCTAGAATTTGATACATCTCAAGTGGTCTTAGAGTTCTATCACACCATTTATACACTCAATATTTTGAGTCACACTCATTCCAAGTAAAATTGGTACATGAATAACAAAAGCACACCATCTACCTCATATTAATAGTCCATAAACCTACATTTGAGCTTCTAAAAAGGTGGAGCTCACTAGATCTTGTCAATATATAAAAATCCCTCATATTTTATAATGTTAGCTTCATCTACCAACCAAAAAAATATGAGCTTTAGACTTACCTTCATTACTTTGACTAATTGTAAGGTTAAACCATTTGACGATAGATGTTATATTTGTCAACTTTGCATTGTCTTTGTACTTCAACTCTTTTTTCAAAGCTAAGGCTCTTTTAATACATATTCATGCACCATCATGCTCCCCCTTTCCAAGTCCATCTTTAAATAAATTCCATATATATTAAACACCACTCATCTTATACATCCTAGTCAACTAGTAGAACATACATGAGTTCTTCAATTTTGATACACAATTATTTGACCATATGTTATGTTGACCAAATGTGATGTTCTTGCTAGAAAAATTACCATAGAACATCTCAAAGAAAATTTACACAAATTTTGTAGAATATGTATGTTCATTATTGATATAAAAATGATACTCCCTCAACCTTCCTATCTTCCTTTGTACTATTATGTACATGAATAAATGCTTTATGCACACACATAGCAACCTAAGTGGAGTTATAGTACTATGATTAAACCTCATTTTATGGATATAGTATATAATTCTCTACAAAGTATACAATTGAAATGATGGTACCAAATGGAAATGTGTCCTTGCATAACTTGAATTATAATTCCAACCATCAAACTCTATGGATATGTATTGATGTGTACTCATGCACTATATTCTCTTGAAAAATAGACATAAATTGATATATTGATATTTTTCACTCACAAATTCACACCTTTTGGTTTCTTTACCATCTTGTAGAGTGTATTCCACTAACTTGTATTTTCTAAAAATTAATTTCTAATTTCTAATTGGATCGAGTGTAGTTAACCTATACTATGCCATTGGTCACATATGAGGATTCAAAGCATACTTAAACCAATAAGCATCAATCCTAATAAGATCATTCAATGTAAACAAAGAGAAGAATCCATTAAAACTATCATTCTAAAACATGAAAGCTTGATAAATTTCTACTCTAAGACATTGAAACTTATCCTATTGGGGGAGTGGTGTCACATTGATGTGGAATGGAGACCCTTTCCCAATCCCTTGGATAATGAGCTTGTTTCAATCAATTTAATTGAAGAAAACTGATGAAACCAATGAGAGATATGTGTGAAACATGATGAAAGCTATTTTATGTATGATAAAATCTAAGATGATCGATATAAGTGTATGCAAAGCTATTATAAATGTATGCAAGATTAAAATGTGCAAGTCCTAATTCCTAAAATATACTTAATGGATGCAAACTAAGTTACCATGGAAGCCATTAATGGATGCTTAAGCTACTATGATCCAGATTTAAACTAAAAATACTAAATATATGCTAAATATGGATGCAATTTGATATGATTTTCAATAGCAAAAGTTTGCTATGAAAAGGTGGATCCATTTCTCTCCAAATGATGAAGTATTTATAGGAGAGCAAATGAAAAAACAAGGGCTCAAATTGATTTGATCTATCAATGGTCAAGATGAAAATGAGGGTGAAACATGGATCAAGGATTGTTATCAATGGATCAAAATCAAAGATCACATGGATATAGGAAAGATCAAGGGTTGAGAATGATTCAAAAAAAACACACTTTGTAACAACTTTGAAAGTTTGTTACAAAGTTTTTTGAAAGAAATCATTCCAGTTTTTGTGCCAAATAGGAGAATGTTCCTTTGGAATATTCCCTATGCAAGTGGATGGAGGGAAATTAGCTATTTAGTTAATTAAAACTAATTTTGAATGTGCAAGATGGAGAATAATATGTTGTTCATTAAATTATTATTTTTTAATGAAAGGGGAATGAAAAATGATATTTAATTAAATAGCTTAGGGTTATTTAATTAAATAAGACGACTTAGGGGTTAAATTGAATAATTTGATTTAATTCAATTTAATAGGCTGAAATGTTAGTACAAGAGGAAGGTGAATTAACCTAATTAGTTCAATTAGATTAATAGATGAAAATGATGCATTTAATTAAATAACTAGTTTAATTTAATCAAATAGGTGAAAAGAGGGTGAAATGATGTTAGTGGTCAAATTCAAGTGTGTAGTATCATCCAAGACATTTTTAAGTGTCTACAGGTGTACTGAACCAGTTTTATAATTGGTGGTTCTATTGAAAGGTATAAGGTATGTTTTATTGCCAAGGAATTTTCATAGGTTGAGGGTATTAACTAATTTGAGATATTTTCCTTTATAGCCAAGATGGAATCTAGTTGCCTTATACTTCCTATTATTGCATCTCAAAGATAGCAATTTTTTTATATAGGTTTGAAGAGTTTTTCTTACATGTTCATCTTCATGAGGATATATATATATATATATAGAGAGAGAGAGAAGCCTCCGTGATTCATATAAGATTTTTCTCTTATTTTTAGGATTTGATGTTCATTACATGGTCTCAAATAAGTCCCTTAGACTTGGTATGATAAGATAAAATTTGTGTTCCTTGAATTTTATTTTAGATAATATGGAGATGATATTTTGACTCTATTCTTATGTGTAGATGGTTTTATTTCCCATTAATAGCTCCTAATCCATGGTCTAGGATATTCAAAACACTTTGATGGAGAATTTTGATATGGCCAATCTCTAGTTTTTGTATTATTTTCTTGGTTTTTAGGTTCTACATTATATTGAGGGGATCTCTATATATAAAAACAAGTATTTCATTGACTGGATTAATCAATTTAGCATGGATTCTTATAATCCTGCTACCATGCCATTTCAATCTAGTGTCACTTTGATTGCCACTTGCACCACACCTAGTGTTAATGCTATTTTATATAGATAATTAGTTGGATGTCTTTTATATTTGGCCCACACCTATTCTAATATTACCTTTGTTATTCTATGCTTTTCTACCACTTTTACTATGATCCTGATGGGGATCATTCAAAGGTAACCAAGTATATTCTAATACATATTCAAGGAACCATAAGTTTTGGCATTTAATGCACATTAGCAGCTTCATTGATTTAGATTGGACCAATGATGTTGAGTCGTGGAAGTCCACTTTCAATTTATTTGTCTTAGTTCTAGTCCAATTGCATGTTATTACAAGAAGAAAAATATTATTATATTATATCATCAATATAAGCTAAATATAAAGTTTTAGTAATTTCTAGCCAAGAGGTTTTATGGATTTGCTAGCTTATGGTGGAGTTTTATCTACCACCTAATCATCTTTCTATTCTTCTAAGTGATAACCAAAGTTTCATTTAAATTTCACACAATCTAGTAGAGCATCAAAGGATGAAGCACATAAAGATACACATACATTTCATTTGATAACATATCTATGATAATTTTTTCTCCTTAGAGAAGTTGTCTACTCAAGAGCGAGTTTTGATTATATGGGAAAAATAGGTTTTGAATGGACCCGAAACTATTTACAAATAGGTTTTGATAGGACCCGAAACTCGAACAAGGACGATCATGTTGCAAAAAGATAAAGCAATGAAAAACCAATAGTGAAACAACAACACTTCAAAGGATCAACAAGACAAGCCAAACCTATAGTAAAACCAGGCTACAAAAAATGGTTTTGAAAGGAACCAAAAACCCAATAAACCCAGGTTTTTACAGGGATCTTGAACCCAAAGGTTTTGAAGGGACCTTAAACCCTTTACAAATAGGTTTTGACCAAGACCTTGAACCCTTAGACATCGCCAGCTACTCAAAACAACCAATCCTAAGCCAAGAAAATCAGCCATCAAAATGGAAAATACACCCACATAACCAAATGAGAACCTTCCCAAGAGGGAAGCAAGAGCTCCATATCAGATTAACACACCACTAAGAAGAAAACCTCATACCAGACCCTAGATCCAAACAAGCCACCCCTAGCTCCAACTCAAAAGGATTTGGTTCCCCTCTATTGGAGCAAATTCCATAAAAATCATTACTACCAAAGCCACCTTCCACCAACAAACTTGAACTCCACCTCAATAGGAGAGAGGTCACCTCAAAAGGAACTGCAAGGGGGAGGGCCAACAGATAAGTAAGCTTCTTAGAAAATTCGCATAACACTTCTCCACCTCTATAGGAGAGTTCTCCACCTCAATAGGAGTGGTCTTCCCCTCAATAGAAGACACGAAGTGTAGAATCTGACAAAAAGCTAAACCACCAATACAAAGGAGCATCATAGAATCTAGCAGTAACTTAGGAATCAAAGTCCACAAAGAAGTCACTAATATCTTCACTAAGCCTTTATCATTATCTTGTTATCTTGAGTTGTGATATCTACTTAAAGATACACATACATTTCATTTGATGACCTATCTATGATGATTTTATCTCCTTATAGAATTTATCTACTCGAGAGAAAGTTACCAATGACATCTACTAGGGGTGAAGAAAGTTATCCTTAAGGGTTCTTGAGCCCCCCTTTATTTTATAGTTCTCTTTTTGGAGATATTTTTTCCCACTAGATTTTCTCCTTGATTTTGTTTATCTGAGACTTTATATTATACATTCATACTTCATTGGGTCTAATTGTTGGGACTCATTTATTAGTCCTTAGCTTTCTAAGTATCACTTAATGGGGGTTTTAGAGACAAAATAAATATTATCTACCTAGTTTAATTTTACCTGTTCTAGTACCTATTAGACATATTCATACAAGATTATAGTTCTAACTTAAAAGTTTTATATTTTTATCTCACCTCATAGGCACTTTACACATGTCCTCTCATTTGTCCCAAGTGTTCTACATGTGTTACACTTCTTGGAGGGTTAGTTAGTAGTTTACTCATACCTTCCTTCTTCCTCCTTGGAGTTAATTGTATTATTTTCACACTATGATATTTTTTTGGATTTTCATTTTGCAAAATCATTTTTGAAATATATTAGCTTTTTCTTTCATTTTACTGTTTCTCGAACACCTAGTAGATGGTTAGTGCAAAAAGTTGGGTCCATCTTTTGGCCAATAAGTGGAACTGTTTTTCCTAAAAATCAAAGTTTGTCACAATTGGAGAAAATTTGAAGCATTACACAGAATCTAAAGAAATACTAGTAATATGAAATATAGTATTTTGAGTCTAGTTTTCAAATATGTAATTTATTCTAATACCCAACTGATACAAGTTAATTTTTAATAGGCATGTACAAAAAACACTTTTTAAAAGTCATTTTTTTAGGTCCATAACATGCACATTATGACCAACATAATTTGACCTAAATAAAAGTATTTTTATAATTTCATTTGGGGAAATATGTGTATTATAATGAAGTTTGATGGGGATATTTAAAAATAATAATTTTTTTAATTAATTTTTATTGGCCCTAATTATTATTTTTGAAAACCCCTCATGTACGGCTAACATAATTTGAGCTAAAATATTTTTACTGTGTAAATAATTGTGTTTATATTGATGGCATATAGTTTTTAAAAAAACTTAAGAAATTAAAAGTTATTTTAAGAAAATGCTAAAACCTAATATTTCAAGTTTATAGACTAGTTTCTTTGAAAATTAATTAATAATAGAATAATAATTCCAATTATAAATAAATTACATATTTGAAAACTAGACGTCTTCATCTATAATGGGTTGTAATTTGTCAAAATTTTGAAAAGAAAAAGTCATTAGCCATATTGTTAAAGTTATTTTTTTCTCTTGTTGTTTTCATGACACTATACTTGTAGGTCCAAGGCTAAGGGGTAGGTTTCCATTTGCCTAAAAAAAAAGCAAAGGCATGGGTTTCCAATTTTAAATTTTATAAAACAAGTACTCACTCTAAGATGTGTACTTGCTCTAAAAAGGAGTAGCAATATTATGTGATCAATTAGAAACTGGTAGCCATTTTAAAAAAAAAATAGGTACACATTTTAAAATTTTAAAAATTTAGGTTCAAGAGCTCAAGCCTACCAAGTACCCATTTTTATGAAACAGGTAGCCATTTCTATTGACATTATTTCCAAGCCTGAAACTACCCCTAGAAGTGAACCCAACTTCTTGCACAAGTACCCTAGAGAGCATTAGAATTATGTGAAAATGGTTTTTATATATTTGTGAAGAGCTTATAATTATTACATTTTTCATGGCACTGATGATGTGGATAAGTTATTAAATATAAAGAGCTTTGTTGATTCAAATTGGGCTAGCGATTTGGATAGAAAGAGGTCAAGAAGTGGCTATTTTTCACTATGTTTCAAGGAGTTATCATTTGAATGAGTAATAAAAATTTATAATTATGTTTTCCACTATAGAAGTAGAGAATGTGGTTGTAATATATGCATATAAGGAGGCATTATGGTTATAAATATTGTGTTCATATATTGGCTTTTTGTGCAAATAGCTCAAGATCATATGTGATAGTTAGAGTGATATTTATTTGGCAAAGAACCTAACATATAATGCTCATATTAATTATATTGATCATGTTTAGTTTCATTTTATCTATGAGATGGTTGAGGGTGGTGGATTCATCATATAGAAAGTTGACAATCAGCTAATGTTATGGATTTTCTCACTAAGTTGGTGAATACAAAGAGTTTTTTGTTGGTATAGAGTGGTCATAGGCTTTGTCTTTGTATCACTTGATATATTATAGTTTCCTTTTATTTTTTTGCAATATAAATGTCTAGAGGGAGAATGTTAGGATTAGGTACGTCATTCACCTTGTAAATCTTAAGAATTGTAAATTGTATATAATCATAAAATTGAAAAATAATGTATGATATGCAAGCATCATGGAGTGGGAAAATGGAGACACCCATTTGAGGGTGGGGACTATAGATCTTCATGTTTACACTTGCATACAAGGATGCATTAACATGGGGAAGCTATAAACATGGGACATGCTTTCCAAGATGACTTCAATATTTTAGAAGTTGTATCTTCATAATATCTTCAATAAGATATTTTCAAACCACTTACAATGAAAAGGGAGAATGTAAAACTAAAATGAAAACCTATATTAAAAGGGCATACACCGAATGAATATTTTCTTCTTCCATGAGACTAATTGCACAATATTTGCTAGTCACCAAAACAAATAACATAACTACATTAGTGAAGGGAAGAGGTATCCTTGATCATTAATCTATAGGAGGTTAGAGGTTGCACTTGAGAGGATCAATTAGTCCTAGAAGCATAAATCAAGACTACAGATACAAACAAGAGAATAAAGGAAAACTCATAGACAAAACCATAGTTATGCACAACATATAGAATTTAATGTATTCATTTATAGAGATATTTTTGAAAAAATGATATAAAGGGCAAGTTACATAGTTATACAAGTATTAGAAATTAGTATAATAATATAAAATATTAGCCTAAAGGCCCAAATGCACAAAATAGAAGAGTTTTTGCAATTGATGAATCCTCGTCCTTCTGTTCAAATGAACAAATTACATATTTATAGAACAAAAAGTAGAAGGAAAACAAAACATCAATCTTTAAAGTCATCATGATCTCTTGTATGATGAAAACCTATCCATCTTTTGCTAGCACAATTAAAGAAAATCAAACTATTCATTGAATGATTAAAAACAACCCATTAGAAAAGGTGAAAAAATAGATCTTAATAATCAACCATCACTGGACTTCTAATAATTACCTCTTTTAAATCCAAAATGTCTTTTACCTTTATTTCCCCATTCTTGCTCTTCTTGCATGTCCCAAATATTCATGCCTTCCTACATAATGGTCACCTCTTCTTCCTTTGTTGTTTCCTTCTATTTCTTTCCCATGAACTTCAAGTAATATTGAATAAAGTTTTTACCATACATTTATATATCCTCATGTCATTAGAATGCATATTATAAAGTATTGCATTTATAATATCATAAATTTTAATAAAAAAAAAAATTTATTCTCCTTTGTTTTTACCTTCATTCCCTTAAAATAAATAAATTGAAAAGAGATAATAAAATTAAAAGAAATACAGAAAATTTAAAAAGTCGCAATGGCACCAAAGTGCCTAAAAAGCCTTCAAGATCATACAAATTCAAACACCAGATCCCAGCCCAACAAACAGGTTCAAACTGGGATATTATCTTGAACTCTCAGAAGGGAAATAAAGTAGGATTTTACTTTATTCTTACGAGGTTCAGGTAAAATCTGTTGATGTCTGTAAACCATTATCTTTTTAAATGGCTAATGAGCCCACCACAATCCCTATTGGACGATTTAAGAGAAAATATGAATCCACTTCTTTCTTTTTTTTCTGGTGAAATGATTTAAATACATTTTAAACCCTTCAAAAATGATTGCAAGCCCACTATCATTTCAACTCACATACTGCCAATGGCGTATCAAATTTCAAAATCTTACTGTCAACATTGAAATTGCTCGCCGGTCATTGGATGTGAAGGAGATCAGCTTGTCTTTAACCAATAGCGCATCCTTTCTGACTGGTCGTTGATTTAACTTCTCTGATAAAGACGGTTCCAAGATTGTTTCCTCTATTCTACGTCATGGTGGAATTTTGAATACCCATGACGCACCATGTCATTATCAATGGTTTGCACCAGATTTCCTTATGGCTGCGCCATCCATTCATAAATGTCAAGCTTCATTTTAAACTCGAGAAAAGCTACTACTGTGCTCAAACTATTGTTGGGTGGTTACACTGTTGTGCAATAGTTTGAAATGCTGTACAATTAAATGATGTGTTATATGTTTTTTACAATATTGTTTGTATTGTAGGGCGGGGGACCTAGTTCGATTGGTTAAATCATATTTTTTAGATAAAAGGTCACGGTCTAAATTCCCCTGTCCTTGTGGTACCAGAGAGATGTCGCCAATCACGTGAAATTTTTTTTGCCAAAGCTACCCAATTCTTACAGTTTTAAAAAAAAACATACATTGTTTACACTGTAGTAATGTTGAGACGCCATCAATTGCTGCTTTTGATCCTGCAGAAATCACTGTAGTGCTCTCAAAGCAATGTATTGTTACTTGCAAAGGCCTGTGTAATACATTGTGCCATGCTGATGTAAGGTTACACGAAGGCATTTTTTTATTCTAAAAGGACGCGCCATGCTAAAAATGGAAAGCACCATGTTTGTATATTTCTTCAATTCACATGTATTTGTGCAAGCCCTTACATGGCTAAATAATTCTGGTATTATGATTTCCTGTTTGTGGAATATCAGTAAAATGTAAGATTATTGAATATCAATTATTTCAATGTTTTATGAGTTGTGTCATGTCATATGAGTACGGCTGTGCAATGTCTGTTTAAATGTTGCACTGGAATAATCTTTGGCTTATTCAAATGGCACATTTTAAATTACACTAATAGGAGCATCATATTGAAGAAGCTAGTGTGATTTCAAATGAGACCTATCTAAGCAAGTCAAAGCTTAGAATGTGTTGTTTGAATCCAACTTTTTACAAAAGGGTTGCATCATGTGTATTGCCTTATGTCATGCATACTGATGGTTGTGCATTGTTTTAATGTTTTTGTCATGTTCTTATTTTATGTAGTTGTCTTTGTGCCCTTTTGTATTGCTTCGTGTAATGGTGCATTGGATATTAAATTTCCCTAGGGAAAATTTCAATGCTACATCAACCATATACATGCCCCATCTAGTTGATGATGTATTTAATCTAATAATCACAAAATTTACAAGCTTTTCAGCCCATGTTGCCATGACATCTCTAACTAACCCCTTTGTTGGACTTTGTTTGCAGTATAATTTATTAATCCTTGCACAATCCTTGATTGTGTGGCACTTGGGCATGGTGTCAAAATTCATAATAAGACAGTTCTTTATTGATGTTGTGGGTTGAATTTTATAGGGTTTGTCAAATGGAAATAGGACCTAGAGTCTCTCTCTTACAATTTTTATCTTTCTCAGATTCTTGTCAGAATAAATAAATATTTAACATTATAGTGTATGAAATATACAACATTTTTGGTGACTTGTAGGGAAAGCATGTCTATATTGAACCCCAAAAGAAATTTCTTCATTTTATTGGACATTAAAATCAAGAAACTATAGTCATGAATATGACGACTAAAAATTAGAACCACAGAAGGTAAAACTTAGCATAAAAATGGATACAACTAAAAAACTATACCAAATATTCTAACCTCTATTGCTAAATACACTATTGCACATTATGTTGCCAAATAGATTGGAAACATTTATTGAAGACCAAAATTTATTGCACACTATAACCCATTCTTACAAAATAATAATGTACTAAAATGTATACATATCACCCAACATAACATATCCATTAACATAGATAGAAAAGTAACAACCTTTCTTGATAATCACATTCCATGAGATCAACTTCAAAATGCCAAGAGACAAATAAAGTGTACAAAGAAAAAATAAAAGATACCTCTTTACCTCTTGATGTTCTAGTATATTCTCTTTTGATCTATGATTCCATTTTCTTTGTATGCATGTTGACATTCATTTCATTGAGGATGGGAAGGTGGAAATTGGTATTGAAGCATATGCTCTTTCTTGCACTTAGAGATTCTTAACAACTTGGAATAATCTATCACCTATTTTTTATGTTGTTCCTCATCTTCATGAATTAGGTAAGTGCAAAAATTTAGCTTGAAACAACTTTGCTACCCATGATAGTTTAGAATCTAATTGAGGCTCCTTCCTAGTTGAAGAATACTTCGTATTGTTACCCAAATGTAAATCTTTGTTGCTATGAATGACATGTGAAATACTACAAGGGTGTTTTGAGTGCATATGATTGAATTGTTCAAGGAGAGCATATACATTCTTAATAATGGTGAACAAATCCACTTCCTCTCTAGATTTCAAACATATTTCACTTGCACTTCCTTCATAGATAACTAAAATAAGATTCAAAAAGAAAACATGAAAATGATCTAAGGTGTAGTCCCATTCATCAATAAGTTTGTATCCCTATTAGATGACTGAAAATAAATCTTCATTGTATTCTTCATCATTCTTATTTTCTCTTTGTGAATAGATGTATGTCATTCTCCACAAAACATAGAGAGGAAAAATGAACAAATTACATACTTATACAATAAAAATAAGGAAAAATAAACATCAATTTTTGAAGGCAACAAATCCTCATAATCTCTCGCATGATGAGCCCCTATCCATCCTTTCACTAGCATTACTAGGGAAAGTCAAATTATTTATTTAATGTTGCAAATTAGCCTATTAGAGAAAGTGGAGTAGTGGAGAGTAATAAATAAACAATTACTAAACTTCTTGTAACTACCTCTATTCAATCATACACATCTTCTACCTTTATTTATTAAATATTCATGCCTTTTTGCATGATAGCTACTTGTTCTTCTTTTGTTGTTTCCTTCTATTTATTTCCCATGACCTTCAAATGATATTTATGGTAATATTGTATGACCGATTTACTTTAAATTTATATATCGTGTCATTAGGGGAAAAATATGAAACATTGAATTTATAATATCTAAAATTTTGATAGATATTTTTTATTTGTTGTAAAATTTTATTCATGTTTTTTCCTTCATTCTTATTAAAAATATATATATTATTGTGATTTTTTGGTAAAATATTTGGATATATGTAAATTACATTGTCTTATTAAATGACTCACAAGCCCACCAAAATCGTTGGTAGATGATTTAAAAGAAAACGTGAATTTTCTCTTTTTTCCCATGAAATGATTTTAATAACTTTTTAAATGTTTATCAAGCCCTGAATCTAATTTTGAGCCCTTTTAAAATTATTTTATTAAATCATCCACTTTGGTGGGCCAACTATCATGTTGATTCTTATACTAGCAGTGGTGCATCAAATTTCAAAAACTTACTATCAACATTGAAATTATTTGTTGGTTCTTGGATGTGAAGGAGATCAAATGGTTCAAGAAGTCTTTGGAATGTTTTGTGTCCCACTTGACATATCAATTTGTCTTCAACCAATAATACATCCATTCTAACTAACCTCTCTCACATTTTTTTGTAATGCATTGTTCATTGATTTAACTTCTCTAATTGAATGGTTCCAAGACTATTACCTCTACCCTCCATTGCTATAGTTGTGTTCTTTGTTTTTATGATTATTAAATATTGTGTATTTTATTTGATGTACGTATAAATTCTTCATTTGGTGTATTTCCTATTTTAGTTCTTTCTCCCTTTTCCTTGCAAGTGGTCAAAAAAAATCTTATTGAAGATCCTACAAAGAGTTGGTTTCTAAAAGCCTAAAAAAGTATCCTATAAACTACATCCCATGTTTATAGGCTTCCCATGATGTTGGTGCATGTAAGCATAAACTTAAATATTAATAGGGATATTAAATTTTTATTATTTATTATCCAAGATACATGGGATATTTTGTAAGGAATTTAATAAGAATCTTACATTGAAAAGATAAAATTTGGGAGTTATAGAGCATCTTCCTAATTTGGATGTTATGACATAACATTTATTACCCTTATGGAGAACCTAGATTTTTTAAATTGGTCAATCTAACTATGTGAAGGGAATTTGTGCTATAATGAACAATTTAAGATTAAATTGAACTACACAAAAATTCAATCATAAACTCAATTAAGGCATAAGAAATCTAAGAAAAACACAAGATAAAAGCAATTAATCCTATGCTAGACTAAGCCTTGTTCCATAATGAAGTGAATTTTCCCTTTGATTTTTAACTCTTCATCGGCACACCATCTGAACTATTATGGTAATGATATTTATTTCCCATGAGCTTGAACTAGCACACCATTTGAACTTATATGTGCTCACAGGCTTCGTCAATGCATCAACAACATTCTCCAAAGTATCAACCTTTTCCAAGCATACAATATTTGGTCCAGTCAATGTTCCTTCGTTATCGAAGTCTAAATATTATGACTAATTTATAGATGATTATTTGAGAAGGGCATTTTTGTATTTTCTAAAAAGTAAATCAAAAGTGTTCAGTCAGTTTAAAGATTTTAAAACCTTGGTAGAAAATCAGACTGGTAGAAAAATAAAATGCTTGAGGATGGATAATGGAGGTGAATTTTGTTCGACGAAGTTTGATAGGTATTGCAAAGACCATGGAATCAAAAGGCATAAAACCACTCCTTACACTCCACAACAAAATGGAGTTGTTGAAAGGATGAAAAAAAAAACGTTGATGGAAAGGGCCAAAAGTATGTTAAGCAATGTTGGTCTAGAGAAAAAATTTTGGGCTGAGGCTATGGCTATAGCATGTTACTTGACTAATCATTCACCTACTTCGGTGCTTGTTGACAAAACACCTTTGGAAACATGGTTTGGTAAAAACCCCTCTTTGAGACACGTTGGAGTATTTGGCTATGAGGCATATGTATATGTGTTGAATGAGAAAAGATATAAATTGGAAAACAAGGTTGTAAAGTGTATCTTCATTGGATATTGCATTGGTGTGAAAGGATAAAAGCTTTGGAATCTACTTACTGAGAATGTATTGTACAGCAGAAGTGTAATCTTTCGTGAGCTGAAATCTTCTTCAATGGATCTACAGTCAGAGATAAAAGGAAAAAAGAGGGATGTAGTTGAAATTCCTCTAACTCCGGATAAGGAGGAACTATGAACTCTTGGTTCCAGACCTATAGATGAGGATAGCTCAAGCAGTTCTAAAATTTTTGAACAAGAAGAAGAACCTCAGCCTTAGCCTGTGAGGAGGTCTACACGTGAGAAGCGGCAACCTGAAAGGTTTGGATATTCTATGTTGGATTCTACTTGTGCCTATTCTTTGATTAGTAGCACTGATGAGCCTAGGACCATGAAAGAGGCTAAATTAATATGTCTGATTTAGATTCCTGGTTGGAAGCCATGAATGAAGAAATGGCGTCATTGTAGAAAAATGAAACCTGGGATTTGGTACCTTTTCCTAAAGGTCGAAAGCCTATTGGGTGCAAATGGGTGTTTAAAATGAAAATCGGTTTGGATGGCAATGTTGATAAGCATAAAGCTAGGTTGGTCGTGAAAGGTTATTCCCAAGTAGAGGGAATTGACTATGGAGAAATATTTTCTCCCATAGCAAAGCTGACATCAATCAGATTTCTATTGTCACTTGCAACAGCGTATGACTTAGAGATTGAGCAGATGGGTGTGAAGACAGTGTTTCTTCATGGAGAATTGACTGAATAAATTTACATGTCCCAACCAGAGCAGTTCATTGAAAAAGGTAAAGAAATTTTGGTTTGCAAATTAAAGAAATCTTTGTATGGCTTAAAACAGTCGCCTAGAATGTGGTACCAAAAGTTTGACAATTATGTGTTGTCTTTGGGATTTGTGAGATCGAAGTCTAATCATTGTGCGTATTTCAAGACTAAAAATGGTCAACTTCTTATTATTTCCCTGTATGTGGATGACATGTTATTCATTTGGAATGGTAAGGGTATGATTTCTAATTTAAAATCTCAGTTGTTAGCACAATTTGAAATGAAAGATTTAGGTGTAGCTAGGTACATTCTGGGGATGGAAATCAGAAGGGATAGAGGAAATAGAAAAATTTGGCTCAGCCAAAGCAAGTATATTAATGTTTTCCTAGAGAGATTTAATATGACAAATTACAAGCAGTTAGTTGTTCCAATGTTGCAGGGAATGAAACTCTTTGTCAAAGATTGTCCAAAATCTCCTATTGAGATGGAGTACATGACCAGAGTGCCTTATGCAAGTGCAGTTGGTAGTTTGATGTATACAATGGTATGTACTAGGCTAGACATTGCCCAAGCAATGGGAGTACTTAGTCAGTTTATGGCTAATCCAAGAAGGCCACATTGGGATGTTGTAAAATGAGTTTTCAAATATTTGAATGGTACCTCCGAGTATGCTTTATGTTATCATGGTCACTCTACTAGATCGCAAAATTTAGTTAACATTCATGGATATGTGGGTTTTGATTGGGTAGGAGACATTGACAGCAAAAGATACACTAGTGGATATGTATTCATGTTATTTGGTGGTGCAGTTAGTTAGATGAGCAAGCAGTAGGCTGTAGTCGCTTTATCTACTATTGAGGCAGAGTACATGGAAGTAACTCATGCCTGCAAGAAATCCATTTGGATCAGACATTTGTGTTCTGATATTGGGTTTAATGTAGGGCAGATTGTTATTTTCTATGATAGTCAAAGTGCTATTTGTTTGGCAAAAAATCCAACTTTCCATGCCATGATGAAACATATTGACGTACAGTATCATTTTGTTCGTGATATGGTGGAGGATGGAAAGGTTAATCTAGAAAAGGTCGATACTCTGGAGAATGTTATTGATGCATTGATGAAGCTTATGATCATAGATAAGTTCAGATGGTGTGCCAGTTTGATGGGCCTTGGGGCCTATGATATTCAGTGACCTCGAGCATTGGAAGGAGCCAGTAAGTTCTTTTCAAGTGGGAGCATGTTCAAAAATGTAACTCAAACTTATTGGCCTGATAATATTCCCACAAGTTGATGTTTAACTCTTCATCAACATGATAGCTTCATTTTGGTGGGACATAGTTCATGGTCTCATCAATGGTCTGAGAGCTCTTCATGAGTTTTGTGTTGTGTTCAATCAACGAGAGATTATCATATCACTGGGACAAAATCCCATGTCTCTCTGACATCCCTATGGAGAGTGTTACCTTGGTGATGTCAAAGGGACAGTGCTCTATCATTGGGACTTGGAATGGAGTCTCCCTGATAGCTCGATGGATTGTTAAGGCTCTTCATCAAAGGGATCATATGTCTTTAGTGGGACTCCAAACAAAGTCTCCTCGATGAGCCAATGGTGTTGGTTAGTGGTGCCCGCCACCCCACAGTGCCTTGGTGGGACACATTTTGTACCTTAGTGGGGGTGCGGGGAATGGTTTGACAGTAGTGACATGGATACCACATAGGCAATAGAGACCATGGTTAATATTATAAGAGTTGTCGGTGTGGCTCTCCCATGTTGGTGGAAGATACAAAGACGTCTCCTCGACATCCCAATGGAATGGAGTAGAAAGTGAAGGGCTCGTATCAAAGTGACATTGAGTGTTTGTAGAGACATGGTCTCATGTATCTTCGACACTCCAGTGACTTAATGACTTGGTGAGCTATATGCATATCGAGGTGACTGGAATAGTTCGAAAGGGCATGGTTTTGGCGAGACACTGAGTATTGACAGTTAAACTGCTCTATGATCATTTATTGTGGAAGTTGTAACGATGATTCCTGGAACGATTGGAAAAATGTATGCAAGTGCTATAGTGCATTATATGTAATTGTAACATAGAGATGATCTAAGATTGATTGAAAGGTTGATAAGGGAAATGTTATGCTGCTAAAATTAAGACTGTGAATTAACACTTGTGGAAGTAGAAGTTCTACAAATTTGTATTTAATTGTTTCTACTATAATACAAAGTGAATATTGCTTGGTGTGTGGGTTTTTCTCTCGTAAGGGATTTCCCACATAAAATTGGTGTTCAATTCTATATGTTGTTTGATTGTCTATTATGTTGCTTATGAATGTGCTTTTTAAATGGAACTGTAATTGTAATTTGGATAAACTATTTGTATTACTCTTCTGGAAATTGGCATTAGACAGGTGTTTCCACACTTAGCTTTCCTTACAATGACATAACATTTATTACCCTTATGGAGAACCTAGATTTTTGAAATTGGTCAATCTAACTGTGTGAAGGGAATTTGTGCTATAATGAACAATTTAAGATTAAATTGAACTACACAAAATTCAATCATAAACTCAATTAAGGCATAATAAATCTAAGAAAAACATAAGATAAAAGCAACTAATCATATGCTAGACTCCTTGTTCCATAATGAAATGGATTTTCCCTTTGATTTTTTTATGTATGCTCAAATTTCCTCAACATAGCATTGCATTATTGGTTGATATGAAAAATGGCTTGGGTTGAGGCCAATTTATAAATTTTTCAATAAATAGATGGATGGTTAGGATTAAAAGATGAGATTAATGGATCATCTTAGTTGATATCCATGGAGATATGAGAGAAGCACAAGTTTTCTCATGTGGTTGGAAGAGATGGGGGGAGAGGGATTAAGGGGAGACAAGTTTTCCCATGTGGATGGTGGAGATGGATGAAATGGAACCTGGGTACTTGGGAGTACCCTTGGAGGAATTAGATTTGGGGGTATGGACAAGGACTTAACCCATGTTGAATGGTACCAAGGCCATGCCACATGCACAAAGGCCCATGTCTTGTGTATAAAATTTCCATACATTTATGTACAAGTGGGTGTGTGCATGATTTGAGAGGGGTTTGAATAGTATTAGGTCAAGTGCAAGTGGGTGGATAATCAATTAAGTGGATTAGTCCACTTAATGAGAAGTAGAGGAAAATAGGTAATAAAATAA
Organism: Sequoia sempervirens; assembly: GCA_007258455.2. Classification (NCBI taxonomy): domain Eukaryota; kingdom Viridiplantae; phylum Streptophyta; class Pinopsida; order Cupressales; family Cupressaceae; genus Sequoia; species Sequoia sempervirens. The sequence goes on from VDFB02000017.1 coordinate 134,428,787, forward strand.
ATAATATATTTATTTTTTAAGTTTTGGGATGAGGATAGAGGCATTTAGATAAATAAATGATTGTAGTTATTTACCTAAGGTAGACTATGGGAGGAAGATGATAAAGTGATTTAGGCTATAAATAGGTGCACATGAATAGTGATGAATAATGGATGAATAGTGATTTTATTAATTAAATAGTAAAATGTTATTTAATCAATAAAGATATGAGAATGGAATAATTAGTTAAATAATAAGGTTTGTATTCAATCAATTATAGAGGAAATAGTTAGGTAATGATAATGTGTCAATTATAGGTGTCTACACTAACTATTATGATATAATTTATGATGTGTAAGATATGTATATGATGTATAAGAGGTTTTAGAGGAATTACTTGTTATTCTAGGTTATTTGACCATGACTATGTTAGTGGATTTTTACTATGGCTCGTGACTTTGACAAATAGCTTTGGAATACGACTTTGTGGTTTCTTGTTTCCAATTTTTTTTTAACACCTAGAATACTGAGAGGGGGGTGAATCAATATTCCTTTAAACCAATTAAACATAAGCCATCCAATTATCAGAATAAATATAACTGTAATGATGAATGAAAGCATGAAGACATCCACAAAATCGCATGACAAATGAACACCAATATTTTTACATGGAAAAACCATGGTGAGGGTTATCTCACAATATATTACATTTGGATATAAGATATTATAGAAAGGCTCGCTACCAAGTGGACTCACTGTCCAAGTGAACTCATTGCCCACAAAGAAAAAGAAGGAACAAAGAAGGGGTGGCTATACAACCTATTTGAACTGATACAATAGTATCTATCATATGTTGGATTACAATTCTAATGAAGTGAAAAATGATCTCCACGCTAATTTGAAACAATACTCTGCTATGTTCACAATCTGCTCAATTCTACATTACACACATGTAGGTGAACCACCATACATGTCATATATCTCTCAACTCTTGCATACAATCTAATATCTCTTCATCATCTTATGCTTCTCATTTCACACACACATCCACACACACCCAAAAACTTTGAAGTTGATCTCCTATATATATCCATATCAAGTGTAACTTCAATTAGGTCAGCCTAATTAGAAGTAACACACATTTAATTAAGCATGTCGTCCTAAAAAAAAATTATCCACACTTTGTGCCTTGATTAAAAATTCAATTTACATCAAGATAGCTCGACATGGACCTAATATAAATCCCACATAAGATAAATTTTCTTTCTTGTCCTCCACAAAACATCAAACGTGTTAGTTCGGCCCAAAAATAGACCTAAATACAAAAACTTCATGTGTACATGCAATTCACCAAACGTGCAACCTCAAAGCTCAATCTTCCTTTGAATTCCCATTCAGTCAATAACTATTAACTTGTCTTCATCATCTCAAAAAAAAATAAGTAGATCCGCAAAGAAATACAAAATCTCCCAAACTGATACACTGTACAAAAAGTAACTGCGATATACAAGGTTGAGCACTTAAATCATTCATATCTTTCAGGAAACTTCACAAAATGTCATAAAATATTAAATATAGCTACATCTGATGATCACAAAACTATATCAAGAATCAAAGACTAATATCTCCACTTGTAGTGGAGTGCGGACCCAAAAAATTGATGCACTAAACCATAAAACTGCCAGAGGAAATACTTAGCCAATTCCCTGATAAGTCATACTTTTCATACCAACTTGCACTATACATATGTCTTCAAAAATTCTTGTAGACACTAAAAATATTCCTAGGCCTACAAACTCTATTTCTCTTCATAAATCTCCCTTTCGTCTTTAATAATTAAATAATCTTAATTATTTAATTATTATCTAATGTCATAATTCTTCAATTAATTAAATAATTTTAATTATTTAATTAATTCATTTTTATCCTTTTATTTCTTCATTTTGATTAATTAAATAAATTTCATTTATTTAATTATGTCACTAATGTCCTTTTCCTCCATAATTAAATAAATAAAATTATCGTCTTTCTACCATAATTAAATAATTATTATTAATTATTTAATTATTCATTATCTTTTTCTTCCACAAATTAAATAAATTTTATTTATTTAATTGTCTACTAATTTGTCATTTTCTTCCTGGGCTTTTGAATTAAATTATTATTTAATCAAAAAGTCAACCTGTCACATGTCTTCTATAATTAAATAATACTTTTATTGTCTAATTATTCACTTTCCCTCCTTAATTAAATAATTTTATAAGTATTTAAAAGTCCTCTAGCAACCTCTTTTTCTGTGCCATCCTCTTTATCCGTTTCAATCTATCTCTTGGCATCTCATTTAACTTTCACCCTTGATTGAATTATTCTATAATTCAATCTCAGTCATTCCTCCTTATCTTTGCCCTAATTTAGCCCTAACCCTATTTCATACTACAACTTTCATTCTTGGCCATTGATTTTCATATTTTACTGGCTTTTAATCTCAGCCCTTCATTCACAATTGTCTTTCTATAAAAGACACCTATCATTATCATTTTGACCTTACGTAGACTACTTTGCGTTCAAGTGCACTTAAGGAGACAAGTACAATCTTCAATATTTTGCTAGATCATTTTCATTAGGCTATTATTGCATACTCAAATTTGAGGGAAATCAAACATAACAAGAAAGATGGAGAAGGACAATGGAGGTGAATCAACCACGGCATATGTAATATTGCTTTATGTTTATGTTTTTATGTTGGATCATGCTTCATTGTTGTTTTAGGGCTTTATGGTTTTAGTTTTGATGATTTATAACCTTAACTTGATTTTACCCTATTCTACATTGGTGAACCCAACATGAACTAACCAAATTTGGAAGAAATTTTTAGAAATTGTGAGTTTTAGGTCTACACCACAACTGTGAGCCCGAACGATCCATTCACCAAAAACCAGAGCACCACAGTCGCTATCTAGAATGCCGCATCTATCCAAAATTTGAGAATCATTTTATTGAATGCATTTTTTGGGTTTTTCTATTGCTTTTCAATTTTTGGTTTTGGTGTTCATCTTCTAACATCATAATTGCATCATATTAGTTTTTGGTTTGGTCAAATTTGGTTGTCGCATCTTCTTTGCCACAATCAACACCTAAAACATCGTAGTCGCTTACTAATTGACTGCATCTGTGTGAGCCACAACTATCATTTATTGCACAACATTTTCCTATTCTTTAGAAGTAGAATCTTTTTAAGATAGGAATTTTTAGTTTGTCTTTTTCATTCGGTAGATTAGGGGTTTTTCTATTACTGATCTCTGGTTTAGAGTGTGTGGCTTAGCTTGGAGTAGACATTTGCATTTGGTTCAAGTCAATTACATTGTGTATGCTCTCTCCTCTCACCTTGAGTGATCTTGGAGATCAAAAACATTGTTCTTGTCTTGCTTTTGTTATACCCCATCAGAGTGGGCCTACCAAAGTGGGATACATCCGTATAGAGAACTCCTTGGTGACCCCAACTGATTTTTCCCTCGATCTAGTATATAAAAGGATAAGGTGAAAGTCGAGTCTGAACTTCCTTGTCTCCCAACTGTTTTGCTTACTAGGAGGTAAGTCCCTAAGTTGCGACTAAAAGAAAAATGAGTTAGAGGCTCGAGTCCCACCCTTTATGATTGACTTTTTATTGGTATCACACTCGGTGCAGGGGATTTGCATCATACCCCAAAAGTTACTCACCATATGGCTCCCTTGAGATGAGACGAAAATCCCCGATGTTGCATAAGTTACTTGTTTATACTTGTAGCTTTCCAGGGAGAGGGTGATTTGGGTTATGATCCTTCCATTCCAAAAGGCCCCTATCTGTCCTCTCTCAAATACAAGAGTTTCAAACAACCCCAAAAGGGTGTCCTTCACTTACATCAATGGAGATTCCAAGTTGTGGACCCAAGGGATGAGCCATTGGCTATTGACGCTAGGATAGACAAGTGTTTTGTGTGTGAATTTTCTTCGATTTGTGTTAAGACCCATGGAAATTGAGGTGAATAACCTTTGAACATACACATTGAGATTAGAAATTTTGACACTTAGACCAGCCAAGACACTATTTTTAGATTGTTTGTTGTGTTTGTCAACAAATTTCATAAAAACCAGATCAAAAACTGGTCAAAATTAGTCAAACTAGGGTAAAACAAGTTTTTCACCACAACTATCACTATTAACCAAAATTTCTTCTCAAAATGCCACATCTGCTAAAAACTAGAACACCACAATTGTTGCTTAGAACATTGCAATCGCTGCTCAGAACATCGCATTTGCTAGTTACTAAAATTTTTAGGGAAATCTAGAACAGTCCTATTTCTGATCAAATCTTGACTATATTCTTGTTATTAGACCACATACCTACAATTCTTAGATATGTGATTCTATTCCATCCATTGTCTCAACTTTGCATTAATTGCATCCATCATAGGTCAAACTTTAGGACTCATTAGATTGCATACCACTTTTGCAAAACTCAAATTAGGAAATTTATCAGACTTAGATCATACCATAGTCTCAAAATCATATTATCTTGACCTTGTCTTTCAAATCAATTTACTCCTTGTCCTTTAGGTTGGGTCTTTAAACTCACAAGTCTATTTTGAGTCCACCTTGTCACTTGTCATCATTTTTAGTCTTTCATCCCTCTTAAGGTCATTGATAATCAGATTCGTCACTTTTGCTATCTTAGTTTGGTTGACAATCATTTTGTAGGTTTACCAAAAAGTGCTTAGTCTTCATATTAGGTCATACTACACCCTTTCATCACAACATCATATTGGCATTATATTAGCAATACTTTAGTCTTAGACATACCATAGATTTTGATCATTGCACGACATTATCCTATCTACATTTTGATTATTGTCACTTTGACTCTTAATCTTAGTTCATCATCGTTTAACATACCTTATATCTTGAAAAATACCAAAAACATAGTCTAGTTGCATTTCCTAGTCTCAATCTAACCTTTTCATTATCATTCATTAGGCTTCATCTCACATTAATCACACTTGCAAGTATTTTTATTGTCCAAACAAGACTATAAAGGAAGAGAAAAGAAATGGATTTCTTCCACGAAGAAGATGATGACCTTTACAACTACACTAGCAACATGAACTTTGGATCCTCTTCAAATTGTTGGGTGAAAATTAAGTAATCAATTTTCGACAGATTACACAACTTGGACTTCATCCACAGCTATGTGAGATGTGAATCTCTCCTCTCAGAAAGGGGAGGCACCCTTCTTACTGCTAAGAGAAACAATAGTAAATCACAAAAGTAATTACACAATGTACACGAAATTCACGGAGTGGGGGGGGTGTGTTACATTCATCCTTCTCTCTTTTTTCAAAGAAGATGTTTACAATGCTTCACGTGTTGGAAGTTCCGAATTCTTGATAACTGGAAACGAACAACTAGCAGTAATGCCAATATCTCTATCTCGTCAAAGCGAAGCGTAGAGATACAGTAATTAACAACAAACAAATAAATTAAAAGGGAAAGCTCACGAAGGCACAAAGTCGTTCCGTAGCTTTATCAATGTTGGATCTGCATAAATGTACCGTTTACTACGTTAGAAGCACAAAGTCTTCTTAGACGTAACAATTCTTCAAACAGCATGAACGATTACAAGCACAAAGTCTTGTAGATCATCCAACCAAAATGTCAACGAGCACGAACGATTACAAGCACAAAGTCTTGTAGATCTTTCGACAAAGTATCCAAGAGAATGAATAATTATAAGCACAAAGTCTTATAGATTATCCAACAAGAACATGCATGAGCATGAATGATTATAAGCGCAAAGTCTTATAGATCACTCAACCAATGATAAACAAAATAACAATGCAATCTAAATAATAGATGTAACACAAAGTTTACATCAACCACTTAGAGTCTTTCAGATTCCTCGAACTAATCACTACCAAATCGAATCAACTTACAAAAGTATCGAATCCAACACAAAGTTTGGCTTGCAATCCTTTCCTTTATTGATTGAATCTCATTCACAAAATATGAACGCAAAGTTTCACAAGTTTGCTTACAAAAGGGCAGCACTTCGTTGCAAAAGGCTAAAAGATAGATTACAATGAAAATCCCTCACATTATATAGAAGAGGGATGAGCAAAATAAGGAAAGAGATTGAGAAAATTCGAGTTAGGTGAGCGATTTTGGAGATCTCACCTAACTTTGACCAAAATCAAAGTGTAATTTGTTTTCAAAATATTACATCTTTGGACTTGGTGTAATTACAATTACAAAAGGACATTCGAAAATGTAGAAATATTTACAAGATGCATAATGGGATGCACCGGAAATGTCTAACACTGGAGAACAGGAAGCTTCTTCATGTTTCTTTGCTTGGGCGCGGAGTCTTCATACTTCTTCCTGGTCTCCTGCATGAACTTTTATTTGGAAGAACCAAGATCAAAGGACATCACCTTCGGGATCACTTGACGAGATCTGGAGAGAAACTGCAAGGATGGTGAATCAACATGCGTAGCAGAAAAAGCAGCATTGGGAAGCGTGAAACGAGCAACTAGGCACGAAAAATGATGTAGGAGCGAAGAAATGGGGTTCGGAATGGAAACAGAGCAAGTTTGAAGAGACTAAGATAAAAACTGCCAAAAATGCAAAGGTGCTAAAATTCAGCTCCATTGCACAAAAAATGACTAAGTCGGGAAAAAGATTGTGAAAAGTGTAAGGGCGCTAAAATTCAGCGCCCTTACATCTCAGGAAAATTGACTTTGATGCAGGGGCGCTAAATTTTAGCGCCCTTGCACTTTTCAGAGTTAGAAAATATTTCGACATGTCAGGGCGCTAAATTTTAGTGCTTCAGCATCTTGAGCACATTATTTTGGAAAACGGATGTAATGGTGAATGAAAACGGCGCTCGAGGTTTGCAAAGTGTTTGTCTGCATAGAGTTGCAATCGAAATTGGAGAATAAAGAGAAAGCAAGGGTAACAACTTACAAAGATGAAACACGAAAAACGCTGGAGAGGGATGTCGAAAAACTCAAAAAACGTATTTGCAGTTTGAAGAAAACTCGCCCAGCATGAAGAGAGGAAGAACTAAAATCATAAACAATGAAAATGGCGAACTAAAACACTTTTAAGTGAGAGAAAATCGAAAACCTAACTCAAGTCGAGCAATAAATTTAGGCACGAAAAGTGGCACGATTGACGAAAAACGCGAAAAAGATGAAGAAACGCGCCAGGGCCAGAAAAAGTTTAAGTGTCAGGAAAAAGTGTAATGGCGCTAAAATTTAGAGCTATTACATTTTGGAAAAAGTCACTTTCATGCAGGGGCGCTAAATTTTAGCGCCCTTGCATTTTCCAGACTTAGCCAATTTTGGCTTCAGGGCAGGAGTGCACTTTTTCAGTGCCACTGCATTTTTCACAATTCGCTAAGTACGAACAGTGAACTTCGCGAAGGAGCTCGTTTCGAAGGTCTTCGCGAGGCGAACATGGGGGAATGCTCGAATTGACTATTCGAGACTTTGGAACGCATTTTGAGGTGGCTTGAAAATCACTTCATTATGCGTACTTGAACTTCACGAATCCTAGGAAACAGACAAGTTTCGTAGGGGGGTTATCCGTGAATCGAGTGCTGCTAGATTCCATGATAACAGCAGGCTCCTGTTGGGGATCTTCCTTCAACCGTTCTTTGAAATGAATGAAGGGAGAAGAACTCCAGAATTCAAGTGCCTTTATCCATTGGGCTTGGAGTCAGGTGACAACGACGAAAAACAAATTTACGAAAACAAGACACAAACTTATGCAAATGCACTTATTGAAAAGGGAAAAACCTACCTAATTAAAACTAGCCACTAATGAGACCTTCTCAAATGAAACCGTTCACAGGTTCAACAAAATAGTTTCCTTTCTTCAGCAGCTTGCAAGGCCTTCCATGATCATTAGCAGCTACATGTAGATGAGGTTGAAGCATTGCTTCATGAAGGAGATGAACAGGTTCAGCTACCTTTGAAAATATTATGGATATATTGCTGCTCCAAAATAAATCATTGAATGCAGGCTGCTCCTATGCATCTACAAATATATCTTTAGCTACATCCTCAAGTTTATCTTCACGCTCAGGTGCAAGTGGAACCTCTGTCTTCCCACTGGCCTCCAACCAAGCAAGATGTCTTATGGGACATTCCCTTGATCGATCAAAGATTGAATGCTTCTTGCCAGTTGCTACCTCAACAACTGATTCATCAACCATGGCAACCTCATGCTGATTGGGATGATCTCCTTCATGTGAATCAAATGAAGATATGATTGCATTGCATACCTCAATATGATGTTCACCATCCTCAGACTTGGGAAAATCTGAATTATTTATAAGAAGGTCCTCACGTGACACAGATGCATTCTTTTCAACTTGACTAAAATCTGCATGCATGTCCATCTTTTCAGATCTCAAGAAAATATTATTTTCATTCACTTGAACTTCAACAAAATGACTTTCATCATTTTGCTCTTCATCAATGGCTTTCTGAGACTGCATAAACCAGAATTGGGAGTCGCCAGCTATGTCTACTTCCTTTTCTCGGAAGAGAACAGCAAGATCACTTGGATCGGAGTCAGGATGGTTCACTGCTCCTTTTACTAATGGTACCTCAAGAGCAAGCCTCTTTGGAGGTGAAGATAACTTGTGTTGATTACCAACAGCATTTGAAATTGACCTCCTTGGTACGTCCTTGCAAGGAACAGAAAACATGCCTTGAGCTAACTGCTTTTTGAGGTCAAATAGCTCATTTTCCAACCTTTGCACCATAGGATCCCTCCTTGTGATGGAAGAAAATAACTCCAAAGAAGAGCTTTCTTCAGATTCATCTGAGTCAATTTTTATTTGCCCAGCAAGAATGAGATCATCTTCAATTTTTGTCGCCAAGGTCTGCACAACTACAAGAGTAGCTGGAGGTGCTCTTCTCAATAGGAAACCAACCTCAGGCACTTGAGCATTTACAAAGAAACATTTCAAGTTCTCAGCTGTAGGTTGAGCAACAGTTGGAATTCTTCGTGTCAACTTGTTGAAGTGAGCAATGAACTCGCGCATGGGCATGTGAGATTCCTTCTTCAACTGGGTGAGCTGAGCCAACAAAGCATGAGCATCTTCAGGAGGCTTGAACCTTTCTTCAAACTTGGCTATGAGAGTTGCCCAGTTTGTGATGGTACTTGGCGCCAAATGATAAAACCAATCTGCAGCAACGCCTTGGAGAGTCTCCACAAACAGCCTTACAGATACATCTTCGTATTCAACACCATGAACCCCACAAGCAATGTAGAAAGCAGCAACGTGCTCGTCAGGATGTTGTCCATCACCAAAAAACTTGGGAAAGTTCTTCCGTGAGCCTTCAGGAAGAGCATGTAGGGGTAGAACTAGGCTCAACGGACCAAAAGCATTTCCCCAAGGACCTTGAGCAGCCATTTACATGTCCTTGGTGAAATCTTGAAAAACTTATAAGAAAATAAATTACAATAGAAAAGGACACATGTATACTTCAAACGAAAGCATGAGGCTTTAGAATGCGTATCGTGTCCCCAGCGGAGTCGCCAAAAAACTGTTGGGTGAAAATTATGTAATCAACTTTCGACAGATTACACAACTTGGACTTCAGCCACAGCTATGTGAGATGTGAATCTCTCCTCTCGGAAAGGGGAGGCGCCCTTCTTACTGCTGGTTGTTAGTTTTTAGTTATCAAGAATTCGGAACTTCCAACACGTGAAACATTGTAAACATCTTCTCTGAAAAAAGAGAGAAGGATGAATGTAACACACCCCCCCCCACTTCGTGACTTTCGTGTACATTGTGTAATTACTTTTGTGATTTACTATTGTTTCTCTTAGCAGTAAGAAGGGTGCCTCCCCTTTCCGAGAGGAGAGATTCACATCTCACATAGCTGTGGCTGAAGTCCAAGTTGTGTAATCTGTCGAAAGTTGATTACATAATTTTCACCCAACACAAATGAAGCACCTAGACCACATAATCTTTTTGAAAAATATAAGACCAAGGAAATAATTGAGGATGAAATACAGGTAGCCTCTCAAGACCCTAATGTGGCATGATTTGTGGATGAGATAGTGGCACTAGACCCTCAAAGATTCTTAGCAAAAATTTTGCATAGTGGAGCAAAACTACCCCATGGCTTTGATGTTAACACACTTCAAGCAAAACCAACACCAAAAAAAGGGACTAAACAAATCCAAGGACATCATACATCTACCTCTAAAGGTTCCATCCCACAAATAAATGTGTTTTATGCCTTTAGGAGGCTCAAAACAAGATTCTACCACAATCCACACGTCCCTATTTGGAACACAATCCATGACACAAAAAACAACACAACCTTTTGGCAATACGTTTAATCCATTTGGAACATCTCATGCCATGGGTGCCTCACCATCAAATCCTTTTAATAAAAATAAGAGGACAAAGTTTCATATTCGTGGACCCAACACACCAATAAACACTTCAAACACCAACATATCACAAGGTCCTAATACAAGTATTCCCCAAAAAACCAACACACAAGGGCCCTTCCATCAATATAGCAACCAAAACACACAAGGTCAAAATACTCCCAACACATTTCAAATGCAATCCAATAGGAACACCTCACACATACCTCAAACCCCATATATCCAAACTCAAACCCCACATATTCAAACTCAAATTCCATATATCCAAAATCAAACACCTCCATACACTCATAACATTCCAAATCAAAACATACCATATACATCTAGAGTCAACACCATCTCATCCAACCAATATATTGGAATGCAAGACACAAACATGGGCCCCTATCACAATGCAGTTGCAAATGTCATGGACATGTCACTCACTCAATATGATGTCTTAGGCAACCAATTTCTCGCCTTACAAAAACAAGTGGAAAACATGCAAGTATTGACCAAAAAGACATACTCAACAAAAGAGTTATGTCTATATCCCTTTGACAGAAGTTTATACATGCCTTTGTTTCCTCACAACTATGTCATGCCAAATTTTCTCAAGCATAGAGGAAAATGAAATCCCATTGAACATGTAAAAGAGTTCCACACAACTTTGATAGACATTACATCTGAACAAACATATCTTATGAGACTATTTCCTAGGAGTCTCGCAAGACAAGCACTAGAATGGTTCACCCATCTACATATAGGCATAAGAACATGGGATGACCTAACCAAAAAATTTATCACTCACTTTGCCTATAACATTGAAAATAGCATTACCATAGCCACATTATGTCACACAAAACAAGAAGAAGGTGATTCATTCATAACATTCTTCCAGCGATGGAGGAGCTTGGCTAGTCGATGTCATGTCGATGTTCCTGAGAAACAAAAGATTGTCATGTTCATAGAAAAATTTATCACATACCTCAAATATCAATTACAAGCCAATTTTTGTACCACACTCGTGGACCTATTGGAAAAAGGCACCATACTTGAGAAGGCCCTTATTGCGAAAGGTGAACTTAATACATACAACAAGACTCAAAATGCCCAAGGTGCCTCAAATGACAAAAGTAAATATTGGGCCCGCAACAAAAATGTCACAAATGACATAGTTTTCAATGCAAAGGAAATACACGTTGGTCCTACCCTCACACTTAAAGGACCTAACACATCAAAAAATCCATCATGTGTCCCTAAACAAACAGAAAATTCCCTTCAAAACACTCAAGAACAAAGACCTTAAAGGAAATGTCCAACAAGATGAAAGTACACTCCCTTAGGGGAACAAATTGAATCAATCCTCAAACAACTCTTGTAGTCTAAGGTTATTTCACTTCCTGAGTAAAAACCTTATGATCTAGGGCAATTCAAACCATCATGGTGGGACAATAATTCCTTCTACGATTACCACTGTATCAAAAGACACTCAACTTCATCATGCAGACTACTTAAGAACATCATACAAGACTTCATTGAAAGTTGTGTCATTGACATCGATAATCAATAGAAGACCTCCAACAATGATCATACATTTTTTAAGAATCCATTACAAGACCATGGGACAAGTAAGGCCTCCAGTCTGGGTACACAGACCAATAAACAAGCTAATTATACCCACGTGGCACATGACTACACTACTATCCATCATATTCGAGTCACAAATTATTATGTTAATACCATTACCATTGTAAACACACAATGAACCAAGGTGACCATACAAGGTGCTCCCCCAAAACAACAACAAAAATATCAATATAACCTACTAGACCATTTGGGGAAAACACCTGCTCAAATATCCATCCTTGAGTTACTTCATATCTCCCCTGAGTACAAATTTGTTTTGGATAAAGCTTTACAAGACATTTTCATTCCAATTGACCTTGATGTCAATCACTTCTAGGAAATGGTGGGGTAATTAGCTTAACACTCACCATGTCACTTTCTCAGACCAAGATTATTCAACCGAAAATACCAATCACAATGACCCCTTGCACCTCGAAGTCTTTGTCTATAAACATAAAGTTAGACAAGTCTTGGTAGATGGTGGAGCAGGATTAAACATTTGCACTCTTAAATTGGTTAAGGCATTGGGATTCTCTAAAGCTTGTGTGCACATGACAAGGAGCATTATTATCAAATCCTATGACGATGAAGAACCCTCCTCCAAGGGTGTTATACCAATACCAATCAGATTTGGGCCTATTGTAATGGAAACCACATTTCAAATCTTGGACCTAGACCTCCAATATAATCTCCTCCTTGGACAACCATGGATCCATGCCATGAAATTTGTTCCATCCACTTATCATCAATACCTAAAGTTTCCCCACAATGGCGAGATTACAATAGTTGGTGATCCTGACCCCTTTCAGTATTACAATAATCTGAGGGGGACTATTGAATTCCAAGTGCTTGTTAATAAGGAAGCTTCATCCTACACTTAGTCACATTACATTGATTCATCTTCGTTGGTCAAATCATCTACTTCATTTACTACACTACGAAACACCAAGGCCCAGGTCTATGACATGGGATGTGGACAGTTCACTCGCAGGCAAAAATGTTAATACTGCTAAGGATGTTCAGACTTCCAACAATGATGTCAAGTTAGCTTCAGAAGGTATGAAAATATATTACCATGCTTGGATTGAAAAATTTTGGGATCCTGATGACACCTATGTCTTTTCCATACATGCTCATGATCCTATTCAGGATCATCCACCTCCATCATATAACTCTTTTACTTCCACTCCATCTCCTAAATCATCATCCTTTTATTTTGACCATCCTGGGTTAGGGTATGTATCCCCTATTGTTGCCTCTGCTAATTCATCTTACCAACTCATTAAGGATTGCAAGCCTCCTTTGACGTTATAGTACCAACAAGGCTAGTCTCAAAGAACCCATTGAGTGCATCACCAATATCTTCCACAAACCATGCACTCCTATCACTTCATCCATCTCATTTGACTCGTCCATCTCGCTCACATCCACCCATCTCATAGACATGGATCAACAAGTCATACTTTAAGACAATAACAAGGATAAAGCTTAAGAATCAAAAGGAGATCTAGCATCAAAAGAAATTATGCCAAAAAATAATGATCAAGACAAGTCCTCTAGTCAAAATCAAAAGCTATTGGACAAATCAAAGATACAAATACAAGTCAAAAATAAAAGACAAAAAGATTTGGTCTCCATTTACACCCCTTCAACAAAAATAGTTTGGGGAATCTATCAAAGTAGAATGTCAAAAGAAGATCTTGTTGATCCAATGTCTCCATCCTCATCACTTTCACTCATGCCATACACTCCACCAAATCTATTCATATATGCGCATCCATCACATCGCTCCACCTCTATTGGTGATGTTTCTTGATGGTCCTTTGATGGTGACCCCTTCATGTACTCTAACTCATTGGTCACCTAAACTCATTTTCAGATGAAGTTTGATGGCCCATGTAGTGTGCATATTTCGGATCATACCATAGCCTCGTTTGTCTGCCACATATATTGCCCTTCATATTTTCCATACACTCCATCCTCCTAGGGGCATTTATCAAAGCAGAACATCAAAAGAAGAGCTTGTTGATCCAACGTCTCCATCCTCATCACTTTCACTCATTCCATACACTCCACCAAATCCAGTCATATTTGCACATCGCTCCACCTCTATTGGTGATGTTTCTCAATGGTGCTTTGATGATGACCCCTTCATGTACTCTAACTCATTGGTCACCTAAACTCCTTTTCGGATGAAGTTTGATGGCCCATGTAGTGTGTGTATTCAAGATCATACCATAGCCTCCTTTGTCTGCCACATCTACCGCCCTTCATATTTGCCACTTGCACTCGTCATTCAAATCAAATCCTTTCACCTACCATTTCCATCTAAATTTGAACCAAATTGGTTGGGTCCCTACATCCTCGTGGCAATCTATGGATCAGGAGCGTATCAACTTTCAACTCTTGAAGGCAAACCATTGTCTAATCATATCAACAGCTTGTACTTGCATAAATTCTACACCTAGCTTCAGAGAGAACCATGTCAAAACTTGAAAAATATAAAAAAAATTAAAAAAATCTAAAAAACTGTCACCTTGATGAAAACCTGGAAAATAGGCATCTTGGTGACACCCAAAAAAATCATAAAAAATTAAGAAAATAGTAAAGAGAAATAATCCGTCCAATAGTGAAAACCACTTCGGTGGCACTTTGGATAAGTACCATGGTGAAAACTTGGAAAACAGGTGTCATGTGTAGTTGATCTTTGCTCCATAATCTACCATTGTTCTATCTGGTTTTTCACCCTGTCATCCATGATAATTTCACCTCTACCACTTTGCACGTCATCCATAACAGCACTTTGTTGTCCTTCCCATAGCTTGGAACGATTGATATTATGCATCTTTTCTCCTTTCATGTACACTCGTAATAAAGCTCATCTCATTCCACCCCTCCTAACTTGGTCTTATACCCGACTAGGGGCAAGTACTTAACCTACGTATTCGATGTATTCTACACTTGTCATTGGAGGTCGTAATATTTGAAAAAGAAAAAAATCAAATATTCCCAAAAAGAAAAATAAAATCATAAAACTTCAAAAAGACAAAAAAAAAAACAAATATTCCCAAAAATCCAAAAAATCCAAACATGTCAAAATCCAAAAACATCCAAATAACCTTCAAAAATCCCAAAATCAGAGTCAAAGTCAGTCATGTCAATTCAAGTCTAGTCGAACTACGATGTCTCTATGCATGGCTATGTAGACAAGGCCATCAGTTGATGAGCCCCCAAGGAACTAGGTCAGTCCTTTAGGGATTTTCGAATAAATTCAATCATGAATCAATCCATAATAAACAAAACAAGGTTAAATTCCAATCAAACTATGAGGTCTCTACACATTGTTACGTAAGCAAGGCCATTAGTCGATGAGCCCCTAAGGCCCTAGGTCAATCCTTTAGGGTTTGTTGAGTTAGTCACAATAAATTAGACATTTACATTAGACACAAATGATCATCAAACAAACCATGATTCAATAGGCAAACTATTCAACTAGTCTTCAAGTCAAATCAATCAAATGTAAAATTAACATCAAAACAATCAATCATGTCATTTTTCTTATACAGGATGTGTCCTTCCTAAAACCAGATATTGTCATAAATCAAACTCTTTCATTTTCCTTATACAGGTGGTTACATGATTGAAACCAAACTTGACGTATTATACAACATGTTTCCTCTCCTAAAACCAGGCATTGTCAAACAATCAACCTGCCAATCAATTAGTCAAACTTGTCAATCCTATCAGCAAACAAACACAAGAAAATGATCTAAATGGATGTTGACTTTGGTGGTCTAATTTGTTTTATCCTTTTATTGATTTGCTTGTGGTCATATTACTAGCAACCTCAAGGATTTCCCATGAAGGATCTAGAGGAGGATGATGTCTAATGACCTATTTTTCTTTTTGATTGTTGCTTGTGGATTGCCTTGACAAATATACTAGGGCAACTTTGTTCCTAGTATGAGTCATGGCATTCCTTGTTTGATCACTATCTATTTTTGCAAGTGGATAACTTTGCACACCTTGGTCTATGTCATACCATGGTGTTTATTGTCCATTTGTCATATTTTTGATGCCCAATGATGATTAAATGCAAAGCCTAGCATCTATCAAGCAAAATATCAATCTTTATTTGTCTTCACTAACTCCATGCTAACATCCATTCTCTCCATGCTAACATTTTCCTCTTGCTAAAATTTACTTTCATCAATCCTTGCATTCATCCACTATCAAATTTGATTATTGAAACAATTTTCAATTTTTTTGAAACTCTTTGAAATTGGAAAAAAATTCCGAGGGGGCATAGGTCTACCCCATTTTTTTCAGCACATTAGGGCATATTTCTAAATTGAATTTCCTTGACATGACGTGATAAACTACATTGTATCAAAGAGGGGTAAAATGTAGACACTAAAAAATGTCCTAAGCCTACGAACACCATTTTTCTTTGTCAATTCCCTGTCTTCCCTAAATAATTAAATAATTTTAATTATTTGATTATTTCCTAAAGTCATATTTCTCATATTAATTAAATAATTTTAATTATTTAATTAATTAATTTCTTTCCTTTCATTTCTTTCTTTTGATTAATTAAATAAATTATATTTATTTAATTACATCACTAATGTCCCCTTCCTCTATAATTAAATAATTATTTATTTATTTAATTATTTAATTATTCTCTTCTTCCATAAATTAAATAAATTTTATTTATTTAATTATTTACTAATTTTTCCTTTTCTTCCACTTTTTAAATTAAAATAGTATTTAATTTAAAAGTCAATTTTTCCTCTTCTTTTATAATTAAATAATTGTTTTAATTATTTAATTATTTATTTTCCCTCCTAGATTAAATAATTTTATAATTATTTAATTTTCTCCAACAACCTCTTTTTTTGTGCCAACCTCTTTATCCTTGTCATTCTTATCTCTTCACATCTCAATTAATTTCCACCCTTGATTGAATTATTTTATAATTTAATCTCATCCATCCTTAACTAAGTCCTATTTTTTCCCTAATTTATCCCTAACCCTATTTCATACTACAACTTTCAATCTTGGTCATTGATTGCCATATCTTGTTGGCTTTTAATCTCAGCCCTTCATTCACAATTGCTTTTCTATAAAAAACACCTATCATTATCATTTTGACCTTACCTAAGCTACTTTGAGTTCAAGTGCACTTAAGGAGACAAGTACAATCTTCAATATTTTGCTATCATTGTCATTAGGCTATTATTGCATACTCAAATCTGAGGGAAATCAAGCATAATGAGCAACATGGAGAAGGACAATGAAGGTGAATCAACCATGGCATAGGTAATATTGCTTTATTTTTATGTTTCTATGCTGGATTGTGCTTCATTGTTGGTTTAGGGATTTATGGTTTTAGTTTTAATGTTTTATTACCTTAACCTTGATTGTACCCTATTCTACATTATCAAAATTTGCAAAATTTTTCTGAGGGGGCATAGGTCTAGATCCTGTTTACACTAGGGCATATTTTGAACTAAATTTTGTTGACACAGCACAATAAAGTGTATTATATCAAAGAGGGGTAAAATGTAGACACTACAAATTTTCCTAGGCCTGTGAACTCTATTTCTCTTCATAAATCCCCCTTTCGTCTTTATAATAAATAATTTTAATTATTTAATATTGTCTAATGTCATAATTCTTCTATTAATTAAATAATTTTAATTATTTAATTAATTCATTTATATCCTTTTTATTTCTTCATTTTGATTAATTAAAAAAAATTGATTTATTTAATTATGTCACTAATGTCCTTTTCCTCCATAATTAAATAGCGAACCAATAGATCAACTATCCAACTAGTCTTCAATCCTAACAAATCAATTGACTAATTATCAATTCTTGTCAAGTCATTGGTCTTATCATTTTGTCCTATTTAGGATGTGTTCTTCCTAAATTGGAGCATTGGTCATTTGTCAACCTTCTCACTTGCCTTATATAGGATATGTCTTTCCTGAACCTAGGCATAGTCATTCAATCAATCTGGTCAATTAATCAATCAATTTTGTTAATTGATCAATCCTATCGGTCACTCAATTTGGTCAATCAAATCTAGTCAAATAATCAATCTTGGTCATTCAATCAATCTTGGTCATTTAATCAATCTTTGTCATTCAATCAATCTGGTCAATCAATCAATCAATCGGTCAACCCTATCAATCAATCAACATCATTCAATTACTCAAACTCATCAACAACATCAACCACATTATCAAATAAACTCCAGAAACTAATCTAAATGGTTGTTGACTTTGTTGATCTAGTCGATCTTATCTTTTTTATTGGTCTTTGGTCATGTTACTAGCTACCTCGAGGATGTCCCTCAAAGGATTTAGAGGGGCAATGATGGATCATGATCTCTTTTCTTTCAATTGTTGCTTGTAGTTTGTCTTGACAAAAAGACTGGGGAAATTGGGTCCTTAGTATGAGTCATGGCATTCCTTTTTTGTTGGGTGTTTGCTTTCGCAAACTTGGTAACATTGTACACCTTGGTCTATGTCATACCATGGTGTTTGTAGTCCATTTGCTATAATTTTTCTGCCCAATGATGATAAACATGCAAGTTGATGTTTATTAAGCAAGAATGTCCATCCCTTGTCATTTGACTAACTCCATGCTAATATTTGTCTTCTTCATGCTAACATACATCTCCTTTGCACTTTCACCTCTTCTATCCACCATCATTCTAATGGCATCCTATGGCACACAAAAATATCCTACATTCATAATCATGTTAGAAGCATATAGGCATCATAATGCATCATAGGCATCATCATAAACATGTTAGGTCATCCATATTGCATCTAAAAAATACAAAAAAATAGATAGTATCATCATGCATACATGCATACATACATGTATCCATATAAGCATTACATATTAGGTCATGATCACATAATATCATATTGCATTCATATCGCATTGCATACATTTTCATACATGATCATCACATATCCATATCATTGCATTTACATAAATCATACACACATCCATGTCATAACATTTGCATACATAATCATATTGCATCGCATCATTTAACATCCATAACATCATAAGCCATACATCACATGTGCATCCACATAAACGTCATAATCATATAGAATCATCATACATATAGAAAAGGATATCATGTGCATCATCCATACATCATAAAATAGAGAAGCATACATGAGCATAAAATATAAACCATCATCCATAATACATCAGAACATATAGAAATGCATGACGATGTAGAATCCTCTCATAAGTGCATAACATCCTAGCATCATAATCCATAGAAACATGCATAAGAAGTAACACATCACATAATCGCCACCAAAATCATTCATCTCGCATATATATACCAAAAAATGATAAGTGTCATAGTACAACATCAAAATGATCTCAAAAATGGAGCTCGCAAGCTCAGCCAATATATATATACACATACACATACACATACACATACACATACACATACATATATATACATATACATATACATACATACATACATATATATATATATATGTATGTATATATATATATATGTATATGCATATGTTTATGTATATGTATATGTATATCTATATCTATATCTATATATAGATATACATATACATATACATATGCATATACATATACATATACATATACATATATACATATATGTATGTATGTATATGTATAGATATATATACATATACATACATACATATATATATATGTATATGATATGTATATAGATATATATATACATACATATGCATATGTATAGATATATATATATATATATACATATACATATATATACATATACATATATATACATATATATGTATATATATGTATATGTATATGTATATTATATGTATATATAGATATGTATACATATACATTTATACATATACATATACATATATATACATATATACATGTATATATGTATATATATGCATATATGTATATATACATATATACATGTATATGTATGTATATGTATATGCACATATGTATATATATGTATATGTACATATGTGTATATATGTACATATGTACATATATGTACATATATGTATATATATGTATATGTATATGTACATATGTATATATATGTATACATATATACATATATATACATATACATATATATATGTACATATGTACGTATATGCATATGCATACATATACATATATATACATACATATGTATATGTATATGTATATGTATATATGTATGTATATATATGTATATATATGTATATATTTGTCAGTGTCTCAAGGAATTATAAAATAAATTACCCAGTGCTCTCCATGTCTCCTAATGGGGAAGGACCTATGGAGGGTGCCCTGTCATACTATGACTAGTGTGATCCTGATGACCTGTGAGCCGATCTTGATGGCCTCTAGTAGGGAGATAACTACTGAGACACCCCAACACTACCTTGTGACCATCTAGAATGAGATCTACTCTGCGATCTACACTCAATCTCTGAGAAGTTGGACTCTCGGTGCTCTTGGGGTACCTCCCTCTCGTAGCAATCCCTATAATGTCGCTCAATTGAAATAGCCCTCTTGAGCTCTCGTAAGATATTCACAATCAAGCCACAACCTCTACTCATGAAATCAATCAAAATCTACTCTGCACAAACTGCCCTACTAATAGCCATATCTCTCTTAGCCTGTAGCTGGTGTATATTGCTCTATGTCACTTGCAATTGTGCCTAGAGCTATGCAACCTAATCATCCACTAGTCAATCCTCCCCTCCACATCCATTCTCTCTAGGATCGAGATCTCCTAAATAGTCTCTCCTCCAAAATAGCCCTCTCCCTCTCCTCCTCCTCCCAATCTAGCATCTCCTCATCTTAGCCAATCTCTCCCACATCGACGTCTATGTCGATGTCCACTACTACCTACTCACACTCTAGTTGTCTCTCCTCCTAGTGAGGAGGTGCATATGCCTGAATCTCTCCCATCGCAACCTCTGCTCTGGCCTCTCCCTCTTGGAAAGGGTCATCTGGTACCTATCTACCCCCATCTCTCCTCAGTGGATGAGGTAGATGAGGTGGTCTCTCGTCCAGGCTACCTCTCCCATCTTGGCCTCTCTTGTCTCCTCAGCCCCTCACTCAAATCAAAATGCACAAATGACTATTTTTGGAAACCCTAGGCTCATTTATACCTTCCTAAAGTGGGATTTTGTAAACCTTCATAACTAGCAATGTAAAATGTTGAGGTCTACATCATTTTTTGATGTCCTGATGATCCCAAATTTATTCCTTTTGCTATCAATGTCATTAAATTAGTGTGTCAAAATAATTTTTCAAAAAAATTCAAAAAAATTTAAAATTTTTGAGGGGGCATGGGTCTATCCCACCTTCTCTGGGGCATGCCAGGGCATGGTCTGAATTGTATTTTCCTAGTTATTCTTTAACACAATGCTCAGAATCATATTATGTCAAAGAGGGGCAAAATGTAGACACTGAAAAATGTCCTAGGTCTGCGAACAACATTTTTTCCATGTCAATCTCTCATCTCCCTATCATAATTAAGTAATTTTAATTATTTAATTATTTTACCACATTACTCTATTAATTAAATAATTTTTAATTATTTAATTAATTCGCATTCCCTTGCTTTATTCTTCTTTTTTATTGATTGAATACATTACTATTTAATTGTGTCGGTAACATTCTCTTGCTTTCTATAATTAAATAAATTATTATTTATTTAATTATTCGCTTTGTCATTCGTCTATAGTTAAATAATTATTTTTAATTATTTATCTTCTTCATCCTTCTATAGTTAAATAATTATTGAAATTATTTAACTCTCTTACCACTCTTTCACTATTAAATAATTAATCTAATTTAATTATTTAATCCCTTTTTCCATTGCCTCTATATTTAATTTAATGGTTGCATAATCATTTTAAATTAAATAATAATTTCCCTTTCTCTCATAAATAAATAATATTTTATTATTATTTATTCCTCCACATCTTTTACCAAATTAAATAATGTGGTCAAAGGTTCCTCTCACTACCTTCCCTCCACTTTCTCATTTCAAATCTAGACCTTTGATTGCTTCTCGTCTTCAAAGAATCTTGACTGTTCCTTCATAGTCGTCCCTAGCCTACTACTTTGTGGTGCATGAATCCTCAACCATTGATCTTGGCATCTTCTAGAACTTTGATCTCATTCATCCGTTCGAGAAGCTTTTCTATAAAAGAAGGATTTCTCCTCCATTTTGATTTTACAACCACATTCTCCAACATTCATGCTACCATATCATTATCACTTGCAAGTATTTGTGCAACAAAACTGAGGGAAAGTTTATAAAAGCATATTTGAGGAGAAGCAAGGAAGATGAACCAACTTTGATAGGGGAATTTGTTATTTCTTTTGATGTTTACTTGATTTCTTCTATCATTTGTGCTTTCTTGTTTTGGATTTGGATTTTGGTTTAGATTTGAAGTAGAGTGATTGCTACTTGATCTTTACCCCCTTTGATTTGAATCTCCATATCCTTACATGTATATCATAAATATACATAATCATCTATAATCATCACCCATATATCATATATAATATCATATATCAAAATTCTTGGAGAATAAAGGTATATTTTCAAGCGATTCAAATCAAAACATCAACAGTAGATCATGTAGATCAATATATTTTTGAGGTACATATTTGATTTGAGAGAATGTTCATTTCATACTTTGTAGTTCATGTTGCTTATGCTCAACAATTTGTCTCTTTATATGCAGGTTCTTCAACCCCATTTCCATGAGTATTCTCACATTCTCTCAATTGCTCAATTTTTGAAGGTATTATTGTTTAATTTATAGTTGATTGCTTCAAAAAATATGAATCCTCTTATAATTTCAAGAAATATAACTCTTAAGTAGAAAATAATGCATTTTGATCTTTCTTGAAGGAGCATGATAATCATTAACAATTAACAACTACTCATACACCACAATTGACTACCCAAAAAGAGCACCCCAAATGATCAGGTGACTTGGGCAATGAGGTGAAACTTATTGTAGTATTCACCTGCCTACCTCGATGTTTCCACGCTTCCCATCCGTCAAAATAACCCAAAATTTGACAATTTTCCATTATTTGCTCTTACAACACTTTCAAAACTACCCTAGATTAGTGCACTCTGGAATCATGGGGGGGCTTGGGTGAAAAAGGAGGCCTTTCATAGCATTGTACTTCCCACCTTGATGTGTTGGTATAGTTTTTTTCACTCCATTATGCACAAAACAAAAAAAAATGCTTCTTTCCATTTTTGAACTACTTTCCACTGACAACTTTTGCAAGAATGCATTTGACACTGAAATACACAAATGGTATTGATTTGACCCAAACTAAGAGAGGTTGTTTCGAAGGGACTCAATATCGACCTATAGGTGTAGACAAATCCTTCCTACATGCCACAAGCTTCCAGAACAACTTTGTCAAAGTTTGACAATTTTTGGCTTTTAGGGCTCTTAAGAGACTACCCCAGAAAGAGCACCCCAAAATGATCGTGTGACTTGGGAAATGAATTCAGACCTTACCTAGTATTTACCTACCTAACTCAATGTGTCCACACTTCCCATTCATCAAAATTACTATATATTTTACAAAATTTGTATTTTTTGCTCTTAAGGATCTTAAGAGACTACCCCGGAAAGAGCACCCTAGAATGATTTGGTGACTTGGGAAATGAATTCAAACCTTCCCTAGTATTTACCTACCTACCTCGACGTTTCCATGCTTCCCATTCATCAAAATTACTATAAATTTTACAAATTTTGCATTTTTTTCTCTTGAGGCTCTTAAGAGACTACCCCATAAAGAGCACCCCAGGATGATTAGGTGACTTAGGAAATGAGGTAAAACCTTCCCTAGTATTTACTTGCCTACCTCAACATTTCCATGCTACCCATCCATCAAAATAACCCAAAACTTGACAATTTTCCATTATTTTCTCTTACGGCACTTTCAAGACTACCCCAAATTAGTGCACTCTGGAATCACGAGGGGGATTGGGCGAAAAAAGGATGCCTTTCATAGCATTGGAATTCCCACCTTGACATGTTGGTATAGTTGGTTTTTCTCCATTATCCACAAAACAAAAAATATGCTTCTTTCCATTTTTGCACTACTTTCCACTAACAACTTTTGCAAGAATGCATTTTACACTAGAACACACAAATAGTGTTGAGTTGACCCAAACTGAGAGAGGTTATTTTGAAGGGACTTTATATCCACTTGTAGGTGTGGTAAAATTATTCCTACATGCCATGAGCTCCTAGAACGACTTTGTCAAAGTTTGACAGCTTTTGGCTTTTAGGGCTCTTAAGAGACTACCCCAGAAAGAGCACCCCAGAACAATCGAGTGACTTGGGAAATGAATACAAACCTTCCCTATTATTTACGTACCTACGTCAATGTTTCAATGCTTCCCATTCATCAAAATTATTATAAATTTTACAAATTCTGCATTTTTTGCTTGTAAGGCTCTTAAGAGACTACCCCAGAAAGAGCACCCCAAGATGATCGGGTGACTTGGGAAATGAGGTAAGATCTTCCCTAGTATTTACCTACCTACCTCGACATTTACACACTACCCATTCATTGAAATAACTCGAAACTTGACAATTTTCCATTATTTTCTCTTACGACACTTTCAAGACTACCCTGGATTAGTGCACTTCGGAAACACGGGGGGGCTTGGGAAACAAAAGGAGGCCTTTAATAGTGTTGGAATTCCCACCTTGATGTGTTAGTACAATTGGTTTCACTCCATTATGCACAAAAACAAAATGCTTCTTTCAATTTTTTTCACTGTTTTCCACTAACAAATTTTGCAAAAATGCATTTGACACTGGAACACACAAACAATGTTGAGTTGACCCAAACTAAGAGAGATTGGTTTGAAGGGACTCAATATCCACCTGTGGGTGCAGACAAAGCATTCCTATGTGCCACAAGCTCCCGAAATGACTTCATCAAAGTTTGGCAATTTTTGGTTTTTAGGGCTCTTAAGAGACTACCCCAGAAAGAGCACCTCAAAATAATCGCGTGACTTGGGAAACAAGAAGAGCCTTCCCTAGTATTTACATATTTTCATTGACATTTCCATGCTGCCCCTTTATCAAAATTACCAAAAAAATATTATACTTTTTGTTTTTCAATATTCATGTTTAATTTTAACCATTGTTGAGTCGATGATTTGAGATGTGCATTATGGAGCAAGGATGTTAGGGACACATATTAGTTGTGTATCTATGATATATTGATAGAAAGATGCATCAATGTATTGATCACATGAGGTCAATGATAAAATTATATGGGATTATTAGTTGTATTGATGATTATGATAGTTAAAAATGACATGTGATGTATTTGTACATGAGGACATGAAAAAAATAATATATGAGTTTATTGGTTATATTGATGGTAGAATGTATGTTGTG
The DNA here is from genome assembly GCA_007258455.2 of Sequoia sempervirens. NCBI lineage: Eukaryota > Viridiplantae > Streptophyta > Pinopsida > Cupressales > Cupressaceae > Sequoia > Sequoia sempervirens. Next base: position 134,454,319 of record VDFB02000017.1, read on the forward strand.
TTATGATGATTATGAATGTTATGTGTATGTTGAAAAATTTCACATGTTTGTGTAATCATGAATGTCACGTGTATATATTTTCACATAAAAAATCACTCACACATTCGTACATTGGTTCATGTTGGCACCTACTTAATAGTGAAGCAATGGTGAAGATTTTGCACTTGTCTTTTAGATAAAATGCTCTCTCATCAGTCCTTAGGATAGTAGCAATCTTTTAAATTCATTTTCATGATTGTCTGACTACTTTTTCATAGCTATAGGTGGGAAAGGAATCTCACACAACCAAATTAAAAATAGGGGTGATTCTCAAATCATAATCAACAAAGTTGAAAAATATAATGGAGACAATCCTTAATAAAAAAACTTCTCCAAGGCTTCCCAAAGATAAAATTGCAACATAAAAGAAAATAAACCAACAAAATACCAAATGCATTGGTAAATGAGGCAATAGCTAGAGCAACATATGGAGGTAATCAAATATTTGAAAATCCTATTACTCTTCCTCTTTGTTGGTACCCCTATGAAACTTTTCCTATAGTCACATTGGTAGTCTTAGCTCAAGTCATTCCTATTATGTTGTTAATATCTACTAAGTTCTTCAATCAAGTTACAAACATGTCCAGTCATGGTTCAGTATTTCAACTAATAGCTCTTGCAAATCGATCGAGGTTGCACTATACCGAGTGAAAGATAAAGAAGTTCCATACTAATAGAGGCTCAAGATTTGAGTCGCAAGTGATGACCAAAAGTGCGATCAACAAGCAAAGTTTATGTATAATGAAAAACACAACTTTAGGCTGGCAATAGATGTAACTAGCAAGAAAGGGAAACAAAACACCAAAAATAAATTTGTTCTTTAATGTATCTTCGCCATGGTAAAGTTGAGACTCTAGTGGTAGTTGAGAAGAAAAATCATGCTAATTATGAAAGGAGTTAGAGACAAGGAATAAATCAAGTTTTTCGAATGACAACACCAACACAAAGTCACAATTTTCCAATGGTATCATAGATAAGGAATTTTCCAATGGTATCATAGAAAAGGAAGTAGTAGCATAGATAAGGAAGTGAACATGTCTAAAAAATATAATAGCATAGACAAGGAAGTGAATTGTTTGAAAAAAATGCCTCAAAGAAATTTGGTATCATGGTGATGCAATGCCATGTTTAAAAATTTGTCATATATCACATCTAGTTATTAGTTATGCAGTGTGAAGTAATGCTTTGAGTTTAAAAGATGTGCAATGCAATGTAATCAGCGATATGAATAAAAACTACAAAATTTTCTTACTAATTTTTTAAGGCAATGTAATGTAATATTGTTTACTGATAAATAAAAAAGTGATATGAAAAGGTAAAAGACAATAAGTGAATCGTTGGCAGAGATATGAAAAGGTAAAAAACATGCCATAATTGTTATCATTCTTCCAATTGAATAATCACAAACCACCTTTCTTTTTTATTTGGCTATGGTTAGTATAAGATTTACCTTCTCAACAAACATTATATAGTGCTTCTCATACCATTTTGCATTAATTTTAGCTTCTTTTGAAAAAAATCAACTTCCCACTTCATTATAGGAGTTCAAAAAACTAAACAATGTAAAATGTAAATTCATTCAAGAGATCTTTAAATCATTTGTATTCTCAAATTGAGTGTTCAATGTGCAACTAGAATGCCAAATTTTACCTAGAGCTTCCACATAACCACTATGAGCTCAACATTCAAAAAATGGTGATAAATTTTGGTGATAACATTAGATAAATGGTCATAAATTTGGTGAAGTTACCAAAGGAAACCAAATTTAACACTAACATAGATGGATTACCAATTGTAATTCATAATTTCTATTAAAATGCAATTTCATTAATCCATAACATGTTATTGATCATAAATTTAAACCATTCTAAAATAATTATACATTCCAATTTTAAGTTTCATAGTAGAAAGGCATGCACACGAAGAACAAATTAGATCAAATATCAATTCTTATACATTAAAATATAGAATAATTACATGTTTGTGCATATAAAAAATTGGCATATATGCCTACTCAAAACAAGTTTTACAAAATGTGGCATATATGCCATCTCAAGATCTATCAATCCCTAAATGTATCAATCTCTATCAAATCTTAATTCTGTGTTGGATCATCAAAATCAAGCCTCCTTGAAGAACTTGGTGGCTCTGAAGTTTCCTTCCAATAACAATTCAAACCACAAATTAGATTAATTATGTGAATGGTTGACAAGATAGACTACTAAATAGAAACTTATATACTATAATTTAGAAATTATCAATTTAACATCAAAATCACTATATTGAACTATATTATATCAAAAATGCAATTCTTGTTTACTTCAAGTCTTACTCTTTTTTTGCAAGAATTTTTGCATATGATTATCCCTTAGGATGATCAAGAGTCCTCATACAACAAAATGGTCCCAGATTCGTCACATTGCTGAATCGAGCAGAGGACTATAGCAGGTAAAATAAAATTGATAAAAAATTAATATATAATTTTTGACAAATAATCATATTTACTAAACATATATCTACTCCTATCTAAATGTTTATATTTGCAATATAAAATAAACACATACATGTTGTGATGCTTGTACACTTGTTGTAGATGGGCTCATGATGAATGGACTAGCTAAGATAGTTTCTTATATAAAAAATCACAAGAATGTAACACATTTTAAATGCACATGTACATATAATCATAATGTCGAGAGTTAAAAAAAACATATACCTGTTGTGATGTTTCTTCCAATGTGTCAGCAACAGTCAACATGGCTATAAAAGTACCAAGTTGTTGCGACAGTAATACATTAGACTATCAATCTATGTACATGTATTTAAACATAATAGATTTCAAAAATTAACATCTAAATAACAATTTAAATGATGGCATATACTGAGTCTCTAGGCCAAATGAAATGGTTGATTGAGTAGCCTCCTGGACTTGTGAAATTTGATCCTTTTTCAACAATTGTTGAAGATTCTGGCACATAAACAAATATTGGTAATAATATCTCTTATAAAATATGAGAGAAAAGATAAAATGCACTATGAAATTACTTTAAGTCTTACTGGTGCTTCCACATCATCTCTTCCACCCGATGTCTCTCCTAGAAATGCTACACTTTGTGCTCTCTCGTCTCCTACATCTGACATTCATGGAACTCATAGTTGGATGTGTCCATTTGAGCCTTCTAAGTGGACTATTGAAGAGGACCCAAACATACATTGTGGCACATAATACAGTAATGGGGCACAAAAATATGTGTTGAAGAGGAGGGTATACTAGTAGCAACTAATGTAATAGGTGCATCACCATCATGATGGGATGCACCATCATGTGGTTGCACAACATGTGAGCTCTATGTGATCAAATGGTCACTCAATGCATGTATGGCCAAAATACTCTAACTGCCTGCATCTACAACAATCTTTGGGTAAGTTATTGGATTTGGGGAAGCAATAGGCAAAGCAAGAAGAAGTGGGGTTACTTGATGTGCCCTGGGTCTATCTTGAAGCATTCCTCTACCCATACCTTGGAAATCTCGCTTATCAAAGTAGTTGACATGCTTACCTAGGACAAACTCAGCATATAGTTTTTTGTAGAAAATATTGTGGGACATCAAGATTGTTGTTGGGTGGTTTATCAAAGACCATCCACCAATGTTTCCAAAAATTATCTAGAATACCTTGATGTGTGCACCATTTAATCAAAAATTTAGGCTTGTGCACATCTACGAGTTGTCCAGTTTTGGGATTGATAAATAGCTAGGCTAATTGGGCTTTTGTAATTTCAAGTTCCCTCACTTAATCATATGATAAACCATTGGCATAATATTTCCTTTGGGACTCTCACCACTCTACAAACCTATTATACTGGTTTGTAAGAGTTTCAACATTGGAAATGATTATTTCTAATGTGGTTTTCATATTAAAGAGCTTAGGGAGTGTCTCATATATCCAACATGTTTATCAATTGATTTAAATTCATATGGATAGATTCATGGATAGTGGGTACATTTTATAATGGAGAAATTGGTGGTGGAGGAGGATTTGGCTAGGCAGTGTTTTCATCTTGACCAAGGTTAGGTCTCTCAGCCATTGTTAAGCCTGTTTGATGATAAATTTTTAAAAAATTAACAATCATTTTAATGCAAGCTATTATGCATATTCAAAAACCTATTTTTGACTAAAATTCTTAAAAAATAATGCAAAACTAAAAAAAATTAAAAAAAACATTAAAATTCATACCTACTTGTGACTTGTGGGTGATTTAAGCAAAAAAATCCAAGGGAAAACAAAACTCTGAATCTATGTGTTGCTCCAAAGAACGCAACAATGAAAAATCCAAGTGAAAATGACTCTCGAGTTTTTCTTTCTTTGATTTAATACATAGGAAACGAATATCCATTTAGTTTAAGTTATTTTGTTTAAGTTGGTCGGTTCCTACCCAGACTGACTTATATGAGGGTTTTTATATTATAAATATATATATAATTATATTATAAAATGACATATATATTATTATATATATTATATTACAATATAATATAATATATTGTATTATAATATTTAATATATTATAGTACAATATATTATATTATATAATATGATATTATATAACATAATACATATATATTATATTATAATATAATATTATATATCAATTATCGCTTTGCACCAGAAGGATGCCCAGGACTCCCTCCCTCCTGTCCGCTGCCTGCAAGGATTTCAGTGGCTTCAATCTATCTTCTTCCTCCCATGATGTGCATCCTTCCTATCTTGGATTATCTGTGGGGGCCAAGGTTGATGGAAAAAAAAACTTCAAGGTAGCATTAAACCGTGATGCCCTAGGTTTGCTTGGTCGATGAAATGTTGATCCACAACCAGGGCTTGACTCTAACCCGCCCTTCCCATGGCAATGTAAATCAAAGGCTTCCTTTCTTTGTGGATCATTCACCAACTGCCCCTGAGATTTTCTTGGATAAATTCATCAGTGACAAAGAGGTTTTCTTACAAGCCCATGCCCTTGTCTGCAGATTTATGAAGATATGGCCAAAATTAGGTGATCTTCATTCTTGGATATGTTTGAACTAGAAAGAATATCTGTAGGAAGAAGTAAGCATTTACCCCTAAGCTAAGGGGTATTTTATATTGGAATTTGATACTATAGAAGATAAATAAATGATACTAAAAATTGGTCCATGATTCTTCCAAGGAGATTTCCTATTCATGAAACCCTGGTTTCCTTCATTTGATCCTCAAAAAGTTATTTTCTTCTACTTTTTTGTGGGTTCGTTTACCTTATCTTCCCTTACAATTTTGGGAAATTGATTGTCTAAAGTTGATTGGAAATGAGTTGGGAAAATACCATTACATTTCAAAGGAAACAATCAATTATGAGAACTCGAACTTTGCTCGCCTATGCGTGGAAATGGAAGTTTCAAAAGGTCTTCCAACAGAGATTTTTCTTAAAATTGGCAACGGGCGTTGGTTCCAACAAAATAGATTATGAAAAGATTTCCTTTCGATGTAGAAATGTTTCACAACTGATCATGTGACTACACAATGTGGTAAAGGTCGGGCTAAGGCTACCCCCATCTGCAATCCATCTTGGTGGGATGGGGTGGAGTCTCGTCATTATGTTATTCATCCTTCTGAACAGGAAGCTATTGCATCTTCTCCAATGCACCAAGAAAAGGCTCCAATGTTGCCTCAACCCGCTCCAGTGTATGTCCAAAATCTTCAAGAGAACATAACTGTTAAGAAACCATCCCCATTGCAGCACAAGCACGCTGAAATCTCCTCATTATCTTGGGTTACTCCAACAAATAGTGTCACCAATGTAAAATTGAATGTGGCAAACAATAATAATGAAATAAAACAAGAATGGACAGAGGTGAAGTGCAAAAATACATCTACTTTAAAAGAAAAGCATCCAATGACATTAAGGTCCTCTAAAAATGCATAAAATCTGAATTTGTAATGTCCTAAAAATTTGTAATTGAGTTTTTCAAAGCAATAGAAAGAGTGTTATCCTCTAATAGTGATTTGAGAAAAAAAATATATATATATATATATATTAATATAATAATATTATAAAATGATATAATATAATATATAAAATGACTCTTGGCCTTTTTTATTTAACACACAGGAAACGAATATCCATTTTCTGACAGATATCTATTTAGTTTTAGATTATTATTTTTTAATTTGCTCGAGTCTGCCCGGTATAATAAGAGGGTTTTTATATTTATAATATATATATGTATATATTATATTGTAATATCATATTATAATATAATATATATATTATATTGTAATACCATATTATAATATAATATATATATTATATTGTAATACCATATTATAATATAATATATATATTATGATATTATGATATGATATATATATATTTGATCAGTAAATAGTCGCAGGGGGTAGCACCCATTATATTAATTATCAAAAAAAGGTTGCATAGAATTCTTTGACATGATCCCAACCCATTACACTCATCTTGCACAATTCACATCAAACCCCAACCACCCTTTCTATAGACACTAGTCCTATGGACATTCTATACAATAACTCATTGCCATTACTCGACCTGACTGTAAACCTACCATTTTGACGGTAACCTTTACCAAGCACCATAGATTACAAAAATGGTGTACCATTGGGAACTCCACATATCTACTTACAAAAATAGACAAAAAGACCAAGATTTTACTACCAGTAGTCCAGGGCTATTCATCTTCTTCCTCGTGTATCCTCCTCATAGCAAGTACGCTTGCAACCACCGGGCACTCGCTACCACAGGCATGGTGAGCCAAAATGTTTTCCTTCACTTCTACATCTTTGTAGTCTTCTTTCACCCATTCCTCACCCTCACCCAACTCCCAATCAATTTTGTCCTCTACATCTTCTAGCACCACCCCCTCCTCATCTGCAAACTTATTCATCCAACCCAAACTAGCAACCTGAGCAATGTGTCTTCCGCATTAGAAAGGTGATGCCATAGTCCATATCTCCCCAACACCTCTCCAAGGTTTTTGGTTCCAATGTGGTGACGACCAAAAACTTCTTCACCTCAGCCCTGTGACCCAGAGACATGTAGAAATTTTGGGGTAGTGGAATTAGGAGGTTGGCATCCACATTGTTGAGGGCTTCATTGATTTCATCCAGGAAAGCATGTTGAAATACCTTTTGGCACAATAATTTTTCCTTCTCCTTGCTCACCCCCATATATAGAAGAACAGCCAAAAACATTGCAGCAATATCCAAGTTGACCCTGAAATGATGGAAGGCAATTAGAAATTCCTTCCCTAGCACCTTCTTCACCATCTCCAGAATCAGTGGGTGACCCAAAGCCATGATCGACTTTAGCCTTTTGTTTGTAACCTCCCCATGAAAGGACATCTACTGCTTTGTGGAGATGAAGCAAATTGGCATTTCTATCGCTTGATTAGACGTCCTTTGCAATTTTTTAGATCTATGAACAACTTGAAATGATTACTATCTGGTACTTCCAGCCAGCCAACGTACATCGTCACATGTGATCAGGCCAAAACCTCCCTTTATTCGTTTCACCAAACCACCTATTGTGCCAACCATATTTGAAAAGTGAGATCACATTTAACAAATTTAGATATGCACTTTTCAAGTGAGTGAGAATGTGTAGACAATAAGGATCACTGGGTATGGTAGCTCCCACTCCAAAGCTACTTGGAAAGATCAATGTGTCATTGGTGTTCCAATATTGTCGCCTTAATTGCCACACCATCCACTAGCTCATCTAATCCTAGAATACGTGGCTCAATTTTAGAGGCTCGACCACACCACCAACTAAAAACTTGCAATCATTTCTGGATCACACCTCGCATGTCTCAGTGTTCCCAAGGCTTGCATAACATTGATGACCCTTGTCCCATCCAACATCTCACCTTGTCCAATGTAGCATCCCCCTTAGTTTTGTGCCCTTTCTGCCACTGCCTTAGCCAGCCCATTAGCCACGTCATTACCCTCTTTGTATATGTGGTTGACCCTATATGACTCAAATTTATCTAATAACTGTATGATGGGTTGAATTCGATGATTCAGCTTCCAATTCGATGTGTTATTGAGGCAAATAGAATTGATTGTAATGAGGAAGTCCCCTTTTAGATGGATGTGATTAGCCCCAATCTCCAACCCTAATTGAAGGCCAATCAAAGCGGCTCTGAATTCTGCCTCATTATTGGTACAAGTCCTAAGATAGATGGATTTGTAAGCAATTATTTTTCCTTGATTATCCCTTGCTACACACCTTGTCCCACTTGACCCAGGATTACCCTTTGAAGCCCCATCAAAATTGGCTTTAATCCACCCGTCCTCTGAGGCCTCCCATTTCATGTCCTTCCTCCTCTTGAATGTTTGGTCGTCTACACCCATCTTGCACAAAAGGGGAGGTTTCAATCATGTGAATGCCTTTATTATCTTGTCATCCTAGTTTGAGAAGACCCTTTCCATGGTTGACTTGGCTCAAGCTACCATGTTGACTAGTTCTATTATCACACCTTCAATTTTAGCACAAATTCTCTCACACTCCATACCTTTGTCTTGGAAAATCTATTTGTTTCACTCCTTCCAAATCTCCCATATGATAATGGAGGGAGTGACCACTCAAACACTATTGAACATTGATTTTATATAGGAGAGTGACCACATGTTAAACCAAGCCACCAAGTCTAAGTGGGCAGAGCACTGGAAGTTTAGTTTGTTCATGAAGGATTTACAACACTTATCTAGATAAAGGCAAGTCAGCAAAATGTGGTCAACATTTTCATTGTTGCTCTTGCATAGCACGCACCACCTCAACCCCTGAATCCCAAAGGTTGCAAGTCTGTCTTCGGTAAGAATCCTCTTTTGGACTACCAACCAAGAGAAAACACCAACCTTTGGAAGGAAACTTCTACCTCATATGAGCTTGCACATCCAATTATTCCTGTCAATTGGAATTTACCAGTGATAGAGCCACACCATCTGATGATATCCTCTTAATCCAAAGGGGAAAATGTTTTGCCTCTCAGTATTTCTGCTAATGCCACTTTCTATTCCTAGGGGGCATTAATGTTCTAAAGAGTGTGCCACTCCCACTACCTCATGCCATCTCGCCAAGTTATTTTTCCATAGTTATAGACCTTATTGCCCCACACTCTAATTGTATCTGCTTTGATGTCTTCCAAATTGGGGTGACTAGCAATTGGCACCAATCCACCCCAAGATTCATTCCAGAATGATGCATTTTGACCATTTCTAATTTCCCATGTTACATGTTTGGAAACAATATCTCTACATTCCAAAATGGAGTTCCATATCGCAAATCCCCTTGGGGGATCCACAGTAGTCAAGATGCACATTGGACTATATGAATCCAAATACTTCCTTCTAAGTATCTTGACCCATTTTTTTCCCCATTTTGCATACATTTCCCAAACAAGCTTAGCCCCCATGGCTAGGTTCATTATTGTTAGTTACTTGAGGCCTACCCCACCTGCCTCCTTTGGGGAGCAAACTTTATCCCAAGCCACCAGTGGAAATTTATGTTGTTCTTCGGATCCACTCCAAAAGAACTTCCTAAACATTTGATTGAGATTATCCTCAACCGCTTTAGGGATTTTCAAATAGGCCATTGAGTATACTAGGATGGTTGACAGTACTACCTTGACCATCTAGAGTCTGCTAGCAGAGGATAACCATTTTCCCTTCTAGGTCCCCAATTTATTCTTGCAAATATTGAATATTTTTTACCAATAGCTTTTCTTATTGATCCCCACAAATAGCGGCATCCCCAAGAACCACCCAGGAAAATTTTCCACCCTCAAACCCAGAATCCTCACCAAATCTCTCTAAAGGATTGGTTGTGTATTGAGGAAGAAAACCTTCGACTTCCTCCAACTGATACTTTTCCCAGATGCTAAGTAGTATTCATCGAGGAAATTTTTAATGGTTCCAGCTTCCTTTCTACTAACAACACCAAAGAGAATGGTATCATCAGAAAATTGCTAATGTGTAATTGTGTCCAATCCATTAGCCTCCAAGACCCCCAGCCATTTACCTGCACTTCTCAGGGAGTTAATACCTCTGCCCAATGCTTTTGCCATGATGATGAAAATAAATGGGGATAACGGGTCACCCAATATTAGACCCCTAAAAGAGGCAAAGAAACCATGTGTCGCACCATTTACCAAGATTGAGAATTTGGCTGTAGAGATGCAGCTTCTAACCTAGTTGATTTGTCCTCTTTAAATCTAAATTTCCTTAGTTTTTCCACCAAAAATTACTTGTCCACCAAATCATAAGCTTTTATTATATCAAATTTGAGAATCATGCAAGCTTCCCTTTCCTTTCTAGCCAAGTGTAAGGTCTCATGTGCTATGATGATTCCTTCTACTATTGACCTCCCAAGGAAAAATCCACTATGTTCCTTTGAGATGACCCCTATAGCACTCCCTTAAGTCTGTTGGTGATGATCTTGGTGACAACCTTGTAGACTATGTTTCATAGTGTGATCAGACTAAAATCGTTCACAAGTTGCACGAGTCCTTCTTGGGAATCAAGGCCAAGAAAGTATGATTGAGTGAACCCAACATTGTCATCTTCCTTCTCGACTCCTCAATAGCCAAATTCAAGTCGTCTCCAACAATATCCTAGAATTTTTGGAAGAAACTAGTCGGAAATCCATCTGGGCCTAGAGCCTTGTCTAGGTTGAGTTGAAATGTAGCCACCCTCACTTATTCCTTGTTGATTTTTTTAAAAAGAGCCTCATTCTACTCCACACTGATTATGTTGAGGATGGAGTTGAGAAGCTTATCCATCGTATTCCTATGCTCCAATGCTTCTTTATTTATAATTGCTTCAAAAAATCTTACTGCTTCAACATTTACCTTGTCCAGAGACCATGTCACTACCCCATCCTCCCTTTTGATCTTTGTGATTTTGTTCCTACTTCTATTTTCTACAATTGTTCTATGGAATTACTTTGTGTTCTTCTCACCTTCCTTGAGCCATGTCTCTCCGGACTTGTGCCTCTAGAAGAATTCTTCTCTTTTCAAGACTTTGGCTAGCTCTCCTTTTAGAGTCATTTTAGTTTCAAAATCCCTAGTCCCCATCCCATTCTCAATAATGTGCTCATTTAGTGCTACTAGTTCCTGTTATTAATTTTTTGCTTCCCGCATAAATTAATGAAGTTTAGGGGGAATTACTTGCTGGGGTACAAAAATTTTGGTGTCAGGTTATCCAATGAACTTTTTTTTTCAAAATAAAAGAGTGTTTAGGACTGGTTTGTCAAAATCATTCAAACAGTTTAAATTAAACTGATTGAACAGTCCTAACAAATGAAATGCTAAACAAATTTCATTTGGAGAACAAAATATTCAAGCTGAGTTATTCATTGTACAATGATTGTTACTACTAATTATTAGAAAGGCATTCAAGATATAAGAACAGGAATGCAAGAAATCATTCATTTTTTTATTACAGAACATATGTTTTGAACAATTGCAGTTTCATTGTTTCATTATGTAATCGAGATAAACTCAGAAAGACACAGAAACCATTACATATTTTGAACAATTGATTTATTGATGAAAATATTATGTAATCCCACACAAGCCGTGGGAGTAGCCTGATTTGATTTCTTAATCAATTAATGAATACAAGTAAAATGCATGTCACACAACTGAAAATAATGTAAGAATAAAGTAAGAAGGTGATTCATCTTTGCCTGGAATGAAAAATCATTGTCGCAGTTGTGTTGATTTTGTTTCAGCTCCAGGATCAGGTTCAACTCCAGCTCCAAGGTTTACCTACAAAATTGTGAGTGATGTTAGAGCAATGAGGAATCACATTCTACCTTATCCCTACATTACCAGCATAAATGAAATTTACATCTTATCAGGCATTCACCAAATGATTAACTTTGAAAAGCAAAACATCAAAAGGAATCACTGAATCTATTTTTTTTACTAACTGGTTTGTTTCATGTGCAGAAACAGGAAATGTAATATTGTTGATTATTGAATTATTACATGAGTGGGGTTAAATGTGGCTCCCACAAGGGTGGAGCTCAGCTCATGATAAAAACAATTGCTATAGTATGAAAGAAAAGTAATCAGAGTCATTTATATTTATTTTTTTAATGATAGTGAATAGACATACATGCTAAATTCATGAAGCATCTCTTCAAAGAATTATAGAAGGAAAAGAGGGAAGAAATACTAGCAATTTGAATATCATGAAATCAACATTTTGTTTTGCAGAAGTTCTAGAAATTTACTTCAAAATGTTTGAAAAATCAAATATATGGAGAACAGATTGTTGATTTCCAAAAAGTTCAATAAGCTCATGTCATTAAAGATTACAAGGTTCAGATATCAGAAGTATATGCAATACATTCAATATCAGAGATGATCACATTTTCTTTGTTATAGGCTGCAAGTATCATCACAGGACTTGTACAAATAGATCATTTACTTCTCAGAATTCTTTGAACTAATAAGTGAAGAACAAATATGCTACTTTCTATTTTCTCACATCATTTGAAATTCATTGTCAAGCTGTGAATACATTATACAGGTTTTGAAAATAGAGTTTCAGCAATTAATAATCATAACTTGTTTCAACAAAATAGTCTACATGTTAGACAACAGTCCTATACATAATGTATACAATCAGCAAGAGTGACAGTCAGTAAGTAATGTTGCCAAAAGCTACTATATCAAGAATAGAAAAGATAGTGATACAAAATAGCCTTGATTACTTTTCAGCCACAAGCAAAGAATATACAATATTAAATATCAAATTGTTGTCAAGAAGTAGGACATAATTACAAATGGAGTTTGAATAAGTCTTCTCAGACTGAATTTAAACCATGGGCAAACAGGGATGAAGTTTTCTTTATCAAGATCAAATGCAGTGAGCTTTTATGCTCTGTTAAGTTTAAGAATAATCGAAGTAACTGCAAAATTCAGCAGTAAAGAGAGGAAGAATGATTTTCAGCATCTTAAAGGAGGCAAAGTGCATAAATGTGTGTTTTGCAGAAGGATCATTTTATGAGAATTTTAAAGGATTTTCCTTTTTGCAGGAATGAAGAATTTTTTTTATATATTCAAAAATATTAAAACATGTTGGAAATCCTCATGCATCATGCAAGGAAGAGTACAAGGATAAAATTAATATAGGGTTTTAACTTTTACAAGTGTAGGGTTGAACCCTTAACAGGAAATGCAAGGTGAATTCATGGCAGCCAAAGAAAGCAAAGACAAAATACAAAATGATTCAAAGAGATGCATTAGAAATATCCCAGCTACACCTGTGAACTTGTAAAAGACTTTCTAAATCATAAAGAAATCTCCAGATTTAAGCAAAGAATTTGACTTACCTCAAATTTTTTGCAATGAAACCTCTAGATGGCATTTAGCACAGAAATTTCCACTCAAAATATTCAGCTAGGGTCTCTTCTATGATGGTGAATTTCTTTCCATCAAGCTCAGTCAGAGGATTTAGCATGGCGTCCAGGGAAAAGACAAGTTTAACACAGAAAAACAACATAAAATTGCTCATAAATCGTGGCCTAAAAGCTTCAAAAAGTTTTCAAAATGAAGTAAGTGTTGGTTCTTAGTTGTGATCATATGGTTTTTCCTTGATGACAAAATCCCTTTCAGTTGATTCTACTTGTTGACAGTTTCAGATTGGTTTCTCATACTTTATTTTGGTACAGTTTTGTCTATATGGTTTACTTGTCTTGGCATTCAGTGGACAGTTTACATTCTAAATTTTAATATCTTATGGTACTGATCAATTTGAGCTTCATGCAGTCTCTGGTTATCTTATTTGTACTTTGTTTCGATGACAGAAAAATAACATTTCGGCGTGAAAATGCTAGAGTCTCCCCGATCCATTTTTCTAATAAACGTCTGTGTTGCCTTTCAGCAAGACGTTTCTGATGTCATGACGATTTGATTTTACATACAGGCATCTTTCGGCGTGACATTCACGTGGTTTTGGCGATAGAGGAAAGGTCTATTGGCATAAGTATTTCTCACCGCTGAGAGGTCTTACCTAATGAGTCAGGTCTCACCGACTAATACATAAGGAGGTTCATCGGCGTAAGAAATCCCTATCGGCATGTTGTTTCATCGAGCGCTTTGTGTCTTGGCGACCGACACAAGAAAGAACATATCGGCAAGAGTTGCGGCGAACTCATCATGTCTCCCCAATTTCAACAAAGGGTGCTCATCGGCAAGAGGTTTTTCTTCGTTGTAACATCTTGGCGAACTTACTTTGTCTCACCGACCGAAGGAAAAGGAACATATCGGCAGGAGTGTTGTATTCGGTATGTGGTCTCACCGAAGACATATTGTCTCACCGACCGTGCACCAAAATGTCTTATCAGCAAAGGTTGTGGCTCCGATGAAATGTCATAGTGATTTCGTGGTGTCTTACCGACTTGTGCACAAAGGTTATATCGGTATGAGTTAATGATATTCAGAGTAATGTCTCAACGACTTTGTTGGGTCTTGCCGACTAAGTCTTATGTGGGGCTTTAGACGAGAGGTTGGTATTGTCTCAGTGACTCAGAGTGGATAAATATTTTTGGTATGACATAGTGTGCTCTCTGAGAGGTCTCCCTGACATTGATATGTCTCGGCGATGCATAAAACAAAAGGAACATTTCGGTATGACTCATGCGCAACGAAGAAAGGTTTTGGCGAGTTTGTTTTCTTATACCGACCGACAACATAAAGGTATTCATCTCGGTAAGAGTTAGGGTTTTCGACGTGAGGTCTCAGCGAGTGGCCTCTAGTCTCGTTGATGGAACACAAATTGACTTTGTCGGCATGAAGATTGATTTTTCTTAGCGACACACAAGATGGTTGGTGACTTTCAGTATGACTCAAGCATTCTACGAGAGGTCTCCCCGATGACGGTATGCTATAGCGACACTCATAAGATAGCAGGATGCATTAGCGAGAGAACCATTATGTTACAGTGACTTACAAGGGATAAAGTCTTTCGGTGAAACTTAATGAAATCTACGAAACGTCTTCCCAACAACAGAATGTCACAACGACTTACAAGGGGTAAAAGGAGACTTTCGGTGAAACACATTGTGATCTGCATAGGGTCTTCCCGATATCAAAAGGTTACAACGACAGTGAATGAAACGAAAAGGGGATCTCAGTGAGAAACTTTCTTATGTCTCAGCGATTGGAAACAACATAACATATGAGCTCTCGGTGTGACATAATGTATTCGTTATGTCTTCTCCCCGACTCTGATGCATCACAGCGAAAGCGATATCTAAGAGGAATGTCTGGCGATTTAATTGCCTTTGACATAACTATCTGGATGTCTCAACGAATGGTTAACGAAGACTCAAACACTGTGGCCGACATCATTGATTGGCATCAAATCTCAGAACCGTTACATGGCAGAATATTCATTCAGTTTCCTTTTTGAGCAGTTGTGTTTTTGAAATAATGGATGATTTGCAACTCTCTAGATAAGCATTACTCTTGATTTTTACCATCATCTACAGACTGTCATTATTCAGCTTCATATTCTAAAATTAGCAAGAGAGTTTCAGAATCTTGTGAAAAAACTTTTTTTTTGAAGATTTCTTCATAACAGACATACTTGAAGTGTATAAAAAATGCAGTGTTGTGCATACTAAAAAAGCTGCTAGCCAGTAATTCTGAGAGATAGTTATTTTGGCCGTATCAAGAGATGTATTAAAAAAAAAATTGTAATACAAAATTTGGAAAACATGATGCATAACAGAGTTGTAATTCTATTCTATTTAATATTTTAAGGAATTCAAAGTGTTGGATTCTTAGGGTATTAGGTAGATAAGAGTGTTGAGTTTCTTGAGCTTACTAGAAAACAGAGAGATCCTCTGATATTATTATTGTTCTAAAAATAATATGAGGGGTTGGTGCTCCTTGAAATTGGTGTTTCAAAATGAGGGTTGGTGCTCCTTGAGTTGGCGCTCAAAAATTAGCCTATAAGGCATTGTTAACAGTGGTTTTTGAAGATTAAGCTAGTAAGGCAGTTTAGGAGTGGTTTTTCTACCCCAGGAGGGTTTTCCACTCGGCAAATCTTTTGTCTCTTTGTTCTTCTGTGTGCTCACTACTTTTCTGTGTTGTTGTTTCAGTTCACTGTTGGGATTATTAATGTTCTCAATTATGTTTATGAATGATTACATTCAACTCATGAATGCATTAATCAGAGTAATATTGAGATCAAATCTGAGCTATGTTTTGGCAAATGCAAGATATCTCACTCAAATCATATTTTCATAAGTTGTCTAATAGATTGAGTTGATGTTGTCATATCTTTGTGCTTTCAAAAGTGATTACTCTACTCTATTGTTGAAAGAAAAGGAAATCAGAATTAAAAATATTGGTCAAAGTTGAAAAAGTTTAGACACTGATTCACCCCCCCCCTCTCAGTGTCTATCCATAACTCCAACAGTAAGAACTTCCAGATCTATGATAAAAACCAAGTTTACCTCCTTCAAGACCTTCAAAATTTGCAAACAATGGCATCCAAAACACAAATTTACAGCTAAGGCTTGAACCAGAGCTTCTCATAATGGCGACGGCCTCTTTCCAACAATAGGTGAAATGAAAATAGAATGAATATCTATCTTTTGTTTTAGGGTTGGAATACCCTAGAAAATCACGTTGGAGAAAAAAAGAAAGTGCATTTTGTGCCTTATGATTTATTTTCCAAAAAACTTCATTCTTTTTTCTTTTCATGTGTGGCACATTCTTTGCCTTATAAAATTTTGAATGCTTCTAAGATTTATTTATTTAAGTCTTTTATTTTTGACTTTATCTATAAAATCTTTATTTTGCATTTGAAAACATATTGTAAATATTTATTTAGAGTGATATTTATAAATCACTTCTAAAATAAATATTATTGAATTAAATGCAAAATAAAATATCTTTAATATAAATTTTCAAATAATTAGATAAAGTCTTTATTATTTGCATAGATTTCAAAAAATTGTAATCTTTATTTAAAATGATGAATTATAAATCGTTTTAAATAAATGATAATCATAAAATGCAAATAAAAAAGTAATTTGAATATGATTTCAAATGTGAGACTTGGTCAAAGGGACTCAAATAAGGATTTTAAAAGCTTGCATGAATCATGGAGATAACTGAGAGAATTGTGCCAACATGTTGAGGGAAATCAGGGGTTTTGAGGTAGTTAATTGGGAGTTTGACTTCAGTTATGAGTTCCTTTTGACTTGACTTGAGTCAAGGAGTGATTTGAGGCATAAAACACTTTGTTACATTCAATTATGATCCTGATTTAAAGGGATTTTCAGTTTCATACGACCCTTTGGAGTTGTTTGAGTTTTGACAACTCTTTTTGCATATTTGGAGGAGCATCTTTAGTTTCATGCCTTGTTTGGAGGAGAGGAATGACAACACATTTTTCTTGGAGCCAAAATTCAAATTTGAATTTTGAAATACTTTTCTATAAGTCCTCCTCTTCTCTCTTATTTTCAGGAGTTCTTGGTTTGGAGATTGTTGTGAGAATTATTCACTTTGTAACTCATTTTCTTGTGATATCTATAGATTTGTAATGCAGATACTTCTTATTTCTCAATAAAGAAGCTTATTTCCTTCTCTATTTTTCTGTGTTCTTTAGTAATTTTTGTGAGTTACATGATTAAATATTGAGTCCTTTCATTATTTTATCAATTCCTCCAATACTAAATGCATAAGATATTATGTCATAATGCAGGTCTCAGTTTGTGTTTTAAGTCTTATGTTTAGGGATTCTGTGAAAACATTATTGTTTTCCTTATTCTTAGCATAAATTAAAGCCTTACCTTAGAATCATTTATGCACGCATTAGTTTTTGAGTTGTGATCACATAGCTTTATTGATTTTTTGTAGGTTTATCAAAGTTGCAAGTCATTTTTGACAATTGGTGAATCACCTTACTTTCCTATTTTATGTTTACTTTATCCTTCTATCCTTTACCTCTGTTAGAAAAACCAGTTTTACAAGAAGATCCAAAGGAAACCAACCCAAAACCTGGAGGTCTATTCTCATCATAGGATACCCACAGCCTGAGAATAGTTCCATGTGCACAGGGTTTATTGATTTTTTTAGCTTAATTTATAGCACAAATCCTTGTGTTAACAGCTCCTGCTCTATCCTTTCTTTTTCCTAGAATATGTTCTTGAAATGTAACTTATTCCAGTCTTTCAAATTTTTTTCACATAGTTCAGTTCTTCTTACTGATCTTGTATAAATAGGAGAGATTCCCTAGTTTGATCTCATCCCACTAGGTTGTTATCAAGTTTGGTAGCATATAATCTCTTAGCCACATGTTTTTGAACTTCAACAAGTTTCCTTTTGGAGGTTCATCAAGCTGAAGGGATAGCTACACCAGAAAGTGATTCGACCTTGAGTATGGCAGTATCAACACCTCACGAAAAATCATTTTTCCTCTCCAATTCCCTAAAAAGTAGGAAATGATCTAGCCTCTTTGTTACAATGGTGAACCCTTTTCTTTTGTTTGACCAAGTGTACACCCCATTTTTGGCTTGCAAGTCTATACGTTGGTTATTGTCAACAAACTCCTAAAAGTCTTGTTGAACATTAGTGATCCAGCCTATACTTCCTCTCTTTTCTTCATTGTTCAAAGTAGCATTGAAGTCTCCTGCTATGATGCCTCTTTCCCCTCTAAAGTTGGTAATACCATTGGAGAGCTACTACCACAAGTTCCTCTTTGTCTATTGTGAATAATGGCCCATACACATTTATGATGAAAAACTGCTCATTTCTTTGCAATAATTTGCATCTCATCATTATCCAATTCATGTACTCCTCAACAACCTCACTTGTAATTGCTAAGGGATTCTAGATGATACTTATTCCACATGAGTCTCCTTTAGCACCAAAAAAATGTCCCTTCCATTTCCTCCAACAACCTAGTCTCTTATTGCTCTCCTCCTTGCTCAATTTTTCCTCTTGCAATAAAAATATATTTGCCCTAGATTGGTCAATTTGGTGCTTGAAAAAGCACCATTTGTTAGGGGCATTGATGCACTTGACATTCCATGTTATGGCCCTCATTTCCCCTAGGGAAATATGGCATCCTTCTCTGACCTTAATTTCATTTGTCTTGCATTTGTTCTTATTTCTAGCTTGGCCTTATTTGTTTCCGGCCCCCTTTTTCCATTTTTCTTGATGTTTGGTTTTTTTAGTTTTGATTGTGATTGCTCCAACATTCTTTCTTCAACCATTTCTCCTTCTTCTACCTCTCCCATTTCCTCCTCCTCTAACTCTGGTTTCACCTCACTCTCTTCCAATTCTACTTGTTGAGCACTTTACTATGAACTTTTTAGTTCACCCTATGTTTCTTTCTCATCCACCTCTTCAACAGCTTCGCTCATCTTCTCCCCCCCAACACCATTTCCTATATCAACTTGGGCCTCCCCTGCAGCCTATAATTCAAATAGATTCTCTTTTGCTTCCTAGATAGGGGGTATTTTCCTTTTGTTCACAAGTTGTCTTAAATCCACATAGCTCATATATTGTTAGGTTGGCAAGCCTTCCCTCCTGAATCTTATAAGGTGCTCTACATTCTTTGTTTGATACCCCCTTTCCCACTTAAATAGCTATTGGGTCCTCATACCCCCCAGGGGGATGGGTGGTATTTCGAGTTGGAAGTTCATTTGTCGAATCTCCCAGACCAGGAACCCACTCATACCCATTAGCTTTGTTGACCCTCATCTTCACATTGCACTCCAAATTACCATGCTCCTTGGACTTACATATGGGGCATAATTTCATTTGATCCTCCCTTTCCACTTTTTTAGTTTAAGCCCCACCATCTACATAGATCTCAACTTCTTGGGGTAGATCTTGGTGCTGGATTATCCCTAGGCATATTTTGGTGTAGGTTCCCAAGCGCCTATCTTTAGTATTTTTCTCTGCTAAGATGAGAGTTCCTAAACTCTTCCCAATTTCTACCAATGTTTCATCATCCCAATATTCAGTCGGAAGGTTGTATAGGCAAACCCATATTGAACATTCCTTGATCTTGTGATTCCAGGGGTCAAAACTTGGGTACCAGTCTATCAAGTGCATCCTAGCATTGTCTAGGTAATGCGGGCCACTGCACATAGCATTCCATTTTTCCACCTTGGAGGGGGATTCTACCAGGAATAAATTGTTTGGAAGTGCTCTAATTTGAACTCGAATACCCCATTTCTCATAACACCACCTACCTGTGTTCCCTACACCACACCAACCACCCCCCCATTTGAGGAAGATCCCCCTCTCTTTCAGTCTATCTACTGAATTTCATATTTGATCCCTATCTATATTGACATAATTTTCAAACAACTCAGAGTGGGAAACTTACCAATCAAGTCTATGTATTGATGTAATGGACCTTCGTTTACTGTCACCTTCTCCTTTCCTTTTTAGGGCCTGCTCATGCACTCCTTGCTCCTGGTCATTTTGTCTCAACAGTTGGTAGAGGTGTTTTCCCTTCAATTTATTTTTTCCCAAAACCACCCACATTGACTTCCCTATGAATGATTATGATTCACAACACCCTGCCTATTGAAATTTGAATTACGAGTTGCTTTTATTCGACCCATCGCCATTTCTTCATTCTTATAAGACCACCCACATAGACGCATCCATGGGAGCACAAATTTTCCATCCCATCCTCTCTGTCCATGGCTCAAGCCCTGATCATGGCACCCCTTACTACGATGCTCCATAGTTTTGTACCCCAGGTGGCATCTATCCACCCATTTGCCACCTTTGAAAACCCATTATAAAGTATGTTTTCTTCCATCTACCCACCTTTCTACTACAAATTCACCCTTCGATCGATCATCCTCCTCAACATCGACCCATGCTTTCTCACCTAGATATCCTACTCTTTTTTGTTGCTCCACTCATTTTTGCAATATTATTTAAATTCCTCTCATATAATATTATATATATATATATATATATATATATTATAATATAATACAATATATTATATTATATTATAATACAATATATTATATTATATTACAACACAATATATTATATTATATTATAACACAGTATATTATATTATATCATAATATATTGTATTATAATATAATATAATATAATATATTGTTAGGAGAGGATTCACAAGATCTCAAGGAACACATTTTGGCTAAGACCGCTATAAGTGGAATTCTAGGAATCCAGGAAGAAGATGTATGTGTTAGGCTCTTTTTTGATAGCCTAATTGAAAAGGCAACATAATGATTCAGAGGACTTAAATGTTAGGGTTAGAAGGCAAATATCTAATAGTTAAATGCAGATTTGATCAATAAAACAGAGAAATAAAACACACAGAAAATTATAGCAAAAACAAGAAAACACAAAGAATTTAACATGGTTCACCCAATCCGGGCAACATCCACAAAACCACAACCATCCAATGATTTTATTATCTAGTGCAAAACATATTACAATCTTGCGAATAATCGCCTTTTTTCTACATATTGTAACCCCCATCCCAACCCCTTATAACAAGCTTTTTGGAAGATTCCAGAATTAGGGTTTTACAAAGTCATTTCTTTTTCTTTTTCGCTAATTTTTCCTTTTTCGGTGACAACACAAAAA
The DNA here is from genome assembly GCA_007258455.2 of Sequoia sempervirens. Taxonomy (NCBI): domain Eukaryota; kingdom Viridiplantae; phylum Streptophyta; class Pinopsida; order Cupressales; family Cupressaceae; genus Sequoia; species Sequoia sempervirens. The sequence goes on from VDFB02000017.1 coordinate 134,476,047, forward strand.
ACTAGAAAAACAATCTCCCACTTGGAGATTGATCCACGATACTACTGCACTTACAGCTCCCACTAGAAATAAGCACCTTGGACCCTACTGCTTTGTTATACCTGAATTCAACCTTGAAGGCCAACTAAAGCTGAAGAGGAGCTCAACTTCTCCCTTGTCACCACCTTCATAAACATATCCATTGGATCAACATCTATATGTATCTTGTCTAGCTTGACCTATCCATCCTCCAATACGGACCGAATGAAATGATATCTCAACTGTATGTGTTTTGTTTTAGAGTGCAAGGCAGAATTCTTTGCAAGATGTATAGCACTTTGGTTGTCTGTAAACAAGTAATTTTTTGCCTATTTTTTTCCCAACTCTTCCATGAAAAGTTGTAGCCATATAATCTCCTTTGTCGCCTCTATTGCAGCAACATACTCTGCCTCTATGGCGGATAAAGCAACCACCTTTTGCAACCGAGAAATCTAACTCACTACTGTCCCACCAACTGTAAATACATAACCTATGGTACTTCACCTGGTATCTATATCCCCTGCTAAATCTGAGTCAACATAGACTTTTAAATCAGTATTAGAGCCCTCAAAACATAAACATTTATTGGATGTACCTCTCAAGTACCTGAGAATCCATTTTATCGTATTCCAATGCTCAACACCGAGATGACTCATATACTTGCTAACAACTCCTACAACATGTGCAATATATGGTCTTGTACACACCATGGCGTACATTAAACTACCTACAGCTAAAGCATATGGTACCTTGGACATTTTTTCTTCCTCCTCTTGTGTCTTTAGATACATATCCTTAGTCAATTTAACATGACTGGGCAAAGGTGTGCTGACAGCTTTTGCATTCTCCATATGAAATCTTTGTAACACCTTTTCAACATAATCAGTCTAAGATAAAAATATTTTTTTGTTATTCCTATCTCTTGTAATCTTCATAACAAGGATTTGCTTTGCTACCCCCAAATCCTTCATAGCAAATGAATTTGCTAACTGTTGTTTTAACTCCCTTATGTGATCCATGTTAGACCCCACTACAAGCATATCATCAACATATAAACATAAGATAATGTAGTTATCATCATCTAACCTCTTAAAATAAACACACTGGTTTGAATTACATCGATTTTAGCATTGCTCAGCTATAAAACTATAAAATTTAATATACCATTGCCGAGGTGCTTGCTTCAAGCCACATAGACTTTTATTCAATCTGCACACAAGTTTCTCCTTACCTTTGACCTCAAATCCTTGTGGTTGTTCCATATATATTTCCTCTTCCAAATCACCATGGAGAAAGGTTGTTTTAGCATCAAGTTGTTCTAAATGCAAATCTTCAATAGCCACAATACTTAAAACAATATGAATAGACGTCATTTTAACAACAAGAGAAAATATTTCATCAAAATCAATACCCTTTTTCTGTGCAAATCCCTTTACAACTAATCTGGCTTTAAATCTTTTCTTACCTCCATCCTCCTCTTTTAGCCTATAAACCCATTTGTTTGGTAAAGCCTTTTTACCAGTAGGCAACTTGCATAATTCCAAAGTCTAATTTTTCAGCAAGGAGTCCATTTCTTCTTCCATTCCATGCTCCCACTAAACCTTAGTATCCACCTGCATAGCTTCATCATAACATTTTAGTTCACCAGCATTAGTTAATAAAATAGAATACAAAGAGGGAGAAAATCTTTCTAGAGGTCTACTTATCCTTGAAGATCGTCTAACATTCACTGGAGTTTGTGGTATTTGTTGTTGTTGTTGTTGCAGAGCATGAGGAACCACTGGAACATTGTTGTTTGGTGTATCATCTAGCACTACATAATCATTTTCTTTCTTCTCATGTTGCTACAATTGATTTTTGTACAAAACTTTCTCATTGAATATGACATCCCTACTTCTCACAATTTTTTTATTTTCAAAATCCCAAAGCCTATAACCAAATTCATCAATGCCATATTCAACAAATATACATTTCTTTGATTTTGCATCAAGCTTGGTTCTATTTTCAGAATCTACATGTGTAAATGCTTCACAACCGAAGGTCTTGAGAAAAGAATAACTCACCTTCTTACCTATCCATGCTTCCTTTGGAATACCACAACCCAAAGGATTAGAGGGACCTCTATTGATTAAATAAACAATAGTGTTTACAACCTTTTCCCACATGTTTAAAGGAAACCCAACATGCAATCTCATAGTTCGTGCACGCTCCATTATTGTTTTGTTCATGTGCTCAGCCACTCCATTTTCCTGTGGAGTTCTTGGAACTGTTTTCTGCCTATGAATACCATTAGAGGAACAATAATCTTCAAAAATTTGATTCAATACTCACCCCCATTCTTAGATCTGAGATAGTTTAACTTTTTACCTATCTCATTCTCAACCAAGCTCTTCAATTTCTTAAAAGTTTCAAATACATCAGATTTATGCCTAAGGAAATAAATTCATACCTTCCTTGTTGCATCATCAATAAAAGTGACATAATACCGAGAGCCACCGAGAGAAGATACTTGAGCTGGTCCCCATACATTTGTATGCACAAGCTCCAATTTCTCATCTTTCTTTTGCTTCCCATCCTTGAGAAAACTAACTCTCTTTTGTTTTCCATACACACAACTTTCACAGAAATCCATATTAACACATTTCAAACTTTGTAAGACCTTCTTTGAATGAAGTACTTCCATACCTTTTGCACTCATATGCCCAATTCTATTATGCCATAGTGTTGATTTAGAATCCACAACAACTATCTAATTTTCTGCCTACTGAACTATAGCAATTGTTCCTGAACATTGATTTTTATCTGCAATAGCTAAAGTAGAAGGAACATTATGACTTGTACAAAGATATAAGGTTCCTACTTTCACACCTTTTGCTACCACTAAGGCACCTTTTGTAACCTTCCAATTTTTATCACTAAATGTAACAACACAACATCATCTAGTTGCTTTGCTGAAATTAAATTTCTTTTTAACTTTGGAACGTTCCTTACCTCATGTAGTAGCCAATGATTTCCATTCTACAACTTAATCTTGATTCTTCCCTTTCCAACAATCTGTCAGGGTTCATTATCTCCCAAATAAACTAGCCCAAAATCCCCTTGGACATAATCAAGAAAATAACTTTTGTGGGGCGTAGCATGAAATGAAGCCCCTAAATCTAACACCCAAGAATCATCAACATTATCAAGGGAAAGAAGCAAAGCATCCTCATCATATTTATTACTTACCACATTTGGCTCTTTATTGCCTTCCTTTTTGTCTCCTTTATTTTTTCAAGACAAGCAATCTTTCTTTAAGCGACCCGACTTACCACAATACCAACAATCCCTCTTGTTTCTAGATTGAGACCTTTTGTCCTTTGATTTTCCTCATGACTTCGCATGACTTCCAAAATTGTTTCCTCTCTCCTTTGTTCTACCCCTGCTTTTTGTATTCAAAACACTACCTGATGTGGATGTTCCACCTGAGCTTTTCCTACGAATTTCCTCGCTCAAAATAACACCAACAACATCATCAAATTTCAATGTATTTGAACCATAAACATAATTGCTAATAGCCATTACCAAGCTATTCTGGCTTTCTGGCAAAGAACAATGAATCAAAAGAGCCCTAACTTCTTCATCAAAGTTTACATTTACAGAAGTTAATTGACTGGTAACTGTATTAAACTCATATAAATGATTAGCAACTGACTCACCTTCTACCATTTTCTTATTAAATAAACACTTCATAAGAAATACCTTATTCGAAGCAGAAGGCTTTTCATATAACTTCACCAGGGTTTTCATCAACTCTTGAGTTGTCTTTGTTGTTGTAATATTGAATTCCACCAATTGTGCTAGGCATAAACGAATGGCTCCTAGTGCCTTTCTGTCCAAAAGATTCCATTCCTCATCACTCATTGTTGCTGATTTCTTCACTGTTCCTTCCAACAGCCTCCATAAATCCTTTTGATAAAGATAATCCTCCATCTGCATCTTCCATAACTAATAGTTCTGCCCATTGAATTTATCTACCTTCAATTTACCCTCATCTACCATTGCTCCCACTTAACTGTGAGACTCCCACTCAACCGTGAGACCTTCCTGCAAAGGATAACTAAAAACAACCCGCTCTGATACCACTTGTTAGGGTTAGAAGGCAGATATATAACAGTTAAATGCAGATTTTATCAATAAAGCAGAGAAATAAAACATAGAAAATTATAGTAGAAACAAGACAACACAGAGAATTTAACATGATTCACCCAATCCGGGCTACATCCACAAAACCATAGCCATCCAATGATTTTATTATCTAGTGAAAAACATATTACAATCTCATGAATAATTGCCTTTTTCTACATATTGTAACTCCCATCCCAACCCCTTATAACAAGCTTTTTGGAAGCTTCCAGAATTAGGGTTTTACAAAGTCATTTTTTTCTTTTTTGGTGATTTTTCCTTTTTTAGTGACGACGCAAAAAATGGAAAAAAAAATCTTGGGGGCTATTTCCCCCGAACCCCCTCTTGTACATGCCAAGTGTATAGTATAGCATGATCAGCCGCCACATACCAACATTGAAAAAGGGTGTATAACTAGTTGGAGCATTCTTGAAGAAAAGTTCCTTGGACATTTCAAAAGTGTTGTTAATGACGCTACTTTGCTTGGACAATTCTTCTAAATCGTGAAGAAGGAAGAGGAACCTATGAGGGATTTTGTATACCATTTCAATTGAGTACTTCAACAGATTCTAGCACTGGAGCAATTGAGCAAGGTAATTCAGTTCCACATATTTACTTTTGCTTTGAATCCCGATGTCCAACTTATTCTTAAAAGAGACAAAGTTCGTGGGATTGAACAAGCTCAAATTGAAGTAGTAAATATTGAAAATGATTTAATAATTGTGGGAATATGGAAACCATATCATGTTATAAAGGTTTTTATTTCCCATCCATTACTTGTTTATAAGTTTCCTGAATCTTTTTACCTTGCAAACCAACCTAGTCCTGTCGTTGAAAATATGAATTTGACAGTCTTGAGCCCCACATACCTTTGACAAGATGGAAAAGTAAATGAGGAGAAGATAAATTATGTTTGGAATTCTTAGGCATATAGCTTGAATACCACGATGGGAATGGAGGATAACCTCAATTCATCAAGTGAAGATGAGGATTTTACACCTCGCACATGATACACTTTTGCATTTCAATCTATTACTCCTCTTTGTCCTAAGGTTGGCATGATTCCTTGTAATCATGTTGAAGAAAATCAATTATCAAATTCTCTACTCGTCCTAGAATATAAAGTTTTCACTTTTGAAAATCCTGATTATGAAACCTTGGGTACGACGAAAAGAGATGACAAGGATCTTTCAATTGAAAATAAAGAAGAAAAAACAAAATAGTATATGATTTCTAATCCTCTATTTGTTTTTTATGAGTCGTTTGAAGTATAGGATAATCCCCTCTTTGAGGGTTTGGATTTTTGTTCTCAAAGTGTGACATGGTAGGAGAGGTTGCTTGTTATTTAGAATCTAATGATGTTGAAGACTCCAAATCGATGGAGGATGAAGATATAATGGAATTGCAAGAACTTAATGGTGATGAAGTGTTATTCCATAAGGTAAACATTCACGAGATCATAGTGACATAAGAAAATTCAAATCCATTGCATGAATGGAAGATTATTCAGTTGTTCAGGCCATGGGAAGGAGTGAATGATAACATGAACGATTTGTTACAGAATCGTCTACCTTAGAAAGAAGTTTATGATGAAAAATGGTTGTCTAGTGGAGTAGTTGTTTCTCTCTCCAACTATACTCATGTTTTATGGGCAATTCAAATCCTTTGCATTCTTTAAAATTGCATGGGGTGACGAGCTTTTTCAAGTCTAGGGTGACAGGCCTTTTTAGGTCTGAATCAGTGAAGGATGAAGATATAATGGAATTGCAAGAACTTAATGGTGATGAAGTGTTAGTCCATAAGGTAAAAAGTCACAAGGTCAGAGTGAACTAAGAAAATTCAAATCCATTGCATGAATGGAAGATTATTCAGTTGTTCAAGCCACAGGAAGGAGTGAATGAGAACGTGGATGATTTTTTACAGAATCATCTACCTTAAAAAGAAGTTTATGATGAGAAATGGTTGTTTGGTGGAGTAATTTTTTCTCTCTCTGACTATACTCGTGTTTTATGGGAAATTCAAATCCTTGTTATTCTTCAATAATTGTATGGGGTGACGGGCTTTTTCAGGTCTAGATCATTCCTTTCTCAATCAATCAATGGTTTTGTATGAGTATCCTTTCACCTTTTCCTTTGGTAGGTCCTATCCTACCCTATATACATTTTCCCATTTTTTCTGTTTCATTTTTGTTTTGCTTGGTTTGGGTTTGGTTTTTGTTTTGGTTTAGTTCCTTCCTAGTTTATGACTTTGTGCCCAATGGATACAACACTCGCTCTAAACATCTCTGGGTCCCTGGCTATGTCCTTTCAGTTCTCATCCTTAGTCAGAGCCACTATTACCTCGATTATGGTCATTACCCTTAAATTGGGGCCCCTACTCAAAAAAATTCTAAGTTTTGGTGTTTGGTGGTGTTTCATTGAGTTCTTCTAACCTTGGGAGGCATTTCCCAAGTTATTCTAACTCCCACTTACACCACCTTCCCTTCAAACTTGTTCATTATCTTATTTTGGCAGCATGTTATTAGATTGTTATAACTTCCCGAGTAATGGAAGTGCTTTATGAAGTCTTTATACTTAAAATTTTGTGTTGGTAGTCCATACTTGAAGTTTGTGACCCTGTCTAAGAGACTTTCGGTGATAGAAATTAAAGAAGTTTCAAGTATGGGCAAGAGTTTCAGTTGGTTTGAAAACTCTCGGTGGTTCCTACTAGGGTTTCACAAACCCCTTGTTCTACCACCTCAAAGGGCGTTATTCAAAAGAAGGCAGAGATGATGAAAATGGAGGCTTATTTCATTATAGTGTATTCTAGTAAATTCTTTCAAACTGATCAAATCAATGATAACAATGCAAAATCAATGAACAGTTAAAGCCACATAATTACAAGGTGATATAAAGAGGGAAACAAACATAAATGAATACGATTTCAAGATACAACAAAGAAATTGAAACTTGGAAATATTCATAAAGAATAAGAACACTAGAATATCAAAAAACATTTTTCATTATATTATATATTATCAATGTTACAAAATTGGTATTCAATTACAAATAGAGGGCATCAAAATATCATTTTTCAGGCACACAGGGCTAACATCAACACATAGACTCCCTCCACCACCTCCTAGAGATGCTCAATCTAGGTTGGTGACAACAGGTTTTTATGGGATTACAAAAATTGGGTGAACAACGCCATATCATTCCACACTAGTCTCACATGAAGGAGAGTCACAACTTCTTTTGTGCCCTCATGTTGCGATGTAGTTGCGATGCAGATAGTGTCTCCAATAAGATCGGTTTGTGGATAATGGTTGAGCCCTATGATAGCCACATTCACCCTATGCAGAAACTTGGTCTTAACTAGGCATTTTTCTGCCCTCATTCCCTAGTCTAGTCATCTAGAAGTGTGAACTACAATGTAAATTAAATGCTCAAGAAGTGTAGTGTTGTGCACATGAACCTAACTTAGAAATATTTCTCTAAGGATGTCATGTAATACTTCCTCTTCCACTTCACTCTAGCCAACGAAGACCTCCCTCAACTAGTCTGATAGAAGTCTAAAAAGAGGACTACACTCAACTTCTTCAATCACGATGAATTCATTCATCGACATGTCATCACTCTTTGCACTCGCCATTTTTAGAATGCTTTTGGTTGGTGAAATGCGATTATGCTCATTGAATTTATAGAAATTTGGGGATGTATCTGAGCTCGATTTTATTGAGATTTGGAAAATGACGGGATGCTGATGTGGCCTAAATTAATTTTTGATGTGACCAAGATTCATTTAAATTCTCCCAAATGATTTCTTGTCTGGACAATTTGCACATGTGATTCTATGGTTAATATGAATTGGTCATTTAATATGATGCATGTGAACCATGTTAACTATAAAATAATGGTTGGCCACAAGGAAGGATTTAAAACAAGAAATGTTCGGTGACTGCCAAAGGTCATATCATTTACAAATGTAACTATTCCTGGCCATTAATGCTTCTCTGTCTATTGTTTTATAGGTTAGGCAGTTGGGTGGCAATAAAGCATCGTTATATTTGGAAATAATTTAGTAACCTCTAAGATGGGGAAAATTTTGTCTCCCTACATATTTGATTAGAACAACTCTTTAGGGGTTTAGATTTTCTCAAGTGCATTGTGTTGTAACTAAACGGAAAGAAATAGGGTGTCTCCACCTTTTAGGAGATGGACAACTTAGGGGACCCTATTTGGTTCTTGGTTCATTCAAGGAAACCTTATAGATATCAATCTAGTGATTCAATTAAGAGAAGGGGTTGTTATAAGGTCTCCTTGGGTGTGATTAAAAAGGGGTTTCACCACTAAGAAAATTCTTAGAAAGAAGGGAATGAAAGTAATATGCAAAACCTAACTATATGACCTAGAAGATAACCTTGAAATAAAAACCATAAACCGAGAATGAATAGAGGGGCACCTAGAAAGTTGAAGATGCCTAAAACAAGGTTTGTAATCTCAAAGTTATGACCTTTGATGTGAACTAGGACTCATATGCCAAGCTGGGTGATTGAGTCCTAGTATAGGGTTTTTGGGCAGAAATTGGAATCTCACAATGACAAGTTTGAATCCAGTGAAATCTAGTAAAAGTACTATATCGGGACTCATATGCACAAGGTGGAAATTTAGTCCCATTACACTTTTTCAAAAAATCAAGATTTGAATTTGTTCTCCTATCTTTGCAATTCCTTCCTCTATTTTCCAAACTTCACTTTTGAATCCAAACCTGCTAAAATCTGCAAAACAAAATATCGTGTTGATTTTCTTAAGGGGGGTTTTCCTCGGGCAAACCCCTAGTTTGGTTATTGAACCTTGATAGAAAGAATAGATCTTGAAAGTAAATGTGTGTGAGAGTCCTAATCTTAAATTCATATAAGATTAGGAGATCTAGAGTGCAATGAAACCCTACTCTAATGTGCTAGAATAGGATGCATGAATGAAACATAAAGATAATGACTCACTTTAGGAGATCTCTAATCACCCTAATAAGTCACAATAATGCATGTACCTTCCTTTAGGTAGAAAGTATAATGACAATGGAAGATGGAATCACTTAGGAAATAAGTCATTAATCTTGGTTTAATGGCTAGTTGCATCTCCCCAACCTAGAATCCATCATGATTCTCCATAGGCAACCATCATCAATCCTTGACAATGCTTGATCTTGAATGGTCCAAAGTGAGCTTGAAGACCTACAAAAAAAATATTATGCTACTCCAAAACTTCAACTTTGCTTGCTACTTGCTCTTGAATGCTTGAAAATCTCTCTTCAGGGCTCTTGCTTGAAAATTCTAGGATTGCTTAGGTGAAATAATGACTCAAAACCTTAGTTTTATAGGCATCTCATCTAGTTTACTGTTTATTAGATCCCAAATATCGGCATTAGCCAAAAATTTGAATTAGAAACCTTAAAATTTCTCACTTAAACCCTAAAAAGGGGCCACACATGACTCAAACGCCCAAGGTGGCATATGGGTCCCACCTAGGGGGACTTATATGCCCAAGGTGGCATATGAGTCCCACCCTAGTTTTTCAGGGTGAGAAAATGTCAAGGTGTTAGAAAATTAAATGTATTTGTTGATTTTATCAAGATTTCAATTGAAATAAGCCTTGGGATTCAAAATAAAGGGTCTTAGAGGCCTATTAATGGTGATTTTAAAGGGTCATGAATGCAAAGGTGCTAAAATAGGTCCAATCTAAGTGTGAAATTGTACTATCTCCAAGAAGGGAGTACAATTTTTGACACTACATTTAGCTCCCACTTTAGCACTCATATGACTCTATGTGCATATGCAAGCTAAAGGAATTCAAACAATAAACCTTGTAAAAGGATAATCATATGGATTCATTCACAAATCATGGGAGAATGAAGCCCCCATTATAGCTATTTGCAAAACCACAATGTTAGGAACCACATCCTGCAAAACCAATTCATTAGTCATTCAAAAGTCCTCTTATTTAACTTCTTCAAGAAATCAAATTCAAGGGTAGATGTATGCCCCCCTTAATTCCACTTGCTTTATGGAGGTGGAATCAAGGTATTAGTCTAACCGCATCGAATTGTATAAGTCGTATCATAGGGTATTTCCAAGTACCATACCACATAATGATAGATATTTGATGAGTACGTGAGTGGAATTATGAATCCAACGCAACAAACAACATTGAAAACAAAGTTCTCTAGCCTCCAGTATGCTAGTTTGAATGATAAAGCACTTTTAACACTAATATGTAAATGACCTAATTTGAAAGTATATAAGAGTAAAAAGTAAATTAGTTTGTAATCATTTTTTCTTTTACCTTTTTGTAGCTTGATTCCAGTTGAGAGCGAGTGACAATGTTGATCCTACAAACTTATGTGCCTCTGAGACTCGAGAGCCTACACGAGGAGTCGACATAGGGTGATTTGCAACATATAATGAGTTGATTCTTCTCGATCTTAGCTTTGTTTTTATGCATTTATTTTATGTTTTACACATTGCTAGATAGATTTAGGACCCTAGAAGAAAAAGTCTCATAATGTCCCTTTATTTTGCAAAGTGTCCATTTTTTTGCAAAGTGCCACTTTTTCATGAAGTGTCCCAAAAAAGGAATAAAGTGTCTAGGACCCTTAGAAAAGTACCCTAGAGAAACTTTAGCACACCTTTTGATTGTTGATATATAAATTTAAGATTTTAGAATGCTTATAGGTGATATTTTTGCTTTTTTGTATTAGATTCCCCCTTAATCACGACGTCTCAACGACAGGTTGTTTTGTCACGTACGAGACCTAGTTGCAACATTGTCAAAGGAGGACACAAAGACACTATAGGCTATAGGTATATACTGGGCATATCTCATGCCTCCCATGAGATACAGAGGCATGAGATACCATGATGCCATGTTGATGGCATTAGTAGAGAGGTGGGATGAGGATACTTATACCTTTCATCTACCCACCGGTGAGATGACTATCACTTTAGAGGATGTGCATCACATTCTTCGAGTTCTTATTCGAGGTGAGATTGTCCATTTTGTAGAGGATCGTTCATACAGGGAGATGAGAGAAAATATCCAATACTGCCTTGGAGGTCCGATTTGAGAGGAGATCATGGGGCCATGTATTGATCTATAGTGGCTAATCTACACATGATCAGCACTCTCGAGGTGGATTATGATTTTTACTGCAACATTAGTACTAGTCCCAGATGGTCGAGGAGCACACTTGGATGGAGGACTAGTTCACATGATACGAGAGGAGCAACACATGACTGTCTATGCATGGGGTCACAACATACTAGCACATCTCTACGATGATTTAGGATGGTTCGTGTTAGAAACCAAGATCATACATGCAAACCAAAAAACCTTCCACAAAAGAGAAAAACAAATAAAAGCAAAGCTATTGCAAGAAGATGTGCAAAATATTATTATTCAGGAATACATAATTACATGAGATGATTTAATTTATAAAAGAAAAGTATGCATAACCCTAATCTTATATTGAGTAACAAGATAGCTCAACAAGATAAGGATGAGAATAATTAACCTAGGAATTAAAATATTACCTAAGTAAAGTTATGCAAGTGCAATTAAATATTAATTACACTAACACTCCCCCATAAGTGCAACTTAGGGAGACTAAAAAAGTATGACCTAAAACTAAGATGAATGCAAGAAAGCATGAATGGGTCTCGACAACAAGGCTTGATTAGGTACCCATGTACAAAAGAAATGAATGAGGTAGAGAAGGAAAACCCAGTGGGACAAAACCCCCCTACAATGAGATGACTGCTGCAAAGAAGCATTGGAAGAACACTGTGGAGTAACACTGGAACCGCAATCTGACAAGCAAGGAAAAATACTTATGTCTACAAGAAACCAAAGCGGAATCATAATAATGCGACAGCAGACCCGATGCCACGAAACACTGGAAAACTCTCAAACTGGAACAACCTTGGAATCTGTGAAGCAACAGTAAATGAAATGATGAAAAAATCTAGAAACCGTGTATCTTGATGCTGATGCCAAACTGTGACTAAAACTCTTCCATGGGAACAAGTACCATAAAGACTCAGGAACATTAACCATAAAAACATGGCCCTCAAACTGAGAAGGATCTGAACCAATGCGGATCAATAACCATAAACTCCCAATCTGAAGTGTGAACCAATGTGAATCTGATATGTGTCAAGCAAGAGCAAGATGTGGCTAAAAGAAACTAAGAAAACATATATAACCCATGCGAGCTATCATCAATAATAGATGGAGATCAAAGTGAAACTACACTCTAATTAGATTATTATGCAAGAAACCCCCTGATGGAACTTTATATCAGTTCATTTATTACAATAACCCAATGATTGTAAAAGGAGAGAATACTAAACATGCATAAACAGAAAATAAGATGATGTGATACTGAAATGAAGTACAAATATGCAAGTTTCACCCTTCCAACTACCAAAACATCCAAGTAATCTCCAAAACACCCATGGGGAAAAATATGGAATAATGGTCAACCTGGGACAAATACAAAAAAAAGTGCAAGTACAACACTATAGAGCTCCTCAATACCTTTCCAATGCTGCAAAGATGGTGAAAATCGGAGATCATGGCAAAAAGTTATGAGCTCGGAGGCCATAAATGAACATCTAAATTCAAAAAGCAATAAATATAGCTAAATAGAAAAATAATAAAAAATAAACTACACCATAGGATAGTGCTCAGAACCAACTTTCCGACGATATTTCGTTTTCAAAAATCCGAGTTCAGACGCAAAAGTTATGCCCAAAATACCAAAACTCCTCCAAAAGGGTTTGGAGTTAAGCCTGGTGGTTAGGCTAACTGCTAGCATTAACCGCTAGCGGTTAACTGACGGCAGTGCCCATTAACTCTGGTTTTTTTAATTTTTCTCTTGGATTGTGTGCCGTACTAGGCCATACGACCCAGAAATTAAAAAAAATTACCTCACGGAGTCACTGTGTTTGATTTCGATGATTTGACAGACGATTTTAGGGTTTTTGGGCACTTTGAACATGATGGTGAGGTCCGTTTGGGCTGAAAACGCTCTAAAATGTTAGGTACGCTATGGATCTGGAAACCCTCATAAACTTCAAATCCTCATAGATCTGACAAACGAAGTTCTTTTTCGATGAAACGAAAGGAAAACCTGATTGTTCCAGCAGCTCTAGATTCAATGGAATGCTTAGATCTAATCCAAAATGCTTCATAAATAAGCTCAAGGCATGAAACCCTCAAGGAACCCCGAACATGCTCTGCAATGAATTTCTCCAAAAAAATGAGAAGGGGCTGCAAATCAAGGCTCTGATACCATGTTAGAAACCAAGATCAAACATGCAAACCAAAAAACCTTCCACAAAAGAGAAAAGAAAATAAAAGCAAAGCTATTGCAAGAAGATGTGCAAAATATTATTATTTAGGAATACATAATTATAGGAGATGATTTGCTTTATAACCCTAATCTTATCTTGAGCAACAAGATAGCTCAACAAGATAAGGATGAGAATAATTAACCTAGGAATTAAAATATTACCTAAGTAAAGTTATGCAAGTGTAATTAAATATTAATTACACTAACAGTTCGCTTACCAAGAGGTGGATATCATGGTGCATTATACACTATTATAGGTTTGGTGCCTAGAGCATATCACATGTAACAGGCTGATGGGATTTCCTTCTGTATGAGCCCTAAGATACCCATGCTCTTTCAGTTATCCACTGAGATGAGCATGGCAGTATGGAGATTTGCTATTCTGGAGAGTCAGATTTGATCATCTAGATTAGGAGATCTTTTGGAGACCTTACTAGTTGATATCGTAGTGGCTAGATGAGACCTTCCAGTTGATGAGGATGCAGAGAGATAGATTCTTGCTCGGAAGGCACACTTACATAGTGAGACCATTCTACTATGATCATGTCATGAGATAGTTTGGATAGGTATAGGTGCCACTAGTAACATGTCCATTTTACAAACAATCAGTGTGGAGTGCTCGTAGGGCAGGAGATACGAGATGACTCATAATCAATGATGTTGTACTCAATGTTCAGATGATGAGGATCTCGATATTCCCCTAGTCTTTGATGTTGATAACGTGGGTGCTACAGATGCATATGAGGAGTGGTGGGCTGCAACACGACCAACTCCAATATTTCCTATGGATTATCCTATAGGCTTTGTGGGGCCCCTTCCAGATCACAGGGATGATGAGGAGGAGACAGGTGAGAGGGTCAGGGATATAGACTTGTTTGTAGATGAGGTAGAGGAGGATTACAACAAGGAGGCATACTTAGACTATGAAGAGGAAGAGGAGGATGAGGGCCAGCTGATGAGTGAGGGAAATGATACAATAAATAAGGGTCTAGTTTCCCATGAGTGGAGAGATTCAGTTCCCACTTGGGTGACTAGATTGTAGTCAGTGGCTGCAGCACATGCCAACACTTATGAGAATGGAGAGATTAGGACATCTTCTATACCTCCTACATAGGATGAGGTTTTTTTTACATAGTAGGATGGAGACTTAGGTTATGACACATTATTTATGTTTATGCCTATATTTTTTATGATTATGCTCATGTTCATGTTTTTCCTTTATATATATATGTCATTATTTGTACTAATTATCTTTATGATTTTTATCTTGTAGGGTCCATGAGAAAGTTGCATGATATCTACCGATAGGCGGCCGTAGAGATAGTACCTCCTTCGCTTGTAGATGAGGCTATTGAAACAAACTACATGCCCCAACCCATCATGGAGTAGCATCCAGATCTATTCAAGCCTTTCACAAGGTTGAGAGGAGCATACGAGAGCGAATCTAGATGCACCAATCGAGTTGAGGGTGATCTATCAGCATTGCAGGTTGCCTAAGATGAGCTTCGGTCATCTCGAGATCTGGTGGAGGTCGAGAGAATTCATGGAGAGGTTGCCAAGCTACACGTGGAGAGAGACTGCATAGACTGAGAGCACATGGAGGCCATCATATAGGAGGCTATGATTGTTGGATGAGCATAGGTCCTATAGGATGCACTAGATTCTATAGCTATTTCATGATCGTGCAATATCGTCTATCGATGAACCATCTCTCGATGGATGCGATCACCAAGTCCGGAGGGATCTGGTAGTCACAGGCCATAGTAGCATTGTATATTTGATGACATGTATTTACATTTTTTTGATGTATATATATGAGCATCTATATTTGGTTGTTTATTGTTTACGTGTTTAAGTTAGATGGCAATGCGATTTATGAAATAATCTTTGTAAGACTATTTAATAAATGTCTCCATGATCTAACATGTTTTATGTGATCTAATTAAAACTATCTCAGTTTTCTTTTAGATGCAACATTATGATTGAGTATGTTATGCTAAATTAAATGCACCTATGATCTAATTATAGAATATTAATTGCATATAAGGATCTAATCTAACACAACATACAAGATTAACTTGAATAGTATGAAACCTAAAGTAACAAACCCAAAACCAATTTGAATAATTACTTTAGTATTCAAGGCACACAAATGATTGTTTGCCAAGAATGAAGGAATGTGAGAGAATGAAGAATGCCATCTACTAACTCTAGCATCATTGCCTTAACATTCACACTATTCAAGGAGGTTAGACATAATATTGGCACAAATGCGTGACATTAATAGGTTCTTTAAGAGGTGTACCATCCATTTATATTAATGTGTATGCTCCAGATCCATAACTTTCATCAATTATGTAAGGTCCTAACCAATTAGGGTTGAATTTTCCTTTTTCAGTCGGGGCAACATTGATTCTCAAATAAGACCAAATCACCTTTATTAAATGAATGAGGGAAATGGCATGATCATTGTAAAACTACATTGTATTTTTCTAGAATAAGCTCGGAGATGATCAAGAGTGTTAATGCATTGTTCATCAAGCATTTCAAGCTAATGCAATCATTGTTCTTTATAAGTATTGTCATCAATAAGTCCTTGAAGAGCGATTCTCAATGAAGGGATCTCTAACTCCAAGGGAATTATTGCCTCGGTACCATAGACAAGGTTATAAGGAGTATTTCTAGTTGATGTTCTAATATCAAGGTACACTAATCCCATAATGCATATGTTAACTACATGTGCCAATCCTTATTATGTTTGCTTAGTGTCTTCCTTAAGATTTTCTCAAGGGTTTTATTAGTCGATTTAGCTTGACCATTAGACTACGAGTAGTAGGGTGTTGAAAAAAATATTGTATGTTAAACATTTCTAAGAACTTATTCACGTCATTATTCTTAAATGGTGTCCCATTGTCTGAAACCAAAGCAAAAGGAAGTACAAAGTGCACAATAATGTGTTCCAATATGAAACGACATATTACATTGGTAGTTGTTGAACGAAGGGAAATGGCTTCCACCTACTTCGTGAAATAATCTGTTGTGGTAATTATAAATGTATGTCCAACAGAAGGTGGTGATATTTTTCCAATAAGATCCAGACCCCATACCGAGAATGGCCAAATAGGGACTTGGGGAATGAAGCTTGGAAGCAAGAGCATGAATCAAATTGCTATGTTCTTGACATTTGTGACATTTCTTAACATATTCAAAGCAATCTTGTTCCATATGTCTCCAATAGTACCCTATGTAGATTAACTTTTGAACTAATGATCTTCCTCCAAAATGGCCTCCACAAGCACTTGCATGAGTTTCCACAAGTGCTATGGGGATTTTGAATTGTTTAAGGAATCTAAGCAAAAGACCATCAAAGGACCTTCTATATAGTACGTTGGCAAGGATTATATATCTAGATGCGAGTTTTTGAAGGCGAGCTCGAGTATTCTTAGTTGTCAACTCAGGAAAGGTACCTTCTTTCAAATAATTAAATATCGACGTGTACCATTCACTAGAGTTCTTCGTGGTGGTTGATAATACTTCTTTGACATTATATTCTATTGATGGTTGCATAATTGTATGGATAATGAATGTGATATTTTGAAGGATCTTGAGGAGATATAAGGGAAGCCACACTTGCCATTACATCCACATGCCGATTATCTTTTCGTGGGATGTTCTCAATGGTATATGAATCAAAGTTTTCTAACAAGGTCATTGTGAGATCCCTGTATTTTGATAATTTTTCATGCTTTGATTGATAGGATCCATTTATTTGATCAATGAATAATTGCGAATCACTGAATATCTTAATACTTCAAGCTCCCAAAGTTAAAGCGGTGTGTAATCCAACAATTAAAGCTTTATAATCTGTTGTGTTTTTTGTGCATAGGAAGTTTAAGTGGTAAGACAAGGGAATAGGCTTTCCTACAGGTGAGATTGATATATCCCCTGCACCAAAGCCAGTTCTACACATAGAGCCATTGAAATATAACTTCCATGTAATAGTTTCAATCGTCAACACATTATCATCATGGAATGAATCATTATTAGGTAATGCTAGGGGAGAGGGAGTGTCAACTAATTGGTTGGTCAAGGCTTTTCCTTTAATTTCCTTTTGCGAGACAAATTTAAGGTCAAACTCAGTTAATAGCATAACCCACTTAGCTAGGCATCCTGTAAGTTTGTTTTAGCGAAAAGGTGTTTTAAAGGATCAAATTTCATCATCATATGTATTTCAGCATTTAGTAAGTAATGTCTCAATTTACTAGTAGTGAATACGAGAGCCAAACATTATTTTTTTATTGTAATAAATAGGATGTTCTTTACCAGTTTCGTCTTGTTGAGCCAACAATGCTGCGAGAGCATGGGCTGATGCCATTGTATAAAGGATAAATAGTTTTTCTTGCATAGTGGGTTGTAAAACAAGTGGAGTAGCAAGGTAATCTTTAAAACTCTCAAAAACCTGTTTACAATCCTCATTCCAATTAAATTGAACCTCTTTCTTAAGGAGTTGCATAAATGGTAATGTTCGGTTTGCCAAGGATGCTACAAAATGATGAATATCCTAAATTCTTCCTTGTAAAGTACGTAATTGATTCATTATGAAAGTCAAAGGGCAATCAACCCTACCTTCTAGTGCAGATGGGCTATATGAGATTTTATATCCCTAGTTATTAAAAATTATTTGTTTTACCCCTGTAATGTTTATAACAAGTGAGACTAATAAGAATGTATTGTGTTTTTCATGTTTTACACCCCTAATGAACTTTACACTTGTCTAAATTATTCAGGCATGAGGCATCACCTTAGTTATGGGGTTTGCTACCCTCAATAAATTTTTGTGGTGTCTTTTTCATTTGGTCTATGGTTTTATGTCCATTATTTTCTAGTGGCATGCTTATAAATACACATATAGAATTAGGTTTATTATGTGTGAGAAGCATCTTACTATATAGTCATTCTTAAGAGTATGGTTATGCTTAAGGAATTTCTTGTAGATTTAGAGTATATATATGGCTTGTTAAGCACCGAGGTTCTCATATTATAATGTAAAGCTTGTTGATAAATTCTTTGGAGGCTAGGTTGTTTTTCTTACAAGCCTGGGGTTTTCAAGTTATATTTTGTCTTGCCTCTCTTATGTTATTTCTTGGTTGACTTGCTTAGACATGATTTATTTGTATTAAATTCTTTTCATTATATTAGCTAGGAAATTTTTGTACATCCCTTTCAAAAGTTTAGAAGACACTCTAAGCAATAAGTGTAACTAACAATGATGTAGTTTGGTTAATGAGGAATTTTGAGACTTGAACAAAAGTATGAGTGGTGGAGTAACCTAGTGTGAGAATTAACGTTTTGGTATTTGTTAATAAAAAGGCTAATGTAATCAAAATCACTAAAACATTATACAAGGATATGCCTAATTTCAAGTAACATAGAAATTAATAGTGAATATTTTTGATCAATGACAAATGTGCTAGATAATTGAAATGATTAGCCTAAGTGATCTTTTTTACATGCCCCTTTTAATATAAAAATCAATATATAATTATTACTTTAGATTAAATTGACATCGAGTTAAAATTAAAATTTTGAATTAAAAAAATCAATCTCACAAATATAACCTTATACTTTTATACATAACATAAACAATTATATTTACATTTAAAAATATTCAAAACAAAATTAAAAATAAATAAATCATAATCTAGAATAATAAAAATAATTATTTACTAAAATAATATAATAAATATCTATATAATACAATATTAAAAATATAAAAAAGCACTTTATACCTTTAACAAATTAACATAAAATAAGTGTTCACACTTAAATTATATTTGAATTTATGCACAAAACAAATTACAATCAAAATACACTCAAAACAAAACAAATGGACTACTTTAAAATTAAGTTTGATTGTATCACTAATAATTTAAGTACATATAATTTTAAATCAAAATATATTTGAACTTTATGTATTTATAAATTTGTATTTGAAAAATATATTATTGAATTTATTTAATATATAAATAATTATGTATATTAAAAATACACATTTCATTTTATAAATTTTAAAATTATTTTATTAAATTTTTTAAATATAAAATAAATAAAATTATATATATTAAAATAAGAATAATTTATAAATGTAAATCAAAATTATATAGAAATATGTTTAGTATACAAATTTCTAATATATACAAATTATATAGAAACATGTTTAGTAATTGCTGACTTTTTAAAAGTAGTGGTGGATTTATGAAAACATATTAAATATATGACTAGCAAAGCATCTTAAATATATGGCATTCTCTTGATTTTATTAATTCTTGAGAGTTAACAATTGTTAATTCTTTACATATTCTTGAGTTTTATTGATTTGGGAGAGTTAGTTTTGCCATGGGTTCTTGCGAACCACTACTCATGAAACACGGGTCACTGATTTTGACTCTAAAACTACATGGTTGAATCCTGATAGCAAAATCACGAGTTAGTAATTATCAACTTCTTAAAAGTAGTCATTGATTTATCAAAACATATTAAATATATGACATATGCTCCTAGATTTTGTGAACCACTACTCATGAAACATGGGCCAATGAGTTTGACTTGGAATCCTGATAGCAATATCATGAGTTAGTAATTGCCGACTTCATAAAAGTAGTCATTGATTTATCAAAACATATTAAATATATAACATATGCTCCTAGATTTTATCAATTCATCACAGTTAGCAATTGTTTGACTCCTTACAATACTCATGATATAATAGATTTGTGAAAACATCTTAAATATATGACATGCATTCTTAGTGATAATTATCAATTACCACATCTTTAAAATAACCACTATATAAATCAATTTATGTATACTATACAAACAATTAATTTGTAAAAAGATATTACATGGATTCTAAATTACTAACATTCAAATAATAAAAATATGAAAGAATACATTAACATTAAAACTACTAATCCTCATACTACTATTAAAACCAAATTTATGGTAAAATATTTAAAAAAATATTCATTATATACAAATAATTCAATTTTTTTAAGATAATAAATTCTTTTCTTCACCTCTTGAATTAATCCTATTTTTTCATTATAAAAATAAATTATATGATATAATTTGAAGTGCAAACTTATTTTAAATTTAATTGTAAAAAAATTAAAAATATTTTTCAAATTATAGATTGCATAAGTCTAAAATCTTTTCATCTTAAAGAATATAAGTATAAAATATTTTGAGTGGCAAATGAACAATCACATCAACTTGAATAATCACATCACATGTAAATCATGATTTTAAACTTCAAAATCTTTGAAAATCTATCAAATGTTATCAACAACCATTTCTTAATATATATTTTTAATCTTTCTTCAACATAACAAACTTAATATTATCAGCAATTATTTCTTTATAATCTTATCACATTATAAAAAAATATTCAATTATCTTGTAATTCTCATTAAAATAATAAAATATCTTAAATAGATTAGGTATATCTTTTTCTTTGATGTTGAAAAAATATTTATAAAATTCTAATTATTAAAATATAAATAAACTTATATATACTTAAAAAATTATAAATTTTAAATTATTAAAATACAAATAATTAAAATATCAATAAACAAATCAATATTTAAACTACTAATCCTCAAATAAAATATGATTAAATACTTTTTATAATTAAAAATATCAATAATATTTAATTTAAAACAAATTTAAATTTAACCTATAGAATTTTTTTAATTGATTAGAATTTGTATAAATTTATTTTGAAAAGGAAAAAAAAACTTCCTTATCAAAACTATAAATTAATAAAAATAAAAATCTTCTTATCAAAACTATAAATTGTAAGAGCCTAAAATCTAATCTTTTAATATATATAAAATGATACATAGTGTTTTGGGTGACAAATGAACACAAATCTTCTAATATAACAAGAGACGTTCCTGCCGATTGGTAATTTGGGTTGAAAATTTGATGAGAATAAAATCCAAAACTTTGTCTTAAAATTTGTTGAAAAGGGCTTGATTTATTGTCATATGGATATTAAAAGGGCTTGATTTATTGTCATGTAATTAATAATAAGCTTTAAATTTTTTGTAATTTGTAAAATTAAAACTCTATTTTTATCACTGACTATTCACAGCACCAACCAGTAGGAAAAAAGATAAAAGCATATTGTATTTATTGAAAACCTAACAATTTAATATAGACTATATAGATTCAGTGGTCAACATAAGTTATCCTGCTGTCGGCAGGAACTAAAAAGGAGATAAAGAGTGTTTTGGGTGACAAATGAACACTCACATGACATTTAACAATAATAATAATTTTAAAAGTAAAATAAATCTTTGGAAATCTACCAAATATTATCAACAACCGCATCTTAATATTTTTTAATCGTTGTCCAACATGTGAGACCACCCTACCCACTGAGTTATATCAAATAATACAAAATTTGCAACATGTTAAAGCCAATAGGAATGTGAAGTTTCAAAAAAGAAGGGTCCGTCTTTCAGACAATGGTCCACTAAAAGTGGAAACGAAGCGTTTGTTTATTCTGTCTTAATGACTTCTCTTCAAATTGTATGAAAAAGAGACAGGTGGAGCAGCGGCACCATGTCAGAAGGGAGGCACATCGATCGAATTAATAATGGCTTAAACCCTCATTCTCTTCTCGTAAGAATATCCAAAAACCCCATTTGCCTATTCTGCAAATCACATTTTTAAAGTTTGAAAGCTGGGAGTTGGAGGGAGTATATATACACAGTGATATATACAAACTAACACATCAGCAGCCATGTTCAGCGGTCACAAACGCGGGAGCTTTAACAGCGCTTATAACAGACGCAGAAGTAGTAGAAATTCAACTGATGCCAGGTTTACTTGGGCTGCTCAACAGCAGGGCCAGAGAACCCATTGTAGTAATAGAGAAAACGATGCTTTGTATTTCGGTTCATATGCCCACGTCGGAATTCATGAAGAAATGATCAAGGTGAGCATTCGGACCCAGCTATTTATTGCTGATTTTATGGGTGGAGAGGTGAATAAATTCTGAAGTGCATATGACAGTGTAATCGCTTTGGACTGTACTGAATTCATAAATGTAATATGTTTGTGCAATGGTAAGCATGGAACATGCTTTAAATGAAGGTTTCTTGTCATACCCATTTGATAACTGAGGATTTGTATTTTCTTGAAAGTGTTGTCGGTGGGCTTGTACTGCATTCTCAAGATTTGTGACATGTCTGAACTTTTAATACATGCATTAGTGATTGAATTCAGAAGCATCACGCATTAAGAAATTTGTATTGAGTAATACCTATTTGAAAATGGCAAACTGTCAGACGTGTTTTTCTTTCTTGATAATTCATGGGAAAGGTTATGGTTTGCCTCGAAAATACATGGATTAGTGAGGATTAGTGATTGAATTTAGAAGCATCATGCTTTAAGAAATTTATATTGAGTAATACCCATTTGAAAACGGCTAACTGTCGGACGTGTTTTTCTTTTCTTGATAATTCATAGGAGAGGTCATGGTTTGCCTCAAAAGACATACTGGATAAGCTTGGATCATATTCTTTAAGATTTGTAAACAGAGATCACAGATTGAAGCATATGCTCTGAAGTCTTAGCTCCCATACGGGTGATGAATTTGAGTTGTAGATGTTAAAGAATTGGTTTGAGTAAAACCCATTTGACAGTAAATAAAACATAAGATGAGATATGTTCTTCTTGTCGTTCACAGATTGAAGCATATGCTCTGAAGTTTTAGTTTCTGTACGGGTGATTGAATTTGAGTTGTAGATGTTAAAGAATTGGTTTGAGTAAAACCCATTTGGCAATAAATAAAACGTAAGATGAAATATATTCTTCTTGTCGGTCACAGATTGAAGCATATGCTCCGAAGTCTTAGTTCCTATACTGGTGATTGAATTTGAGTTGTAGATGTTAAACAATTGGTTTGAATAAAACCCATTTGACAATAAATAAAACATGAGATGACATATGTTCTTCTTGCACGGATTGAAGCATATGCACTGGAGTCTTAGTTCCTATACGTTGATTGAATTTGAGTTGTAGATGTTAAAGAATTGGTTTGAGTAAAACCCACTTGACAATAAATAAAACATGAGATGAGAAATATCCTTTTTGTCAGTGAATTTTGAAAGATGTTAGGGGTTTCCTTGAAAACAATGTCGGTGGTATTATACATATTTTAAAATCTCAGTACATCTGAGATTATATTTAGAAAGAGTAGGGTACGCAATTGTTTTGGGTAATATTTTGAAAAAAAAAATTACGAGAGGATATGTTTTATTTCTTGGTAAATTTTGGGTGACGTTATTAGTTGCTTTGAATTTTGAAAGCATTGTTCGTCAGCTTTAACAATTCTTTTAAATTTTATTACATGTGATTGGATTTAGAAATGTTAGGCATTTCTTTTTGATAAACAAGACCATAAATTAGAACCAAAGCTAAAAAGTACAGTTAATCCTTAAAAAATAGCAGGTGGCATGGAATCGATGCCCCAAAGCCAAACTAGCAAAGCCATGAGATGAAATAACAAGCAGCAAGACAACAATTAAACAACAAGATATTGTATTTTTTATCATAGTAAATCTTGGATGAGTGTATGGGTAGCCTTCAAAGCAAAGTGGGGTAAACTTGGACCACCTTCTAAAATTAGAAAAAAGAAGAAGTCAAATGTTAATATACTCCATAATCATAATACCGCAGCCTCGACAAATTCATACCTTATTGCAGAAAGGGAATTTGAATCTGAGTCATGATCTTATATATTCTCTTGTTAGCCTTACACCCACAACACCGCAGATACATTGAGAGAAATATTGGTGATCACATCAATAAGATCTATAAGCATGGGGCATACTCAAACATACCCCATTATTTTTATAGCACACCCTTGCCAAATTCCTTTCCTAATTACCATTGACACAATGAGACAAAAGTTTTTGTGATCACATTGTCCAGATTTGTGGTCACACTTGAATGTACCCTGTAATTGTTTATCACATCCTTGCCAAAACTCTGCCTGTTGCTGTGAGGGAAATTTGAACTCGATACATGCACATGTACTCCCCCTCCACAATCTCTTGGATACCATGAGACAATTTTAATGAGGAATAAGTTTTAAGTAAGACTATCTAGAACTTGTCTGATCCATATCATCTTGCATCTATGCTAAACAAAACAGCATGCTGTAGCCTCATCTCATTTTGGAATGCCCACATATTGGGACAGGAACAAAAATGACCATTTCTAGCTGTCCTTTACCATTTTGACAGACCAATATGGTCCATTTCTCACCAAAAAGTAAAATAAGAAACATAAAGCTGCTTCCGAAAACGAAAAACAAGAATTTTTTTTTGCTGGAACCTTGTGCTGAACCCCTAAAGCATGCATTCAAAACACGTTTTGCTCACCTTTCTTCAATTTTGGATGCTTGGAATAGCAATTTGTGACTCAAGTTATGGTTCAGACGTTTTGGGAAATAAGAATTGTTTGTACAGTCCTATAATTTTTGTATTGGATGGTTGATTTAGGTTAAGTAGTTAATTGCATTTGATTATGCAAAATATGTTTTATTATTATTATTTTTTCACTTTATCTGGCTACTGTTGACTAAAAGTATTGTCTCTATTTTGCTATGGGAACATTTTTGAATTAAATAACTGTGAGATACTGAGGAAGTTTAAAGATAGTGCACGCATGCTATTAACACTGATGAAAACTGGAGGTATAAAAAATGGTCTCACAATGCTGAAGGTCCTTTTGCTTTATATGATTGATAAAGTTAGAGATAAGGTCTATTTTTGGAGATTTCTATAACTATAAAGGGAAAGGACAAGATATTTTGAATGACTACATTGAGAATGACTACATTGTTGTCACTTGTCTATTACTTGAAGTTTGAACGGACACTGCCTAAAACTTTTATTTGGTGGTATAACTCTTTGTGTGAAGCTAGTCGATGGTGTATATTGCCCAAGAACATGCACTTTTTCCACAA
The DNA here is from genome assembly GCA_007258455.2 of Sequoia sempervirens. Lineage (NCBI taxonomy): Eukaryota > Viridiplantae > Streptophyta > Pinopsida > Cupressales > Cupressaceae > Sequoia > Sequoia sempervirens. The sequence continues at coordinate 134,501,665 of VDFB02000017.1, forward strand.
TGATTTGAATTTGTTTGGTGAATATTGGAAAGCAATGCATTTTTTTTTTGTCTATTCTTTTAACATATAATGTGTATTCTAGTTGATTTTTGAATATTGCATATATGTTGTGAAATTTTATTAGTTCAATATCAATATAATCATAGGATTATTGTATGTTTAAAATTTATTCTGATTTTGGCTTTTAGAAATATGTTGTAATAATTCTTTGTAAGTTTTCTTTAATAGTAAAGTTTTCAAGTATGAACTTGTAAGCATAAACACTTTTATGGGCGTGCATCTTTCAAAGAGCTTCTTACTTCGTAGTTGTGGTGTTGCACTTTTGATAATTTTTCTCTTGCGTATTACTTTGGTTGGTTGTTGTCAACCATCTTTTTGGTTGGGTTTAGATTGTTTTTGCTCTTGGTTTGTTTTACAGTTTTGGGCAGTCTCTTTTATGCAAGATCCTTCATATTATCGACAGTTTATGCTTTTTCTTTTGCCAGACTTTGTTCAAAACTCATGTTTATATTTGTTTGGTTAGTTCTGAATTTTATCTACCCTTTTCTAAAGAGACGTTTGATGAGAGAACTCCAAACATAGACAGGAGAAAACATGTAGACACAGAAAATGAAGAGAGAAAAGCTTGTTGTACTTAAAAATCTATCATCATTTAGATCATTCGATGAAATGTAATAATACATGTTGGTGAGAAAGATGACCAATTGTTTCCCAAGAAATGATTATTTACTAGGTCAATGATGGAACCCAATTTCTGTAGAACTTAATGCTATAATTTAATTTTTATAGGATGCATTTATTTCCCAAATCAATTTGCTTTTATAATATAAGTGCATATACTTCCATTTATGATCCTTATCTCAAATATGATAAATTTATCTCTTACATAAAGATTTTAGAAACATATTTGCCTCGTGCTCCTGAGTTGGACAATATATCAGCTTAATAAAATCTTTCTCAGCCAGCAAACACATAAAATAAAAATGAAGTTTTATGTGCTTGGTACATGTATAGAAGACTGTATTTTTGACTGGATTCGGAAGACCCTGATAATCACAAAGTATCCTTGTAAGCTGCTCATGATGAGACTATAAATTAGACAAGACCCTCTTGTACATGATGCCAAAATACCAACTTGTACTGTTCTTGGCAAATCAATAGTCTATTGCTTCTTGCTTACCCAAGATACTGCATATGTTCCAATACTAAAGATATACATGTTTATCCCAATCTGTATCTCTGTAACCCAATAGCTGAAATCCACCATGCTTTGAATGTACTTCAAGATCCTCTTAGCTTCTACAATGATCAACTTTGATTTTACTAAGAAATCATACGCCATAGCTAACAACAAAACACGTCAGGCCTAGTAGAAGAAAGATATATTAGGCTTCCCACCAATTGTCTTGTAAGTGACTGGTCATCCTGCTGAATGTCAAATTTCTAAAGACCAGTTAGGATTTGAAACTAGGACCTGCCATAGCCTGCTGGGCTGCTCTGCCACTGAGCTATTGCCCGTTGTATTGTTCAGAATGTGGAATGTTTCCACCATCCCCTTCAAGCCACATATTTGTGCCAGGTGCTCCTAATCTAATTTTGATACTGTTGACTTGTTTGAGTTCAAGACTCAAACAGTCATGTGTATTTTAGAAGGTGTTAAATTTGGGCGGTCCTGTGCCAAAATTTCATCGCAGTTGGGTAGAGTGTTGAAGTTCCCCCAAATTTTCTAAGGCAAAGAAGATAATCACGTGTGGGTTTTCCCCTTCCAATTAGTCCAAAGGCTAGTTCCCACGGTCCTTCCTGCATGTCTAGTTCAGTTACAAAATATTGCAAAAATTAGTATTTGCAGAAGTTTGGTATTCAAGCAAATTGCACCTTTAGAAATTTGAAAAACTGGTTCACTTCATTTTTCTGCGCGTTTGGATTAGCGTTAAAATCTTGCAAGGTCCTTGTTTATTGGGCCCCCATTTGAACTGCACTTAACGAAAATTTTTTTTCTGCGTGTTTTAATTAGCGTCAAAATCTTGCATGGTCCTTGTTTATTGGGCCCCATTTGAACTGCACTTAACAAAAGTTTTTTAAGACTTGTTTACTTAACTTTCCTTGCACCTGATAACTCAGAGGTCAAATTTAAAAGTTTGAGGAGTTCGAAGCTTGTGAGAACCCAACCTCCATGTGAACTTCCCCTTTCAAAAAGTTAACAATATAGTTTAGTTGGATTTGCCTGCAAATCCACTTCACTCCACTTTTGTTGCATTAAGCCTTTTGTGGGAATTTGGCTTCCATCCAAAATGAATGTAATAAGAGTTATGTGTTCAGTTCTCTCAGGTTTTCCACATTTGACCATTTATAAAGCTAGTTTAAAATGTTGCGGAAGTTCAAGTGACAAGCTGGATCGATAACCTTGTGCATGAGTCAGGCTCCCTTAGAAAATTCAGCATGCCACCTTGTTGATGTCATCCCTTTTCGTAGAGATTGCTTAGCCAACTGAACTGAACCTTTCAATGTTGCATTCCAAACTAATTCAGTTGCATTTTCCTGCAAGTCTTTCATTGATGATGTCATCTGCAGAGATTCCCAGGCCAATTGAGTTGGACCATTCCAAAGTCACTTTCCCAACTAGTCTAGTTGCATTTCCTCGCAAGTTGCCCCATGCTTACATCATGCTTATGTCATCAACTCTTTTGTGGAGTTTCCCTGGCCAACTGAACTGAACCTTTAAAAGTTGCTCTCTTATCCATAGAATCTGCCAACAATCTACAATCCCTAGCTTTCATAGAGGAGATCTTATTTTGTGATTTTCAATTTTTTGTGACATTATGGAATAATCTAGTTTATAGATCACCTTCCTTGAACCATGTTTCCCTTGATTTTGACTTCCAATATATCTCCTTTCTTATTAGAAGTTCTTCATACCTTAACAACAATTCTTTTTCTTTATGGAATTTTTCTTGGAACATATCTTTAGACAATACCTTTTCATTTAGAATTTCCATTTCTCTTTCCACAACTTTTTTCTCTACAAAAAATGTTTTTAAAGGACGATTTATTCCACTGTTATAGGCATCCCTTAAGATGAATCAATTTTTTCCCAAATCTGAACCTCTTGGATCCCATTAGGATATTTGGATCAGCGCACAATGTGTTCACCAAGTCCATGAAATTTTGTCCCTAAATCACATCCTTTAAAATTTGAAGGGGCATCGTAGCAAAGTGCTATCTTTAGAAACAAACAAAAAGATAGGGAAATTATTGGAGCCAAAGATTGATAAAAATATCAGATTCAAAAATGCATGGGCAAATTAACCACAAGAAAATTTTTAGAGAAGAAAGAATGGAAATTTAAGTTTAATTTGCAATTACTAAATACATATAGCATAATGTTTTAGTCTAAGTCACCGGGTTCTCCTCCGGAACCCTTGGTTCGGGTCTTGGTTTGCTCCTGGTTCGGATCCAGGTTTGGTTTGCCTATGGGTTTTGGCCAGGATCCTTCATTTTTGGGTCTGATTCGCCCAGGCAGAACCGAATAGAACCCGGGCAGAACCTAGACAGAACCCGCGTGCCTAGGCATCCAAAAAGTGTTTTTTTGAGCATTTTTTTAATGTTTTATGGAGTTTGACTTTGACCCACTCCCAAGGGAACCCTAAAAGTGACTTCTAGATCACTCTAAACACCCTAACTACCTCATTCTTATTCATTTGTTTTGCAAACAAGCATTTTCATTCTAAGAGGCTGAGCTTTCATTTTTGCTTGTTGGATTGAAAGCGGACTGTGATACAACTTTCTTTTTTCAAAAATTGTTCTACATCATTGAATTGAGAACTTATCACACATCTGTAGAGAACTAGAGGAATACTACAAACTAAAACACATTACACTTCTGTTCTCATTGACTTGGTGTACTCTCCAACATCTCTCTTCTCTTGCGTGGAGAGTTAGAACTGCTTGGCCATGCCTTTGCATCATTAGGGAAGTTTTGCTCTTTTTGACAATGTCAAAAGCTTGGCTGCATGCAGATTAGGAAAAAGACTTTTCCTTTTAGATTAGCAATGCATGGAAGATTCAAAAAGTATCCTTGATATTACAAAAAGATATTTGTTTATACACTTCAATTGTGCAGTCACCCTTTGGTTCTTTCAAAGAAAAATCTGCCTATGCCACTGTTACACTGCACAGGTAAACCAGATTTTGTATTGTGGAGCTATATTAAGCTACCACTTTCAAGACCAATGTAACAATGATACAAAATAATGTTTGAGACTGCAAGAAGACATCAAAATGGCTAGTGTACTAAACAAATTCTTATGATTTCTAAAGAATACTGATAACTCAACTGTAATGTCCCGTTTTTAGCACTTCACTTTTCAGTGATTGATAGCCTATTCACAGTGTGCTGTCAGCCAGTCAGTGGCAGAATTAGGGTTTCTGGCTGCTTGATGGGTTCTCTTGAAGATTCAGGGTTTTGCTTGTTGGAGTTTGGGTGTTTGGATTCTGGATTCCTTCTGGGTTTTCTGAGAGCTTCGCGGTGGTATGGTCAGTTTTGCATTTCGGGCAACTTCATGAATTTACTATTTTTAGTAAATTCTATTTTTAGCAGTGGTCCAGTCAGCACCAGCTCCGTCAACTTTCCTCTTCTGGCAATTCATTGGGTAATTCTGATTTTTGGCTTAAGGGGTTCATTTTGGAGAAATAAGTATTTTAAAGACAATAATGTTTTATTTTATAAAATAACCCCTTGTCCTAGTAATATGACTTTAAGTTGTCTTAAAGAAGGGGACCTTGAGAGGTATCTTCTCATGAAGAAATATTTTTATATTTCTAAAGTCAATTTGCTCTTGAGGAAGTTGGACGCCAACTTAAGGAGAGAAATATTTTATTTAAATGTTTTATTTTGCCTTCAAAAAGGGACGCCACTTGGAGGGATAAGGAGTCAACTTCAAATTTGAAATGCTTTGACCTTGGTTTGGGCGCCCTTCTAGATGCTTTTGGAAGATTCTTCTCAAGTCTATATAAGGAGGCTTCTATTCTTCATTTGGCATCTTATTTTCTATCATACTGTTATGCTGCTGAAATGTTTTCAGAGTTACTTCGAGGGAGGCATACCTCCTAGCCATTTTTCTTGGTTTCGTGCTTGAAAGATAGCACCTAGCTAAGGCTTCAAAGACTGCTTCTCATCCAGATTTGCAGACAGAGCATCAAGGTTGAAGATTTCAGAGATTTGGACAGTTTTACAGTTGCTGATTTTAGCATGGCTGAAAGTAGTTTTCGCTTATAAATCATTGTACGATTTTTGTTTCGTTCTGGGTACTTTACCTATGTCATTCTCACCCTAGGGCGCCCCTCTTTGGTGAGTTTCATATTTTATTAGCAAGTCTTAGATTTTATCTTGTCAAATTCGCCCTTTTGAGGGTTTTTTCATTGCTGGGTTGTCTTGGAATTCGTGCAAAAAAAATAACAATAGTTTGTGGTAGTTTCACAACTCTATCTTGGTCGCCATCATCTTAGGGTCATTATGCATCAAGTTTGAAGTGATTTGGTTGGGTTTTGAGTGAGTTATGAGCTTTTTAGTGGGTTAGTGTGTTGCTGGTTGGTGTTTCCAGAATTGCTGATTTTATATCAGACTACCAGAAGTTCAGTTCAAGCATTGTTTTATCTATATTGTGAAGTCAAATAAGTCGGAACAACATTCTATCAGTTGTTGCTTTGGTTTAACAGTTTGTAACACTTTGTAATTTGCAGATTGTGCATTGTAAGGTTGTTAATAGTAGTACTATTTCAGTCATTTTTATATTCTGCAATTACTTAGTTTTAGAGCAGCAAACCTAATAATCTTTGGACGGTTTACCGCCAGAGATGGATGAATGAACTACACACTTAAAGTTCTTGGATGGTATTCCGCCAAGAAGGGAATTAAAGCTTTGCACTTCTTACATTGTATTTCGTTCCCGCTGAATAAGTGGTAGAGCTTCTTTCAGCATTGTATTTACTTTTGTTACTCCGCCAGATGGTCGCTACTTGCCCTACTGGGGTTTGAAAGCACATCCGTGGTGTTGAGTCTTTCAGCATTGTATTTACTTTCTGTTACTCCGTCATATGGTAGCTACTTACCCTAGTTGGGTCGGAAAGCACATTCTTGGCGTTGAGTCTTTCTTTAATTGCTAGTTATGAGTTGAGCTGACCTTTAACGGGTTCTTGTTGTACTGGATTGTTCATTGTAAAATTCGAAAAAATTGGCCCGGTTCATTACAGGCTTCTTTTTTCAAAATCATACAAATTGAGCCCTGGCATCAATAGACTCTGTATATCAAGCTACTGCAGTTCAAGTTTCAACGATGAATATTCATCATGCATGTTTTAAATGACATTCAAATTTATGGTGGTTTTGTTGTTTATATGATGTTATGTGATATTCTAATCCTAATTCATGCTTCTAGGCTGCACATATATATATATAATATATATATATATATATATATATTATTTTTACATGTTTTTTGTACTAACAAACCCAAAGTGAACCGAACCCACCCCCCAAAAAATTTAACCAAACCGGCGAACTGAACCCCCGAACTCGAACCCAAATCAGTATCGGAACTGGCAACTTAGGTTTTAGTTAACAATTACACCTAGTTCAGCTCAATAGATTCTATATTACCTTTTTTTTTGTGCTAATTGCTAGACTCAAGTATGTTCAAGTTCAATAAGCTGTTTGATGAGTCTTCATATTGAGTAGATTGATTAGATTCTCTCATCACATCTAACATGTTGTGTAACTGTTTTGTTTATATGTATTAATTTGTCTATCTTCCTAATTAAATCCATATCATGGAAATAACTAATTTCTGACACCACAATATTCATTTTATATCATAATAAAAATGGGCATCACAAATGTTTTCCTTTTGACAATAAAAAGCATGCTCACTTTTGTATTGTCTCATAAGCAAGAATGGGGGGATTGTGGAGAAGATAAGCATGGTTATTTATTGTGATTGTCACAAGGTGCCTGTGAAATGGATTGTACATGGTAATTTGATTGCAGTATATCTGAGTGGCATTTTCACAAAAACTCTTAGTTACTATAGTTTTGTTAGAAACAACATTGAAAAGTATTTGGTGTTATTATTGTCTACATTGTATGTATGTGTTTTATTGTCGGTTTTGAGCATTGAATGTGATTTTGCTCACTCTATAAGACTGAGTGAATTTTACAAGTGTGTTTTATGCATGGCTCTCACGATTGTGTATATGCTAACTTGTTCTAGAGGATGCGCACTTGTTACAATGTCTTATAATTGTACTTTAAGTGCTATTTGGACTTTTGGCATAATATATAGTAGATTTTTTAGCAATCCTGAGCTTATAATATGAAAAAAGTTCATATATGAAGTCTTGTCTTTCTTTGGTTAATAATACGAGGAGCTATATCAAATCTCATCTTTCTTGCAGGATCGTGTGCGAACAGAAACTTATAGAGCTGCCATTTTGCATTATCGAAGCATCATTCAGGGAAAGGTAATGGTCTGAATTTTCTTATGTAGATTGTCTTGTTGAGTTTTATGAGAACTTTTAAATGGAAGTCTCTATTTGTTATAATTCACATGGTTGTGTAACTGCAGTCTTTCTATTTATGTAATTCAACTTATGAATCAAATTGGTTTTTCTGTTGCTATGCAATTTATGATGGAGCTGCAGGTGGTTGTGGACGTAGGATGTGGCACAGGAATACTGTCAATATTTTGTGCATTAGCTGGCGCTAAAAAGGTATTTCTGTCTTTATGTTGTAGAAGGTTGTTTTAGTTGCAGCTTAATGGGTTTATGCAGATATTTTAACGTGCTACATGATTTATATAGTCTATTCATATTAAGGAAAATGGTACATTTTTGCCATTTTAAGAGATGTTTAATTAATATTGTTATTTGAGCATGATGGATTCAATCCATTACGCATGAGTATGAACTCTTTGTAATATGATATTTAGCATTTCAAGCAAGAACACCAAAAAGTACCCTCTTTGTCCTTTTTCCTTTGTCGGGCATTAGATATAGAGTTTTCTGTACAAGCTAAGTTGCTAGCTTCCATATATGATCATTGTATCTTTGTTGGTGTCAAATCTAACACCTCTGGAGTGCAGGTTTGTACGGACAGCTATGTACACTACGCAATGAGTGCTCTTCAAATTAGGAGGGGAAGCTCCCTCGTTGTGCTGGAATGCATGGAAAAGAAAAGTAATCTAAGTCCTATCTTTTTGTTCTCAGCTGGAAGAGGCACAAGGTTAAGAAAACCAAAACGTTGCAGCTAAGGATTTTCTGGTTTCGCAGATCATTAACTACAACTAAGCTAACTACTTTAAATCTATCCGGTTTCCTCAAGCAGAGCATGAGGAAATGGAGCAGGGATTGACTATCGGACGATAACGAGTTTAGACTCTCTACTTGAAGGCAAGGTGGCACAACTATCATCTCAATCTAAACAACTTATTGGGCACAACAGATTTAAGAATTTACTAAGACGATCTTACGAAACCCTAGGTGGTATAACACTTGATCGAATCAGCAAAGCCTTCACAAAACAGCCTTTATCTTTATAATCTCACGAAACCCTAGGTGGTATAACCTTCAATTATATTGATAAAGATTCACAAAACAGATTTATCGCTGCAACTTCTCGAAACCCTAGGTGGTATAACGATCGATCACAATGGTAAATTAACACAAAACAGCCTTATCACCTTAATCTTTTGGAACCCTAGGTGGTATAACAATTGATTTCAATGATAAAGATGTTCAAACAGATATATCTAATCTATGGAAAGAATTCAGCATCACAATCTTTCGAAACCCTATGTGGTATAACAATCAATTGCAATAGTGAAGACACATGAACAAATACGAAAAAGAGCAATATTGAGGGCAAGGTGGGCACAGCATATATTTCTCTCTCAAGCAAAAGTTATTTACAAATGAGCAAAAGCTCTTATTTATATACATCAAGGTGTAGGGAACCCTAAAATCACCTTGTGTCATCTATAGTTCTGCAATGCATGCAAGCAATGCGCCAAACCCTAATTAAGTAAACTATACAGTCAACTGGGAAACTACCCTCAGTTTGACTGAAACATCTAATCTAAAAATGGACAATTGTGCGAGCATGCACGTCCTTATTGAACACAAGTTAACTGGAAGACTATCATCAGTTAACGTAAAACCCTAAATAAAACTCCAAGTAAACAAGATGAATCTCAGAATAGACATGCATGAGGTGAGACAGCCAGTTAACTTGAAAGGGTAACGCCAAGTTAACTCCTGTGTATAATGTCTATCCTGAGAGGTGAGAAACTGAAGTCTACTGGTCGTGATCTCGAGCAACCAATCCCTCAACGAGGCTGTCAACTGCATCAGCATCTGAATGTCAGCAACTTGAGCAATCTTTGCAATCTTTGCACACTCAACCAGCATTTCACTGACTGGCAACTTTGGCGGCTCCGTAACTGAAGTGTTAGCCAACATCTCTTCTGCAGCTTGATACAAATCGGTCTCAGCTTTTCTGATGAAGTCATAAATTAAAACCGATTTGGTCTTGAATTCAATCTGTGTGTATTGTACTCTGAAAAACTCGCCTGTTGACTGTGAACACGGCTATATTCTGACAACTTTTCTGGAAAGCTAAAAATAGCCTGCTGAGGGTAAAAATAGCCTATCGAAGCGCAATTTTCAGCGAAAAATCTGAGATATGGGTTTTGTCCAGAAAAAGATTCTAAGACAACCCAGAACGTCAGAAATGCGAAAATATGACTTCTACTCGACCATGCAAAGACTTTTCAGTTGAGAAATTTAGAAACTCAAGAACGAATGTTCTGAAGTTAAAAATTCCTGAAAAATCAAACGCACGATTTTAATTCGAGGAAGCTATATGAAAATGATCCAGATGTTTGAACTTGTCGAATTTGCCAATTTCAGGAACATGCGAATTGAAATTTGAGAGAAAACTGAGAATCAAGGAGGAAAAATACGTTTTTTTTATTATGCTCTTCTTTTATGAAAATCGCCCTTGAATTCTTCAAAGTGCTGAGAACTGTGAACTTTAACCTGCAAAAAGAATTGCTTGAGGAAATCGCCTTTGGAAATAGATGAGAAATCTGCCTTTGTTTGAGAAATACGAATCTCCCTTGAAAATACGCCTTGTGAATGAGGAAAAACGAATTTTGCTTGAAAATATGCCTTTGCCTTGAAGAAAAACGAATTTTGCTTTAAACTTGCTTTGAAAATATATAAAATTCGATTTCCCTTTGAAGATATGAATCTCTCTTTGAAAAATACGAACTTCTCTTAAGATTGGATTTTCTCTTGAGAAATACGAATTTCTATTGAAAGCTCTGTGAATTACAAATGATGGCGCCATGCTTAAAGAAGATGAAATTCGCACCAATTGAGCAACTGCAATACTTCAACACCTCTGACAAGAATAGAAGATCTCTGATTGGCCCATTTCAGTTGAACTGCCACTGACTGGAAGTTCAAATTTGAAAATAATAATAAAATACTTATTATCATGCAAAGGGGCCAAAAATAGAAAACGCCATCTATAAATAGATATATTCTGAACTTCAGTTGACAACTCTGATGAAGCTCTGAGATTCATCGTCATGCTTCAACGATTCTGAAAAGTCATCTCTTGAGCACATAGGCGTCCATTTGCTCAAGATACTTCATTTTTTACTAACTCCCTATTTAATAGCTGACAGCACTGTCGCGACTGGCCAACTTCGACACTGATTTCCGGATGACCGGGTGATGCTGAGACTGATCTGAGATAATCAACGGAAAGCCTACTGAACAAGGAAGAAATGTCTACTGGGAGACACTACTGCAAAATCCATCGTTTAACCCCTTGAAAAATTAGGCGCACCTGATTAAATTGCTTTACGGGTTCCAGACTTGGCCATTTTCCTAAACTGCCATCTGACGCTTCAAACGGCTGCTGACGGTGAATGGTGAACCCTGCTGACATGAGACGAAGCTCACTGCATGACTGGAGATATTCTGCATCCGACGACTGCTCACACGAGAACTGAAAGCTGTGTTAAGGGCCTCAAATACAAAAGCGCCCCTGGCTCTAGGTTGCACTGATGCCATTTTGACAAAAGTCAGACTTCCATCCAAGTACCCTACTTTGACCACTGATATCTGGAGCTGAAATGACCCGATTCAGGCACTATTTGTTTTAACGGACAGCCATAAGGGCCCTCAAGAGAAGTCACTGGAGGTGATGAGGCAAGAAAACTGCTTCTAAGACCTCAAATACTCCAGTGCGTATTTTAAATATGTTTACCGCTCCCAGACTTAGCCATTTTTGGACGTCTTCTCTTTGCAATATTACACCAAAGACCTCGCACGCACGAGCAACTGCCAAATGTTGAAGGCTGACGGCTATGCTCGTTGGATAGATAAATTGATAACGTTCAATAGTCGTGAAGACTTCGAACGCGAACGGGCTCATCTGACCAGCCTAAAGGCTAGGCGCCTCAAGACTATGAAAATACACTGAAAACCATTTGTTGGTTCGCCCGTAAAATTACGTGCTTGGTAGAATCTCTGCCACGACCACCAGGAACGTCAGATTGACAAGCTGAATGATGCGTCGCGGAGCTGGACTAGAATACTACTGATGTTGTGAAGACTCTGTCTACGAATTCTGACATCTGGAGGGTCCTTTAATCCAGCGCCCCTGGCCTGTACTTGCACTGGGCATAAACGGAGAAGCTCAGAATCATGAAAACTCCATTTTAAGCTGATCTTTGGATGCCTGCCGCCTGAACTCTGAGAGTCGGATGACTGCGCTTGATATCTCGTCGGATAAGCAGACTAGTTGTGAACGGATTGATTGCATCCGACAACGAAACTGTCGAGATTTACCCCTGCTTCAAGATGGGCGCCCTCAGGCTAGAGGTGCGCTTTTGCCTGAAAAGAGCAAAATTTCCATCTCCTAAAATTTAGGGATTTTAACTTCTGTCGTGAATAACTGGAGCTGTGAGTCTCAGAACGCCTCGCTGGATAGCTCGACGGATAGCCAGGCTGATTCTGAACATCGTATAGTTGCCTCAGGAACTCCATAAAGACTGTCTTATTTGAAGGATAGCGTGGAAGCATGGCTGGATTTCCTGTGTATCCGTAGACACAGATGTAGGTGTATGTAGGGAACTGAATGAACTAGTCCGCCCAATCAACCATCGTTGCTCTAGCAACTGTTGAGATACAAACATGCAACTCCCAGTCCAAGTTTCTCACTGTGTATGTCAAAAAAGCCTCATGCACATGCTTGAAATGTCGTTCAACCTTTGTGAACTCAAGCTGGTCATAGTAGTGGTAGACTTTTTGAACATTGAGTATGCCCACCGTGTTCAACCCTCTAAACTTACTCTGATTAGCGATCAAGTATACGAGGTAGGAACACGTGTGAAACTAGTGTGCAATTAGAAAACCGGTGATTTGCTTGTGGAGAACGTTGTTGATGAAGGATACCCAGTCATAATGCTCTCGCCCGGAGATGATTTGACCTATGATATAATACATCCAGGGCTGGAATCTGTTTGCATTTGCATGGCTTGTGACGCGATTGAGAAGTGTAATCAAAATTGTGTATTCCTCCTTGTATTCACCACGACCCATATTATTTGGCAACTTGTTCTTCTTTTGTTTTAACCATCTCTCTGCCATCTTACTTTGACACTTGTCCATATCAGCATTGAATGCTCGCTCACATTGCTCCATGGAAATGACTAGATTGGTTGAAGGTTGAAGAATACCAAAACATCTATTGATATCCAAGGGTTTGAGACTGCAGATCAGTCGTCCATCTACTGACTGTATTTCGTGAGTAGCAAAATTGTAATGCTTAACACAAGACATTACAAACTCTACACAATGAACTGAGATAGGGAAGTGATAGAAGCGGCCTCAAGCAACTCGGATTGCTGAATGTTTTGAAGTATTGAATCTTTAATCTTGATTGGATCCAAGATTGCTTCTGGAAGCACCTTATGTAGATTCGTATTAGCTATCTCGATGAAGTCATGAGTGAAGATTGACTTGGTCTTGAATTCAAGCTGAGTGTATTGCATTCTGAAAAACTCGCCCATTGACTGTTAACACGGCTATATTCTAACAATTTTTCTGGAAAGCTAAAAGTAGCCTATCGAAGGACAATTTTCACGAAAAATTCTAAGATATGGGTTTTGTCCAGAAAAAAATTCTAAGACAACCCAAAATCTCGGATTTGCAAAAATTTGACTTCTACTCGACCATGTAGAGGAATTTTAGTTAAGAAAATCAGAGCTTCGAGAACTGAAGCTCTGGAGTAAATTTTCCTAAAAAATTCTAGCACACGGGTTTTCTCGAGGAAGCTATTTTGAATCAACCCAGATAATTTGTTTTGTCAAAGGTCGCCGATTCAAGACGAGAAAAGGAAGAATTTGAGATAGAAGATTGAGGTTTTGATGCTTTTTCTTTTGCTAAAATTGCCACTTTATCTTAAATTTGGTGATGAATCTGGACTTGTACTTGCAAAAGAATGTTGATGTCTTCGAAAATTGTTTGCTGATGAATTTCACCCACTCTGAAGGAAATTCACCTCTGCTAAGCTGGATGAATTAAAATGGACACTATGCTTGAATAAATAGAGCAAAATTGCACCATAAAAGCATGACTGCAAGATTTAAAACCTTGACTTTGAATAAAGCTGTCTTATTGGACCCCCTCTAGTTCAACTGAGACTGACTTGAAGTCTCGAAAATAAATAATATTAAAATATTCAATTCTTTTTAGCATGTGAATTTTTAATTAAATATTACAAAGGGCGTCAATAATAAATTATTGAAGAAAATTGCCCATTTTGAAGCTTGCATGCAAAAAGTCGAATTTAATATTATTTTTAATAAATTAACAACAATCTCTGCATATTGATTCTGGAAAGTCAAAAATTAACTCTTTGGGCGTCCATTTGCAAAAGTTATGAGATTTTTCGCTAACTTCCTACTTTATAGCTCATTGAAAGTTACAGTTGCCTATGTTTAGCTCTGATTTCTAGGTGACTGAGTGAGGCTGTGACCGAGTTGAGATATCCATTGCGAACCTTGCAAAGAAAGGATGAAATGTTTGCTAGGAGTTACAACTGCTAAAATCAACGTTTCACATCTCAAAAAATTAGGCCCCTTTGATTAAATTGATGCAAGGTCTCCAGACTTGGCCATTTCTTTGTTTTGCCATCTAAGGCTTCGAACTGCCGCTGCCAGAGGCTCTGCTATAAATTATACAATTGCTCAATTTGAAACCTCCTGTATATAAAGATATATAGAACGGTTTTGGCTTCTCTTCTGCAGACATGAAGGACTGTAGTAATGTTGGTTGGGAAACAACCTTCTTTTTCACAACCTTCAAGATTCTATCCAATTGTTTTGGATGATCTTGTAGATACTCCAGTTGAGAGATTTGCACCTTCATCTTCATCATAGAAGACACGATGTTGAAACTTGCTGAAGATGAATCAACAATCAGCAAGATGTTTTCTTGTGAAGTCTTAGGATTGGAAGTAGAAGCTACTTCCTTTCCTTTTCCATTTGAATTCCGCTTCTCTTCTTCCTCCTTCTGTGCTTTAAAATGCTGCACACGTGTGAACACAGGCAAGGTGATATTCTCATGATTAATTGTGAGAGAAAATTGCCGGTATTCTTCTTTTTCTTAATTTACGTGTTCTCAATCAAAATACCCTATTGCGGAGTCACCATCAAAGTTGTCTGTTTGTGATGAGACGACGTTTGAACTTGATGCTATGAAACCTGAACTAGGAGCAGTATCAACAAATCCCATGAGCTGATTCATTCTTTTGTTCTCCAGACATGTAGCGCCTGTATGTTCAACAAAATCATGGAAAGTGCAAAAGATTGTGGGATTCTCAGCTTCATTGTTCTGCTTTGGTTGTACTTGTGGAAACTTTGATTTGTAGTTCTATGGCTGGAAGTTGTTTCTTCTTCGCTGGTATTGCTGTTGAGGTTGAAATGACAGTGTGATCGAATCATCCTTTATCTTGCTCGTTGTAATCATATTGTATTCGAGCTTGATTGCTTCTCTTGAAGGAGCTGTAGACTATCTTCTTCACTTATCTTCAAGAATAAGGCTATTTCTGATGATAGTGCGTTGATGAAGGAACTCATCAGAATTTCGTCAGATGGATTTAAAGTGTGAGAAAGATGTGTAACAAGGCGGTTAAACCTTGCTCCAAATTCGAGAGTTGTGCAAAAAGTCTGTGACTGTCCTCATGGGTTTGAACCTCACCAAGAACTTCTCACCCATGACAGCCCAATTGGTGATGATGCCTACTTCAAGATTGTTGAACCAGTCTGTTGTGTTGTTCTCAAGAGTCTCCACAAAGAGATGTACTGCGATGTCCTCATGTGCAAAATGCAAGACGAAACATGCCTTCGTGAATGTTGAAAGATGTTCATCAGGATGTCTAGAACCATCGCCATGAAAACTCGGAAGAAACTTGCATGAACGCTTGGGTAGTTCATGGTGTCTTTTTAAAGCCAATGGTCCAATACTGTTACCCCAAGGCAAAGGGGTTGGACGTCTTGCATTTCTTCCATTTTGACCGTTGTGGTTGTCGTTATGATCACCCATTTCTTCTGTTGGAATGGGAATCTCTTCTTCTAAAATTTCTCTTTTAGTGAACTGATCAGGAGCTTCTTGAAAGACTGGATCTGGTTGGATAGGAGGATTACCTCTCCTTCTTGTATATACTCAGTACGCCAGGATGCTTAATACCACATGGAAGGTGGCAAGACTAGTCTACCTTTTGCAAGATCTTATTTCTCTTCTTCTTTATCCAGAGTGGTAGTCACGTTTCTCCACTGAGGTTGTATTGGAGCAGGAGGATGCTATATAGTCATAACTATGCAAAGCTTGAGCTTTGAAAAGTTTTCTTGCCTTGTGCCCCACGGTGGGCGCCAAAAAACTGTTGGCATAACAACTAACACCTTTGGAGTGCAAGTTGGTACAGATAGCTATGCGCACTATGTGATGAGTGCACCTCAAATTAGGAGGGGAAGCTCCCTCGTTGTGTGGACAAAATGCTTGGAAAAGTAAACTAAATTAATTCCTACCTTTATGTCTTAGCTGAAAGAGGCATAAGGTTTGTGAGAAACTTCAAGCGTTGCAGCCAAGGATTTTCTGGTTTTGTAGATCTTAACTACAACTCAAAACTAACTAGCTTATACTATCCAATCTCCTCAAGAAATTAGAGCATGAGGAGAAAGAGCAGGAATGATTTATACGATAACCTCTAAGATAGGCTTTCCAAGGAGGTGACGACAGCTATCCGAGGCGTAGGTTGAAAGAAAGGTTATTGGCAACGACATCAAACGATGAACTCCACTTTTGAAATTCCCAAGGAGGTGACAACACCTATCCGAGGTGTAGACATGAAATAAAGTTCATTAAAACAGTAACAACAAACGATAAGCCTTAATTAAAAATTCCCAAGGAGGTGTCGACACCTTTTCGAGGTGTAGATATGAAATAAGCTTATAAACACAAGAACATGAAACAATGATCATCCAACCAAAGTGAACAGATACAAAATAGCAATATTTGGCTCAGCATATATTACTATTGTGTGCAAAAGTTATTTACAAATGAGCTGAAAGATCTTATTTATAGACATCGAAAGGTGTAGGGAACCCTAAAATCACCTTGAGTCAACTACAGTCTTGCAATGCATGTCAAATTTATTGCTAACCCCTAATAAAGCAAACTATACAGTTAACTAGAAAGCTACCATTAGTTAACCGATACATCTAATCTAAATGGACAATGTGCAAGCATGCACGTCCTTATTGAAAGGAAGTTAACTGGAACACTATCATCAGTTAACGAAAACCCTAAATGAAACTCCAAGTCCTGCAAAATATCTCTGAGGATAAGATAGACATGCGTGCATGGTCCTAGCAAAGAGAACTTAAGATGAAAGTCGAGTTCTAATTGCATGCTCCTAATTCTTTCCTCGCAGACAACTGCAGGTTCTAACTGACTGATCACTGGCTAATATCTTGAGCAACCAACCCCTCCACGAGGTTGTTGACTACTGTTGTGACCTTTTTCACACATCACCCCATTCAAAATGGGGACCGCTTAATTTTTGCTCCGTTCATTGTCTTTTGGCTTTGGTTTTGTCTCTCTCTCTCTGTCTGTCTCTTTCTGCTGTCTGCCTTTTTGGGGTGTGCCCGTTTTTGAGCTTGAACATGAAATTTTGGCGAAGTCTAAGAATTAGGGTTTGTATTTTCCGGTCAATTTGAAGTCAAATGGAGTGAACAAATTGAAATATGAACTTTACGTTGCAGTTAGTATGCTTCCAGTAGGTCCCCAACAAAGTTTCACTGAATTCCAACAACTTACTATTTTTAGTAAGTACCTAATTGGGGGCATTCTCTTAGCACTATTGAAATTCTAATCGTCACACTGCATCCAAAACATGTCAGGTTGTTTGTCTGCGAATTGTGAGCTGAAACAAACAACTTTCTATTTTTAGCAAGTTCACTTTCAGAGGCTATTTTTAGGGTTTGCATGTTGAAATTTTCTTCACATGTCTGAACATTCCTTGTGGGTTTTTCGGGGGCTTCGCAGTGGTATAACATGCAAACCAGGATCAAGACTTTTTCAGGAGCTATCTTTAGTGGCTATTTTTAGGGTTTGCATGTAATAAGGCTTTTCAGCGCATGTCTGGATATTTTTTGTGGGTTTTTCAAGAGCTACGCAGTGATGTGACATGCAAGAGGAGATGATCACTTTTCAACGACTTACTATTTTTAGTAGGCCCATTCCGGCAGCTACCCAGCACATCAGGATCACAAATAGGGCGAAGTGCAACAAAAACAAGGTCAAATAGAGGTCATTTGATAGACATGCAAGTCAAATTAGGGTTTCCAGCTTTGGGAGCCAAAATGAGGGGTAAAATCCCAGAAATTTCAAAAACCGATGTATCCCACTGCGATCAGTATCTTTCAAGCTATCCACCGGTAAAATTTGAAGGCAATCAGAGCACTTACTATTTATAGTAAGGCGTTCCAGAAACAGGCTATAAATAGCAAGCCAACATTAGGCGCCAGTGTGAACAGGCAGGTCTACCGATGGTCACGTCATTCAGATTTCAAGTCAAACGGAGTTGTGGAGGTCATAAAATCAAGCAGGTGCTATAAATAGTAAACCACCTTCAGAAACATGCCATAAATAGCAGGTCAGCTCGGGATGGCAGTGTGAACAGACTAATTAGGTCATGAGGATCCTGTGGTTAAAATTTCAAATCGATCTGAGCTTCAAAGTATGGAAAACTTGGAGTAGCTACCCCTAAATGCGCCTTCACTTGGAGTTTGAGCTTGAAAAGTTTCTAAGTGTTTTTAAATTTGAAGCTCACCCCCTTGAATGCGCCTTTGACTGGAGAAAAGTTTGAGAGAATATTCTAAGTGTAGAAAATTTGAAGTGGGCCCCCTCATATGCATCTTGACTTGTGAAAGAAGTTGGAAAATATTCAAGTGTGTGAAACTTGATGCTCTACCCCTCATATGCGCCTTTGACTTGAAGGAGACTTGAAAATCTACTAAGTATGGAAAAACTTGAAGTGGGGACCTGCATATGTGCCTAGAGAAGAGAGAAGGGTGGAAATTTGGTTAAGTGTTGGAAATTTGAAGCGTCAACACCTAAATGCACCCAAAGTGCATGCTAGAGATAAATTTTGAAAAGGTGGCAATGGCGTTGGGGATAAGTCCACCTTAGTATGCCAAATGCGCCCATGCAAGGTAAAAAGAGTCTAAGAGGTGCTAAGTAAAGATTCCCTCTCAACATGCTAAATGCGTCCAGGATAAAGGTGAAGTTGATGGATAAAAAATGACTAAGATGTGGATAAGTCCACCTCAGCATGCCAAATGCGCCCAAGTCTAAAGTAGAGGCAAGATAAGTTCTAAGTGTTAAATCCTTCTCCATGTGCTAAATGTGCCCAAGTCTAAGGTGGCTAAGAAAAAGTTTCTAAGTGTTAATTCCTCCTACCCATGTCAAATATGCCTAATATAGAAGAGGCTGGAGGAAGCTCTAAGGCGTTGAGGAAGTTTCTAAGTCAAAATTCATCCAAGACCCCTTGAATGCGCCCAAAGGTGTTGGCTCTTTGAAAAATGCTAAGTATTGAAACCCCACCTCGAGAAACACGCCTAAACTTGAGAAAGGAGATGAAATTTTTCAGAGGCATGGATAAAATTGACGAGTCAGAAGGTGCCAACTTTATAAAGAAATTGTCAAAGTAGAGCAAAGAAAATATGCCTAGATGTGAAGAATAAGGAATAAAATTAATGAAAAATATTTTTCCTAAGGTTTAAATTCAAAAATTAAATGTACCCCTTCGTTTGTAGACACATGAATTTGTCGTTTTCTGAAGGGAATTTTCTTTTGGGTATTGAACGTCTGCGATGAAGAATGGATTTTAAAGTCTTCCATACTTCGCCAAGGCCTTCAAGACAAAGATTTTTCGTGGACACCTGATTGATGAGTTTTCTAAGGGGAAAATTGAAAAAAAAAAATTCTAAGGTAGGGAATAAAATATGTTGCCTTGGCGGATGAATTTGAAGTTGATTGCCTAGGTGAAATTGATCGAATTCTTTGTGGAAATAATTTTCTCGAATGAGAGATGAATAATCAAGGTTGTCAACACCTCAGCCAGAAAAGTGAATTTCTTGAAGAAGATGTAGTTGAAGTTAACACTTTCAAAAGATGATACGCCTTGAGGAAGGTGAAATTTGTTTAAGGCATTGAAATATGATGCACAAGTGTTATATGCCCCAGCTTACAGATCATGAAGAAAGCAAAGTTGGCTAGAGAAGAACGATGAACCCTATCAGATCAGGAGATCACTCAGACCTTGGAAGTTAAAGCATGAAAATCAGGTAAGTAAGGTGAGTTTATATTATGAAGTGTTCTGATGCTCTTTTCCTTGCGTGTTTTGTAGGAGGAATGTTGAGACTAGGCGGTGATGACTTGAAGTGATGAAGCAAATAGTCCAAGATGATAGAATCATGAAGCGAATACTTGGAGAAAATGGCTAAGTGTTGAGACCTAGTATGTACCCAACTCAGGTGGCAAAGAAGAAATGTTTTCAAAGCTTAGGATGGAGAAAAAAATGGAAACCCAAGTGTTAATGGTCACCATCAAGTACTTCAAAGTTGAAGAACAACATCAAGGAGGAAAATCATCGTCGAGCAGGGGAAAGAAGTTGTCGCCTTGGAGTCAGATCAAGGATGTGCCTGTTACACCCTTTCAAGAAGTTGAAGCAATGATGATCAGACTCATCTAGTTTGCAGTAAAAAAGAATAGTGTGAACGCGTTTACAAACAGGAATCTTCTAGAGGATGGTGGACATTAATTGTTCATTTATTACTCCTCTCCTCTTTTTAGGGTTAGGGCTTATATGGCTTGATCTGAGCCATCCATTGGACTTGACCAGCTATATAAAGGGGCATCCCCCCTCATTTGTATGGGTAATTAGAATAGCAGAGAAGGAATAGAGAGAAATTGATAGAATAGTGGGTAGTTTAGTTTGATAGTCTAGTTTGGATTGAAAAGGAAGGAAAGTCTTCCACTTGAATACTTTGTAAGAAGTTGTTGTGAACACTTTCATAATAAAAAAGTTTTTCATTGATGGAGATCTCTTTGTTATGAATAGCTAGCGAGGCTTCTTCGTCCTTCCAATTCACGCAGAATCTTGAAGTAGCTTAAAGTAAAGTAGATTTCATTTCATGCAAGTACTTAGTAATTGTGGAATGTGGTGCTCGATTTGAACAAGACTTTGCTTATCCATATCACTAGCGAGCTCGCTGATGGTGGGTTCGTCCTGTGTGGTCAACTGGAATACTCTTCAAACTTAACTTCGATTGTGATTCATGTGTTTGTATGCATCGTCTTGATGGTATTTGCATGCTGAATTGTAATCTAAACACCTTTCGCTACTCCTTTGAAGATTGCACCGGTTTTGTGGAAGCTGTCCGAAGCGAGGCAAAGCAAGGCTCGGTTGAAGTCTGTGAGAATTGATCGCCATGTCCCACGCCTTAGAGTAGATTGGAACCTTCTTATCCCTACACTCATTTAAATTCAGTTCATTTCTGGTTAGCGTTAGGAAATTTGTACTTACCTGCCAAATCATTCGAACCACGTGAAAACCTTTAATCTGCTGTCTGTTGTCTGCTGCCGAACAATTGTGTAAGTCCCCTTGAAATAGCAGCAAAAACACATCAAGCCAACTGAGGGTATTCTATTGCACTGAAGGAACCTTGGAGTTGAACGCACGAACTCTCTCGCAATCTTAGCATGTTGGATACTTTGATCAAGAGACAATAGGGTAGCCGTTGGCGACTTTATTCTGTGTTGGTGCGGTAATGAAAAACACATCAACAACTACATCACCATCTGGGGCAGTAATACTTTGCCGAAGTATACTGTGTTTGTGCAGCATGTCCTCACCACCTGTGATCTGACACTGAAGTTCACCTCTACTCCTGGTTGCCTCATCAAACAACGCTGACATGATTGTAAGTTGATTGATCTTACAGCCAATTGTCTCCCCACTAAAAATGCAATGAATGAGTGTCTGGAGCTCTGACTGTACGTCAACAAGCTCAACATACACACCACCCTCAATCTGATATCGACATGGTATGCAAGACACGAAAGTTCTCACGTACTTGAGTGCACTAGTAACGTGCTCTCTGCTCTTAGCCAACTTTGATGCCATTGTCTCCTCTATCTTCGCCTTGAAGATCAACTGTGTCCTCCAAGTGTAGATAGCCTCCTTATCTTTTGCATCTGTGACTGATTCATATGCCATCGTCAGGTGAGCAATCATAATCTCATCTCAGGGTCTGCCAATCGATAAGTCTCGCTCCTCATCTTGGAGACGTAGACGGAGTTCATGTGCATTGTACCACAACTAATACAACTCTTTGCAAGCACAAAGTGGCCTCTGGTAACGAACTCCTCCTCCCTATCCTCCAAATGCTTGTTGTATGCAACCAGGTGATCAAGTTGGCCCTGTTTTGCTATTGGATCTAGCATCGACAAGAGTGTAGTGGTGACATTTTCCATCTTGTGTACAAGGCTAGAAATGTATTAATGAAGCTATTGGATTTCAGCCTTGAGGGTTGCCTTGTCTTCTCCGTCCTTTATTATTCTATCCCTTGCGCTATCCATGGCAACTTGTAGGAGATCAACCTCTGTCTAGCGAGTACTTCTACCAAGATTGACTATGATCACTTCGAAGTCTTGAACTTCAATCTCGTTCAGACTCTTCCCCTCTAGATCTGTAGCAGTCTCTATGACGATCTCCATATCAGCATTCCTCTCCACATGGACATGTTTCTTGATCCTCTTGGTTGGCGCATCTTGGTAGGCATGATCAAAATCAGAATGATCAAGGACGTAGGATGGCTGCCTCCTCTTCCTTCCCAGTTGATTCTCAAGCCAAGATGAGTCTCAACTAATCCCACTGGAAGGATCTGTACTAGCAATGAGAGGCTCCGACGAGAGTGAACATGTAGAGGTATTACTGCGAGGTGGCGAGTCTAAGTTCAAATCAATGTGAATTGGAATTGGAGACTACTTTGGTGTCAGTGATGGTGTGCGTGGATGAACCTCAGGCTCTGGAAAACTCTGAACTGGCCTTTGAATTGGATATCTAACTGGCTCCTCAGGTGTCTCAATGGTGAGTGTCTTCCCTTTCGAGCTGCTAGGGACTTTATTCTTCTTAGGAGGGTTACTCCTTTTCTTTTGTTTAGGTTTAGACGAGAAAGGTAGTGAAGCATCCATTGCTGGCGGCTCTGTTCTAGGCACGACTACCTTCCTAGAATTCTTGCTTTCGAGGTAAAGTATACTGTTTTGGATAACTCTTCTCGACCTCTCCTTTACTGATGGGTATTCTTTGGCGAACCAATCAACAATCGACAGTGGTTGTGTATCAACCTGCTCTCTAAAAACTGAAGAAGTGTATCTCCCTCATCATCTGATAAATCCCCCTAATCTTCTACTAAGAAGACAAAAATCTGAGAGAGAAAACCTGTTGTAGCTGCGTCTGCGCACCTCAAAGTCATCCTCGCAGTTCACCCAATAATCCTCCATTGTAGGCTTATGGTAAGAGCGAACACCGAGGCGTGCTGAATAATGACCCCAAGGATCATAGGTGCATGCATCGACAAGGTACTTGAGATGATACTTTTCTAATTCTTGTCCCACAACTTTAGCATCAATTGCCGTCTTGCACCAATAGATTCTGAACTGCATGGATAAGTTGGCAACCTGTTTACGCTTATGGCGCAAATGTCGATGAACATCGTATAGTTGCCTCAGGAACTCCATAAAGACTGTCCTATCCGAAGGATAGCGTGGAAGCATGGCTAGATTTTTTGTGTATCCGTAGACATGGGTGTAGGTGTATGTAGGGAACTGAATGAACCAGTTCGCCCAATCAACCATCTCTGCTCTAGCAACCGCTGAGATACAAACATGCAACTCCCAGTCTAGGTTTCTCACTATGTATGTCAAGAAAACCTCATGTACATGCTTGAAATGTCATTCAACCTTTGTGAACTCAAGCTGGTCATAGTAGTGGTAGACTTTCTGAACACTGAGTATGCCCATCGTGTTCAATCCTCTAAACTGACCCTGATAAGCGATCAAGTATACGAGGTAGGAACACATGTTAAACTGGTGTGCAATTAGGAAGTCAACCAAGCTGAACCCAACTGAAAAGCTGCCAAAAATAGAATTTACTAAAAATAGTAAATTCCAGAAAATGCTTAGAATGCCGAAATGAACATACCACTGCGAAGCTCTCTGAAAACTCAGAAAGAATCCGCCATCAGATCCACCAACTCCGAGCAAAGACATCCTCAAAAATAGGAAACCCTAATTTTACCTTCCGACTAGCCTTCGGGTTTCCAGAAAAAGGCCAATGGTCATTGAGAAGATCAGGATTGAGAAGGGGATATTACATGTATTCATATGTTTGACGTCATCCTTGAAATCACTTCGCAGGAGTCCTTTCGGTCATCTGGAAACAGATGATCTAGGCTTCTTTAACCATTGAGTGTTTATTAAGTGTTTAGCTTTATTGGGATCAGCGTCAAAAATCTCTTGTGCTTTTGATATAGAAATATCAATGTATTTCTCCATATGACAGACCTTGAAAACAATGTCAAAGAAATCAAGGTCGAGTCTCAGAATCTCATGCTCGGAAGAAACGATCACACTTCTACTTTCTCTGATGTAGTGAGATGCCAGCTGAAGAACAAACTCTGTATTATGTGCAGCTGTAGGGAACATTGCCACCAAATGAAGGTTGCTGTGTACGATTGCTCTCATCGAATCAGGAAGAGGCTTCGTCTCTGTTTGATTTGCGAAATCAACCAAGTCCTGATGACCAACCTCTGTGTCTTTTATCTCTTCGACCTTGGAGAACACTACAGTCGACGGATAGACACCTTGATATTTGTACTTCATTTTGCCTTTTGCTTTCGAAGAAGACGGAGGCTTATTGGCAGTCATCAAAAACAACTGGAACTTTGATCACTCTGACTTGAAGATCTTTGTCAAGATACTGCAAGGTGTTTAGCTAGAACAAATATTAATCGTTAGGAAACATGGGAATGCACGAGATGAGGAACGATGATTGGAAAGGATGGAGCGGATGAAAAGGCACGCAAAACGATGCACAAAACGGGACGAACAAGGTTCCAGAGAGAAATGGACAGAAATGTGTCTCATATGAAAAGATTGAAAAAAGTGTAAGGGCCCGAAAATTCAGCGCCCTTACATTTTGGGAATGTTACTTTTGATGCAGGGGCGCTAAATTTTAGCGCCCTTGCATTTCTGAGAGTTAAAACTATCTTAGCATGTTTAACATGTCATGGCGCTGAAATTTGGCGCTTCAGCATCTTTGGCTTTTTTGGATAAAACAGATGTAGGGATGCACGAAAACGGCGCTCGGGGTTGGTATCGTGACAATTTTGATGGAATTACAATTCAAGTTTGTCTCATCACCATTGTGTAAGTATTCAAGTGCTAAAGAAACTTTCTTTCAAAATAAGAGATCTCTTCAATGTGCTTGTCAAGATGTGATTGTAAGGGCGACGAAGGATGTACATTCACAACAAAATTTGAGGGTTCCATCGCGTGAGGTAAATAGAAAAATGCGAATGGAGAAAAACGCGCATGATGCACAAGCATTTTATGAAGAAGAAGCATTAAAACGACACTTAGAAACGAAAACGCGAATGGAGAAGACGACTACGCGTGTGGGGAAGAAAAACGTGTTGTGACCTAACTCACACCTCGCCCCATTGCAAATGGGGACCCTTGTCGTTTGCCTTTTAGGGTTTTGCTTTCGCTTGCTTTCGTTTTGTCTGCTCTCTGTTTGGGGGTTTTAAGTCTGCATTTTGAACGGTCACCCGAGTCGAGTTAGTGAATTCTAGTCTGGATCAATGTATAAACGTCACCATTGTGCTTAGAAGGCCTGGGAGACGAAGATCGACTGTCGTTTCGGTTGATTCTGACACTTCCAAATTTTTAGGGTTTCTCACCCCGGGCCCCTATTTTTTAGGACCTACTTTTTTGGCACTTTTGGGCAATTCTGGGATCCCTATTTTTTAGGGTCTATTTTTGGAAAGTTGCTATTTTTGGAAAATTTCTATTTTTAGAAAGTTTCTATTTTTAGAAGGGCCACGAGTTTCAAAAACGCACTCAGAAGTTCGAAACGAGCAACGAAACTCTCAGAAAATCGATTCAAAGTTTTTTTGAAATTTTGGTCAAAAATCTGGAAAATCACAAAAAGGTTCAAAAATATGGAAAATCTGTTCAAAAATGGTGAAAAATCTGGAAAATCACAGGGAAATCTGGTGAAGAGCATCGAAAATGGTGAATGAGATGATAAATTCATCAATAAATTGGTAAAATTCATGAAGTTCATCAAGAAAATCTGGAAATTTGTGAAAAAATCTGAACAGTTCATGGAAAATCTGAGCACAGTCATGGAGAAAACTAATAAATTTGCCTAAGTACAGAATGAATAGTAAGAACCTTCAGCCAAAATGTCAATGGCATAAAAAAAATTTGATCAATGGTCTGAAAATCTGGGCAATGGCAATGAAACCTGTCAAGTCCGCCTCTGTCAAAGATGTCAATGGCATAAAAATCTGGGCAATGGCAATAAAATCTGTCAAGTCCACCCCAGCCATGGTCAACCACTAGCTGAAGTCCGCTTTGAAATCTGAGCAATGGCAACAAAACCAAGCAAGTCCGCCCTTGGAAATGGCATAAAAATCTGTCCAATGGTGAGCATGAGGTCAAAGTCCGCCCAGCAAGAGAGGTCTAATGGCAATAAAAACAGGGAAGTCCGCCTTAAGTTTTGGACAATGGCCAAGGATTTGATAAAGTCCGCCCTAGTCAAAAGGTCAAGTGGCAATAAAAACTATGAAGTCCGCCCTTGTAAGTGGCATGGAAAACAGCCAAGTCCGCCTTGAGGTAAGTGTTAAATGGCCAGAGATGTGAGGAAGTCCGCCCTCCAACCAAGGCAATGGCTAGAAATATCATGAAGTCCGCCCTCCAAAATGGCAAGAAAGAGTATGAAGTCCGCCCAAGGCAAAAATGAGATAAAATTGGCTAAGGCATGGACAAAGACAAGTTAAAGTGGCCAGAGACAAGCTAAAGTCCGCCTTAGGGAAGAAGAAAATGCCTAAAGCAAAGGGTCAAATGGCAAACAAAAAAGGAAACTCCGCCATAAGCAAGGTTAAAATGGCCAAAAAACCAACAAAGTCCGCCTTAGCAAAGAGGTAAAGTGGCTACAAAATGTGTGAAGTCCGCCTAAGATGAAAAGAAAAAAAAAATGGCTAAGGCACGAATGGCAAAGAAAATGCCAAAGTCCGCCATGTATCAAGAGTATAAAAAATTGAAATTCGCCTAAGTCCAAGCCTTTGGAAAGCTAAAATATACATGGCACTTGAAAATTCGCCCAAGAGAATATGAAAAAATCTTCGCCATGGCTAGAAAAATTGAGCAAATGGACGAAATAAAATTGGATTTGTCAAGGAAAATTTATGAAAAATCAAGTTATGGATAAAAAAATATCGGACATGGCGAAAGAATTTTGGACAAAAGACAAGTCGTGGCTAGAAAATTATCGGACATGGCGAAAGAATTTTGGACAAAAGACAAGTCGTGGCTAGAAAATTATTGGACATGGCTAGGAAATTATTGGACGTAGCTAGGAAAATATCAGACGAGAAATATTTTTTGGCCAAATAAAATTGGACATGGCCAAATATTTTTGAGAAATGATCAAAAAATCATGGACAAATAAATTGGATGATCAAGATTATGGCGAGAAAACTTGGAAAAATGGAAAATTTGCCTAAGGCATTGGCAATGAAAATCGAACGGGTTGGAATGGACACATAAAATAATTATTTTAATTATTTTAATCTTTTATTTTCCAACACCAAAAAGGAGATAAGTCTTGAAAATTTCGAAATTGGAAAGAGAGAAAAAGAGTCTTGTTGGACTGTGAATGAAATTAGAAACTTTCCCGAACGAAGTTGTTAAGGATAAAACTTGCCATCTTGAAACAAAGTGCAAGAATGAGTTCGAACTTGATTCAAAGGAAACTTTGCAAGTATGCTAAAATGATCGACCCTCTCACTTCTATAAGTGATTTCGTTTTTCATTTGTGCAATCACTCAATTTTGAGAAAGAAAGGTTGTGAGAGGAAAAGTGTTTAAGGCAAAAGGTTGAAAGATTTTGCAGCAAAGTGAAAGAAATATTCTGTTATCAGCTTGCATTGCAATCGTGATCACGTATCCAAGAAGTCACAAGGCAGATTTGTTTGTCCATTTCATGTTAACATGAAGCTTCACCATTTATTTATTTTTCCAGCTTGTTATTTTTCACGAAATCTAATTTGATTACCAGCTGGAATGTTTGTTCAAACTGATTTTAATGTCGAATTCTTATTATCTCTGTCTTCCTTTTTCTTGCAGATCTACTTTTCGAAGCATTCAGGATGAAGTTCGCAAGCAAAGGTGTCCAAACTCAATCAAAGATCAAGTCTAAGTGGGAGCACGTTCTTGACACAGACCTTGGCCATGTTGATCTTGAAGATTTCCGAAAGAGAATGTATGGAACTGACGGACGCTTGCCAACACCAATCGCCATGAGGATGATGCGAAACAGAATCATCCATGCAGCTGGTTTTCCACCAGCAAAAGAATGTCCTGAGTTAATGGCAGAATGCGCACTTCATTACAACGCACAAGACCGACAGATTGAAGCTCCTGACGGGAGAGTCCTTGCTTACTTGTCCGAGCCAGCAATCCAGGAGACTTTTGGCATTCCAGTATACAACCGTACATCCTACCGCAGCAAACAAGATACACTCAAACTTTATCAAAGTCAGAAGGATCTATGTGCATCGAACATAAACAAAAATTGGTTATTAAAACCAAAGCCTACTGCAAGCAAGATGCCGAAAAAGTTGATCAGAACCCACTTCAAAGAAGAATATGGTGATATTGTTCTGCTACTTAACAGAATAGTAGGTAGTGCTCACGGTGCTCCGTTCGAAGAATGGATGTACTATTTTATTGACGAAATAATCACTGGAGTCAAAATGTTCAATTGGTCCAGGATGATTAGTGACAGCTTGCACGAACAGTTGGTCAACTTTGAGCAGACCAAGATTTTCCACATGAGCTCCTACATTGTATATTCACTTGCAAGATAATATAAATATCCTGGCTTGACATGCAAGGGCGTGGTCGGCAACGGTGAGGGGAAATTCAAAGTCTACGACTGCTATCCACAGCTGCAGCTGAAAGAAAAGTCCCACTTCCGCCGAGCTCACGATGCATTCTTAATGTATATCACCCGGCTTCTTCAGGGCGGAACACACCAAAGACTCTCGCATGAAGCCAAAAGCCTGATAAGCCGGTATGGATTCTGGTTTATTCAATATCCCAAGTTCACCTACATCAGAATCCAAGGATTTTCCGGAAATCCTTATAGGCTGCCTGTCTACCTGACAAACAGGATGGTGTTGTTGGAGGTGCTAAGGCAACTAGAAACATATCAGAACATCCAAAGACCTAAGCAGAAAGCTGCCGTCACCTTCCCCTTTTTCATCGGCAACATGGAGGAGTCATGCCCGACAGCCCAAGCAGCAGAGGTTGCTCGACTGGAGATTCAACAGTATCCTTTTATATCATACAAAGCCAGAAGCAACTTCGATCCGTTCCATCACGTCAAAACTGTGGACGGAGAAAGATATAAACATCGGGTTGACCTAGAGGACTTTTGGGCCAACGCAGCCGATGAATACGATGTAAGAAGAAGATTATGGTCAAGGTTGCCCCTGAGCATGATAAGGGCGACGGAGCTCTTCAAAATACCTGACCAGCTACAAGATGACGGGATATATGTGCAGCTAGGCTTCAAGGAAAATGAGCCGCTTCCACCTATGAAATGGTTCGAACCTGAGATGGGTGATCTAGCCACCTTGATGCGCCCTGTTTTCAAATACTCCCAGTGGTGGATAGATCGTCAAGTAGAAGTGTTAAAACAGAGAAAGGTGCAATTTACCTATGAGTTGATGGGGGACACTGAGTCATGTTCTTCGAACGCCGGTGCATCTCAGGCTGTTGGACAAGCAAATGCTGCCAACTCCAAGAAGACGAAAGAAGCCGATAAATCTGCAATTCAAGACAAAGGTAAAGAGATAGATGAGGGCCCTTCACGGAAGAAACATAAGTCTAAACCCCTCCAGTCGGCTACTTCCCGGAACATAGAGGAGATGCTTTCCTTAGATAGAGAATCCTTGGAAAATGCCATGATCCCGTCTCCAGTGGAAAATGTAGAGCTAATTCAAATAGAAGATGATAATCAACCCTCTCCGGCAAGTACAGAAATCTTGGGATCAGATAACGACACAGACATCGAGGATGGAGAATTCGAGGAAGGAATGATTTCCGCCCTCAAAGGTATTCAAGAGGACCCATCTGTCCAGGAGATCCAGGATATGCAGCTAGTTCAAGAAATTCAAAATCTGCCAGAAATTCAAGAAGAACAGGAAGTACAGGACATACCAGACGTCCAAAATCAAGAGGACATGATCGAACAGCCAACGGTACCTGAGTGGCTGAAAGAAAGATTGAAAAGAAAAGCGCCAATGGAAGTCCCTGAGGAGGACAATGACACAGATTTTCTGGCCAGATTAGAGAAAACTGCCCCAAGGAAGAAGGCCAAGAAGTTCTCAACCATTCAGAGAGATGAAGTTGGAAATCGCACGGTGCAAATTGCAGTGCCTACGGCCGACAAGTTTCAAGACGAGATTGCTCCTGAGGAATATGCTATCACGACTGTCGACATGGGTCCAACATCAAAAGGGCAGGAAGTCGAAGACTTGGATAATTCCGTGGCCACCATCAAGGCCAGGTTAGAAAAGGAAGTTGCCAAGAAAAAGGAGTACAAGAAAGAAATTCAACGTCTAAAAGACTACATCCAGCACCTGACCAAGCCACTAAACGAAGGTGAACAAGTGGCGCCTTTACCTCCAACTGCTTCACAGGAACCAGATGCTAATTTTGAAGAAGAGTTGACAACAGCGAGGGAGGCTAAAGATTGGATGGTTGCAAGGAAAAAGGAGGCGTTGGTGTTCGCAAGAAAGTTGGCGCAAGTAAATGAACAGGCTTCCTTCATGCTTTCACGAGTTGCAGATCTTGCAGAGTCATGGAGCAGTCTCGAGGATATTCAAAGCAGGATCATCCCATGCATCCGGGAACTGAAGGGCATTTCAAAGCAAAGATTGATCGAAGACAAAGTTATCGAAGCCGGAGCAGCTTATGACTTCAACGGATGGTACTATGCCTTAAACTCAAGGAAAGGAGTCCTCGAAAAGGTGAAGCAGGATGGTGGTAGAATTGAAGAACAAGTAAGAGAAATTCAAAGTAAAATCTATGAGATGGCTGCAAATATGCTAAACAAGGAGATTGTCCGAAGGAAACACTTGCGGCCAAGGAGTTTGAAAGAGCAAGTACAGAAAGTTTTCTCCACCACCGGACCGATTATGAAAGAAGGATTCACCAAAGTGTTCGAATTCATGGCCATCAGAAGTTCCTTCTTGTTGCAAGAGCCAACATGGGCGAGTGTGTTTGCAGAATGTGCCGAGAACTTGGATTTGCTGGAGTACAACATTAGCGTGCTGCTCGACATTGCTATGGAGGAGGTCGACCTGATAGTGTCCAGGTTCGCCGAACGTGAGGCTGCACAAGTGGATAAGGATGACACTCCAGTTGTCTAGTGTTTTCTTCCAGTTAACTGATTGTGGTTTTGGAAACCCTAATTAGGGTTTAGTTCTGATTAATCTTGGCCATTGATCTTGAATCAATCTCGGCCGTTCTTTGTAATCTTGAAAACTATATAAACCCCCCCTCCTCACTCTCTCATTCTCATTAGAAATTGATTAGAAATTAGAGAATCAGATAAGGCTTAGAAGTTAGAGTTAGAGCAGATTTGAGATAGATAGTTAGAAATAAAGAGAGAGTTGTATGAGATTGTTGTGAAAACACTACTTTAATAATGAAGTTCAAATGCATGAGGTGCCTTGAATACTTGATTGTTGAATAGTTGCATGGTCGCATATTTTCTTTCTCTCTTAGTAGATTTGAATTAAAATGTATGTTAGAAGAATAATTGATTGATAACGTCGATTAGTGAAACCGAGCTCATACTTTCTTTGGGTGGATGATTTCGCCCAATGTGCAAAGTTAGACTGAGCTTTACTGTGGATGCTTAACTTCTGTCTTGATAATTGTTGTTCGATCTGATGGCAATTATTTATCACATGAAAATCACAAGCACATTCCTAGAAGATTGCACTTGCTCTGCGTAGTTGTCGTTGAACGTGGCGAAACAGAGTATAGTTTATTTGGTTTCACTTAGTCTTCGTCTTCTCTTGATTTCTTAGGAGTAGAATAGATTCTCTAAACCCTAAATCTTTTTTCACTTTTTTATAAAATCAAAAAAATCCAAAATGGTACTGCATTTATGTCTCTCCTTTTTCGAATAACTTGTAAAATCTTACTTGTGCCCACAGCAAATCACATCCATACCACAGAGCCTATCCGCGTTCATCTTAAACATTGGAATTACCCTATGAACTCACTTGCAATCTTAGCATAGGAAGTAGTTTTTCAAGAGAGAATAGAGCGTCTGTGACACTTTGTTCTAAAATGTTTAGTGTGTCATAAAACACGCAACAACAAAACGCTTGAAGAGAGAAAGAGAGAAAAGAACGCGTGGAAAGAGAACAAATAGAAACGCATATGTAAAACCTAGAAATATATAAAAACGAATGAAGAAAGGAGAAAAATAAAGAGGAACTACGTACCCAGATGAAACGCAAGGATTTGTTGGAGAAGAATGCGAAATCCTAAAACACGTTTTTGCAGTTTGAAAAGCACTTCGCCCAGCAAGAAGAAAAGAAAGCAAAAGATCATAACAATGAAAATGGCGAACTAAAAACACTTTTAAGCAAAAGAGAAAATCAAAAACCTAACTCAAGTCGAGCAATAAATTTAGGCACGAAAAGTGGCACGATTGACGAAAAACGCGAAAATCATGAAGAAACGTGCCAGGGCCAAAAAAGTCTAAGTATCAGGAAAAAGTGTAATGGCGCTAAAATTTAGCACTATTACATTTTTTAGAAATTCACTTTCATGCAAGGGCGCTAAAATTTAGCGCCCCTGCACTTTTCATACTTAGCCAAATTTTGGCTTCAGGGCAGGAGCGCACTTTTACAGTGCCACTGCATTTTTCGCAATTTGCTAGGTATGAACAGTGAGACTTCGCGAAGGAGCTCGTTTCGAAGGTCTTCGCGAGGCGAATGAAGGGGGATGCTCGAATTGACTATTCGAGACTTTGGAACGCATTTCGAGGTGGCTTGAAAATCACTTCGTTATGCATACTTGAACTTCACGAATCCTAGGAAACAGACAAGTTTCGTAGGGGGGTTATCCCTGGAACGAGCGCTGCTAGATTCCGTGATAACAGGATGAATTGTAATGGATGCCATGCTTGAATAAGTAGAGGAAAATTGCACTGTAAAAGCATGACTGCAAGATTTAAAACCCTGACTTTGAATAAAGCTGTCTGATTGGACCCCCTCCAGTTCAACTGAGACTAACTTGAAGTCCCGGAAATAAATAATATTTAAATATTCAATTCTTTTTTAACATCAAGTTTTGAATTAAATATTACAAAGGGTGCCAATAATAAATTATTGAAGAACATCGCCCATTTTGAAGCTTGCATGCAAAAAGTCTAATTTAATATTATTTTTAATAAATTTGCAACAATCTCTGCATACTGATTGCATAATGTGAAAAATTAACTCTCTAGGCGTCCATTTGCAAAAGTTACTGAGATTTTTCGCTAACTTCCTACTTTATAGCTCACTGAAAGTTACAGTTGCTTATGTTTAGCTCATATTTCTGGGTGACCGAGTAAGGCTGTTACTGAGTTGAGATATCCATTGCAAAGCCTGCAGAGCAAGGATGAAATGTCTGCTGGGAGCTGGAACTGCTAAAATCAACTTTGACACCTCAAAAAATTAGGTGCCTTTGATTAAATTGATGCAAGGTCTACAGACTTAGCTGTTTCTTTGTTTTGCCATCTGACGCTTCGAACTGCCACTGTCGGTGAACGATGAACCCTGCTGACTGGAAGAATTCCGCATCGAACGACTGTATGTAAGGTGCTTGAAAGTTGCATTAGGAACCCCAAAAGTAAGGGCGCCCCTAGCCTGTGAAGGCACAATCACTAATTTGACAAAAGTGTAGCTTTCATCTGGATGTCATACTTTGATGCTTGACACCGGGAGTTGGAGTGCTCCGATTCGCGCACCATCAATCTCTTTGCATAGCTAGAACAACTTACAAGAGATGTCTTTGGAGGTGACGGACTAAGAAAACTGCTTCTAATACCTCAAAAAGAAGGGTGCCTTCTCCAAGGGGATGTGTATTTTCCATAGTCGTTTTTCTAGTTGTCTTCACTCTTCAATATTCTACACTGATCTCTCACGTATAGGCGTTTGACAAATCTCTGAGGTTGATGGCTGAGCTTGTTGGATAGCTGGAGTAATTCAACACAAGTCTCGTGAAGTCTGTGACTGCTAAAAACCCCATCTGGCAAGCCTAAACGTTGGGCGCCCCTGGCCTACAGAGGTACAGGTGTGTATTTCTACATTTTTCCACGCTCTATTTTACGTGCTCGGTAGAACCTCTATCATGATCACTAAGAATGTCAGATCATCTCACGAACTAATGTGTTGTGGAGCTAGACTGAATTAGAAAAGATCTTTGGAAGACGGAAACTGCAGATTCAATCATCTGAGGGGTCAAATTCAAGGGCGTCCTTGGGTTGCAGGGGCGCAAAAACTAAACATTTGACAGCCTCCGTGATATGCAACCTCCTTGTACCTTCAGCATCTGACTTCAATTGCTGGAGTTTTGCACTTCGGATGACTTCACTTGA
The DNA here is from genome assembly GCA_007258455.2 of Sequoia sempervirens. NCBI lineage: Eukaryota > Viridiplantae > Streptophyta > Pinopsida > Cupressales > Cupressaceae > Sequoia > Sequoia sempervirens. Next base: position 134,536,321 of record VDFB02000017.1, read on the forward strand.
GAGCTCGTTGAAAAGTTGGACTAATTTTGAAGAGATTGAATGTATTTGCAAGCACATGCAACCAAATCTGAGCCTTCAAAAAGAAGGGTGCCTTGGGCTACAGGTATGTAGATTTGCTTTCTGCAAAATATCATCACTTGCTTTTGCTTCTGTAAACACTGTTCTGGCCATTGAATTGACCTTGTAGGGGTATAATTCTGTCGTGAAGCACTTCTCCATCATGATATGTCCTGGCTTGAATCCCAGGTTCAGGTTTTGACCTCCAGGTACTGACCAGCTGCTACTGATGACTAACACGACACTAACCAAAACCCATACTTGACTTGCCCAAAAACGGTATTTTGACATCATTTTAACAAGGTTTAGACTCTTATTAGCAAAATGCCTTAATGAAGCAAAAAAGTTTGTTTGGGTACAACACTTAGTTTTGGCCCTCTACTGCAATTAATGGTTGCAAAAATAGGCCGTACCTTCCTTGAATCTTGTGCCACCAGTCAAGATGCAAACTGTAAAGCTATTCCTCAATACTCTGAATCTTCTGAATGATATTGCACTCAAAACCCTCTAAAAGTTCTCACCAATTTGCACAAATAGAACCCCTGTATGAAGTTCTCTTGATTGCCAAATTTAATGGATATTTCACCACCTCAAATGGCTGCAACACTGAAGAATGTATCGTTCTCCAATGGGTCGAAGAATGAAACCCTTGGCTTCCTTCTCATAGAAATTTTCATCAAGTAAAAAATGCTCCCAAATGAAATGGCTCGACTCCCAAGGCAAAAATATATAAGCTCTCTTCAATAAGTCAATTTCTCCCCAAAAAGCACATTTAATAATAATTAAATGTTATTACATTTACATCATTAAGTATTTCACTTTTTTACCTTGGGATAGGCGCCCAAAATTAATTGCTCAATTGGCCCCCTTTTTAATGATGAATTGTCCCTTCACTTTATAATGTCACCTTTTAATAATTAAATATTATTTGCGCCAATTAAACTTTAATATCTCCTTCAATATTTAATACTTCATCAAACCGTCTGAAACTGGGGTCAACTCTATAGATATCCATACGACTAGGTTCCTTACTAAAAATAGTAAGGGTCCCTGTTGACCATCTTTTGACTGACTATAAATAGTAAGTGTAGCAAACAAAGCCATGTGAACATCAAACGAAAGCCAAGATTGGAAACCACTTAACTCAGAAGAAGATACAAGCCTTAGAGGACCCTCTATCCATACTTACTAGACTACGAGGGTCAGAATGATAGGCTAATCTCATTGATAGCTGATGTCTAGCTTGGAGGGGACATTACATGGGCCATTTTGAATTTAGGAGAAACAGATTGCAAATTGGAAGGACGACCAACCTTCTAGGTTCACGAGAGATGAAGGATGACCCGCCTTCATGCTTTTATGAAGTACGCCACCTAGAGATGGAATGGGCGATCAACATTCCATGCTCTTGGGCTTGGGGGTGGAATGGACCGGAAATCCTTCCATGCTTCCGGGCTTGATCAAGGAGGATGACCAACCTCCAAGGTGAATTGAGGGATGAAAGGGCGACCTACCTTCCATGATCTTGCAATACGAGGGCGACCAACCTTGAGATTGTGGTCTGCAAACATTTCAAATGCATTCCTAATGAGACTATTATAGCAATTGACTTTGGAATGGCTATTGCTCTAATTGGATTTCAATATGAATAATGTTTATATGATATCATTATGCCTACTAGTGTTAGTAATAGATGTTATCATGGTTTATGATTTAATGCCAATTTCCAGTGACTAATACTGTGTGCAGGACCTAAACCAGGATTGATCTCATAAAAGGCATTGCAATTGGTAAATTTATACTACATTTCTTATTTTATTTGGAATTATGATTTTAGGGCAAAGACTAGGAATATCCCAAAGGGGACATTACATTTTCGGCTTCTGTTGTCCATTTTTTTACACTTCTTCTGTAGCATGTTTATTCTGCTAAGTGTGTCTATCCATTCTGTACCATCTTGAACCATGGATCAACATGCTTAAGGGCATTCCATGCCATCTGTAAAGTTGTAAGTTCTCCTGTAGGTTCTTAGCAACACTTTCAACTTTTCTTCCTCATAATTAGTCCACATTGCAATCCTTTTCGGGTAGGGTTTGGTACTTGTTTTTACTTAAAATCTTACACTATTATCAGTTGCCACATAACTCTTAACTACTAGTGGACTGTAAGAATATCACAATCTTTACTTTCTCACTCTTTGTTCTGATAGCCACACAAACCAGATTACTATTTTTCATTTCTTTTTCTAATTAGATCTTGATCCATTTTTGGAAGTTTAAAAGATTTCTGATACTTTTCTTTAATAATCAGAATACAAGCATTTTAATAAGGCTGTTACAAGAGACAATCTCTAGAATCGGAATCATTGTGCTGAGGCCACATACTGAACTTCACAAAGTTTATGAACTAAAGCTGCCTAAACTATGCTTGGTAAGCTTTTCAAAACAAGATTTAACTCAGTGATACTTAGGACTTTGTGGTATAGACAAGTAACCTATAACTGCATGGCTCTGATAACTACATACTCTACTTTGTGTGGAAATGATAGCGAAATTGTAGTCTAGGAACACCAGAGAAAGCTATTTTGTACATAAAACAACAAGAGCTACAAGCAAACTAGACAATAACAACATTTAAATCAAGAGAGGGTAATATCATTAATTAGACACAATTTATGATAGTGGCACTGTCCTCATTTTCATTGTTGCAATGTATAATATCAATAGATGTCAAAAGATGAACATATAAGAATAGGCACAAAGGGTGTGTTGGTTGGCTATAACTGCTTGGACATCTGGAACAGAACCACTCAACATAATAAAAAATTGCAAGTGACCACATGCACATTACAAAACAATTAGTTGTGGGTTCAAACACAATGCCATACATGTTATTTATTAATTTATATATGGGTGACATAATCAAGTCTTTTATTTAATGTCTAAAGGGATAAGTTAGGGAAAGGTATAACCCTCCTGGATTTAGCTGCTGCTGGATAATTCATTCCAGATGATTTTGTTTTACAAGAGAAGCCATCAACCGGATGAAGGGGCTCTTGAAATAGATGCTGTAATCTTTTATACAAGTTCAGAGGGTCAATTATAGTCCTTGTTTGGGAGCAAGAAGAGGATCTTGTGAAGGCATTGTGACTATGTTATATTCTTATTGTATCTTAGGATGAAGTTTGGCTTTCTTCCCGTGGAATTGATGTCAGCTAGATGTTCAGCGAGGTTTTAACATTAATTAGTTCAGTGCCATGATTTTATGGAGCTTGACTTTATTCACTTGGCAAAGATTTGGCCTTGAGAATTCAGCAAGGTAAACAATTAATTATTTCACCGCCATAGGATGACTGTTGACTATGCAGTTTTGGTCGTAAAATATCAAACTTAGTTAGACTCAATCTCTTATATGGTTCATTTTATAAAACATCTGATCTTGATGTTTGATTTCATTAACAGTCTCTGTGGTTTTAATAATATGGTAAAATCGTACGTAGTTTGGAGAGGACAATTTTTTGTTTTGCAACTGTGATAAATGACTATATCTTTTCTACATTGTCCAGTTCACAATATGATGTATTTTGCAGGTTTATGCAGTTGATGCAAGCGACATTGCAGTGCAGGTTTGTGCTGTTTCTTCTGTGCCTTTTTACCAGAGTGCATATCTTCTGGTACCCTGATTATACTGCTGGTTTGAAAATGTGATTAACCTTTGACCTGTTTATTTGTGTTATTAGGTTGGGATTCTGAGTTGTTGCTATATATTATACTAAATTAGAATTGTGAAGCTTGAAGCTTTTGTTTAACATGTTTTACATAATCATGCATATAGAATTATATCATTGTATATTTTGAAACACATAGCACACTGAAAATATAAAAGAATTATACAAAATTCATAAACTTGAGAAACACCACCCTTTAGTGGTTTAATGACTAATGTTACCTGATATCTGTAATTTGTAACATACAGCCCTGACTTTTTTTTCGTTTTGTTTTACCCAAACTGCTGTTTTCAATGTTTTTCCTGAGTTTTGCTTGTTTGATGGTTTAACATTAATCATTCAAGTTTGTAACAAGACAATGTATGCATAGCAGATTTAAAGAGAGAAGCAACAAATAACTAGTAATGAATGAATGAAAACTGCCTTCAACATTAATCAGATTTTCAATACAAATAAGTTCTGTTTACAAGATCAAAATATCAGAAACTTAAGCACTTTATCTAGACCTTGTGAGCAGCATAGGGAAGATTCAAAGCCACCAAAGAGCAACATACAGCAGTGATAAACTTGACTCGAAACCTCTTTTTTTCAAGCACCAAGCACTCGACCAAGGAATCCAATATTCAATAACCAGGCATCTTTGCTGGGGCAGATTACAAACTGTAGTTTCTTGCAGCAACCAGGCACCACCCTTGAGAAGTTTGACCCTCCTTAAAAAATTCCAAACTTCATTAAAAATTGCAAGCTTGTGCTTGAAACGATCGTCACGGAGAGGCCCTTCCACTTATCAAATACCCATTTTGAATTTTCAAGGGGTTATAGAGATACGAGCAAATATATGAATTCTGATCCAGGAAAACAATGCCCAGAAAATGAAACCAAACACACCAAAATCTTCACTAAACACTCCAAAGCTGAATGCTAAGCAAACCACACCAAAATCCATCAAAATTACTGATAAATCTTCATATTCAGAACACTAAATTGAACTCTGTGAAGCTCTGTATGATCCCTGCTGTAGAATCACTCTCTATTTGATTAGGGAGGATATTTCACCACTGAAACCAGCCCAAGCGAAAAGGGTTTTTGTTAATTTTTAAGATCAGATATGAACAGTAAGCAAAAAAATAAACACAAAACAGTGGACACAATATTTTTATTTTGGGAAAACTCTTCTACTCAAGGGAGAAAAATCCAACAAATCTTTACTAATGATAGATCGCGTACAACAGTGCAAAAATAGCACTTAAGAAACAAGCCAAGATAGGCAGAGTACAATGATATACCCAACACTGTAAGTAGTGCAAATTTCTAAGCAAAAGTGAATCTCAATGCAGAATAGCGAACCTCCTTCTTGAGTAGCGAACCTTCTTCTTGATCACAAAAGAGCGAATGAATGAAAATCAATGTTTGAATGAGGAGAGTCTCTCTCCTATATATACAAATCCAGGCGTCATTCTTCACTTGAGCCTACCTAGCAATAATAACAACTGTTTATTATTAGGCCGACTAGGTTATAAGTGAATCTTTTCTGGGTAATACCTCCTGAAGCTACCCCAAAACATCAACACTCCCTCTTAGCTAGGGAGGTATTCATAGGAAAGTCATCCTTGAGTCCCACTCAAGGGTATCATGTCTTGTCATGGACTCTCTCAACATGACATCCACAATGGCTACCAATTGTGGGAAACACAACTCAGTCTAAAAGATGTGTTTTGTACAAGGGCTTTCACCTCATATTTCTTCGTCTCAGAGAAATATACACTACAAGGGTTTTCACCTCATAGTTCTCCGTCTTAGAGAAATATACATTACAAGGGCTTTCACCTCATATTTCTCCGTCTCAGAGAAATATACTCTATGATAGATCAGTCCATCGTTTTGTCTATTCCCCTGACATAGGGAGAATATCTTGATGATACTGTGACTCCCTCCCTCTTAGTGAGGGCGACATTCTCCACCACTCCAAGCTTGTCTCGGAAGTATACAAACTTCACCCTGGAAAGAGGCTTGGTGAGGATATCAACCGTCTGATCATTAGTACAAATATGTTGGAGTTGGATTGCATTCCTTAGCACCATGTCTCTAATGTAATGGCACTTGATCTCCACATGCTTCGACCTATTATGAAACACAAGATTCACTAAGAGCTTTACACAACTTTGGTTATCATAGTGAATCAAAGTCGTCTCTAACATTTGACCAAACAATCCTGCAAGGAGCTTTCGAAGCCATACTGCTTCACGGGTTGCTACACATGTTGCAATATACCCAGCCTCTGCTGTGCTTAGTGCCACTGAGGACTGCTTCCTACTACACCAAGAAATCATGACAGACCCCAAGCTGAAGCAACACCTGGAGGTGCTCTTCCTATCAGCCACACTCCCAACCTAGTCAAAATCAGAATAGCTCTGTAATCTTAGATCTCCACTGGAAGCATACCTCAAGCCATATCCCATAGTACCACACAAGTATCTTAGTACATGATTTGTTGCGACCAGATGTATTTGTCTTGGTTCACAGATGAACTGGCTAAGAGTACTCACTGCAAAATAGATGTTTGGTCTGGTGTTGACTAGGTACATCAATGATCCGATCAATTGTCTATACATGGTGGGATCTACCAAATCTGAATTAGAAGTTGAGTAACTCAACTTCTTCAAATTTGTCTCCATTGGTGTAGCCATGGACTTATAGTCCAACTTCCCAAATCTTCTCAGTATATCTACAGTGTATTTCCCTTCACTTAGGAAGATCTCATCAGGTCTTTGCCATACTTCCAGTCTCAGGAAGTAATGCATAAGGCCAAGGTCCTTCATCTCAAACTTGGAGGCTAACTCCTTACATTAAACAATGAGCTTCTCTGCTCCAATGAGAAATAGATCATCAACATAAAGGACCAAGATCAAGGTCTCACCATCAACAATCTTGAAACAAAGGTTGGAATCTGCATCATTTTTGGTGAAACCCAAACTCATCGAGTATCTATCAATCCTTTCATACCATGCACGAGGTGCTTGTTTAAAATCATACAAAGCCTTCTTCAATTTGCAGACATGAGACTCCTTCCCATGGATTACAAAGCCGTCTAGCTACTCGATAGACACTTCTTCCTCAATCACACCATTTAGATATGCAATCTTTACATCCATTTGATGTAACTTCCAGCCCTAGGCTGAGGTAATAGCAATAATCGTCCTAATGGAAGTATATTGAGCAACAAGAGCAAATGTCTCCTCATAGTCTATTCCCTTCTTCCGAGAGAATCCTCTTGCCACAAATCTCGCCTTGTGTTTCTCAATGCTGCCATTAGCTACATGCTTGATTTTGCAGAGCCATTTGGAAGTCACTACTTGTTTCCCTTTAGGTCTCAGAACAACATCCCATACATCATTTTTAATGATGGAGTGATACTCTTTCGTCATCGCATCTCTCCATACCCGCTGGCTAGATGCCTCCTCATAACTGGAAGGCTCAGAATCAATAATGTGACTCATTAGTGCCACATAGCTTGGGAACTTCTAAGGTCTCTTGCTCTCCCTAAAACTGCCTCGGGGACCTGCATATTTTTTTGCCTCTTGCATTGTTTGTCGAGCCCATAGGGGCCTCTTCTGACCTACAGCAGTATCTATAGGCCCATCAGTTGGTTCTATAGGATCAACTGGATCAACAGTCTCAACTGGTTTGTCAAACTCCCTTTGAATGGCAGGAGTATAATCAAGGGATGAATCTATATCCATTAGAGCCTCCTGCTCCTCACTGTCCTTCTCCATGCAATATCCTTTAGATCTCTTGAAGGATACCTCCTCTTCAAAGGAGACATCTTGGCTGATCTCAATCTGTTTCTGCCCTGTGATGTATATTTTGTAAGCCTTTGAAGACTCACTATAGCCCACAAATGTACCCTTCCTACCTGAAGGTTCCAGTTTTGTTCTTTTGTCCTTGGGCACATGAATGTACACAGGACAACCAAATATCCTCAAGTGACTAACCTCAGGCTTCACATCTTTGAAGGCCTCCTTTGGAGTCATGTTCCCCAATATCCGATGAGGACTTCTGTTTTGAACATATACTGCGGTTTTGGAAGCTTCTACCCATAATAAATTCTGCAAACTTAGATCATGGATCTGTTGTGACCTTTTCACACATCGCCCCATTCAAAATGGGGACCCCTAATTTTTGCTCCACTCTGGTCTTTTGGCTTTGGTTTTTCTCTCTCTCTCTCTCTCTGTCTCTTTTCTGATGTCTACCTTTTGAGGATTGTGCCCGTCTGTGAGCTTAAATGCGAATTTTGGCCAAGTCCAAAAATTAGGGTTTCCATCTTTCCAGCCAATTTGTGGTCAAATGAGGTGAATAAATTGAAAACAGAGCTTAACATTGATAGCAGGCTTCCACTGAAGTTTCGTCAGATTCTAAGGTACTTACTATTTTTAGTAAGTATGCAATTCTGGGCATTCTATCATCATTTTTGAAATTCCGACAGTCATGCCGCATTCAGAACACATCAAGTTGCTCGCGTGCAAAATTTTAGCTGAAATCGACAACTTTCTATTTTTAGCAGTCCAGCTTCCGGAGCAGATTTCAGGACTTAGATGCAGAGTTTTTCAACGCATGTCTAGATATTCCTTTTGGGTTTTTCGAGACCTTCGTGATGGTATAACATGCAAAGTGAGATAACTTTCAGAATTCAGCCTTCAGAGGCTATTTTTAGGGTTTGCATGTCAGGATTTTCTTTGCATGTCGGCATATTCCTTATGGGTTTTTCGAGAGCTACGCAATGATGTGACATGCAAACGGAGATGGTCACTTATTGAGGAACTTAACTATTTTTAGCAGGTGCATACCGACAGTCGCCTCCCAACACTTTAGAATCACGAGTTGATCACAATGCAGCAGAAACAAGGACAAACAGAGGTCATTTGATATGCATGTAGAACAAATTAGGGTTTCCAGCTTCAGGACCTGAAAAGAGGGGTAAAAAGTAAGAATTTTCGAAAACCGGTGTATACCACCGCGATCAGCATCCTTCACGCTATCTGCTGGTAAAATTTGAACTCAAACAGAGCACTTACTATTTATAGTAAGTCATTTTGGAAACAGGCTAAAAATAGCAAATCAGTTGCATGTGCCGATGTCAGTAGGCAGGTCACATGGTGAGGAGCACCTCTTTCAAATTTCAAATCAAACGGGGTTGTGGAGATATCAGAAGCAGGCAGTTACTATAAATAGCAAACCACCTTCAGAAATGAGCTAGAAATAGTAGGCTAACCCGAAATAGCAGTGTCAATAGGTTGATGAAGTTGTGAGGAAACAGTGTTTAAAATTTCAAAACGATCTGAGCTTTTGAAGTGTGAAAATCAAGGGACTTACTATTTATAGTAAGGCATGGAAATTCTAGCAGAAGGAAAGAAAAATGGCTAAGTGTTGTGTTCATCCTTCACTAGCAGGGAAATGTGCCCACTTCAAGCAAAATGCTAGAAAAATTTTCCAAGTAAGAAATTTCCTCAGCCACCTCACATGCTAAAATGCGCCCAACTACAAAAGGCATCAAGAAAAATGGCTAAGTACAAAGTTTATCCTTCAGCCATGCTAAAATGCGCCCATGTCTGGCAAGTCAAAATTTTTCTAAGTGTGGATATGTTTCATTCTCCTCATACCTCCATTTGCGCCCTCACAGGCTTGCCTTCAAAACGTTGAAATTTTTTCTAAGTCTAGGCTTCATCCTCTAGCCTAGGCAAAATGCGCCCACTTCTCAAGAAAGTCAAGGAGGTCAACAAGTTTCATCCACCACATATGCTAAAATGCGCCCATCCAAGGTGGTGAAAGTTGGAAAAGTTTCTAAGTACGAAAGTTCATCCTGCTCCTATGCCAAAATGCGCCCAAGGAAAAGTTGGTGAAAGATACATGCAAAATTTTCTAAGTGTAAATTTTCATCCTCCTCCACTAGTAAAATGCGCCCATGCTAAGAAGTTTATAAAGGAAGTCAAAGGGGTCAAAGTTTTTCGTCCTCCTCACCCATTAAAATGCCCCCATCCTTCATGCACGTGGAAATGCGCCCAAAAGAGGGCATGTGAAGACGAAACAAGGAAGCTCAAGAGTCACGTTGAAGTTTCATTCTTCTCTCTCTCCCAAATGCGCCCAAGATAGACTAAGAGTGGCATTGAATATTTTAACCTTCATGAAGTGTGATATGCGGCCAAGTTGAGGTAAGTAAAAGGGTGAATAAGGAGTGTGGGGGTGAAAAAAATAAAATAAAATAAAATAATGTTGCCTAGGCATTGGAAGTGAAGTCTTCTAGCAAGTGTAATATGCGCCCGAGGCACAAAGAGGAGAGATTTAAATGTGCTAAGCTTGCAAGGTGGTGAAATAAAATGGCTAAGGCGTGGAAATAGATATCCCCTTCAAGTGTGAAATGCGCCTAGGATGGCAAGGTGAACGAAGTTGAAATAAAATTTCTAAGGGAAAATTTTTCAAAATGCTAAGTGATTTAAAATTTTCTAAGGTACAAAATGTTCTTCCTTAGGAAAAACGCCTAAGTTTGGTGAAGTGATAAATTTTCCTAAGAGATGTGAGTGAATTTGTCAGTGGATGAAGTCAGATAATGCCAACTGCACAGGATTGATAAATTTTTCCAAGTCAGAGCAACAATAAATGTTCACAGATGTGAAGAACAGAATTAAATTTGTTGAAGATTATTTTTCCAAGGTTCAAAATTCAAGAAAATTAAATGAACCCATTCATTGTATACCCGTGAATTCGACACGTTTTGAAGAAAATTTTCTTCTGGGTATTGAAGATTGTCAACGAGGAACAGATTTTAGTGTCTTCTGCAGTTCGTCGAGGCCTTCAACATGAAGAATTTAATTGGTGCTCGAACAATGAATTTTCCTAAGGGAAAATTTTAAAATTTTCTAAGGCAAGGGACAAAATGTGTTAAAAATGCCTCGGCGGACGAATTTGAAGTTGGGCACCTAGGTAATTTTTGATCAAATTCTTGATGAAAGGATTTTTCTCGAGTCTGAGTTAGATGAAATACCAGAGTGAAGTGCGCTAGGCAGAATGCAAAATGGGTTGGAAAATTGGCTAAGGCATGAAGAATTTGAACGCGAAGTTGACTAGTGAAGACGATGAACCCTTGGAAGTCAAAACATGAAAATTAGGTAAGTAAAGTGAATTTATATTATGAAGTGTTCTAATGCTCTTCTCCTTGCTTGTTTTGCAGGAGGAACGTCGAGACCAAGCGGTGGTGACTTAAAGTGATGAAGCAAGTAATTCAAGATGACATCTCAACCTCGAAGGAAGAAAAATTGCAAAAAGTGGCTAAGTGTTGAGACTTAGTATGTGCCCAGCTCAAGTGACAAAGAGCAAGGTTGAAGAACAACGTTAGGAAGAAGATCAAGAACAGTGTGAACGCGTCTACAAACGGGAATCTTCTAGAAGATGGTGGCCATTAATGTCTCATTTATTACCCCACTCCTCTTGGTGGCGATTTTTAGGGTGAATCTTGTTTAGGGCTGAGGTGGCACAATCTGGGCCATCCAGCCGATTGTAATCTGAGCCGTCCGTTGGACTTGGCCAACTATAAAAGGGGGAGTCCCCCTCATTTGTACCTCATTAGAAATTAGAATTAGATCAAAGTTAGGATAACAGTGAAGGAGTAGAGAGAAATTGATAGAGTAGAAAGTAGAATAGTTTAGATTGAAAAGGAAGGAAAGTCTTCCCTTTGAATACTTTGTAAGAAGTTGTCATGAATGTTTTCATAATAAAAGGATTTTCATTGATGGTGATGTCTTCTTTGTTATGAGTGGTTGTTGAGGCTTCTTCGTCCTTCCAATTCACGTAGCATCTTGAAGTAGCTTAAAGTAAAGTAGATTTCATTTCATGCAAGTACTTAGTAATTGTGGAATGTGGTGCTCGATTTGAACAAGACTTCGCTTGTCCATACCACTAGTGGGCTCGTTGACGGTGGGTTTGCCTTGCGTGGTCAACCGGAATTTTGTGAAACTTAACTTCGATTATAGTTTATATGTTGGCATGCGTCGTTGTGATGGTGTCTTCATGCTAGATCGTGATCTGAACATCTTGAGTCACTCCTCTGAAGATTGCACAAGTTCTGCAGAAGCTGTCCGAAGTGAGGCAAAACGGAGCTCGGTTGAAGCTTGTGAGAATTGATCGCCATGTCCCACACCTTAGAGTAGATTAGAACTTCTTAGGCTCTACACTCTTTAAATTCAGTTCATTTCCGGTTAGAATTAGGAAACTTGTGCTCACTTGCCAAATCATTTGAATTACACGAAAGCCCTTAGTCTGCTGTTTGCTGTCAACTGTCGAACAATTGTGTAAGTCCCCTTGAAATATCAGCAAAATCACATCAAGCCAACTGAGACTATCCGCATTAAAGGAACCTTGGAGTTAAATGTAGGACCTATCTCGCAATCTTAGCATGCAGGAAACTTTGTTCAAGAGAGGATAGAGTAGCCGTTGACGACTTTATTCTGTGTTGGTGTAGTCACAAAAACACGTCAACAGGATCATAGCCTTAGTTGCCTCTACTATAGATCTGTTCTTTCTTTCCGCAACTCCATTTTGCTAAGGGTTGTACGGAACACAAAACTCCCTCTCGATCCCTGCTTCAATGCAAAAATTACGAAATCCTCCAGAAGTGTACTCCCCTCCATTATCTGATCTCAGAACCTTAATCTTCTTCCTGGACATGTTCTCTACTTGTGCCTTGAATTCTCGAAATCTATCAAGAACTTCCTTAGATTCATTGGATTTCAAGAAGTAAATCCAAGTCTTTCGAGAGTAATCATCGTTGAAAGTCACATAGTACCCACTCAGTGACACCACAGACATCGGTCGACACAAATCTGAATGGATAAGATCTGAGATCCCCTTGGATCTACTGTCACTGCTATGGAAGGGACTCTTGGTATTCTTACCAAGTGCACATCCTTTGCAGATGCCTTCATGCTCTAGACTGAGCTTTAGAAGACCAATAACCATCTTCTCCATAGTGGGAAGGGCTCTATAATGTAAGTGAGCAAGTCTCCTATGCCATAGCGCACTCAAACTTATAGAGTGTAATGTTCCCTTCTCAAGCGTGATGAACTCAGTTGACCGTTGGCCTATTCTGGAGACCTGTAGGCTACTCAGAGGTTGAAATTAAGGTTTCCTGTTTTGGAGGATGTTGTTGCTCGAGACTTGGAGATTGAATTGCGAATTCTTTCTGGGTTTTTAGAGAGCTTCACAATGGTGTGGTTTGCTTTGCATTTCAAGCACTTTCTGGAATTTACTATTTTTAGTAAATTCTATTTCTGGCAGTGGTCTTGTTGATTTCGGCACAGTTGGTTCTCTTCTTCAGCTGGTTTAGTTGGATTGTTCATTTTTGGCCTTGGGATGCTTTTGAAGAGATAAGTTCAATTAATTTAAATAATGTTATATTTTAATGTTATATTACCCCCCCTTGGCCTAGTCTTATAACTTAATGTTGTTTTAAAAATTGGTCTTCAAGGGTGGGCGCCTCATTGAGGTTATTTTATATTTTATTAAGGTCAAAACTGAAGCTTGAGGTTTGGACGCCTATATTATGAAGGGGTGAATTTCAATAAAGTCAAAATGAAGCCTTGAAAAAGTGACGCCATCTCTTGGAGGGAAAAAGGTTGATTTCAAATTTGAAATTAGGGCTTCTCTTCTAGAAGCTTCTGGAGGGTCTTCTCAAAATTATAAAAGGAAGCCTTGGGTCTTCATTTCACATCTTATGTCTTGAGTATTGTTATGCTATCGAAATGGTGTTGGAATTGCTTCGAGGAATGAATGCCTCCTTGCCTTGGCTTGACTTCGTGCTTGAGAGATAGCATCTAGTGGAGAATTTAGCTTGTTATTGAGAGGATTTTGTAGTGAGGTTTGCATTGTAGCCTTGTTTTGTCATTTGAAGTTCAGTTTATTGCATATACTATCATTTATGGAGTTGCTGATTGTTATATCGGATTTGTAGTTTCAGCCATAGATTTCAAAATAAAAATCATTTCTTTCTGGGTATTGCATTTTTCCCTTTAACTACCTTGGGCGACCCTATGAGCAAGTTTGCAGATTTTTAGATGAAGATTCTGATTTTTCCAAGGCAAATTGCCCTTCCTTGAGGGCCGTACCATTTGGTACCTTCTTGGGATTTGTGCAAAAAGATTGAGGGATCTTTGGTGGGGTTTCAGTGTTCAAACTTGGTCGCCATCTTCATTAGGGTATATTGCATTTGGTTTCACATCAATAGGGTGAGTTGTGAGAGAGATATGTGCATTTTAGTGAGGTATTAGGTTGCTGGTTATGCATTTTAGGTGCAGGTCTGTCACAAATCAAAATATTAAGATTGGTCTTTGAGTGGAGTTATTGGTCTTGGCATTCTTGTTGAGCTAAGGAGAGTCCTCTTATTTGTTGCAGCACTAATTAGTCCTAATTTTATGCTCTTGGCAGACAATTTTCTATTATATTGTAAGCTGAACAGTAGTATTGTCAGCATCTCTTCTCATCTTTTTCTTTATGATTGTAATACCCATTGAATAAGTGGAAGAGGCTGGCTTGCCGCCTATTTACATTTTAAATTGCATTGTAGTACTTAGCATCTCTGCCATATAGTAGCTCTATTCCCATTCTGGGTTTGAAAGCACATGCTTGGCGTTGAGTTTACTTTCGGCAATTGTAATTGGTAGGGATCCTCTGACCATATGTTCGTCCATCTTGGGCACATTCTTGGTTAGAGTTACTCTTTCAACATGCATTGAGATCCTTTGACCATATGCTCACACCTTGCCCTACTCGGGATCCTGGTGTACATTCTTGGTTAGAGTTGAATTCTGCATCGTTTTGGTTTTAGTGCTAACCCTAACGAATGTGTGTTGCATTGCTTATTGTATTAAAAAAAAAAAAAATTGGTTCGGTATATTTCATAGAGCCGTGTAATAATTCCTGAACTGGTCGTATTGACAATTTGTATAGGCTCTCTTGACAAATACCAATCACACGAGTTGAATTTATGCTAGAATTCTTGGACCATGCAAGAACCTTTCCTTTAGAGAAGGCAACCTTGTAGCCTTTGTCCTCCAAGGCTGAAATGGAGACAAGGTTCCTTTTGATCCTTGATACGAACAATACATCACTCAATTTAAGAGGGATACCCGAATCTAGCTGCAAGGAATTGGTCCCAACTCCCTTCATAGCATAACTAGCATCATCTCCAATTATTACTTGTAAATTAGACTCTTTCTCTACTAAGTTTGTAAGATGCTCTCTGTAGCCTGTAATGCTATGCTCCACGGGGACGCGTCCCCTATACTTTTTGCCCGTTTCCCGTACCGGGTACGAAACGGGGACGCGGGGACGACTAGGAAACGTACCCTGGAAGTCCCCTTTTGACCACCAAGTACCGGAACCTTTTAGGGGACGTTTTGCTAGAAATCGGGGACTTTTTGCCCAAAAAGGGGACTTAGGGTACGGGTAGGAGTACCCAGCACGGCCCAACCGTCCCTCGTCCGTACCGGGTACGGCTAGCCGTACCCTACGGCCTAGCAGCAAGTAAAGCGCTTATTTTTAAAAAAATAATGTTTTTTAAATTAAAATAAAGGTATGGGGGGTCCCACAAGGGGCGCCCCATGCCACTTAACCTAAGTTTCACCTTTTATGTGGCCTAAAATGTGAAAAACAAATCATTCTTATTTCTTGCCATGTGAAGTGAAGGAGAGCAAAAGAAGAGCAGCTGAGTGAAAGAGAGAAGAGCAGCTTGAAGAGGAGCTTAGGGCATTATTGCCAACATATTAGAGGTATGTTTCTCATATTTGTTTTGTATTTGCTATTTGTTTCTAATTTTTGCAATATTTTTTTAAGTTTTTCAACACATAGGAAGGGCATTTAGGATGTTTTTTTTTTTGTTTTGAATTTGCAGCTCTTTGAAATCAAGAACTTCATAAATTTTTTGAAAACAACCATGAGTAACAGCAGTGATAGTGAAAGTCATGATATTGAAATCCAAATGGAGGAAAGAACTCAAACTCAAAGAACTAGAAATAGACCTAGAGGTGGTTCAACTCCAAACATTAGGGGGTCTTCAGAGACTAGGAGTGGAGTAGGGTCAGCAAGTTCAAACCCCTTTGAATGTCCATATGAAATCCTCAAAAAATGGTTAAGAGGCCCATTTAACCCCAAAAAACCTCTACTACAATTTGCAACAAGAGTTGATAAAGACGAGCAAAAAAATTGGGGGGGTAGTAGAGTATGGGAGTGCCGTTTGTGCCAAAAACAATATAGGGGCAGCTATACGAGAGTTTATTGCCATCTTTTGTGGATTGGTGGTCAAGGGGTGAAAGGGTGTAAAAAAATAACCCAACAAGAAAAAATTGAGGCAACTAGATTGCATATGGAGGGGGAGGCATTATCAAAAGGGGTTTCAATTGAGAGTTTGCAGCCTAGTTCGAGAATGTCTACACCATCAGTGGATGTTGCTTCAACTTCTCATTCTCATGTGGGGGAGGATTCTACTAGAGGAAAAAAAAGGAGTATGAATCTTGCTGATATGTTTAATGTTACAGCAAAAGATGGGGCTGATTCTTCTATTGCCAAGTTTTTTTATGCTAATGCCATACCATTTCATGTCTCACGTTCACCATATTTTAAACAAATGTGCAAAGATATTGTAGTTGCTGGTCCCTCATATGTTCCACCTGGAGAAATTAAGCTACGCACCACCCTTCTTGATAAAGAGTACTCCAAGGTGAGTGTTTTGATGGAGGATATGAGACAAACATGGTTGACAGATGGCTGCTCCATAATCATGGATGGGTGGACCTATATCAAACATCGGTCACTCATCAATCTTATTGTCACTAGTGTAGCAGGCTCTTATTTTCTTAGAGCTGTAGATTGTTCAGGCAAAAGGAAGGATGCAACCTTCCAATTTCAGATTTTGAGAGATGCTATAGAGGAGGTTGGAGCCTCTAATGTTGTGCAGGTATGATTTTCTATTTTTCTTTCTTTCTTATTTTTTATTTTGATTTCCTTATTAGTTATTTAAATTTTTTGATATCTATATTCTAAGTTCTTAGATTCTATACTAATCTCATATCAACTTGATGATATGCCATTGCCAGGTAGTGACTGATTCAGCACGTGTGTGTAAATTAGCTGGATTGATGGTGGAGAGTGCTTATAAGCACATTTTTTGGACCCCTTGTTGCGTGCATGCATTGAACAATACTTTGAAGGACATAGGGAAGATAGATTGGGTGAAGGCAGTGGTTGCAGAGGCTAGAGAGGTGCAAATGTTCATTTGCAACCATCAGACTTCACTTGCTTTGTTTAGAACATTTTCGAGGAAGGAATTCCTCAAGCCCGTGGAGACTAGATATGCCAGCTACTTCATTTTATTGGAGAGGATGCTTGAGGTCCAAGAGGCTCTACAATTAATGATGGTCAATGCAGAGTGGGGTAGATGGCATGAGTCAAGCACAGCGGAGGGAAAAAGGGTGAAACAAAAAATCCTTGATGATGACTGGTGGTCCACAATGAGGTAAGAAAATTGGCATTGCTGATTTTATTATTTATTTGAATTATTAATTTATTTCTTAATTTTATTATTGCTGATTTTCATTGTATTATTTAATATGTATAGGCTAGCTGATTTTAATTTTTGTAACTTGTTTGCACTTGCAGATATGTATGCTCCTTCATCCAGCCTATTGTGCAAGTGATTAGATTTGCTGATACTGACTCTCCTAGCCTTGGAGAGATTTATGAGACCTTTGATAGTATGCTTGGACAGGTCAAGCAAGCAATTTATAGCAAGGACCCTTCTTTGACATTTTATGAAGAGCATCTTAGGCCCATTGTGACGCGATGTAGAAACCCTAGTTTCCCCCTGATACTGATTCTGACTGTGTTTTTAGGTTTTTCTGACGTTTTTAAGCTTTTGACCGTTTTTGGGTTTTTGTGCGTAAAATGCAATATGGTGATTTTGCAATAATTGAAAGATAAATTCTATAAACATGATATAACTCTGAAAACTAAGAAATCTATTGAGAATATAGATTGCCAGACTCTTTTTATTCTTCTGAGACAATTACATTGAAGATCTGATGACATGCAAGGAAAAAGGCATTGATTTGTAAAAACCTGATTTTTGATACAGCATTAAATATTCTGATGAAGTTGGTACGGCTGCAATGAGCATTGTTCCCTCCAAATCTGACGATCTCAACAGTCTCCAGCAACCCCAGTGCTCCAGGATGAAGAAGGTTGCATAAGAAAAAAAGATAGGCGTATCCTTTATTTGAGAAGTACGGCTCCAGGCAAAAGTACGGCCTGCTGTACCTGCTGGTACGGCTGTCAGCAGCTATCATTGATTTGTACGGCCTCTTCCAAAACTCCTCAGATCTCCAATCATGGGCGCCTAAATGAATATATCTCTTCTGAAGCAAAACCCAGGCAAAACCTTTGAGATTTGAATCTCCAAGTAGCTTGCAGGTGTACGGCCAGGTACAGTTTGTACGGCTGGTAAACAGTAATCAGCAATAAACTAAAATGTACGGCTTCCCTGTAGCTTTCCAGAATCTCTGAAGATGGACGTCGAGGTGAATGGAAAGTATGCTGAGTGCAAACACTGAAAGATCTCTGAAGATAATCAATCCTCTGAAGCTCCGTGATTTCCTCTGGATGAGAAAATCTCACAACTGACAGTAAATCGGGTGATATCTCACACCCTCTGAACTGATTCAATGGAGATGGCTCGTTCTCCAAGAATTTCGAACTCAAACCCTAAGGTCTCCGTTCTTTGGCAAGACTGATCAATTTTTAATTCATAAAATGTCATAATGCACAATTCCCAAGGCAAAACCCTTTATTCTTCTCAAAAGTGCGATTTCCTTAAAGATAGGGAATTTTTAAATATTTCAACTTTTAATCTTTTAATTTCCCATAGTTCCAGCCATAATATTTTATAATAAATTAATTGCCACACTGGCCCCTTTCCTGATGATGGCGACCCCCTTGATTAAAAATCACTTAAGTTATAATTTAATATTATAACTTTATATTAAATTCATCAAATAATTAATATTTAATTAATGCAATTAAATATTAATATCTTCCTCGTTATTCATCCGATGACTGATCCGTCTGATGCTGACGAACTCTGAAGTGATCCTGAACGCCTCCAAAGCCATACTGCTAAAAATAGCAGGGGTCCCACACTGACTGCCAGGAACTGCTAAAAATAGCAATTTTGCAAAAAGTCTCCGATCGAGCCCAAATGAAAGCCAATTGATCAAAACTGCCAATCTGAGGCTGAGCCAAGCTCCGAAACGACCCTCTAACCACTCTATCAGCCTACGAAGGTCTCATGATAGGCTAATCTTCAGCACTCTGATGCTTGCCAAAAAATGGGGACATGACAGTCCGCCCTCCCTGAAATTGCTTGACCCCAAGCAATCTCTACTGCAAAGAAACTCCGATCGTCGGAAGGCCCAAAAGAAGAACTGTGAAATGTCCCATACATCACAAACTACCTCCTGTAGCATCATAAAAACTCAACTGCGCAAGCAATGCCTGGATCCCAAACCCAGAGTGAAAATCTGTCGTGACGGTTCTCCCCAGGTTGCCATTGTGCTCTACTGCCTCCAACTTCACCATGCTGAGAATAGTGAAGTACCCCAATGGGACCCATCCAACACTCGGTGCCAAGGCTGTCGCCACCGGGATCCCAATACAATATGAATCCACATCCATCTGTCATGCCGAGATAAAAACTTCTAGAAGCATCCACTGCCCTGAATCTCTCCCTGTCCTCTGCTAAACCCTCATGGATGTGATAACTGTCCAAACCATCATGCCAACTAACACCATAGTCGCCCTGAAACCATGTACTCATATGAAAAATCTGCGACAGAGAAGTATCAAGCCCTGTCAAAAGCATATCGGCATGATGGATAACTGACTGCTGTCCCTGCAAGTAATACCCCACAAACAACTAAGTCGAGGACCCGCAGCCGCCAACCCCATCTTGTGAAGATGGTAACTCTGCACACAATAATGAATTACTCCCCTCGACTGTACCGAGAGAATCACCCTGTGCACAAGAATGGTGCATCGAATACGAATCATGTACAGGTGGATCAAGGGAAAAACTATAAGCACTCCTCACCGTGTACACCCCATTAAACTCCTCTGTGAGTCTTGTTTGGAATTGCGATGCACTGGAACAATCCCAAACACTACATTCATCCCCCAACTCAGAACTAACATCAAGAGTACGATCAGCGTCCAACTCGAAGAGTGGGTTATCGTAGATCAAACCACCATCAAATTCAAACAATGGATTATTCACAAACTGCACAATCACTCCATCCTGATCAGAATCATCCATCTCTGAATCGCTGGAATAATAAACTGAGTTGTACTCCTGACTTGGCTCAACCAGCTGCCGATCATAGTCAACTGCGTCGGATGAAAAGATTGATTTGCTTCCAGGAGAGGGAAACAACTCATCATAAGTACCAATCTCCCAACTGGATGAGACTCTGAATATCTGCTGTGAAGATGGACAAGTATCGAGGGTTGTCACACAACTCTCCAGTGAATCAACAACCATGTCACAGGAACTATCGATAACCTGCCCTGAATCACCTATCACGGAGCTAATCTCAAGAGAACCTGGTGCAACGCGTGGCTCACTGCAACTCTCGTCTAGTGCACTCATCCTATCTGTATCAACTGCTCCTGTGACTGTGTTGGATGTAACCACATCCTCAACATCTCCCTCTCGACTATGAACCATGGGTGTATACTCCTCACCAACCGCTGCCATGGAAGACTGAACTATAGCCAAAGGTGGTGAAGATTGTGCCAAACTCAACGCCACGGTAAGCCTCTCAATTTGTATCTGTGACTCTCGAAGAGCCAACTGGGTGCTATGCAATGAATCCATAGTCACCTCAAGCTCATGAGTGAGCTCATCGATCCGCTCCTCCTTTCCCTTCAATGCATCATAACAAATGCAATCCCACTCGAGAAGAAAATCCCTCTCTGCAAGCAATTTAAGGTAGTTTTGTTTCATCGTTCCAATTGCTTCTCGGAGTGCATGTATCACTGCAAGGGAAAAACCACTCTCACTGTGCTCACCTGTCAAAGGCGGACTCCAACCATAGGTAGCCAACATCTGACGAGCAACGTCAAAATGCTCAAGGGTGGTGGCAATCATATTGTCATTCACTTGTAGTTGCCCAACCAAATGATGAGGATTCTGAAGCTTACGACCCCCATACAAGATTTCCGGTTCATCATATGCACTATGATATGATGCTGATCCGTCATCACTCACCTCATGATAAGTAGCATCATGTGTGCTTTCACCCATGCACACCTCAACATCTAAGGTACTGCTGCTCTGTACCTCAAAGGATGGCTCAACTGGTACGGTAGAAGTTGCTGGTATGACAGTATCTTCACACGCTTCTACTCCAACAGTGACTGCATGCCCATCCAACACACGATCCTGGGATTCCATATCAACATACGAATCCTTTAGCTTGTTTTCAGAGGTCTGATCCGATAAATCAGATTCACCATGACATAAATTCTCAACACCAAATGCATCCCTAGAATCCAACTCTTGAGTCTCTTCATGTGACAACTCAATAGGATTACTTTGCATATGTGAAAACGCTGTTGTCTCATGCTCACGCGAAGTTCCACCATTGCTGTCATAAAAATCAGAAGTGGCCTCCATCGTAGAATCTTCTTGGGTCACCTCTTGCAAGGACGATGTAGGTAAATTATTACCCCAAGCTGTGCTAGTGTGTTCATTAATCAAATCAGCACTTCTATCAAATTCATCACATAAATTTCTGCACTCTTCATAGGAATCCGAAGGTGCCAAATCATTTCGATGAAGAGCTGTGTAATCCTTATGTATAGATTCTCTATCCCTACCAGGTGTAAACAACTCATGTGCTATAGTGAGATATTCCGTTTTTGCCAACTCTGTCTTATTACAAAGTCTCGGGTGCAAATCCATGAAACTCAAGAATGGAAGTTCCTTTTTAATTTTCTGCGGTAGAATGCTATACTCCTGGAACATGCTATTTACTTCTCTTTCTGTGTTTTGTGGTGTTCTGTCGATCGTGATCCTTCCGCTGATCTCAGGTGATACTGCCACTCGTCATTCGCTGTCCTAAATGCATCCGCGAACAATCCCTCATGCTTCTCACCTGCTATAACCTCATCGGGCTCCTGTCTCGTGAAAGTGGGCCTAGTAGGCCTATCTGCTGTCCGTGACACTGTCCTAGGAGCTCTCCGTGAACCTGCAACACTCCTGTCCTCGTCACGACGTGGTGACGGTCTCCTCGGAGTACCCAGTCTCTGAAGTGCAACTGCCAACTGCTGTAATACACCATTTGACCGCCGTTGACCTGCACTAAGATCTCTGAGTGCATGCAAGACCTCTGCACCGTTCTGATCTCTGTTATCGTGAGGAATCTCTGTTCTAAGATTATCTGTTCTATCAGTCCTGTAATTCCTGTCAGTTCGGTCAGCCATGTTTCCCGGCTGCCAAATCGAACCCTGTTGCCTGTCAACCATAGCTCGCCTGAATGAATAATACCTGATAAGACCCAACTATTCTGGCTGCAGAAGACGGCTAAACCCTCAGGATGGCAGGATTTAGCTCTGATACCACTGTAGAAACCCTAGTTTCCCCCTGATACTGATTCTGACTGTGTTTTTAGGTTTTTCTGACGTTTTTAAGCTTTTGACCGTTTTTGGGTTTTTGTGCGTAAAATGCAATATGGTGATTTTGCAATAATTGAAAGATAAATTCTATAAACATGATATAACTCTGAAAACTAAGAAATCTATTGAGAATATAGATTGCCAGACTCTTTTTATTCTTTTGAGACAATTACATTGAAGATCTGATGACATGCAAGGAAAAAGGCATTGATTTGTAAAAACCTGATTTTTGATACAGCATTAAATATTCTGATGAAGTTGGTACGGCTGCAATGAGCATTGTTCCCTCCTCCAAATCTGACGATCTCAACAGTCTCCAGCAACCCCAGCGCTCCAGGATGAAGAAGGTTGCATAACAAAAAAGATAGGCGTATCCTTTATTTGAGAAGTACGGCTCCAGGCAAAAGTACGGCCTGCTGTACCTGCTGGTACGGCTGTCAGCAGCTATCATTGATTTGTACGGCCTCTTCCAAAACTCCTCAGATCTCCAATCATGGGCGCCTAAATGAATATATCTCTTCTGAAGCAAAACCCAGGCAAAACCTCTGAGATTTGAATCTCCAAGTAGCTTGCAGGTGTACGGCCAGGTACAGTTTGTACGGCTGGTAAACAGTAATCAGCAATAAACTAAAATGTACGGCTTCCCTGTAGCTTTCCAGAATCTCTGAAGATGGACGTCTAGGTGAATGGAAAGTATGCTGAGTGCAAACACTGAAAGATCTCTGAAGATAATCAATCCTCTGAAGCTCCGTGATTTCCTCTGGATGAGAAAATCTCACAACTGACAGTAAATCGGGTGATATCTCACACCCTCTGAACTGATTCAATGGAGATGGCTCGTTCTCCAAGAATTTCGAACTCAAACCCTAAGGTCTCCGTTCTCTGGCAAGACTGATCAATTTTTAATTCATAAAATTTCATAATGCACAATTCCCAAGGCAAAACCCTTTATTCTTCTCAAAAGTGCGATTTCCTTAAAGATAGGGAATTTTTAAATATTTCAACTTTTAATCTTTTAATTTCCCATAGTTCCAGCCATAATATTTTATAATAAATTAATTGCCACACTGGCCCCTTTCCTGATGATGGCGACCCCCTTGATTAAAAATCACTTAAGTTATAATTTAATATTATAACTTTATATTAAATTCATCAAATAATTAATATTTAATTAATGCAATTAAATATTAATATCTTCCTCGTTATTCATCCGATGACTGATCCGTCTGATGCTGACGAACTCTGAAGTGATCCTGAACGCCTCCAAAGCCATACTGCTAAAAATAGCAGGGGTCCCACACTGACTGCCAGGAACTGCTAAAAATAGCAATTCTGCAAAAAGTCTCCGATCGAGCCCAAACGAAAGCCAATTGATCAAAACTGCCAATCTGAGGCTGAGCCAAGCTCCGAAACGACCCTCTAACCACTCTATCAGCCTACGAAGGTCTCATGATAGGCTAATCTTCAGCACTCTGATGCTTGCCAAAAAATGGGGACATGACACGCGACGGTGGGACATTATGAACACCCCGCTTCATATGGCAGCCTATGCTCTCAATCCGAAATGGTATGCACCGAGGCCTGGGAGAGTGGCTCCATCTCGTGATGAAGAGGTGAAAGAAGGCTTCATGAAGGCCCTTACAAAAATGTATAATTCAGAGGAATCTACCATACTTCGCACACAGTGGCTTGCATTTGTCAATCTTCGTGGTCCAACCTTCAGCAAACCAGAGGCGAGGTCGGATAGAGCTACATTGGCTCAAACCAACCCTATTGGATGGTGGACGTGGCATGGGAAGGATGCACCAGAGTTGAGATTACTTGCCGTTCGCCTTCTTTCATAGGTTGCCAGTTCCTGCTGCAGAGAGGAATTGGTCCACATATAGCTTTATCCAATCGGTCAAGAGGAACTGCCTTACCTCTAGACGATCGGAAAAGTTGGTGGCAGTACACAGTGCTTTGCGGCTACAGGATCGCCAGTCTAGTGAGTATCGTCAAACTCCAGCCTTACGTTGGGATGTTAATCCCGAAGATGCTATGCAGATTGAGGACGAGGATACACATGAGGGATTAGTTGGGGTTCCATTGGTTGAGGCAGATCCTTCTATTGGCATGGACACTGACACTGACTTAGACTCGAGCTCTGATGGCGAGGGCAATGCTGATTTAGACCTACCTTTTGCTGATTAGGGACCTTGGACAGCGATATATTTTCTTAGTTTTATGTTTATCATGTCATTTCATAGTTGAGACTTGGAGCCTTTGGGCATTTTGGTTATAATTATCAGACTTTTATATGATATGTATGCACATTTATAATGAAAAGCATTTGAACTTTGTTAATTTGTTCGCCAATTCTCATGTGAAATCTCAATTCAAGTCTAATGATATGTATTAAGCTTATACAATGTCTAGAATGAATGCTTTATCAATGTTATGCTATGAACATTTGAAATTTCTCTATATTTTTAAAAATTTCCCTTTTTTTTTGTCAGCCGTCCCCTAAAAAATGACCCAAAAGTACCCCCGTACCGAAAACTTGTCCCGGCGTACCGGGTACTCCCCATCCCCGAAACCCCGTGGAGCATAGCTGTAATGTGATGTGAGGCACCACTATCTATCAACCAAGTATCACTGTCAGTTGGTACATTACTTGAAAGAGCAGAGATGAATAGGAATCATTCTAAATCGTCTTTTGAATGTCTTGACTCCTTCTGAGATGTCTCTTCATCAATGTCTGCAATAGAAACATTTTGCTTTAACTTTAATTTATAGTCTCGAGCATAGTGTCCATACTTGTCACACTTGTAGCACTAAATATGAGAAAGATCCTTCTTTTTCGATTTTGGAACACTTTGCTATAATCTCATTAGGTGTGCTTAGGATTAAAATGATGAAAACACCTTGTATTTATATGCAATTCTTCTAATTTCTTGAAAATCAAATGCTGACAACCTTCAATTGAAATTGGAAATTAAAATAATAAATTACCGACACCGACATATTGAAATTTTGAGCCAAAAATACTGGTCTAGGGCATAATGTTCCTTAGACTAGATTCTTGCTTTTTAGGGATCAAAAGTGTCAAGGGAAAAATCTTAAATGCATAATTTGTTTCCTCATGTTTGATTTTCCGAAGATGTTTATAAAATTGGCAATTAATGCATAATTATGTCCAAGCACATAGGGAGGATCTAAACCTAATGTGAAATTGTCAAGGGTGACAATTTTCGACACTATAAAAATAAAATGGTTGATTGCATGTGGAGATAACAAGCAATAGTATAATGGTACAAATTTGGTACTAATAGAGTAAAGATGATTTTAGTAATTTAGATTTTTGATGTATTCAATGCAATTCATAAAAGGAATACATAAAATTTTATGTGTTAAGTGTTTTTAGATGCAGTCATCAAAACATACTAATCATTTGATTCAATTTAATCTTTTTCAAATGTATGTCTTTACAATTTGGTGCATATGAAATAAATCATTTGTTGCAAGAATTTTCAGAAGTTCCTCAAATGAATTTTTTGTAGTGTGCCATGGGGATGCATACCCAGAGGTTGGAGTGATGTCCCCAATGTCTTGAGTACTTAGGGACTCGGAGGGGATGTCCCCTTTTCAGGACTGGACAGCCTATTCTATTTGGTGCATAAAAATTAAAAAAGGTAACTCTAAAAGGAAAAAAATGCTAAATTAGGATTGCCATTGCAAATGCAGCACATTGTATTTACTTTTTAAAATTACAGCTGATTATAGTTTGTTTAAGTTAGTTTAATAACCATTCCCCTACTGTCCCCGAAATTTAGTAAATTTTTCACTGTCCCATCATCTAGAAATGTGGAGAAACACTGATTTTTGGTTAATTATTCTCAGAAATGATAACATTTGGCTATTGGGTGTTATTTATTCGCATTTTAAACTTTTTAAGTGAGTTATCAATACAATGTCTATGGCAGGGGATTATTTTTCTCACTTTTGAGAAAAAATATACTTTATTTTGTTGGTCATTTTTTTTTTATGATTTCCAATAGTAATGTGCTCCTTGCTTTCTTGGGTTTCTCAGGCAGCAGAAGTTGTGAAGGCAAATAACTTAACTGATAGGGTTATTGTCCTTCATGGGAGAGTGGAGGTATGATCTTATAGAAATGATATCTTTTAATTTAATAAGAAACACTTGTAACTCTTAGTAACCTTTTTTTGTAATTAATTGTAGATTCCTGTTTTTTAACCATGCTTTATTGCATTTAATAGTGCTGTATCAATGGCAAAGAGATTAACCTCGATTTTAATTTTGTTGTTCTTCAAAGTGTTACCACATCTGCCACTTCTATTTTATCTTTCACACTTTTAAGTGTGTAATGGCTAACCCCCAATTTTCATTTCTCTTTTTTGGTTTCCCAACCGCTGTGTGAATGCTTAGTGTTTGTTTCAGATTTGTTTGATTTGTTTTTGTGATTTGTCTTCGCATGCCAGTCAAGATATAAAGATGCTAAATGATATTAAATAGTTTGCAACAAGCATACAAGAATCTGCTAGAGAAGTTACATTCATTTCCCTTCAAGGTTCATCTTTTTAAAATGTCCATACAATGAGCAGAATTTACAATCATTATATATCAGATTTAAAGAATACTTTTCAGACATGGATTACGTATCTTAACAGCAACAGCAAGCTCCCTTTGGGCCACGCACAGTAGCTAGCTCCTCTTTCCCCTCAAACCCTTGCTTACCACGTCTAAGGTTCTGTAAATGAATCTTAAATAGCAATTGGGAGATAGGGTGCTTCCAGCCACAACAAATCTGCCACAAGCTTCAAGGGCTGAACCACATGAAGAGACCCAGAAAATGGCGCTCAGCTGTACAGAGAAGTCAAACCCAGAATAGGAAGCAGGACAGCAATATATTTATATTTTCAAGAAATTAGCCCCACACCATCTTCAAACTGAAACCCTATTCTCTTGCTCCAAGCAACTCAAACGCTGCAATAACAGTCCTCTTAAATCAGCTTCAAAGCCCATTCAAGGGGAGTTTACCTCTTTTGAAACATTCCCACAAAGGGCGTCCATCTCTATTGTTCAACCTGCTCTAAAAAATAGAAACTTTAACCAAAAAAAAAAAGGGATCAAATACTCATTGGGGTTGCCCTTGAGGAAGGCTTCTCATGACCCAATACCCATTTTGATTGCCTTCAACCTTTTAAAGATATGAGCAGAAATCTGATCCTCAGGTTTGACTGATAGGGCCCAGAAAATTGCTTAAACTCACCACCAACACCAAGATCATCACGCCTAACTGGAGAAAAACCATGTTCCAGCTAAAGGATGGACTGAAACTCATTTAATAGTCGAAATAACATATTTTTTCTGAACTGAAATCAACAACTTCGAAGTCCAAATGGAACTACTGAATGAAGCTCCCAAAATCCTCTCCTAATGTGATCTTCAACACACGAGGAAAGGCGATCTTGCAGAGGTTTTCATCTCAACAAGTCGAATCAACCCCAGAGCCAAGCTCCAAAGCCAATGCTCAAGCAAATACCAAAACATCCATAATCAAAATAAGCCTCCAACATCCACTTTTATCAAAAGCTTCTCTAGCAACCCTAAAATCCAATGCCTTTATCACTTTGCTATTATTTAAATTTAAATTTAATTCATTCTCAAACATAAGCCCCTTTTAACAAAAAATAAACTCAAAATACTTTAGGCGTCCACTTTGTTGGGTGAAAATTATGTAATCAGCTTTTCGATAGATTACACAACTTGGACTTCAGCCACAGCTATGTGAGATGTGAATCTCTCCTCTCGGAAAGGGGAGGCGCCCTTCTTACTGCTAACAGAAGCGATAGTAAATCAAACAAATAATTACAAAATGTACACGAAGCTCACGGAGTGGGGGGGGGTGTGTTACATTCATCCTTCTCTCTTTTTTCAGAGAAGATGTTTACAATGCTTCACCATTGAAAGTTCACAATTCTTGATAACCTAAAACTAACAACTAGCAGTAATACCAATATCTCTATATCGTCAAAGTGAAGCGTAGAGATACCAGAAGTGATTAATAACAAATAAAATAAAGTAAACAAGGGAAAGCTCACGAAGGCACAAAGTCGTTCCGTAGCTTTATCAGTGTTGGATCTGTGTAGACGTACCGTTTGCTACGTTAGAAGCACAAAGTCTTCTTAGACGCAACAATTCTTCGAACAGCATGAACGATTACAAGCACAAAGTCTTGTAGATCATCCAACAATAGTATCAAATAGCATGAACGATTACAAGCACAAAGTCTTGTAGATCCTTCGACAAAAGTATCCAAGAGTATGAATAATTACAAGCACAAAGTCTTGTAGATCACTCAACCAGAACATGCAAGAGCATGAATGATTACAAGCACAAAGTCTTGTAGATCATTCAACCAAATGATAAACAGAAATACAAATGCAATCTAAATAATAAATGTAACACAAAGTTTACATAAACTACTTAGAGTCCTTCAGATTCTTCAAGCTAATCACCACCAAATAAGATCAACTCACAAAAGTATCGAATCCAACGCAAAGTTTGGCTTGCAATCCTTTTCTTTATTAATCGAATCTCATTCACAAAGCATGAACGCAAAGTTTCACAAACTTGTTTCAAAAAGGGCAGCACTTCGTTGCAAAACACTAAAGGATAATTTACAATGAAAATTCCTCACATTATATAGAAAGAGGGATGAGCAAAATTAGGAAAGGGATTGGGAAAATTAGGGAAAGTTAGGTGAGCGTTTTTAGGAGATCTCACCTAACTTTGACCAAAGTCAAAGTGTAATTTGTTTTGAAAATATTACATCCTTGGACTTGGTGTACTTACAATTTACAAAATGACATTCGAAAATGTCGAGAAATATTTACAAGATGCATAATGGGATGCACCGGAAATGTCTAACACTGGAGAATAGGGGGCTGCTTCACGTTTCTTTGCATTGGGCGCGGAAGTCTTCAAATTTCCTCCTAGTCTCCTGCACGAACTTCTCATCTGGACCAACGGTGTAATCCACAGTGGTGTGAATTCTCGTGATTGATCTCATGGCAGATGAGTGAACATTCTTGCACCTGTCAAGATGCGTCTTCAAGTTGTCCAATGTGAGCCTTGTATCACAAATGATGTTCAGCGAAGCTTCTGAGAAGTCTGAACTGTCAATCAAATTCATGATTGCTTCCTTGAAGATCTGGGATATTTCTGTGGCCGGCAGGAAGATACGATTTTCCTCAAGAAGTTGACCGGGCAACTCTTTGATACCTTTTTCAAGAAGGGTGCGATGCCCGTCGACATCTTCCTGTACATGGTTAAGATCTTCTGTGAGAGACTGAACCACTTGAATTCTATGTTTCAATGATTCTTTTACCTCTACAAAATTTTCTTTGTCAGGAATTACCCCAACCTCCACCAATTTGCTGAGCTTTACCTGTTTCATTTCCGACCATGACAACAGGCATTTTTCCATGTCTCTGCGCTCCTGGGAAAGTACACTCTTTTCTTTATCAAGCTCTGTGGTGAGCTTGGCCAACATGGTAGTTTTCTCATCCGCAGCC
Source organism: Sequoia sempervirens (assembly GCA_007258455.2). Lineage (NCBI taxonomy): Eukaryota > Viridiplantae > Streptophyta > Pinopsida > Cupressales > Cupressaceae > Sequoia > Sequoia sempervirens. Next base: position 134,566,451 of record VDFB02000017.1, read on the forward strand.
AAAATTATCTGAGATCCGTGTTCAATGATCTTTTCAACAAAATCATATAACACCCTACCTTTGGAGGCGAATTTCTCAGCTTTCTTGACAGCTGGGTCTTCAATATTTACCACTGTCAGCGGTTGTGCATTACTTGGAGAACCGGCAAGTCTCTTTACAACAGTGGCATAATGCTCTGCCCTTTGTTTGTACATGTTACGAGCTTGCTCTACTTTATCCAGCCTTCCTGCCAAGATATCCAAAGTGACTTGCGCATCGGCTTTTGCACTTTCGTTGGTAACCTTGCCAAGCTGGACCTTTGTTACTGTGTAGTCCTCCATATTGACATCACCTTCTTCATTTGGTGGTATGCCAATTTCAGCATACTTGTGGCCAGACTTATCAACGTTCAGCCTTGAGTATACCTTTGCCTTTTTCTTCCCTTTGGCTTTTGGAAGAACTATCTCTTCGAGGTTGAGCTCCTCTGGAGAAATCATTTTCTTTTTACGCTTCGACACTTGAGATATTAGCCAAGGAGGAAGAAAAGAAGTGTGAACTTCTGGATTTACTGTCAATTCGGTCGCCATTGCTACTTCTGAAGTTATTGTCACATCTGAACTCACCATTGGTATCGTGACAATTGGAAAAGTGTTTGTCATCATTGCTCCTGTAGTTGACACATTGAGCTGATCACGCATTAACTCATTCATGAAACGATTGAATTCGTTTTCAGAAGTGATATCATACGTTGGCGAAGACAAGCTAGGAATGGACGATGGAGGGCTTGACAGTATATCAACCGTATGGATGCTTGTCACTGAAGGAGTATCAAGCCGGGTTGATGCTGCAGGGATAGGAGATATCTCGACTGCAGGAATGCATGTGGTAGGAATGGGTGACGAGGGAACAGGAGGTGGAGGAGTTCTTGAATCAGGAGGGGTATGAGGAACATTTGAAGTCACGGGTGATGATGTTCTGGGAATTTCCTCAATCACATTCTCAGGAGAAGTAATTATTTATTGATCATGCCCGGGTTCCTGTTGATCACCCTCTTGTCTCTCCGAATCTGGTTCGCCTTCAAAATCACCTTCAGATCCTTCGTCAGAATCTTCATCAGACTCTTGCTCGCTTTCAGAAACCTCTTCGGCATCGGAGTCTGCTTCTGCTGAATCTTCATCTTCAGCGGATTGGTCGCTTGAAATTTCTTCTTCATCGGAATCTATCTCCTCCAGAATAGGCTTTTTACCCTTAGAGTGAGATGGATGAGATTCCGTGATTTCTGTCTCTTGGACAGCCTGGGTATCTTTCTTACCAACAGTGAACTTTATCCTAGGACCTCTTCGCAAAGAAGTGGGAACGACCGCTGATTTGTTTTTGTCGCGAGTTCTTGCTGTTGGCGAGAGCTTCGGACTCCTCTCTCTCCTTCTGTTCTGAAACTTTTCATTGCATAACCATGTTTATGTAACCATTCTTCTGTGTTGGCTAGGATTGGCCTCAGCCTTTCTCTCATGCGGGTAACTTCTTTCCTAGACCATTGTATTGCAGGCAACGGCCTTTTAGCAATGCCTTGTTCATCATAGACAGCGTTGATGATATCACCTGGATCCTCAAAATCCTCTGGTAGGTCGGCGATACCAAGATCTCTGATTTGTTGAACAGTCAACCTGCAATAGTCCATTTTACGAATGGCTTCTTCATCTCTTCAATCTGCCCAGATGTCCTCAAAACGGTTCCTGTGTTGGTGACCCTTTTGCAACTTTTTCTGACATCTCGGTAGTCGAAATCAAACCTATACCTGTAGGTTTTGATGGTCATGATCTGCATTTCAGCATAGACAGACTTAGCTTTTTGTGCAGTTTGGATAGTATATCGGCCGATGGTCATTGGGAACTTGAACCCATGCTTGTGGTTGCTTCTTCGTTCTTTCTACACTGACATCAACTGTCTGCATGTTTCCATGAGAATCCACTTATCCGAAGGATAACGTGGTAGCATGTAGGGACAACCAGTGTAGCAGCCTACTCTCAAGTAAGTAAACGTTGGGAATTGGAGAAAAATACATCCAACTTTACTTACCACCTTATAAGCCTCATCAGATACTCTTCTTCTTTACAAAGCTGGATCAAAGTTGAAGAGTAAAGGCGCAAAGAAAGCATTAGTGACCCGTCTGAAATGATGAAAGCTCTCCTTTAGCTCCAATTGATAGAAATATTTGTACACAGGCACCATCATCCGATTCCCTTTTGTAGATAGACCTGGGAATTGTCTCATCACAGCCGCTGCGTACACCAGGTAAGAAGTCATGTAGAACTTCAATGTAGAAGGAGCATTGATTAACTGCTCGTGTATTTCATCACTGATTTGTTTGCCCCAGTCAATATGCACCTTCTGCCTTCTTATGATCCTGATGTATTCATACATCCAATCATGAAAAGTGGATGATTCCGGCAAGCCCTTCACTCTGCTTAGAAACGTGATCATATCCTTGACGTCATCTTTGAAGTCACTTATCAGGAGTCCTTTCGGCCATCTAGAAACAGATGATCTAGGCTTTTTGAGCCATTGAGTGTTTATCAACTGTTTAGCCTTATTGGGATCAGCATCGAAGATCTCCTGAGCTTTTGATATAGAGATGTCAATGTATTTCTCCATATGTGGGACCTTGAAGACAATATCAAAGAAGTCGGGGTCGAGTCTTAGAATCTCGTGCCCGGAAGAGTCGATCACGCTTCTGCTTTCTCTGATGTAATGAGACGCAACTTGAAGAACAAACTTGGTATTGTGCGCAGCTGTAGGGAACATTGCCACCAAATGGAGGTTGCTGTGTACGATCCCTCTCATTGAATCAGGGAGAGGCTTCGTCTTGGTTAGCTTTGCGAAGTCAACCAAGTCTTGACGACCAACCTCTGTATCTTTTATCTCTTCGACTTTGGAAAGCACCATAGTCGGCGGATAGACACCGTGATATTTGTACTTCATCTTGCTTTTTGCTTTCGAAGAAGAAGGAGGCTTAGTAGCAGTCATCAAAAAGAACTGGAACTCTGATCACTCTTGACTTGACGATCTTTGAAAGTAGACTGCAATCCGTTTAGCCAGAACAAACATTAATTGTTAGGAAACATGGGAAAGCGCGAAATGAGCACGAGGATGGGAAATCATGAAGCGGATGGCAAGGCACACAAAACGATGCACAAAGGCGGAAAAACGAGGCTCAGGAGTGCACTGGTCGAAAATGAAGTTCATTTGGGAAGGTTTAGAGAAAACTTGGAAAAAGTGTAAGGGCGCTAAAATTCAGCGCCCTTACATCTCTGAAAAATTGCTTTTGATGCAAGGGCGCTAAATTTTAGCGCCCTTACATTTTGCAGTGTTAGGAATTTTTTGACATTTTCAAAATGTCACTGCGCTAAAATTCAGCGCTTTAGCATTTTCTTGACAATTTTGAGAATGTAGATGTAGGAATGAATGGCGAGGGCGGTCGTGCTTGTCAATATGCAATTTGTTTGAATCATGAAAGCTTTTGAAGACAATTTGGTTTGTCTTTGGATGCAACTTATTATCATTATCAACGCATTGAATTGCTAGAGAAACTATCAAACAGAAACCCTCTTTGGAATCTCAAAGTTCGCATCAAAACGAATGGGAAGTGCGATATGAGAAAAACAAAAACGTTAGAAAGAAAGGCACGGCGGAGAATGGAAGTAAAACGCGGAGGAAGAGTAAGGAAAGAAGACGTGAATGGAGGAAAGAAATGTGCATTCGAAATAATAAGTGACGGTTCCATTGCGTGAGGAAAGAAAAACGCGAATGGAAGAAAGAAGATGCGAAATGTGAAGAAAGCAGAAACAAAAACGCGCGGGGTTGGGATGTAAAAAACGTGGAAAAGAATATATATAAAAACGCATAAACCCAAACTAGAACATATAAAAATGGAAGAAGACAAAACAAAAACGACTTACCAGTATGAAACGTGAAGCTTGCTGAAGAAAGAATGGCGAGAATCTTCAAAAAAACGAGTTTTGCAGTTGAGATGCAATTCGCCCAGCAAGAGGAAGAAAAGAACAAAGCTCATAATAATGCAAAATGGCGAATTAAAAGACTCTTAAGTGAAAAAGGAAAATCAAAAACCTAACTCAAGTCGAGCAATAAATTTAGGCACGAAAAGTGGCACGATTGACGAAAAACACGAAAACATGAAGAAACGTGCCAGAGCCATGAAAAAGTTTAAGTGGCGAAGGAAAATGTAATGGCGCTAAAATTTAGCGCTATTACATTTTTTGGAAATTTCACTGCATGCAGGTGCGCTAAATTTTAGCGCCCTTGCATTTTCCAGAGTTAGCCAATTTTGGCTTCAGGGTAGGAGCGCACTTTTTCAGTGCCACTGCATTTTTCGTAATTTGCTAAGTACGAACAGTGAAACCTCGCGAAAGATCTCGTTTCGAAGGTCTTCGCGAGGCGAACATGGGGGAATGCTCGAATTGACTATTCGAGGCTTGGAAACACATTTCGAGGTGGCTTGAAAATCACTTTGTTATGCATGCTTGAACTTCACAAATCCTAGGAAACAGACAAGTTTCGTAGGGGGGTTATCCGTGGAACGAGCGTTGCTAGATTCCGTGATAACACACTTTAGAAGCTATTATAAAATATTTCAAAAGGCTCTTTAAAATGACTTTACGTCATTGAACTAGGCTCCAAGGTACATAATGATCCCCTTCATGACCCTCAACAACATAACATAAAGTTATTTTATTAAAACTCCTTTTCGAAACATAATTCAAATATTTTAATAATTCAACCTTAGTAACCTTGGATTGACTGAGTTTGTGCTGCAAAGACCATCCTGATTAAGTTTGGCCAACCCTAATTCTCTTACTATTTTTAGTAAATCCTTAAAAATAGTAAATAATGCCCTGAAGTTTGAGTCAGAGAGAAGCTGAAATGCTCGAAAGGGGGCTCTCCAAAGATCAAAACACCGCACTAGACCCCATGCCAAAATAGCATTTACTAAACATAGTAAGTTTTCCTGAATCATCCCAACTGAAAGAGGACGTTGTAAAAATGGCGACATTACAAAGTGTTGAAAGGAAGATTGATTAGTGGCATTTGCGGATCATTCAATGTAGGAGTTTCTTTGAAAAGTATGTATAGATCCTTGGCAATTTCCTGTAGTTTTGTAGGATTTAAGATTTAAAGTCATCTTATTTGAAAATGGCGCTTGATTTCTAAAATATTGGCAATTGAAGGTGGTTTCAAGTTTCTATAAGTGATATTCTAATAGCATATGAGATATTTTGAAGAATTTGCATGCATTTACTTGAGGGAAAAATGAAAGAATAAAAGAAAGGATGTATATTAATGTCAATGAATGATGAAGAATAGGTTAAAGGGAGTGTAACATACATTAGAGGCCCTTGCTCAAGATAGAACTCAAGGAATAGAGTATAACCAAAGAAGGCATACACACAATTGACTAGATAAAAAACAATTTAAGCTAACAAGCCAAGAGGACAAAATTGTTGTCACCACAAAGGGCATATATTGATCGAGTAAATGCTAACATCCAACAACAACGAAAATAAAAAAGCTAATAAGCACACCCTAGCTTACACAACTTTTTGAGAGTAACACTTTTTGGGCACCCCCATGGTGAATCATGCAACTTACCGAAGAGGTAGCATTTTGGCACTCTTTTCCCTTTTTGGTGGTCTTGTGGCAGGTTGTGTGATTTTTGCAACCCTACCTCTTTTTCCAACTTCAAACTCTTGATAAACCTTGTGAATCACCAAAAAGGTTCCATTTTAGTGCTCTTTTATCTTATTTTGGTGGTCTAGTGGTGGGTCGTGCAATTTACACTCCACTTTTTCCAACTTTCAAGCTCTTGACAAGTCCTTGGCTAGACACACAATTTGAGATGATTTGCTCATTTTTGGCTTAAAAAGCTTTTGGTGAGCCTTTGGTGAGTTGGATGATTCAATGCTAGCATGTCAATTTTCATCATCTTGGCACAATGGTTGTGTTCGCACTTTGATAGTTGCCTCATCCAATGTGTTGGAAAGTATTTTTTGTTGCTTACAAAATGTGATTCATTAGTATCAAAGGGATGATAATATTGATTGGATAGGGAAACAATGATGATTCATATTGATTGGATAGGGAAACAATTGATTGGATAGGGAAATAATGATGATTCTCACATGAAAAATGAATCAATATGAAATATTTTGTGTAGGTGCACCATGACACAAATTGAGGGGACTACAATCTCAACTCTGATGTGTCTCTCATGAGTTAGAATTCTTCTATGAGATGCAAATGGTAGAAAAAGGATGGTCTTAGGGAGGCCACCTTTTTCCCAAATTTGTTTTCTTAAGCCTATAGATGTTGGAAAGGAATCTTTGAGTGCTTAAGTATCTAACTTTAACATACTAGTTGCTATAAATAAGGTCTATTCAATGGAGCTCATTTGGTCCCTTGAAAGGAGGAATCCTAAAAGAACACGAGGTTAAAAAGAGCACAAATATGTGAGATGTTCCTATAATCTTGATAACATACAAATCTTTACATACATGTTTGATTCCCATTCATCCAGTAGCTTCAAGATATAGTCCAACTCTTGAGTCCACAAGTAGCAATAATGATGTCTTTGACATGGTTGATTCTTGAGTAAATTTCAAAGGTTGTGACACAATCCAAGAAATGCCCTAGAAGAGAGATGCAAAAAAAGAAAGATGATTGGTAATCAAATCCTTGCAACACCTCGTAAAATTCCACATTTTCACTTTTGTCTCAGGATTAAAGTCAAAGGTTGACAAATGAGAGTGTTGTTATTGATCATTGTAAATGAGACTATTGATGCTAACTTAGATTCTTGTTTAGTTAAGGTTTGATTGAATTAAGTCACAATGCATTGATTTGGTTGATTCTCAATCTTTGATGCTTGTGGGCCTTATGTAATGTCCTCGTTTTTGTTCATGAGAGCATCAAATGTTGCTCTGGCTTTCTCGGCGACCGTCTGGCGTACCAAAAGGGTTGTTTGATGTTCAGAGGAGCTCCAAAGTATTTTGGCATTGTCGATATCATCTTTGTTCAAGTTTTTGTATTTCCCACACTTTCAATTGTTCGTGCAAGAAATATTTTAATAATTAAATAATTAATTAAGTTGTCGAGAAAACATAAAGTAAAAGGCAACTTAAATTAATTATTTTAATTATTTTGTAAAAGTGACTAACAGTCAGCAAAGTTAAATATTTTAATAAAGTCACTATTAGGGCTTTGAAGTGGAATTGGAAGGTCATTTTGGGTATGCTTGGTTTTATTTTAGTTGGATTTTGGAGAGCTTTGTCATGTCCCCGATTTGGAGGTAGATTAATTTAATTAAAATAATTAATTAGTCATCCTCATGAAATAACAATATTTGGACAACTTAATTAACTTAATTAATTTAATTAATTTAAAATTACTTTAATTAATTAAGTTGTCCAAATATTGTTATTTCATGAGGATGACTAATTAATTATTTTAATTAAATTAAATATTAAATTAATTATTTATAAAGTTATCCTAAAAATACAATATCATAAGGTAACTTTATATTTAATTAATTTAATAATAAAGTGACTAAAAATAAAATAATATCAAAAAGTCACTTAATGAAATAAAATAATATTTTATTCTAGAAGCTTCTTGGTGATGAGGTATGAAAAGTATAAGAAGCAGCTTGGGCTAGGCAATTGGGCATCTGGAGTTGAATACATCTTTTCTACTACTTTGGTAGGCTTGAATGCTTGGCAAGTTGGTTTCTAGTCTTCGTTTGTGAAAGACCAAACCTAGCTGGTTAAGTGCCAATTTCGGTTGTGAAATATCAACACTAGTTAGATATTTGAGGGAGTTACTTCAGACTTCCTATTTGTGCTTGCATTGGAAAACTTTGTGGCCTTTGGCCAAGTTTTGAAAGAGATTATTCTTGCATTTATATAATTTGATTTAAAGAGCATTGGCATATTTTGGAGCCACATATTCTCAGCTTGAAGTGGGTTGGTTTTGTAGTTGGAGATCTCATTACCAATTTCATACTAGCTCAATTTTGGAGGTATTATTTGCAACTTGAGGAAAGTTCAATTGGGAGATAGTCGCACCTTCATTAGGGCAATTTTTGGAATGATTTAATTTGCAACTTGGGCGCACTAATATCAGGGTCGATTTTAGTATTGGCTGCACAAAATTTCGGCTTTGGTCAAGAGAGTGATGCCTAGCACCAAATAAGTGGACCGCTGCCAACAAGGTTTAGGAGGACGAATTTTCTGGGAGAATTGATGGAGCTTGTTGCTGCAATTTCATCAATCATGACAGTTATTCCAGGTTCCAATATATGAATGAAGTCATGCATATTTAGAGCTGGTTTGCACTGTTAAATTCAATCATTGAAGAACAATTTTCATTTGAGTCTGAACGCTGTTTTAAGACAGCCATTTTGTAATTCCATTCATCATTGAGTCAAGTCGTCTGATAAGAGGGCATAAGTATTCAGATCTGATTTGTCATCAGTAAGGCACTGTATCGAGTCTGATTTCAATAACTAATAACAAAGTAAAATAAGAGGAGTTTGATAGACAACTGTTTGTCCAAATGTCCTCTAGCTGTAGTTTATTATTTGCATTCATTGGAGGTTGCATGTAAATTGTATGACAAAATGTTAGTTGCTGTAGCTACTTATTTGCACAATTAGTTTGCTTGCAAAGTGTTTGGCCTAATGTGTAGTGGCTGTAGAAGTTATTTTGAGTCTCTTATATGCATTGGAAAGTACAAGAACATATTGTATTTGATTTCAAGTCAGTTGGTAGTTGTTTAGTATCATTTGGAGAGCATTTACATTTCATTGCATTCATCAAAAGCATTTCGAATACAATCTGAAATCAATTACCAACAAGTTCAAGGTTGCAAGCAAAGTGTTTGCCAAATATCCAAGGCAGAAAATCAGCATTTTGACATCGGATTTGGTAAGATACTTTACAAGCTTCTTGAGGAGTTGAAACCAGGGAAACCCGGGGACACATCCCCTGCCTAAAATGGCCTGTCCTTGTCCTCAAGATGTCTTGGGGATAGGGGGAGGGTCCCTTGGCATCCCCTTTTTTTTGCAAAACCCAACAAGTGTCTTGGAAATTGGGAAATGGTCAACAAGAAAAAGGGGGACCATTGACTATCTCGGGGACGGCTAGGGGACGCCTAGACATCCCTCGACCTTCCTGGGGATAGCCGACTGTCCCCTTTGTGATTGCAAGGTATCTTGCATAGATTTAAGTTGGTGGGTCTGTACATTGTTTACACTACTTTAAAGGCTGCAAGTTTGGATGCTTTCGGCCTGATGACATGTTCTGATTCCATTTGTGTGATTGAATAGGTCACCATTACATTAGACCTCACTTTCAGTCTTAGGATCCTATCACACTCTACCTCACTTTCAGGATTTGGATGCTTTTGGCCTCTCATTACATGTTTTTTTAATTCCATCTGTGAGTGAATAGGTCATCATTACATCCAACCTCACTTTCAGGCTTGGGGGCAAATCTTCACACTCTACCTGCAGTTCTAGTTGATTCAGTCTAGAAATTGATTTGGAACCAAAAAATTTCTACGTACATCTTCTCTCAAAGACCTTGACACCATACCGTTTGTAGAAACTTTTGTTTTTACATTCCATCATGGTTAAAGAAATGCCAGATGTTCCTTTTGGTTTATCCTCATCATAGTAAAATGCAATGGAGACTTGCAGAAATTGTCACAAATATAATAGAATTGGGAAATATAGCTATGAAAATTAAAATGAAATGGGTCAGCTACCACATGTTAGATTAGAAAATGACTCAAGTGTCCACAAGGAAGACTAGTTAAAATCTCAAAATGTGAGATAGTATTGTTCCCAACCAACTTTCACTTGCCTCATGAGCTGTAGTATCAAGTGGATGGAAAACTCTTTTAGTTTTGCTACAGATAATGAATCCAGAATTCAAAATTTAAATTGATTGCAAAATGAAAATATTAAATGTGAGGTTCAGGCAATGTGAGCGGACAAAGCTCATTATCTTGAAAGCATTTGCATTAACCATATATTTCCCCAACATTAGCTTGCTCTTAAATAAAGGCCCAAACAATGTTGCACATTAAAAAATCACTATTCTTGAATCTTATCAATAATTATATTAATTTATTGCTTTGTTTTATTTTGTAATGAGCCTATTGAAATCTGAACTTGAAACACTTTAAAATTGTGCCTTATAATTTTGTCACACTTGATATGCAAAGTTTTGGTTTGCTGGTCTGAGTGTTCAATCTGATATGAATGCTTTCTATTGATATCCAATGCATGGAATGCTTGTAAATGACTATTATAATGATTAGACAAGACCCTAGATGTAATGCAGATTTCTTTTCTCTAATTTCATTTGTAAGAGATGAGATTTCATATGCAAAATATGCAACTACTGCCTATAGACATTATGACAAACAGTTTGCATTCATCCTTTTACCCTTTTAAAATGAATTAGATTCACGTAGAGACTCCCAACTCCAATGTATTATTGATAATGAAATCTTTACAATGCCAAAGAGATGAAAGGCCAAGACTCTTGGCTCACATACATATGCTTGTGAACTTAAATCTGATGTAAACTTCACCTACAGCCGTACCTCCTAATATGCACTAATGACATGTAATATGCATGAAATTAAAGAAAGAAACCTGGTTCTTGAAGTCGCCCTTTATCACCAATGAAGAAGCAAGCAATATCTTGGAGAATGGAGACCATATGCAAGCAATATAATTTTCTGAAGAAATCGCCCCTGTTCTGGTTGGAATGAAGGAATAAAATAATCCACAATGCTCTCAATCTCCAAATCCCTTCAAACACGATCAGCAGGGCCCTAGAAATGGAGCGCTCCAACCTCCCAAAGAAATCGATGTGAGTATGAGCTATAATGAATAAAAAATGTGCTTCCAAGGCCATCCCAATTTGCTTCAGACTTTGTCTTCAGAATTTCATCAAATATCAACGACCTTCTCTTTACAATTCTGCAATGCAAATAAACTCTATAAGCTTGATCTTCAAATCGAACCTCTCTCAAGCAAAATCACATCAAAAGGAGACCTCCATGTGCAAGTCGTGGTATTTTGTATGCAGACTATAAAAAGTAATTTCAAACTTACCAAAATCAGAATTCTTCCTTGAGTCAATTCACCCTCCAAGATGCCAAAATGGAAGAAACTCTTAATACCAAATAATTCCCAAATAGCTCTAATTGAATTTTTCACCAAAATTGGCCAAAGGCCACAAATTTTGCCTAGTGAAATGATTGAAGTATCACCTCCAAATCTGCAACCCTTAAAGAGATATTTCACTCCCTTAGTTATGCAATCAATGGGAGTTTTCGTTCCCAAAGATCAATTGATTATCTTCAGACCACTTGGCTCCACAAATGCTCAAGAAGAAATCAGCAATCATCAACAACAAATCTGGGTGGTGAAAAATGAATCCTCAATGTCTATTTATGCCTTTCTTCTAGAGGTCGGCCTCAATAAAATAATATTATTTTTTGACTTCTAGAAGATTCCAATATATTTTTAATTTTTTGCACTTTATAAAATATGAAAATATAATATAATTAATAAAGTGCATCTCAACATCAAATTATAATATAAGGTTTCCATAAATAGAAATAATAATGATATCTAATGGAAAACCTTACTCCAATCAAATAGTGAGCCAAATAATCATTGAATGATTGTCAGATGACTCTCTCACCATGCCTCATTAGCCTACGAGAGCCACTAATAGGATAATCCTGCTAATATGTCAATGTCAACTAGAAGGGGACATTACATATTTAAGGTAAATGATTGTCCTTATATAGAGCACTTTCCATTGTCAAAAAACCAGTTATGAATTGATAAGTTAAAAAAGGCTTCATTGTTCCTTAAGGGGGATTTTACAGTTTCATGATTCAGTTAGACTCCCTGTTACTGGGATTGCTCAGAATCCAGCCTATACCTAGAACAGTTTGAACCAATCCCAATCCAGTTACAGGCTAGGCTTGTCCAAGTAGTCTATAATGTAACCAAGGTGAACCTTGGCTAAGCCCATACCTATATATATATAGTACAATTGAACCCAGCTGTACTGAACTGAGAAAAAAATCAGTAAACAGCTAACCTCAAACACCAAAACTGAACCAGCAACTTGGGTTGGATTGCTTGGGACTTGGGTGACTCTGTTGATTTTCATTGAAGTTTTGAACTATAGTAAGTACTAAAGTTAGAAGATTATAAGTCATTCATTCTGGTTATGTTTCAAAGTTTCCCACAATCTAAAAATGTACAAAGAAAACTATATGGCAACAATGTAGCCTTTGGGCATTTTGATATAAGTTTATAAATTATAACTTGGAGGTTGTTTCATGATTCATGTATGTTAATTTTGAATGCGTATTGACTATTGAGTATTGACAAATAATATTGAACACAAATGTTATATGTTAAGGTTCTATAATGTATATTATGCATGCCTTATTCATGTTATCATATGAATATTTAAAATTTTCCCTATATTTTATATAGCTGTCCCCCCATTGTCCCCAAATTTGGCCTCAAAATCCAGAAACTTTGTGACTCGTCCTGCCGGCCCCTATTGTCCCCGTCTGGGAAACTTGGGGTAGCACTAGTTGAAACCTTAGGATAAAAACCCTAAGGTAAGCCTGTTTCGATAGTGGGAGATCTATCCTAGCTGGTTGTTGAAGGAATTAGACAAATTTCTTGCATCGGTTTATAATGATAAACATAGCAGAAATTCGCAAAGTCTTGTATTAAGATGAATTCCCAAGCTAGACTAAGTTTTGAATTACAAAGTTGGCTAAATTAGTAATATATCTGTAGTTTAGTTTGTGGTGGTATTTCAAATTTTGTGTGGGTTGATGTATATGTATTTTCCCCCAAGTTGAGCATTACAGAACAAAAAGGGATAACATGTTGGTTTGAAAATGATATTTATTATTCTTTCATCATACTTAGCCGTATCAATTTCTATGGGAGCCGTAGTCATTAAGATATGGGTGCCATATGAGTTTAATGGTCTTTGGTAAATACTCTCAGCATTTTGGGGCTAGCTAGAGAAGTAACAATGTTGGTTTGGCATAGAAATGACTTCTTGAGACTAATTAAAAGTATGCGAAGGTTGCCAAGAAGATTGAGTAGGGGTGGGTGGGTGGCAAGTATATTGAATGTGTTGGTCCCTTTGTATAGCAAAGGCATTTGGGGTAAAGCCAACTGCACGCTCTAGGGTGCTCTTTGATAACTGCGTGCCAAAAATTGTAATCATCTAGAATATGCATCTTGTTGAATCTTGAATCCAAGTATCCTGTGAAACATGGGATGACCTCTTGAGTTGTGGGACTTGTGAAATTTGAGGTCAACCTCCGATTAAGGGACCTCTTGCCCTTGGTAAATCACTTAAAAACTAAATTTAACTAAAGTTCTTGCTAGGAAAAGAGATAAGAAAGAACTGATAATCTGAAATTAAAACAAAAATGATGGTTACACACCAAATATAGCAGATTTCTACTTCCTTTCAACAACACAACTTATGAATCTCAATCTAAAGCTTCACACAGTAATTTGCAATAGTAATTGAGAGGTAACTTAGAACAACAACAATCAAGGAGTCATAGAAGTAACGATAATACTTGCTTTTCTTTCATACAGAGAGAAAATTGAAACAAGTAGAGGCAAAAATAATGATCTTTGATTCACTCGAGGCTGCTACAATGACTGTTTTTTGGAAAAACAGTAATAGATTACATCACAAGCATACAATCAACCATTATTTTAGAGTGAAACAAGGTTGAAGATGCAATCAATGAAGAAAATTACAGAAGTAAATACCTGATTTTGATTGAAAATGTTCAAGGACTGAATGACACTTTGCCACAATAAACTTTTCCAATGCTTTCCAACAAAGCATAGGCCTCTTATTTATAGATTTTGAGAGCCTAAACTCAGAAAGTCATTTAGATATTTTTCCTATGAGTTGTCATCCTTATCCTCTGTGGATAAGATTCACCTTTTTGCTTTATGTGTTGTCAATCTTATCCTATGAGTTGTCATCCTTATCATTTGTGGATAAGATTTACCGTTTTGTTTTATGAGTTGTCAATCTTATCCTATGAGTTGCTATAGCTTATAGAAGTGCTATAGTGTTTGCTACTACTTTTTTGGAGATTTTATGCAAGGTTCTAGTGATAGGGCAAGTTAGATTTGTAAGCAAATATTTATAAGATTATTATTGATTGATGTTCTTGCTATTGTTCATTTTAAGCACTATTAATGGTTGATGTTAGATTTACCAGCTGCACCAAGCTAATGTTCCATTGCAATCTTATTATGCACCATGCAACATTGGATGACGTGCATTTGAGAATACAAGGAGATTGCATAAATTGTAAAGAATTAAATCTGCTATTGTTTGATACTAGGGTTTGCTGTTATTTTAATCTATCAAGTCATCAAACAATTGCATCCCTTTAGTCACCATTGTTGGTTATTATTGGTTTCTATGAGTTTTATTTATTAAATTGAATTGAAAGAAGTCTGAATGGGTATTATAGTTGATTTGAAGAATAAGTGTATTGGTTGTAGTTCTATGTTGATTACAACAATAAAGCAATAAGGGTTTTAGATGGATAATTTCTTATGATTTGTAATTTTGATATTCAACTTATTTTTGGCAATAAATTCAGTTTGGATTTCTCTTGAAAAGTGATGTAATCAAAGTAATGATTTCAGTATGTATTTGGTTGTTCATGAAATCTGAGTTTGTACTGTTCATAACCAACATTATTAAAACTTATTTGTTGGTTTGTTTGCATAGATCTTGGATTCAATTGCTTGGAAATTATAAAAAACTTCACAAAATCTAGAAAATCTGTAAGTGGGACATTACATGTCTTCTCTATATTGGTGACAATGGGGGAACTAGCAACATTCTGGCATAGTATTTGACTCTGAAGGATGTTCTCATTCCTAGAGATGACAATTGTATGGGCAGTGTGGGGGGTGGTGCAAGGCGGGGCAGGGGGTGATGTGTCCCTGTGGAATATTGCTTTTTAGCTATAGATTTTCCTTACTAAAACTTTATTATCAGCTGGTTTCTTTAGTATCAATTTCAAGAATGAAGGAGAGCTGTGCAACTTAAGATATGTCAACTTACTTGGACACTTATCCCTATTGGCTTTAGATTTGTGATGCTTTACCTTTTAATCAATAGTTTGTACTGATTGTTTTTCCTTGTATTTGGGAGAGTTTTACTCACACTTTCATAGTTTATGTAGTATGTATTCTGTTTTTATTTTTCAATGTTTCAATGTTGTGTGAAGAGATCTCCTTAAAAGCCTTGTATATCTCAAATTCATCCATACACATATATAGGATGATAGGAATGAATAAAGTTACTATATAATAAAGCATAATTTATGTACTTATCCTCCATTTTGTAAGTTATTCCATGCAGGAAGTTGATATTCATGAGGAGGTTGATGTCATTATTTCAGAGTGGATGGGGTACATGCTTCTCTATGAGGTGAAGTATTGTTTGTTGATCTACTGTCCTAGGAAAATTGTTCTAACTAGAATAAACAATAGGATCTCAGATGTGATTTGTCAATTTGCATGAATTTAGCTTTATCTCTGCTTCTAGTTGCCTGTTCTATGATGACTGCATACATTGTTTCATATGCTCTCACTTATTGGATCTAATTTTATGATTGGAGATTTCATACTCAGTTGGTATCATGGTCCTATATTGTCATTTCCTGATGTGAATTTTTTATGTACATTTGTATACAGAGCATGCTCTCTAGTGTAATTATTGCAAGAGACCGCTGGCTTAAATCTGGAGGGCTAATTCTCCCTTCTCATGCAACGGTATGCTGAGTGATGTAACTTCATGTTTCAGTGTCATGCATTGCTTTTCAATTTTGGAATCCAATAAACTAATTGCATTGAAATCATTGAAATGATGCTTACTGTTCCGAACTACCGGACATGCTCACTAGGTGCATTTGAACATACAAATACAACTGCAGCTCAAATAATTTTCATCAGCATAAACATGTATTTGAAGGCTAATGTGGTGCGACATTTTTTGTTTCTTGTGACAGACGTGAATATTTTAGTTTCACTTTGTTCTTGTTTGTTACCTATTATGCTGTTTCCTTTCACTTAAAATAGATATTTAACTTTTCTAGAAGGTTATTTATAGCTCTGAACATGTAATTTCTCCATTTTACTTCCATTGAAGTTTTAGATACTCATATGTTGTGTGAGACCAGGAAACTGACTGCAGTGAAAATTTGAAAATTGTATTGATAGAAACTAAAAATTGTCTCAACTGACATTGCGATGCAGGTATTTGAAATCAACAAAAGACTGTTCAGTTCAGCTACCTAGGCTTTTCAACCTCCTACAACTGAGTTGTACTAATAATAAAATATTAGTATTAGATTCTAAGTCCGAGGATTAATAATTACATTTTCCCCCTAGATTCATAAGGGTTGTTGGTGAGATTGTCAGCTGGTTGATCTGCAGTGGGACAAAATTCTAGCTGAACATCACCATTTGCACATGAGGCTGAATCAAATGGAATTTGGTGTTGACGTGTTTGTTTTGGTCATGGAAGACTAGATGTCTTGCCATTTTGATTGCAGAAGCATTGTCAACCATGAGGGGTGTTGATGTATCCATTTGCTCTTGCAAGTCTTAAAGAATCCTCTTGAGGTTTTTCATATCTATGCCTTCTTTTTTGGTGCAAAGGTTTTTCAAATGTCTATGCTTTCTTTTTGGGGCATAGCCCTTTTCAACAAGCCTTGCTCTGTGTCTGTTGAGTGATCCATCTATTTTGTACTTGTTCTCAGAGTCCACTCGCAACTAATTGGTTTACAGCCTAGTGGAAGATTAATCAACAAACATGTACCATTTTTCTGAAGAGCAGCATACTCATTCTGCATTGCTTTCCTCCACACTTTAGTTTATGTGGCTTCTCTAAAGGCAGTTGTGAAATATTCCGAGCCAAATTTTTTCGATTTTTACAATTTCAAATTACAAGCACCCGTTAAGGTTAGATGATAAACCAAAACGTACTGAAGCAACTCTAACCAGTATGTACACCAGGATCCCGATGTGGGCAAGGTGTGAGCATTGGTCAGAGGATTTGAAACAAAGTGCTTATGCAGAAAGTAACTCTAACCAAGGATGGCGCCGATGATGGCGAGCATATGGTCAGAGGATCTTCTACTTCTAAATGCTGAAAGAGAATTCAACGTCAAGTATGTGCTACCCAATCCAAAGCGGAGTGAGGGGCGACCATATGACGGAGTGATTACAATAATAATGCTTGAAAGAGAAATGCTGAAAGCTGGAAAACACTCAACACCCAGAATGTGCTTGCTAACCCAGAGTGGGAAAGTAGCTACCATAGGGTGGAGATGTAACTATTTCAAACTAATGCTGAAGATAAGAATGAGTATTACAAATCGAGACAAAGCAATATTAAGAACACTGGGCAGTACTACTGCCAGCTTACAAAGAGAATTATTGCTTGCAATGTCAAGATATTAGATGCTTTTCAAATGGTACATTCAACAATGAATCTGCTACAATCCTTAAGTAAATCACAGTGCCAAAACCAAATCAGAAGGTACAGATTTCTGTAGACAGCTTGACAGATCTGCACTTTTCAACCTTTAACCAGCAGTATAGAGATTCACTAAATGACTCATAAATTACTCATCTCTTACCCAAATAACCTATTCTAAGATGCAAAACACAGCTAATGATAAGGTGCCTAGAATGAAAGCCAGAGACAGACTCAAAATGCCAACATTTAATTTTACACGAAAATCAATGCAAGACCAAGTGGTACGGCCCAGCAAGAAGTTCGACTTCTTCTCAAAAATTCAAATCTTCTTTAAAAAATCTATGAACTGGAGAATATGGGCGCCCTTTACAGACTCAAAGATTGATGCAGTACCCAGAAGCTATATTTTTGTATTTTTCAAGTTATGAGCAAAAACATAAATCTGCTGTGCTAAATAATGCAATAAGCTGAAACCCCTAACATGCCAAAACTAAACTAACTATGCAATGAACTGAACACACAATGTATGAACTAAGATGCACTCACAAATAGACTGAATCACCACTAGATGTTGTCTTGCAAACACGAAGCGATGCCCAAGCTAGGAGGCCTTCATTCCTCGAAGCAGTTCCAGAACCAATCCGGCAGCATAACAGTATAGTAGACCCAAGATGATGAAATGATGCTCAAGTCTTCTTTTTATAAGTTTCGGTTGACTTCACGAAACCCTAAAATCTGCTTCAATGTCAAAACCCTAACCCTTTCTTCAAGACGGCGTACTTTTCCTTCAAGGCTTAACATTTGATATTTAAAATAAATACCACTTTGATAAATGCGCCCTTCATACTTGCTTTGACTTTGGCAATAATTAAAATAATCTTTTAATGAGGGCGCCACCCTCAAAGGCCACTTTTTAAAAACAACATTAAGTCAATAGTCTAGGCCAAGGGGTCAACGTAAAAATATAATATTTAAAACGTGACTTTTAATTAAATGACTTAACTTATCCCTCCGAATGTGCCCTGAAGCCAATACTGAGCAAATCAACTGACCAAACTGAAGCAGGAAGTCAACCAAGCTGAACCCAACTGGAACGCTGCCAAAAATAGAATTTACTAAAAATAGTAAATTCCAGAAAATGCTCTGAATGCCGAAAGGAACCTACCACTGCGAAGCTCTCTGAAAACCCAGAAAGAATCCGCCATCAGATCCACCAACTCCGGACAAAGACAACCTCAAAAATAGGAAACCCTAATTTTACCTTCCGACTAGCCTTCGGGTTTCCAGAAAAAGGCCAACGGTCACTAAGAAGATCAGGATTGAGAAGGGGATATTACAAGTTGGTTCAAAATCAGCTGCTAGATTTATTTCATTTGAATGCTCCGATTTATCTTCCTCATTAGGATGTTTCTGTTGTTTGGCTTTATAGGAACTTCTTGTTCTATTCTTGCCAACCTCATCAGGCCTAATATCTTGTATTGTTCAGGTTTCCTATTCTAGAAGCTTTTGGGAGGGTCCAGGTTGATCTATTGGCGCCTTAGTATCCTTATTTGAAGCTCTATCTTGTTTAAACTGTCTGTGACATGACACAATCTTTGTTTTCTTCTGTTGATAGCTGCAAATTTTCCTCTGGGTTACTTTCCTTTACAGAAATTTGAGGTGAAGATTCTAAAATTTATCCAAATGGGTATTCTCTACATTGATACATATTTTTTATTAGTGTGCACAATACTTTTAGGTGTCAAGTTTCACTCTCAGGTTTGTAGCATACCAAGAATGTTGGGAAATATGCGAACAATTACATTTCAGTTAATGTAAAATTATAAAGTTAAAAAATGAAAGTTGTATATTTATATACTTGAGTAAACGGACATGTACACTATGCCATGTTTGTTTGGGTGATGGGTTTTCTCTCCTTCTAGTGCCCCTTGGCAACAAATATTAGAATAATAATATAATGAAGTGCATCTTTAGACTTGTATGCAATATATTAATTAGTTAGTTGGCCATTAATAAGATTTTGAACTTCCATTAATGGGGTGCTTGTAACAGAAAGTTTCATAAATCTGTAATATCCCATTTTTTTTATGGAAGCTACAAAAGTGCGTTAGTTGAAAGAATTGAAATGCTGGAAAGTACAATTTGAAAGATGACTCAGCCGATCAGCAAGATATGCAATGGAACTCGACCACTTATTCAGCGGGAGTGTAATACAAAGTATTGAGAGTAAATGTCTGGGCAGCTAGCCGATCCTTTCCACTTTTCAGCGGGCAGTACAGAAAAGTAAAGTGCTGAAAGTAAATAAACGGTGAGGCCAGTCTTTTCCAGCAAACGGTAGAAATGAGTAAAGAGTGTTAGAGTAATAGGTTAATTACTTAATTAATTCAATCAGATCGATTAATTAATTAAGTCACCTTTACTTTATTTTTCACTTAAGCTAAACTTAGACACTTTAATAATTATTTCATCCTAGGGTTCACTTTAGGGTTTTGATCTCTTTTCTTAAGGATTGATCTCTTTGCAATTCATTGATTCTTGTTTATGCAATTTTACTCCCTTGGTTTGTAGAGCAATATCTTTATGTTGTTCGAATCTCTTCTACGTGATAGGTTATTTTGCTTGTAGGTGATCACTAGGTTTTGTGAGGTTGGCTTTTACAACTTCAACAAAGAGTAGAACTGAAATATAAAGACGGCAAGGCCAGTCTCTTCCACTAATAGTGGAAATACAAAGTAAAGTGCATAAATGAAATGAATGAATCGGTACTACTGATAACAACCTTACAAAGTGAAGCAATCTGCAAGTTACAATGAGTTTAAGATTCTCAATACACTCCAAAATGATAAGAGATGATCTCCACAATTAAGCAAGCTAATCTACTATGAAAATAAGTCAAAACTTAACATTTTACCAATCTGATATGAAGTTGCAGCACTCAGAAAACTCAGACCAGCACACCCAAAACACACCAAAATGCTCACAACTCTCCCAATACTCCTCCGAATGACATGAAATGAAGTGAAAATGAAGCATAGATATGGGGCGACCAAGAACCAACCAAGAAATGGCACTAATCAGCTCCCAAGTATTTTGCACGTTTCTCAATGCTCAGAATGAAGATGGTATGACTCCTAGAGAGGGCGACCAGCAAGATAAAATCCAAGTCACCACAATAAAATCTGAAAACTTGCAAGAAGGGTCGCCTAGGGTAGAGGAGAAGATAGAGCAAACACCCAAAACCACACAAAAATCGTATAAGGAGCTACGATAAAAAATGTGCTTTAGCCAAGCACCACACCAGCACAACAAAAACTGAGAAAACACACCAAAATCAGAAAACATCAAAAGTTGTCATTTCAATAAGCTCAATCTGCTCTTTAGTGTAAAGAACAGTCTCAAACTTAGCTAAGTGCTATCTTGCAAGCACAAAACTAAGAGTGCTAGGAGGTATGCATTCCTCGAAGCAAGGGTTTGGAGAAATTTCGGTAGCACTTCGTTGTATTCGCAAATGGATAATCTCAAATGAAGCCCAACACTCATATTTATAACTTCTCTTCAAGTTCAAATTCTTTTACCTCCAATTAGGGCTCCCAAATTGAGATTCACATTCACCTTTATTAATTTGCATTTGAGTTTCCTTTGCCTCCTTTACCAATTCGTCCCATTATGAGAGAGATATAACTTGACAAAAATGCAAATAAAAATAGAAAGGGCGTCCAAACTATTTGAGTGAAAAAAAAATTATAATATAATTTAAATATTTCTCCAAATAAGTCATCCAATTTGCCTAAGTTATATTTTCACTTAAACCATCATTTTCACAAGCGTTGAACTTGCCAAGATAGGCTCCAAAAGTGCTGGAGACCAAACTACTCAAACCAATCTACTTGTGTGATGTTCCCTTCTAGCTAGACTTTAGAATTTGTAATGTCCCCTTCTCGAGTATGATCTTTCCAGCTGACCGTTGGCCTACTCCTGAGACCCGTAGGCTACTCGGAAGGTGAAAATTAGGGTTTCGTGTTTGGAGGTTGCCATTGCTCGTGAATTGATGATTGAATGGCGGATTCTTTCTGGGTTTTCAGAGAGCTTCGCAGTGGTGTGTTTTTCCTGGCATTCCAAGCACCTTTAGGAATTTATTATTTTTAGTAAATTTTATTTCTGGCAGAGGTCCTGTCGTCTCGGCACAGTTGGCTTTCCTCTTTAGTTGACTCAGTTGGTTTGTTCAATTTTGGCTGTAATGTCCCCTTCTCAAACCTGATCTTCACAGTGACCGTTGGCCTTTTTCTGGAAACCCGAAGGCTAGTCGGAAGGTAAAATTAGGGTTTCCTATTTTTGAGGTCATTGCTCAGAGATGGTGGATTCAATGGCGGATTCTTTCTGGGTTTTCAGAGAGCTTCGCAGTGGTATGTTCATCTCGGCATTCAGAGCATTTTCTGGAATTTACTATTTTTAGTAAATTCTATTTTTGGCAGCTTTTCAGTTGGGTTCAGTTTGGTTGACTTCCTATGTCAGTTTGATTGGTTGGCTTGTTCATTAATGGCTTCAGGGCGCAGTTGGAGAAATAAGTTGGGCTAATTTTATTAAAGTCACGTTTTAATGTTATAATTTAACGTTGACTCCCCCCCTTAGCCTAGCTTAATCACTTAAAATCTTTTTAAAAGGTGGCCTTTTGAGGGTGGCGCTTCATTAAGAGGGTTAATTATTTCTTTTATGAAGTTTTGATTAAAGTTCAAAATGGACGCCTTTTCCAAGAAAGATTAAAATATTATTAAAAGAGAAAGTGCTTGAAAAGGTGGGACGCCATCTTTGAGGAGATTAGGGTTTTGACCTAAAAGTGGATTTTAGGGTTTTGAGAAGTCAACTGGAGAATTATAAAAAAGAGTCTTGGAGCATCATTTCACATCTTTGGTCGACTATACTGTTATGTTGTCGGATTGGCTCTGGAACTGCTTCGAGGAATGAAGGCCTCCTAGCTTGGGCATCCCTTCTTGCTTGCAACACAACGACTAGTGGTGATTTAAGATAGATTTGTGAGTTCATTTGATTTAGTGCATTGTAAACATCATTGTAATTCTTTAGTTTCTGATTTCTGCATATTAGAGGTTTTCCAAAGTTGCATTTTAGATACAGCAGATCCATGTTTTTACTCATATCTCAAAAAGGACAAAAAATATAGTTCTGGGTATCATCTCTTTTCAATAGTTTGTCAAGGGCGAATCTTCATCTAGAATTTCAGGATTTATAGCAAAGTGTGGAATTTTTAAAGTAAAGTCGAATTTCTGCTGGGGCCGTACCTTTTGGGTGCTGTCTTGGGATTCATGCAAATTGAAATTGTTGCATTTTGATCAGTTTAAGGATTCAGTATTGGTCGCCTAGGTTCTCCAAGTGCATTGCAATTTATGGTATATAAATTGGATGTTTATTAAGGGAGTTATGAACAATTCTTCCATTTTGTAAGCTGCTGGTCATATGATAAAAGTGCAGATCTGATTATGACAGTTCTAGCAATCTGCATTTTCTGATTTGGATTTGGCATTGTGGTTTACTTAGAGCTTGTAGCAGATATATTGTTGAATACTCCATCTGGAAAGAATCTGATATATTGACATTGCAGGCAATAATTATATATTGTAAACTGGCAGTAGTACTGACCAGTATTCTTTAATATTGCTTTGTCACTATTTGTAATACTCGTTCTTGCTTTCAGTACTAGTTTGAAATAGTTACAACTCTGCCCTATGGTAGCTACTTCCCATTCTGGGTGAGCAAGCACATTATGGGTGTTGAGTAGTTTCAGCTTTCAACATTTCATTTCAAGCTTTGCTTTCTGTAATCACTCCGTCATATGGTCGCCCCTCACTCCGCATTGGATTGGGTAGCACATACTTGACGTTGAGTTCCCTTTCAAGCATTTAGAGTAGAAGACCCTCTGACCAATGCTCGCCATCATCGGCGCCATACTGGTTAGAGTTGTTTCCGTACGTTTGGGTTTATCTTCTAACCTTAACGGGTACTTGGTTGTAATGTTGTAATCTGTTAATTGAAAAACAAAAAAAATTGGCTCGGAATATTTCACTTTGGGATGCATTTTCGGAGAGATAAGTTCATTTCATTTAAATAACATTATATTTTAATGTTATATTACCCCCTTTGCCTAATCTCTCAACATAATGTTGTATTAAAAGGTGGTCTTTAAGGGGTGGCGCCTCATTGAGGTAATTTTTAATTATTAAGGTCAAATTAAAGCCTTAAGTTGGACGCCTATATTGAAGAGATGAATTTCATTAAAGTCAAAATTGAAGCCTTGAAGAAAGTGACGCCTTTTCTTGGAGGGAAAAGAATTAGGGTTTTCTTGAAGCTTCTAGAAGGGTCTTCACAAATTATAAAAGGGCATCTTGGGTCTTCACTTGGTTATCTTTTGTCTACAGGAATGTTATGTTGCCGGATTGGCTGTGGCATTGCTTCGAGGAATGTAAGCCTCCTAGCTTGGCATTGCTTCTTGCTTGAGATATAGCGACTAGTGATGAGGTAGATGTAGTTGAGTGATTTATCGTGAGATTTCTACATTTTAGTCTTTGTGTGGCTTTGTAATTCAGTTTTATGCATATTAGTGAGATTCTGGAATTGCATATTCATTATAGCTGATTGTTGTTTTTAATCACAAGTCAAAAAATACAAAAAGATTCATTCTGGGTATTGCCTATTTCTCTTTGTCTGTGAGGGGTGACCCTTTCCTCCAAACTGCAGATTTTTTAATGATGTATTGAATTTTAAAAAGGCAAATCGCCCTTCCTTGAGGGTCGTACCTTTTTGGACTGTCTTGGAATTCGTGCATAAATTAAATGAGGTCTGTTGGGTTAGTTTTTTGATTCAATCTTGGGCGCCATCATCCTAGGATCATTATGCATTCTGTCTCGTGAAATTTGAGTGAGTCTGGAGAGAGTTGTGAGCAAAATAGTAAGTTTTAGGGCTGCTGTTCATGCATGTGAAAAATAGGACTGTCAAAAATCAGATTGTCAAGTCGGCCTTTGAGTGGAGTTTCAGATCTAAGCTTTATTATCCCGTGAAGGAAATTCAATATATTGTTGCAGCATTATTTAACTCTTGATTCACGTTCGTAGCAAGGCATTCTCTATCATGTTGTAAGCTGAACAGTAGTACTGTCAGCATTTCTCTAATCTTGCTTATCATGTTTTGTAATGATTACTTTTACATTCTGAAGTTGCATTGTTATTCTTTATATCTTCGCCATATGGTCGCCTCATTTCCATACTGGATTGGGTAGCACATACTTGGTGTTGAGTTTTCTTTCAGCATATTAGATGGTAGGGATCCTTTGACCACATGCTCGTTGTTCTCCGACGCATTTTTTGGTTAGAGTTCTTGTATCAACATTTCCATTAAGATCCTCTGACCATATGCTCGCCATCACTTGGTGCCATTCTTGGTTAGAGTTCCTTCCAGCTCTGTTTCTGCATTCAGATCCTCTAACCAATGCTCACACCTTGCCCACATCGGAATCCTAGTGTACATTCTGGTTAGAGTTGCTTTAGCATCGTTTTGGTTTAGAGCTAACCCTAACGACTGTGTATTGCTCTGCTTATTGTAATTGAAAATTTGAAAAAATTTGGCTCGGAATATTTTAGTGGTATCAGAGCCAAGATCCTGCCATCTTGTGAAACAAACCGTCTATGAGTGACAGAGAAAAAAGATACTTAGCAAGGGAAGACAAGAAGGCTGCAAATCAGTTTCAGTGGCATCACTCTCCAGAAGGTCAGACAACATCAGAGGTTTTGAGGGCTCATTGGGAGTCTTCTCAGGAAACAGAAATGGGGGATAATGAGAGGACATCGGGTGGTAATAGAGAAGATAGTGGGAAGGGAAGAGAAAGATCGATAAGTCCGGGGAAGAGATTTGAAAGGAAAATGGATGCCTTAATGGATATGGTATCTCTCATGATGGGGAAAGTGGGCCAGAACACAACTCCACAAAGCAACTTAGGACATAGAGGAGAACACAGTGCCACCAACCAGCATGATGGACATGCTGCTCAGCCTCTTTCAAACAACACATACATTTCGTCTAGGCCATTCAAACCCACTTTCTTGGCCCCAGTAAACACTCAACCTGATCCAAAAGAAAATACTTCATTTGTTGAACAGTTGAGACTCGGTCGTGCTGAGTATGATTCTCTACCTGATGAAATTAAGATGGATATGTCTTATAATGATTTTATGGATCATAAAAGGAAGAATAGAGGACAAGGAAGACATTATGAACAAAGAAAAACAACAGTGCATGGGGATTTGCATCAAGCTGTCAACAAGGTCATGCTTCCACATTTTGATGGGAGTGACAACAACTCAGCCAGAGCTTGGATACAAAAGTTAGATAATTATCTAGCTCTTAGACCCATGGTGGAAGAGGAGGCGATTAAGTTCTCTATGCTACACCTAGATGGGGTGGCGCACAAGTGGTGGTACCATGGCCTAGTCACCTTGGGTCATCGGTCTATCACTACCTATGATGAGTTCACCAATAGGCTCATAGAAAGATTTGAGAAAAAAAGATCTTGAAATACATTTCAGAGAATTGGCACAACTTAGGCAATATGGCACAGTTGATGCCTACGTAGCTGAGTTTCAGAGATTCTTAGTCATGGTCATAGGAATCATTGAGAGGCGTTTGGTGATCCTATTCAGTGAAGGATTGATGGAGCCACTCAAGGGTTGGATTAAAGCTTTTGATCCACCCTCCCTACAGGAGGCAATGAAGAAAGCACGAAACATGGAGTGGGCTGCTCCTAAAGCAAAGTTTCAATCCAAGCCGACATTTCATAGAGGGGATAAAGGAAAAAGACCTCATCATAAGGAGTTCAAATAGCAAAAACCTTATGTCACAAGATTGGATCCAGAGACACTTAACGAACTCAGAAGAAAAGGGTTATGTTTCCGGTGTAGAGAAAAATGGTCCTGGTCCCAGGATCATATTTGCCCAAAGGGAGTCAAATTTCATCAAATTGAATACTATTCAGTTGGAGAAAGTAATTCTGATTTTTCAGATCAGCAGTCTGATTTTGATGATAGTGAAGTGGAAAGAGCTCCAGAAGAGTCCGAAGATGAAAAGGGAAGTGGAGGTACTTTGGCTCAACTTTCAAGCTTTCAAAAGAATGAATCCTTCAAGGTTCGAGGGATGATTAAGGGGCAGCGAATAGTTGCTTTGATTGACACCGGGGCAACACATAACTTCATTGATGAAGTTGTGGTGGCAAAGAAGGGGCTGCAAACAGAAGAGTTTGAAGGCTTCAAGGTTATGGTTGCTGATGGGTTCCACATCTCATGCACCAAGAAGATCTCAAACATGACTATGCAATTGGGAAACTATGAAGTCAAGGATGACTTCTATGTAGTTAGCATTGGAGATATGGATGCCTTTCTAGGCATTGAATGGCTGCGTTCACTTGGAGAGATCTCCTTAAATCTGCAAACTATGGAGCTCAAGTTTCAATCCGATGGGAAGAGGGTAGTACTCAGAGGAATGTCCAATGGGGGTCCTTGAATTGTGTCATTCAAGAGAATGGCAAGGCTGATTCGTCATGATCAAGCTGAGTGGGCTACAGAATGTATGATTTTTCCTGCCAGTCCGGTTGAAACTAAGAGAGACTATCCTCCGGATATTCAGTCTTTACTCACAAAGAAGAGCAAGGTATTTGCTGATTTATCTCCTAGACCACCTCCTGAACGGGGTTCAGAGCATGTCATAGAGCTCAAGGAAGGAGCTAAACTGGTTATTACAACTCCATATCGGTACCCTAAGAAGCAGAAGGATGAGATTGAGAAAAACATTCAGAAACTCTTGGAGATGGGTTTCATTCATCCAAGCAAGAGTCCTTTCGCTTCAGCAGTTGTTCTTGTGAAGAAGGATGGTACCATTCGCATGTGTGTGGACTATCGTGCTTTGAATGAAAGCACCATAAAAAACCGATACCCCATTCCGAGGATAGATGAGCTCATTGATGAGCTACATGGAGCCAAGTTCTTTTCAAAGATCGATTTGAGATCGGGCTACCACCAGATTCAGATGAGGGGATCTGATGTTGAGAAGACAGCTTTTAGATGTCGCTATGGCCACTTCGAGTTTCTAGTCATGCCATTTGGGTTGACTAATGCTCCTGCTACCTTCCAGTCTTGTATGAACAGAGTCTTTTACAAGCAGTTGAGGAAGTTTGTATTGATATTTTTTGACGACATCTTGATTTTCAGCAAGACATGGGAAGAACATCTCAAGCACTTGGAGGAAGTGCTTAGCATCCTAGAATCTGAGAGCTTGTTTGCCAAAGAATCCAAATGTGAATTTGGAATGGAGGAGCTACTTTACCTTGGTCACATAATCAATGCTGAGGGAGTGAAGGTTGATTCTGAAAAGAGCAAGGCAGTTGTTGATTGGCCATCTCCTAGGAACTTGACTCATTTGAAAGGGTTCTTGGGTCTTTTTGGATTTTACAGAAGATTTGTGAAAGGCTATTCACAGAATGCTGCTCCTCTTACTGACCTTACGAAAAAGGGGGCTTTTTGTTGCTCAGAAAAAGCTCAAACTACTTTTGATAAGTTTAAGGGAATCATGAGCTCTTGTCCGGTTCTGGCTATCCCAAAATTTTCCAAGCCTTTTGAGCTAAAATGTGATGCATCCGGTGAAGGAGTTGGGGCTGTTTTGATGCAAGACAAACATCCCATTGTGTTTGAGAGCAGAAAACTAAGAGGTGTTGAGAGGACCTACTCCATCTATGATAAGGAAATGCTTGCCATTATGCATGCATTAGCTAAGTTCAGATAGTATTTGGTGGGAAACAAGTTTGTGGTCAAGACTTATCACAATAGTTTCAAGCACTTCATGCATTAGAAGGATCTGAACGAGAGGCAACAAAAGTGGGTTAGTAAGCTTCAAGCTTACGATTTTGACATTGAGTATGTCAAAGGAAAAAACAACATTGTGGCTGATGCTCTATCTAGGAGAGCCCATTTGAGCTCATTGTGTGAGCTTACTGCTGATTGGAAGGACTTGTTGCTTGCTGATTATGCCAAAAATCAGTTTGCAACCAGCATCATTGAGGGTACTTTTCATGACGAAAGGTAGAAGGTGGTTGAAGGGTTAATATACTACAAGGGTAGAATCTTTTTGGTGGCTGATTCTAAGCTCAAAAAAGAAGATTTTGTTTACATTTCATGACATTCCGCTTGCTGGTCATCAAGGGTTCTTCAAGACATATAGGCAGATCCGGGAAAGATTTTCTTGGAAAGGGCTGAAAGGGGAAGTTGAACGCTACATTCAGGAGTGTCCCACTTGTCAAATGAACAAGAATGAGCATACTCTACCTGCTGGTCTGCTGCAACCTCTCCCTATTCCCAATCAAAAATGGGAAAGCATATCGATGGACTTCATCACGAGGTTGCCCAAGGTCCAAGGGAAGGACTGTATCTATGTTGTAGTGGATTGACTAACAAAATTTGCTCACTTCTTCGCCATTACCAGCTCTTTTTCAGCAGCCCAAGTTGTAGATCTGTTTTTTCATGAGGTGTTTAGGTTACATGGGTTGCCAAAAAACATTGTGAGTGATGGGGACAACAAGTTCCTACGCACTTTTTGGCAAGAGGTCTTTAGAATGAGTGGAACTATGCTTACTCCAAGCACTAGTTATCACCCCCAAACAGATGGACAAACTGAAATAGTGAACAAGTGGTTGGAAGGCTATTTGAGAAACTATGTTTCGGAGCAGCAAAGAGCATGGGTGAAGTGGCTTCACATAGGCGAGTACTGTTATAATTCTTCTTTTCACATGTCATTAAGGATGTGAGAACCCTTAGCTCCCCTTATATCTCTGTTTTTTTTTTTGTCTTGTGTTTTGCTGTGATATATTTTTTTCTTTGTGTTTTGATCATATATTGCCAATGGTTTGATACAACAACATAATGTAGCAAAAATAGGAGATGTTGCAATAGTAATTTTTTTACTCAAAACTGAAATTGCATTGGAAATTCACATCTGAAAATTCCAGATTTTTATACCAGCTTAAATATGCATTATTTTCATAATGTATTGACAACCCAGCTCATAAAATAACCCCTATTATCTAAAACAACAATACCCAGAAAATCTAGTTGTTACAATTTATGAACTCACAAGTAAACATGCCTTGAAACCCTCTGATTAGCTACAACAGACTTCATATCAGCATACTGGCAAATTCTGGAAATGATCACAGCAATAGAAACCCTCTCAAAATGTCGATGACGCAACACCAACCAAGCACATCACTGTAGCGAATCACTGTAGCATTTTCACTGTAGCGTTTTTATTGTTCACGCGTCACTGTAGCACGGGTACTGTTCATGCGTCACTGTAGCATCCAACACAAAGCTTGGAAACTGATCGTTAATGGTTGCCAATGATGAATCTTCGGGTCTGCACTTGAAAGACCTTCAATAATCTTCAAACCCTAAATAAAATCTTCACCTTTAAGCACAAATAGAACTTCTGGATGAAGCTCTCCTGAATGCCAAATTCAATGGATATTTCACCACCTCAAATGGCTGCAATACTAAAGAGTTTATCGTTCTTTAATGGCTTGAGAGATAGAAACACTAGGCCTCTCCTTCTCAGAGAAATTCTCATCAAAACAAATGCTCAATCCAATAATCATCTCATAATGAGTTCGATTTGTCTGGGCAGTATATATATCTCCTTTCAAGAATTCGACCCAAAGCAATCTTTTAATAATCATTTAAATAAATGATTAATTTTGCCCTTTTTGACTTAGGACAAATATTTAATAAATGGCGTCCCCTTTTGATTAATAATTAAATGCTCATTTCATTATTATTTTAACCCCTCTTTTATAAAGTATTAAATACTTTATAACTCGCCATTTAATAATTTTAATATTTCATTAAAGTGACTTTATATTAAAAAGTCAAATTAATAAACATTTAATAAATATGAAATGCCCAAGTAAACACTATATGTTCATCAGATCATCAAACTAGGTCGAAACTGAGCTGACAACTAAACTAGGTGCCCTGCTAAAAATAGCAACTCCTGCCTGCCTGACTTACTATAAAAGTAAGTATCTGTAAATCACTCTGGAAACGTCTGCTAGGGCCCAAACCTGAATCAACTGAAGGAGTAACGTCCTGAAACTCTGGATAACTACCAAGGAAGACCCTCTCATCACATTTGTCAGCCTATGAGGGTCAAATGATAGGCTAATCCTTACGAACTCTGATGCTCGCAAAATGGGGACATTACAAAGATGTCACCTTTCATGGCTCTCTATGGTTATGAAGCTCCTAGCTTTGCTGATTTGGTGTTTGGTGATAGCAAAGCCCCTCAAGCCAAGGATTTGTTGTAGCAGAGTCAAGATATCATGAAATCATTGAAGAACAATCTTTAGATTGCACAGAATCAGCAGAAGATGAATGCTGATCAGCGGCGTGTTGAGCTCTCTTTTGAGGTTGGAGATATGGTTTATCTCCGACTACAGCCTTACAGACAGTCTACTCTCAAGAAGAGTGGAGTTGAGAAGCTCAAACCTCGTTTCTATGGGCCGTTCAAGGTTATCAGAAAGGTGGGAGCAGTAGCTTATGAGTTGGAATTGCCTTCGAATAGCAGAGCACACAATGTCTTCCACGTGTCTCGCTTCAAGAAGGCACTTGGACACAATGTTGTTGCTTCATCACAATTACCACCTTTGGATGAAGAAGGATAGTTGGTTTTGATTCTAGAGGAGATTCTTGATTCCAGAGAGCGTTCTTTGAGAAAAAGAACAATCAGAGAATAGTTGGTGAAGTGGAAAAACTTGCCTATGGAGGATGCGACTTGGGAGAATGATGAGATTCCGTAGCATCCAGGGTTGCGATTGCTTGAGGACAAGCAATCTTGGGAAGGGCGGACTGTAATGTCCCTGTCTCGAGCATGATCTTTCCAGCTGACCGTTGGCCTATTCCGGAGACCCGTAGGCTATTCAGAAGGTGAAAATTAGGGTTTCGTGTTTGGAGGTTGCCATTTCTCGTGAATTGATGATTGAATGGCGGATTCTTTCTGGGTTTTCAGATAGCTTTGCAGTGGTGTGTTTTTCTTGGCATTCCGAGCACCTTCAGGAATTTACTATTTTTAGTAAATTCTATTTCTGGTAGTGGTCCTGTCGTCTCGGCATTGTTGGCTTTCCTCTTCAGTCGACTCAGTTGGTTTGTTCAATTTTGGCTTTGGGATGCATTTTCGGAGAGATAAGTTCATTTCATTTAAATAACATTATATTTTAATGTTATATTACCCCCTTGGCCTAATCTCTTAACTTAATGTTGTATTAAAAGGTGGTCTTTAAGGGGTGGCGCCTCATTGAGGTAATTTTTAATTATTAAGGTCAAATTAAAGCCTTAAGTTGGACGCCTATATTGAAGAGATGAATTTCATTAAAGTCAAAATTGAAGCCTTGAAGAAAGTGACGCCTTTTATTGGAGGGAAAAGAATTAGGGTTTTCTTGAAGCTTCTGGAAGGGTCTTCACAAATTATAAAAGGGCATCTTAGGTCTTCACTTGGTTATCTTTTGTCTACAGGAATGTCTGTAATGAACCGGACCAAATTTTTTTTGATTTTTCACAAAAGATTACAATGCAACACGCACCCGTTAAGGTTAGCATAAACCAAAACGATGCGGAAAGTAACTCTAACCAGAATGTACACCAGGATCCCGATGTGGGCAAGGTGTGAGCATTGGTCAGAGGATCTCAAAGGAAAATGCTGAACAAGAACTCTAACCACGAGATGCGCCGGTGAACGACGAGCATTCGGTCAGAGGATCCCTATCTAATGCAATACTGAAAATTAGCTTAACACCAAGTATGTGCTACTCAGTCCGTGATGGACAAGAGGCGACCATATGGCGGAGACTTAGGAAATTACAATGCAAACAAGTAAATAGGCGGCAAGCCAGCCTCTTCCACTTATTCAGTGGGAAAGTACAATAACTCAAATTGCAAGATAAAGATGAATTGCTGATAGTACTACTAACAGCTTACAAATTGTATCAGAATTGTTCAATTAAACTAGAGCTTTGAAGTCTTCATTGCTGCAGCTGTGTAGAGTATCTTTCTAGGAACAAAATACAACTTATAATGCTCAATCCTTTAGCAAGAGATGATTAGCTTAATTCTGATCTATCAGACCTGCAATTTAAATGTGAAATCTGCAAACCAATCCTCACTCAATCGCTCATATCTCACTCAATACATACTCAATTGACAAAATATCAAATGCAGATTGCTCTAGACACAAAGGCGCCCAGAACAAGACCTCTAAACCTCACCAAACATCCTTAAAACTTTCTGCACACATCCCAAGGCTGAGACAGAATGGTACGGCCCTCTTAAAGGGGCGAACTTGCTAGATAAAATCCAGAACAGCAAAATAAAATCTATAACTTTGCAAGGTGGGTCGCCCCAATGAGGAAAGATGATATATTTAATACCCAAAACGATATCTTTTTGTATTTTTGATTTATGAATGAAAACTGCCTACAGCTATGCAACATCAACAACTTTGAAATATGACAAAATGCTTGAATAATATCAGCTAAATGCAAGAAACTCAACTACAATGCCAAAACAACCCAATTACAAGCTAACCTCTCAACTAGTTGCTATCTTTCAAGCAAGAAGATGAGCCAATGCTAGGAGGTGTGCTTTCCTCGAAGCGAGTGCCTGAATACAATCCAGGAGCATAACGGTGTAGTAGACAAAAGATACCAAATGAAGAGCTAAGGCCTGAATAAATAGACGAGAGAGAAACATCTAGAAGCTTCCAGAGGGCGCCCAAAACCCTAATTTCAAATTCACCTTTTCCCTCCAAAAGATGGCGTCCTTTTTCATCAATAAAACATTTCACTTTTTAAAATAAAATCAATCTTCTCAAAAGGGCGTCCCAATTCTTTAGTCTCAATATTTGACATTTAAAAATTATAATTTATCTCCTTATGACGCCATGACCCTCAAAGTCCCCTTTTTAAAAACAACTTAAAGTTGTACTGCTAGGCAAGGGGTATAATATTAAAATAATAATATTATAATGAAAATACTTATCTCACCAAGAAAAAGCGCCCAAGGCCAAGAACTGAAGTGCCAGCTGAAACAACTGAAGAAGAAGTCCAATTGAACTGAACCCCAAACCGTCCACTGCCAAAAATAAAACTTACTAAAAATAGTAAATTCGCGAAGTTAATGCCAAACTGAACACACACTCGCTCTCTGAACCTCAAAGATCCCAATTCCAAACTCCCAAAAACACCTCAAAACTAGGAAACCCTAATTTCACCATCCGCACACCTACGGGTCTCCGGAATAGGCCAACGGTCAATTGAAACGATCACTGCTGAGAAGGGGACATTACAGTCCGCCCTCCCCAAGATTGCTTGCCCTCAAGCAATCGCAAGTCTGGATGCTGTAGAATCTCCTCATTCTCCCAAGTAGCATCCTCCAATGGTAAATTCCTCCACTTTACCAAATACTCTTTGATTGTTCTCCTCCTCAATGAACGCTCTCTGGAATCAATAATCTGTTCTGGAACCAAGGTCAACTGCCCTTCTTCATCCAAAGGAGGTAACTGTGATGAAGCCACCACGTTGTGTCCAAGTGCCTTTTTGAGGCGAGACACATGGAAAACGTTATGGACCTTACTACTCGAAGGTAGTTCCAACTCATAAGCCACTGCTCCAACCTTCCTAACAACTTTGAATGGTCCATAGAAGCGTGGTTTAAGCTTCTCAGCTCCACTCTTCTTAAGTGTGGACTGTCTGTAAGGCTGAAGCCGAAGATATACCATGTCACCAACCTCAAATGAGCGCTCAACACGCTGCTGATCAGCGTACATCTTCTGCTGATTTTGTGCCATTTGAAGGTTGTCTTTCAGGGATTTCAAAACATCTTGGCTCTGCTGCAACCAATCCTTGGCTTGAGGAGCTTTGCTATCGCTAAACACCAAATCAGCAAAGCTTGGGGCCTCGTAACCATAGAGTGCCATGAATGGAGACATCTTTATTGACATGTGGAAAGAGGTGTTGTAGCAGTATTCTCCCAAGTGGATCCATTTCACCCATGCTCTTTGCTGCTTCGAGACATAATTCCTGAGATAGCCCTCCAACCATTTGTTCACAATCTCCGTTTGACCATCCGTTTGTGGGTGATAGCTAGTGCTTGGAGTAAGCACTGTACCACTCATCCTAAAAATTTCCTGCCAAAAGGTGCTTAGGAACTTGCTGTCCCTATCACTCATAATATTTTTAGGCAACCCATGCAATCTAAACACTTCATGGAAGAACAAATCTGCAACTTGAGCTGCTGTAAATGTGCTAGTGATGGCAAAAAAATGAGCGAATTTGGTCAATCTATCCACTACAACATAAATACAATCTTTGCCTTGAGCCCTAGGCAACCCGGTGATGAAATCCATCGAGATACTTTCCCATTTCTGATTTGGAATGGGAAGTGGCTGCAGTAGACCAGCTGGAAGAGAGTGCTCATTTTTATTCATTTGACAAGTGCTACACTCCTTGATGTAACGCTGAACATCATCTTTCAACCCCTTCCAAGAGAATCTCTCTCGAATCTGCCTATATGTCTTGAAGTAACCTTGATGACCAGCAAGTGGGATGTCATGAAAAGTCATCAAAATCTTCTTCTTAAGTTTAGAATCAGCAACCAAGAAGATTCTTCCCTTGTAGTGTATCAATCCATCAACAACCTTGTACCTTTCATCATGAAAAGTACCTTCAATAACGCTGGTTGCAAACTGATTTTTGGCATAATCAGCAAGCAACAACTCCCTCCAATCAGCATTAAGCTCACACAATGAGCTCAAGTGAGGCCTTCTGGACAAAGCATCAGCCACAATGTTGTTCTTCCCTTTGACATACTCAATGTCAAAATCGTAAGCTTGTAGCTTACTCACCCACTTCTGCTGTCTCTCATTCAAGTCCTTCTGATGCATGAAGTGCTTGAGACTGTTGTGATCAGTCTTGACCACGAATTTACTCCCCACCAGATATTGTCTGAACTTGGCTAATGCGTGCATGATTGCAAGCATTTCTTTATCATAGATAGAATAGGTCCTTTCAACCCCTCTTAATTTTCTGCTTTCAAACACAATCGGATGCTTATCTTGCATCAAAACAGCCCCAATTCCTTCCCCTGATGCATCACACTGTAACTCGAAAGGTTTGGAGAAATCTGGTATGGCCAATACGGGACAAGAACTCATGATTTTCTTGAACTTATCAAACACATTTTGAGCCTTTTCTGACCACATGAAAGCCCCCTTTTTAGTGAGGTCAGTAAGAGGAGCAGCACTTTGAGAATAACCCTTTACGAACCTTCTGTAGAAGCCACAAAGACCCAAGAATCCCTTCAAATGAGTCAAATTTTCTGGAGGTGGCCAATCTACTATAGCCTTGATCTTTTCTGGATCAACCTTCACCCCTTCAGCGCTGATTATATGGCCAAGGTAGAGCAGCTCCTTCATTCCAAATTCACATTTGGACTCTTTTGCAAACAAACTTTCTGATTCAAGAATACTAAGCACTTCCTCCAAGTGCTTGAGGTGTTCTTCCCACGTCTTGCTGAAGATGAGAATATCATCAAAGAAGATCAACACAAATTTCCTCAACTGTTTCTGGAAAACCCTGTTCATGCAGGACTGGAAGGTGGCTGGAGCATTAGTCAAGCCAAAGGGCATGACTAGAAACTCAAAATGACCATAATGGCATCTAAATGCCGTCTTCTCCACATCTGAACCTCTCATCCGGATTTGATAGTACCCCGATCTCAAATCAATTTTGGAGAAGAATTTAGCACCATGTAGCTCGTCAATGAGCTCATCAATTCGAGGAATAGGATATCGGTTCTTTATTGTGCTTTGGTTCAAGGCACGATAATCCACACATGCGGATGGTGCCGTCCTTCTTCACAAGGACTACAGCTGAAGCAAAAGGACTCTTGCTAGGGCGGATGAAACCCATCTCCAGAAGTTCCTTTATGTTCTTCTCAATTTCATCTTTCTGCTTCTTAGGATATCGGTAAGGAGTTGTGATGACTGGTTTGGCCCCTTCTTTGAGCTCAATGACATGCTCAGCTCCTCTTTCCGGTGGTGGCCCAGGAGGTAGATCAGCAAACACCTTGCTCCTCTTGGTGAGTATAGACTGAATATCTGGAGGATATTCCCTCTTGGTCTCAACTGGACTAGCAGGAAGAACCATGCACTCCGCAGCCCACTCCACTTGGTCATGTCTAATCAGCCTTTCCATCCTTTTGAAAGAAACTATACGAGGGCCACTATTAGACATTCCTCTCAAAACAACCCTCTTGCCATCAGATTGGAACTTGAGCTCCATTGTTTGTAGGTTGAGAGAGATTTCACCAAGTGAACGTAACCATTGTATGCCCAATACTGCATCTGTGTCACCAATAGTAACCACATAGAAGTCATCTTTGACTTCATAGTTTCCCAACTGCAAAGACATGTTAGGAACTCTTCGTGTGCAGGAAATGTGAAACCCATCAGCCACCATGACTTTGAAGCCTTCAAATTCTTCAGTTTTGAGACCTCTCTTTGCAACCACACCTTCATCAATGAAGTTATGCGTTGCACCAGTATCAATTAATGCAACAATACGATGACCTCCAACTCCACCACGAACCTTGAAAGATTCGTTCTTTTGGAAACTAGAGAGTTGGGCAATAGGGCCCCCAACTCCTTGCTCATGATCGGACTCTTCTGTGGCTCTTTCATCCTCGCTGTCCCCAAAATAAGACTGCTGATCAGACATATCAGATGCTGATTCATAATCAGAATAGGTCCCATTTGATTATAACGCCCTCTTCCAGGACATCTATGGCCTTTAGTCCAAGGCTCTAGACATGTGTAACACTTGCCCTCCTTTCTGAGCTGTTCACGTTGCTCTTCAGTCAACTTAGGTGGGAACTTCTTGTGCTGATTAGAAGAATGTCTCTTATCCTTATCCTTCTTATGGCCAAAAGGCTTAGGCGGAAATTTAGGCCTAGGGGCTGATAACTCCATACTACGAGCCTTCTTGATTGCCTCATCAAGACTTGGTGGATCGAAAGCTTTAACCCACCCTTTCAAGGGTTCAACCAAACCTTCAGAAAACAACACAACCAATCTTCTTTCGGTGATGTTGGGCACCATCACAGAAAGCCTCTGGAAATCAGCAATGTAAGAATCCAAGGAGCCATGCTGCTTCAGTTGTGCAAGCTCACGAAATCTTACTTCAGGATCTTTAGTATCGAACCTTTCAATCAGCTTGTTAGTGAATTCTCCATAGGTTCGGATAAGGTTATGGCCAAGGGTGACCAAACCATGGTACCACCATTCATGGGCAGCTCCTTCTAAATGAAGTGTTGCAAACTTGATGGCATCTTCTTCTGGCATGGGACGAAGTGAAAGGTAGTTGTCTAACTTCTGAACCCACGATCTTGCCGAACACTTATCACTTCCATCAAAGTGAGCCAATGTTACCTTCCCTAAGGCTTGATGAAAATCAGTTCTAGGAGCCATATAAGCTCGGTTATGAACTCTCCCTCCGTGTCTTCTGTTTCTCTGATTCAAGAATTGATCAAAGGACCATTGGTCCCTAAGATCAGGAGGTAGGGTAGCATACTCCATATAGGCTTGCCTGGCATCGTCTACCAAAGGAATGGTAGCTTCAACTTGTTGTTCTTCTCTCGGAGTGAATGTAGGAAAGAGCGGTCTAGAGGCTGATCCACTAGAGATGGCATCATGCTGTCCAATGGTTCTACTACCTCCATTACCATTGTTCCCATTGCTTCCATTGTTCCCATTGTTTCCATTGACCCCACTGCTTTCTCCTGTAGCATGATTTTGATTCGGAGTATGGTTTTGAGAAGTTTGCTGGTCCATTTTAGCAAGCAATCGGGACATCATCTCAATCATTCCATCAAACTTCTTTTCCATCCTTGCATCCTTCTCTTCCATGGCTGTCCTAAGATTGTCCGACATGTTCTCAACTGTTTTACCCGTATCCACAGCTCTTCCGGTTTCTCTCAAAGCTTCTGAAAGAGTATCTGCTTCTGGCACTGGCGGAAACTGTGTTTGTTGTCTTCTGGCCTGACCTCTGGTGTAGTATCTGCAATCACTGTCACTCATCTGACCACTGAATCACTGTTGGGCACAGGTTGGCAGAATCATGGCTCTGATACCACTGTAATGAACCGGACCAATTTTTTTTTGATTTTTCACAAAAGATTACAATGCAACACGCACCGTTAAGGTTAGCATAAACCAAAACGATGCGGAAAGTAACTCTAACCAGAATGTACACCAGGATCCCGATGTGGGCAAGGTGTGAGCATTGGTCAGAGGATCTCAAAGGAAAATGCTGAACAAGAACTCTAACCACGAGATGCGCCGGTGAACGACGAGCATTCAGTCAGAGGATCCCTATCTAATGCAATATTGAAAATTAGCTCAACACCAAGTATGTGCTACTCAGTCCATGATGGACAAGAGGCGACCATATGGCAGAGACATAGGAAATTACAATGCAAACAAGTAAATAGGCGGCAAGCCAGCCTCTTCCACTTATTCAGTGGGAAAGTACAATAACTCAAATTGCAAGATAAAGATGAATTGCTGATAGTACTACTAACAGCTTACAAATTGTATCAGAATTGTTCAATTAAACTAGAGCTTTGAAGTCTTCATTGCTGCAGCTGTGTAGAGTATCTTTCTAGGAACAAAATACAACTTATAATGCTCAATCCTTTAGCAAGAGATGATTAGCTTAATTCTGATCTATCAGACCTGCAATTTAAATGTGAAATCTGCAAACCAATCCTCACTCAATCGCTCATATCTCACTCAATACATACTCAATTGACAAAATATCAAATGCAGATTGCTCTAGACACAAAGGCGCCCAGAACAAGACCTCTAAACCTCACCAAACATCCTTAAAACTTTCTGCACACATCCCAAGGCTGAGACAGAATGGTACGACCCTCTTAAAGGGGCGAACTTGCTAGATAAAATCCAGAACAGCAAAATAAAATCTATAACTTTGCAAGGTGGGTCGCCCCAATGAGGAAAGATGATATATTGAATACCCAAAACAATATCTTTTTGTATTTTTGATTTATGAATGAAAACTGCCTACAGCTATGCAACATCAGCAACTTTGAAATATGACAAAATGCTTGAATAATATCAGCTAAATGCAAGAAACTCAACTACAATGCCAAAACAACCCAATTACAAGCTAACCTCTCAACTAGTTGCTATCTTTCAAACAAGAAGATGAGCCAATGCTAGGAGGTGTGCTTTCCTCGAAGCGAGTGCCTGAATACAATTCAGCAGCATAACGGTGTAGTAGACAAAAGATACCAAATGAAGAGCTGAGGCCTGAATAAATAGACGAGAGAGAAACATCTAGAAGCTTCCAGAGGGCGCCCAAAACCCTAATTTCAAATTCACCTTTTCCCTCCAAAAGATGGCGTCCTTTTTCATCAATAAAACATTTCACTTTTTAAAATAAAATCAATCTTCTCAAAAGGGCGTCCCAATTCTTTAGTCTCAATATTTGACATTTAAAAATTATAATTTATCTCCTTATGACGCCATGACCCTCAAAGTCCCCTTTTTAAAAACAACTTAAAGTTGTACTGCTAGGCAAGGGGTATAATATTAAAATAATAATATTATAATGAAAATACTTATCTCTCCAAGAAAAAAGCGCCCAAGGCCAAGAACTGAAGTGCCAGTTGAAACAACTGAAGAAGAAGTCCAACTGAATTGAACCCCAAATTGTCCACTGCCAAAAATAGAACTTACTAAAAATAGTAAATTCGCGAAGTTGCCCGGAATGCCAAACTGAACACACCTCTGCGAAGCTCTCTGAAAACCCAGAAAGAATCCGCAATCAGAATTCCAAACTCCCAGCAACAACCACCTCAAAACTAGGAAACCCTAATTTCACCATCCGTACAGCCTACGGGTCTCCGGAATAGGCCAACGGTCAACTGAAACGATCACTGCTGAGAAGGGGACATTACAGTTATGTTGCCGGATTGGCTGTGGGATTGCTTCGAGGAATGTAAGCCTCCTAGCTTGGCATTGCTTCTTGCATGAGATATAGCGACTAGTGATGAGGTAGATGTAGTTGAGTGATTTATCGTGAGATTTCTGCATTTTAGTCTTTGTGTGGCTTTGTAATTCAGTTTTATGCATATTAGTGAGATTCTGGAATTGAATATTCATTATAGCTGATTGTTGTTTTTAATCAGAAGTCAAAAAATACAAAAAGATTCATTCTGGGTATTGCCTATTTCTCTTTGTCTATGAGGGGCGACTCTTTCCTCCAAACTGCAGATTTTTTAATGATGTATTGAATTTTAAAAAGGCAAATCACCCTTACTTGAGGGCCGTACCTTTTTGGACTGTCTTGGAATTCGTGCATAAATTAAATGAGGTCTATTGGGTTAGTTTTTTGATTCAATCTTGGGCGCCATCATCCTAGGATCATTATGCATCCTGTCTCGTGAAATTTGAGTGAGTCTGGAGAGAGTTGTGAGCAAAATAGTAAGTTTTAGGGCTGCTGTTCATGCATGTGAAAAATAGGACTGTCAAAAATCAGATTGTCAAGTCGGCCTTTGAGTGGAGTTTCAGATCTAAGCTTTATTATCCCGTGAAGGAAATTCAATATATTGTTGCA
Organism: Sequoia sempervirens; assembly: GCA_007258455.2. Classification (NCBI taxonomy): domain Eukaryota; kingdom Viridiplantae; phylum Streptophyta; class Pinopsida; order Cupressales; family Cupressaceae; genus Sequoia; species Sequoia sempervirens. The sequence continues at coordinate 134,607,893 of VDFB02000017.1, forward strand.
GCACTATTTAACTCTTGATTCACGTTCGTAGCAAGGCATTCTCTATCATGTTGTAAGCTGAACAGTAGTACTATCAGCATTTCTCTAATCTTGCTTATCATGTTTTGTAATGATTACTTTACATTCTGAAGTTGCATTGTAATTCTTTAGATCTCCGCCATATGGTTGCCTCATTTGCATACTGGATTGGGTAGCACATACTTGGTGTTGAGTTTGCTTTCAGCATATTAGATGGTAGGGATCCTCTGACCACATGCTCGTTGTTCTCCGACGCATTTCTTGGTTAGAGTTCTTGTATCAACATTTCCATTAAGATCCTCTGACCATATGCTCGCCATCACTTGGCGCCATTCTTGGTTAGAGTTCCATCCAGCTCTGTTTCTGCATTCAGATCCTTTGACCAATGCTCACACCTTGCCCACATCGGGATCTTGGTGTACATTCTAGTTAGAGTTGCTTCAACATCGTTTTGGTTTAGAGCTAACCCTAACGACTGTGTATTGCTCTGCTTATTGTAATTGAAAATTTGAAAAAATTCGGCTTGGAATATTTCATTATTTCAGTTGGATTAGCTTATCAGTCAACCCTCGTAGGCTAATGGGATCAGATAGAGTGTCCTTGTGGCAAAAACTTGGTCATTTGATGGTTTTATTCTTCTCCGGAGTTTAGAGAGGTTTAGGTTTGGCCTTTCGAGAGGATTTAGAGCTTAGTTCCTCACACTATTTATAGTAAGTCATTCTGCCAGGGTTACTATTTATAGTAGGGCACCTAACTGAGATAGAATTGTCAGTGTCGACCTCGGTTTTCAATTGGATTGGAGAAATAAGGTGTTTTGCCTAAGTTATGATGTTTAATTATTATTAAAGGTCACTTTAATAATAATTAATATTTTAAATGTTATATTTGCATTTTATACTTGAGGGGTCGTTGATACATAAAAGGAGGCCAGTTTATAACTTATGTCTTGGACGGCAATTCCTAGACAATTATTTTTGTTATTTCTAAATTGCAAATGGAGATCATTTTAAAATAATTAAAAGGAAAAAAGTGGGTCGACTTCTTGATGAGGAGTATTTAAGCCGCCAAGTGAAAATCGAACCTATCTCTTTGGCATTTGAAAAACTCATTTCATTAAATCTTTGGCGTTTGGAGAACAGAGACAAGGGTTTCTGCAATTTCCTGAGTGTATTGGCATTGAAGAGTGTAGCTCCTTCAGTGTATCAGCAGTCTGAGGCTTTTAGACTATCAGCTGAAGTTGCTCTCCTGTTGGCTTCATTTAGGAGTCAAATTTGTGCAGATTGGAGACATTTCTTAGGGTGTTTTGAGGCATATTTTCTTTATCGAGGTGAATATCTCTAAGGGATGCTGATTTCATTGCTGATAATACAATCCCTAGGCTGTACCATTTATCCTCCTTGCAGCCATACTACCTGAGGAGGAAGGCGTGATCTTTCTAGGCTAGAACGCCTATGTTTTTGAGGGGTTTCTTTCACTATATTGGGTATCCAGTTTAGTAAAGCCTTTGATATGTATTTGAGGAAGAGATTTTCACAATTTGCAACAAGTCGAACCTTCTACTTGATTCAGCCATGGTGGCCAACAACCCTCAGTTTTGATATTTTGCAATCTCTTGTATTTCAAGTATGCATTGTTGTAAAAGCCTTTGAAAATAAGTTGAATGAAAGATATTTACTTTGCTGCAATAGTTTCTTTTATGTAGTTTATATATTTCTTCAGTTTCTTTATGCTTGGCACTATATTTCAAAAAATACAAAAAAAGCATATATTCTGCAAAAAACACAAAAACAATCACAAAACAATCAAAACAAAAACAATAGTCAGGGGTTTCATTTAGAATTTTCAGAAGAATACAGTTTGGGAGAACTTAGAGTTCTTACAGCATGATATAGCCATTGTACTGAATTGCTGAATCCCTGTTAGAAATAGCACTACTAAAAATAACACTTACTATAAATAGCTTATTGCTAAAAATAGTAAGTGACTTCAAATGCATTTTAACTACAAATTGAGCAGCTGTCATAACTTAACTAAAAATAGTAAGTCTAGAAAAGTTATCTGATGTAGATGCATGGCATACCACCTTGAAGCTCTCTGAAAACTCAAAAGGAATCCAAAAACCAAATTGCAAAACTCCAACATGCAAACCCCTGAATCCACAAAAGATGCCTCCTAGAAAATAGGAAATCCTAATTTTCCCTTGTTTTGTCTACGGGCATTCGGGAATAGGCTAATAGTCACTGGAAAGTGTATTGCCAAAAATAGGGACATTACAGGAGGTTGATGCTTCCCAGTTTTCTTCTAATTTTTCCAAAACCCCTATTGAGGTGGGGTGTTTGGATTGTCTAGTTCTTTTAACCATTAAGATAACTGGTTTTGTGGGCTCAGATTTGGTTGTTCTGTGCAAATGTTTTGTCTGAGTTGATGGTTTGTTGCAGTCTGGCTGATGCAGGCTGGTTGTTGTTTGATTGATTTAGGAAGTCTTTGTTCCTTTAAAAGGTTTTAGGTCCTTGTTAAAACCTGTTCCTAAAAGGGTTTAAGGCCCCTTCAAATCCTATTTCATGTAGCTGGTTAGGTCTTGTGTTTCTCTCTTTGGGTGCTGCTGTTTAGGTTGCTGATGGTCTATGCCTTTAATTCTATGCAGCTCTTTCTATGTTTGGGTTTTGGGTCTCCGTAAAACCTGTTTGTATTGGGTTTTGGGGCCCCATCAAAACCTACTTTACCCATAATAAAAAAACATACTAGTATGGACGTATCCTTTTCATCAATACATATTCGTAAGTTAATATATATATATGTATATTCTTATATACTATATATATACATATATATCACACCTTATATTTAAGCACATATTTTCATAGTCATATCGATCGACATATATACATGATATATATATATATATTTGTGTATGTATGTATTTATTTATATGTCTCCTTGTCTGAATGACATTCCCATGCATATAGGTAATCCATACACGAGCACGCGTAGATATGTCTATCTACATATTCTTATGCATGTACTTACTCATGTGTACGAGTTTTCCGTTGACACATGCATATACACATATATATACATATTATGTATATATATTCCATCGATTAAATAAAAACACACAAAGAAGAACTCCCATATATCAAAGAGACTCAATACTTAGACTCTTAAGCAAGAACATTCACAAATATAAACACAAGCAAGACTTAAGATAATATTTTCCAACTATTATCTTGACTTGACCAAATTAGAAGTGTGTTTGTGAAAGCTCAGTTTTGGTCTTTTATCAAAGGTTACTATACCAAGTTCTTCTCCCTGAGTGATACTTCCCCTCTCATCAGGAGGTTTGATACTTTTTCTACATCCAACTTTACACTTTGCAATAGTAGTTAGCTAAAAACTATGCATTCACTTGCATCATATATTTTCACAATTAGAATGATTTCATAACATTGAATTAAATCAACATTTATTCATTATATTTCCAAAACACATAAAGCATAAATACACTCATTTCAAGCATTTTCACCCAACTAGGTAAAAATAAATAAGTAGTAGCACATCGAGGTGCAACATTTCCCTCCAAAACTCCCACGCCCCCTATATGAACTTTTTTATTTTATTTAAAAATCCTTGTCTCCCTAGAGTGGCATCCACCTTTTGAAGCTTATAATTGGGCCTTTTAAAAATAACTTTAATCAACTAGGCATGAGACGAGGTACTTTTTTGATGACCCCAAGACCCTCACTTAAGTTATAAAGTGACTTTATAATATAACTAAGTGACGGAAAAATGCAAATATTAATTTAATTAACTTTAGACTCACCAACACCCAAATAGGAAATATACCACTGTTAGAGAAACATAGGCTTGGACTAGTTGCCAAAAACACACTTACTAAAAATAGTAAGTGTTGCCAAATATCAAATTGGCACAATTTGAGATGCATTGAGAACAATCATTGCTAAAAATAGAAAGTTCTGCCAAAAAGCACTGAAAACCACCATAGAGCCCAACACTGGCTCTGAGTCCCCTAACCAACTCCACTTAGCCTACCTCATGCCTTTCTTTTGATGTGGCTGCCATAGAAGATTGGAATTTTGTTGGAGGTAATGAAGAATGTTTATCAATGTAATGTCCCCTACCAGTTGACATCTCTCAGTGCTTGAGATTAGCCTATTATGTGGCCCTCGTAGGCTAATATGGAGGATAGAGGGTCTTGTTGAGGCATGGCTTGGCTTCAGTTATCAGAATTATTCAGTTTGGCTTTCGTTCAGGGTCTTTTGGACATCATTTGCTTGAATTACTATTTTTAGTAAGTGGAGACACTCAGCGGAGCACCCCTGCTATTTTTAGCAGTATGGTTTGGTCATATGCAGATTTAGTCACTTATCAACCGGCTTCAAACGGTTTGTCATTTGGACTTATATTGAGAGAGATATTAATATTTATTTGCCAAAATAAATATTAATTTAATTGAAGCTTATATTATAATGTTATAATGTAATTTAATATTATAACTTAAGTGACTAATTGAAGGGGTCGACCATCATGAAGAAGGGGCCACTTTTCAATTAATTATTATAATTAAAAGGGCGTCCAAACTATTGAAAGATTAAAAGTGAAATTCAAGTTTTATTTAAATGATGCTTTTTGAAGGAAATCGACCCAATTGAGGAGATATATTTTTCTTTGTGAGAAATTCATTCATTATGCATATGAGAATCGATTTTAATCATTTCCTTCTTCAGAGAATGAAGCCAAGGGTTTTAGTTTTCTTCTGCATTGGAGAACGAGCCATCTTCAGTGTATTGCAGTTCAGAGGCTGTGAAATATTAGCTGATTTATTGCTTATCCTGTGAACTTTATTCAGAGGTTCAGGTTGTGCAGATTGAGAGATTATTTGCAAGGTTTCAGAGTTTGAATCTTCCAGTAGGGATTTTTATTGTTTGCCGATTTTATCTTCTTTATTCCAGCACTGTTTGCCATCCATTTCATAAGGGACGATTTGCTGGTTTAATAATCATTTCTGGACCAGCAAGTGGCGCCATACCTTAGAGGGGCGATTTAGGGTCTCTAGGCCTCAAAAAAATCCAATAATTTGCAAGAGGGGTCACCTAGGGTAATACTTGGCATATGTGAAACCAGTTTGCCAAATTAATGATTGTATTTGATGGTTCGATGATTCTTAGGGTTGCTTTTTTGCTTAGAATTACAGCAGCAAGTTCTTTCCTTCAGTTTCCGGGTATGATTTGATGTTGTGTTGCATTATTATTGTTCAGCAAATCATTTCAATAATATTGGCTATAGTTTCTTTCAGTATTGCATTTGTGTTTATTTCCTGGCATTGCATTACCATTCATATATACGATCAAAAACACAAAAAAGGCATAAACTACAAACCCCAAAACAAAAAAATTGCAACAAAACACATTGCATACATTTGGAGAGCTAAGGGGGACTTGAGGGGTTCCTATAATCAACTTATTCTTTCAAATCTTGCAATGCTAAAGACTTTTGGTGAAAGTCATGAAAGTGACCTTGGCTGCCATGAAACTGTTACCTATTTTTCACTCCGAGCTCAAACAAGTAGAGCTGGATGAAGTTCATCATTTATAGGTACAGAAAATTTTCATGTCTTGTTGATTAAATGTTCATTGATCATCATTGAGATCATCTTACATATGAATCATAGTTTTATTGTGCAAACATTTAAAACAGAAAATTGAGAAAACTTGCATAGTATGCTTTTATTCATTTTGTAAAAAATGCTGAATCCCACACAAGCCGTGGGAGTAACTCATTTTGATTTTTACAATCAAATAAAGGGTGCATAAGCAATGGTATGCTATACAACTGAAAATAATGAAAGCATAGGGTAGAAGGTGATTCGTCATTGCCTGGAATGACGAATCGTTGACAGTTGAGGTTTTCAGTTGTGACGCCAGCTTGAGCTCCGTTCCCAATTTCAGCTCTAGCTCCGCGTACCTGCAAGTTTGAGGGAAATGTTGTTAGAGCAATGCGGATCAAATCCTATCATATGCCTACGCTACTAACAGGAATATAAGATACAGTCCGTCAGACATCCATCAGATAATTGCAAAACATCAAGAGGAAAAACATAATTCAATGGAAGCTTTCAGCTTCTTTTATTTTTGCTAACATGTTTGTTTCAATGTGCAGGAACAGGTTCATCATGTTCGAAATCATTTTATCAGATATGTGGGGAAAATGGGCTCCCACAAGGGTAGAGCCCGGCATATCAAAAGGACACCTCTCATTCGCATCATATATGAGAGTTATTTAATCAAAGAAAGAAACATTCATCATCTAGGACTGCCATCAAGAAGTCTAATTCAACATGGTAAAACATATTGCTGCTACAAAGCTGATAAAAGTGGAAAAAGAAATCACATATTCAAGAAAATCCATGTTTGCGTATATGTTCTTATGCTGCCACTGTTTTATGTCGTGTCTTCATATCATTTTTCGATTGTGTCAATATCATTTCTGCTGTAAGGAATCAAACGGATTTATACAATGATACAACTATTCATCTCATGAATAGTTCAAGCAATGTAAAGAGGGACAGTCATGCTTTGTATTGATACAACATCAATATTCATGGCCAAACAACTATGGAGATATAGTGGCCATAACCATCAAAGGGGCAGTCACATTATTCATTCATTTAATAAACAACAGAAGAAACTTACATAAGTCTTAAGCATAGAGAGAAAGGGATATTCCCTCTTTGTTATTCTCATTCCAAAGCAGTGGAAACACAGGAAATAATCAAGGAGACAAGTCATATACAGCCCCGGATAGAGAGTAGAAAATACCATTCACTGGAGTGGTCAAATAAAGAGCAAGAGATAATTGCATATATTCAAGGAATGATCAGCAATCAAGCATAAAGAAGTAGCAAATTTAGATGCATGATCAGCAATCAAGCATTTATTACAGAGAAGACAGCTATTATGATTTGAAAAGAGTATTAAGTTTCAATACACTGTGCAATTTCAGCTTTATCATCAAGGAGGTATTATGTTCATGATGGAGCAACAATTAAATACTTGAGAAAAAACATCAATACAAGAGTGTGACAGCCATCAGAGATTAAAAGCACAGCAATGATAAATGGTAGTTACAGGCACGAATGCATAAATGGAAGGAAGTAATCTAAAATAAGCAGCTACAGGATCTTTGAGAGTGCAGCCATAGTATGGGAGAGTTTGTGATCAATTGGTGAAGTGCCATTATAACAGTTATGTAATTTGCACAGTGGAGCAAAGTCGTGAAAATCATAGAAATAAATCTCCAGCTTAGCTTGAATGAGCTTATATAGAGGAAAATAACAGTCCTATGGGTCAATATTTTATACCTGTAGGTTTCCAACTATGAGCTAAAAAGAGCAGAAATAATAATAGATGAAAGGGAGCAGCTTGAAATTTTATTTATTTTTTATTTTATTTTTATTTTTGAAGGTTGCAGTCAAGTGCAAAGGTTTGGTACTAGAATGAAGTAAATAATGAAGAAAATAAAGCCATAGCTGTATCTCGAGATTTACACCCACATTTACAACACACTTTGAATGGAAATGTAAGAGAGGATGTATTGCTGTCAAAAATTTAAAAAAAAATAAAATGCGAAGTCCAGCCACAGGGTTTACCCAGTTTCTGTGTTAAAGTATAATTCAAAGGTTTTGCTCAAAGACAAGTGAATTAAGAGTTTCAGCCAGTTTCAAAAAGCCCATGGTTTTTTCCCATAAGCTAAAATCGCAGCAAAGAGGATGCAGTGAGAGCCTTCATGAATAAAGATAGCAAAATTAAAGTGTGAGAGTATCCAATCATGAAGTTTTAGAATGCACAGAAGAATAAATGATATCATTGTTTAGCACTTATATGAGTGCCAATCGGGCATTTTATCAACAGAAAAATGTAAGAAGTATGCAAGTTTCAGATGTTATCTTCAAGTTTTCTCAAGAATCTCAAATGCACAAGTACAGCCACGCCCATGAAGAATGGAAGAGCTTCAGATATATGAAGAAAAATGATGACAACTGGAGTATTGAGAACTCTTCATTTACAAAAATAATCAACCTTTTGAAGCTGTTGTACACAGAATATATGGGGGAAAATAATTTCATTCATTGTTTTTGCATTCACAGGAGCTCAAATTCAGCATTTTATCAACAGAAAGTAAACAGGGAATGCAAAATTAAGGCTTACCTCATTTGTATATGAAGAGAATACATTCAAAGCCAATTTCAGTTTGCAAATTTCCAGAAGGTTCACAATGGCGGCCAAAATGAATGCACAAAAATTACAGAATATGCTTATCCCACTTCAGAACCCTTCATGGCGGCGCAATAGAGGCTCTTTCAGTGAAAATGCAAAGTGAAAAATGTTCATGAATTTAGGGTTCAAGCTTTTTCATCCTGCCCTAAGTTGACATGAGAAAATGATTTTAATTTAATCATTATCTTTTGTTTATCTCTTGTGGTCTATGTTTTTCAAAGTCAAGCAAAGCATAATTATTGCATGAGTCCATGCGCATTATCTAAATCGTTATTTCCTTTCTAGGAAAAAATTATTACTTTGACTCATGTTTATTTGCATGATTTTACTTGGAGCCATCAAAGTAATTAAATATTAATGTATATTACATTAATATTTAAAATGAAATAAGGAGGGCTTTTCCACGTTTAGATATTAAAATAATCATACAATGGTTTTTTTTAATATTTAATCACTTAATCCTCTTAAAGTAAAATCACGCAAATGATGTAAATCGAACTGGAAGAATCAAGGATTATCAACTGGAGAGTTATCACGAGAAGGATGGATTTTAAAATATGCATGGGCGGATTGATACAAATGAAGTGGCTTTTGCATGCTTTAGCCCACTTTTTCAGGGATTTCATTCCAGCTCGAGTTGCAGATCAGTTGCACGCTTTATGATTGCCAGTTCGAGATTGTGTGAACTCACTTTTGCATGAGTTTGAGCCACTTTTTCAGGGGATTTTCACTTGTGCTCGGATTTCGCTTTGGAATTGTCATATTTTCACTTTCAGATCACTTTCAGTTGCTTATTCATGCACTTTGAAGTGTATTCATTGTATATATTGAAAAAGTTTATTTTTTTCAATCCTAGTTCTTGTTTTTCAGCCTTTGCACTCTGCAAAGCGAATCATCTTGTAACTCAGCATTTATTTACAAATTAATACAACAGTGTTTTTTTTACAGGTTCAAATCGTGTTATTGCAGAGAATTCCTTCAAGTTTCAGTATTTTAAAATTCGCCTTCAAGTTTCAAGCATCTTTGTCATGTGGAATTGATCGAAGTGATTATTGTGTTTGCAATTTATGAAACCTTTAAATATTTCTGTCTCCTTAATGAATTCTGTATGCATCCAAGTTTAAACCCACTGGTTAAACATTGTGCTAATCAATAATTGAACAGTCTAGTTGTGCGAATCATATTTTCCTTCTATGATTGTTTCTTTAAAAGCCTTTGTTTAAAACATTCGAGTATTTAAGCTTCCAGATCTAGTTGTGCGAATGAAAATAGTGAGTAATTGTTCTGTGAGTTAAGTCTGCATATTGAATTCTTCGATGCATCACCATAGTTAAAGTTTCATAGTTTAGAATTTAGACTTAGTCTTTCTCCCTTTTCCAATAGATCACTTAGTTATTAACCAAAAGATTAAATAGGAACCAGCCTAGAAGCTGGAGGTCTAATTCCTTATAGGATACCCACAGCCTGGAATTAGTTCCAATGTTTCAACAGATTGCTGAATTTCAATATTCAAGCATTCAGGTGCAATCTGATTGATAACAAAAACAATTTTACTGATTTGCTCTCATGTGTAGAGAATTTATCATCATCAAAATCAGCTATCTTATTTGTAGATGCTTTGCAATCTTCAAGTAGGAATGTTGAGACAGCCTTGTGGTCAACCAAATGAGCACCAATAGAATCCATACCTTCATAAGGTTTATCAATGTCAAGCTCTACACCAATGTGCTCTATGTCAAAGGGACTCATATTCACCTCCTTTGTCAATGCCTCATGTCATGTCCCTAAATAGGGACCTAATTCCAGTCGATGGGAGAAAAGCATTTTTAAATGCTAATTTAAAATGATATTAATAATAATATTAAATATTAAATAATAATTAATAATATTGAATAATAAATTTAAATTATTAACAATATTTATATTTAAATAAAATCTTGGCTTGGTCTACCCATTTGGGAAGGCGCGTTAATGCCTATATATTGCGAATCAAATGTTGAAGAGATCATCAAATGAAGACTTCGGGTTTTGACAATGTAGCTAGTCATATCCTGGTGGGACGAAAACCCTGCCAGTGGTTCGAAGCCTTTCTTCCCATTCATTTCCATCATTGCTGATTGATTTGGTCGATCACATATTTGCAACAATTTCCAAGAGGGAGGTGCGATTTAGTTTTGGAGTATCTCTGGGCGCCATCATTTTTGAGTAACACCATCATTGAGTAGATACACGAGAGCCATAGAGCATTTTCTCCTTATCAGAGTTGTGTGTGTAAGACAAATGACCATTCATGGCACATGAAAGTCAATCGATCACGATCAAAGCATTACACGGGATCTAGGAGATCAAGGCAACATTGTTCATACACGGGATCCCACAGAAGATGTCTTTCTTGGGGTTGGTTGTAGGCACCGGTAATATAACAAGAGTGTCCTCTTGGGCATGACTATTGGTCCATTCCGTCGAAAGACTACACCTGGATCTATAGCGCCTTCACACGGGTTCACTCAGTCATCTAGCATCATTACCAGCCATCTATAGGTAGTGTTGAGTATAGTGGATCGTAGGGGTTTAGAACTAGAATGTGCTAGTGATCTTGGTGTCCCATGAAATCTTTGGAAGTGTCGAATACCTCTTGTGAATTGATATTGGAGTCTAAGCCACCTGCGACTACAACTAAGGCTATTCCAATCGAAGATCTCATACAAAGCACTCTTAAGCTGTTATCTAGAAATCTAGGTGATCGTAATTCCTTATCTTGACAGTTCAATCAATTTGGGATTTGTTGGTTGTTTAATTCAGGAGACATTGAACTACTTTATTGATTCTGAGTATTATTGGATGTGTGTATTTGAAAGCGCTCTCTATATTTCTACTTTCAGTGGACTGTTGCAGATGGTGTACATGCACATCTATTGTGCAAACTATGTGTTATCTTAATTTTTGATTTGAGGTGTTAATCATCCTGTGCTATAGCACAGTGCTCCTTTACCAGTATTTATCTTTTTGTGTGATTTATGGGTTGGGCACATTACACCTCATGTGTTTCTTCTTGTAATGATAATGGGGCCACATTAGAATCATTACAAGATTCTATCCTTTTATCCTCATGTACTAAATCAGCATGTTTCTCAAACTCCTTGTTATCATAAAATCTACTAGTGCTCGTTCCACAGATAACCCCCCTACGAAACTTGTCCGTTTCCTAGGTTCGTGAAGTTCAAGCACGCAAAACAAGGTGATTTTCGAGCCACCTCGTAATGCGTTCGAAAGCCTCAAATAGTTAGTTTGAGCATTCCCCTATGTTCGCCTCACGGAGACCTTCGAAACGAGCTCCTTCGTGAAGTCTCACTATTCATACTTAGTCAAATTGTGAAATATGCAATTGCACTAAAAAAGTGCGCCCCTACTCACAGCCAAAATTGGCTAAGTGTTGAAAGTGTAGGGGCGTTGAAAATCAGCACCCATGCATAGAAGTGATTTTGTCAAAATATGTAAGAGCGCTGAAAAAGTGCGCTATTACACTTTGTCTCCAGACTTAGCCACTTTTTGGCTTAGGCGCACTTTTTCTTGTTTATTGCCATTTTCACTTATTGTGCCACTTTTTATGCCTCAATTAATTGGGCAACTTGAGTTAGGTTTTTATGTTTCCCATTCACTTAAAAGTGATTTTATTGTTTTATTTTCATTGTTTGTGATCTTCAACTTATCTTCTCTTTGTTGGGCTTGCATTTTCCTTCTCCAAAAATGCGTTTTCTTGAGGATCTTCTCCTTGTTCGTGCTAGGGTTTCGAATCCTTGTTTCAGGTATGGTTTTTATTCTTTTTTAACTCTTCTCTTTACTCGTGTTTTATATTATAGTTCTTTGATTACGTTTTTAATGATTGATAATCATTTCTCCATGAGTTGCCTTCCATTCATGCATTTTCCTTTCTCTCATGCGTTTTCAACCTTATCTTTTATTTTCGTTGTTTTGTTTTAATGCGTGGGAATTCTTCTCTTGCCCTTTTCGCGTTTTTTTTCTTTTCATCATGGTTTTTTCTCATTTCTATTGACCATGCCTTCGTCTATTGGTTTCCTTTGTCGATCCACGTCTTTTCTCTTCAAACACCGGCTGAGTTCTCTTTTGTTTCAGCTTATCACTATTTACACCATAGTGTATTGGCGTGAGAATGTAGGCTTTTTCTTCTAAATGTGTGGTGAAGGGATTTCTCTCCAAAAACACGTTATGCAAGGGATTGGCACTAAAAAATTCATGCTTTGAAGGTCAAGCGCTAGTTTTCAATATCCTTGCATATTATTATTTAAGTCTATGCTTCATGTGCAATGGCATTAAAAAAGTGCGCCTTTCCCAGATATCATGCAAACTCCCAAGTGTAGAGGCGCTGAAAAAGTGCGCCCTAACATCATAAGGAATTTTCCCAACATTGATGAAGTGCAGGAGTGTTGTTTTTTAGCGCCCCTGCACCAAAGTCAGCTTCCTTCAAAACGCAAGGGCGCTGATTTTCAATGCCCCTGCACTTTTCCCAATTTTGTTTTGAAACATTTCAAACTTGCCAATTTCGTTTCATACCTCTTTCCGTCCACTTTGTGCATCGTTTTGCGTGCCTTGTTATCCGCTCCATGCTTGCTCATTGTCATCGCTCGCCTCACGTATTCCCATGCTGTTTAATGACTAACGTTTGTTCTAACTCCACATCTTGCAATCTCTTTTCAAGATCCTCAAAGTTGATTGATCAAAGATTCAGTTGCTCTCAGATGACTGCCAGAAAACCTTCGTCTTCTTCAAAAGCAAAAGGCAAAATGAAATATAAGTATCAAGGTGTCTATCGGCCAACTGTAGTGATCTCCAAGGTGGAAGAGATAAAAGAAACAGAGGTTGGTCATCAAGACTTGGTTGATTTTGCGGAGAAAACTGAGAAGAGGCCTCTTCTTGATTCTATGAGAGCAATTGTACATAGTAAATTGCATTTGGTAGCTATGTTCCCTACTGCTGCACACCATACGAAGTTTTTCCTTCAAGTTACATCCCACTACATCAGGGAGAGCAGAAGTGTGATTGATTCTTCTGGGCACGAGATTTTGAGACTCGACCCTGACTTCTTCGATATTGTGTTTAAAATTCCTCAAATGGAGTACATTGACATCTCAATACAAAAAGCACAAGAAGTCTATGACGCAGATCCCAACAAGGCTAAAAACCTAATAAATAGCCAATGGTTGAAGAAGCCTAGGCAAACTATTTCCAGATGGCCAAAGGGACTCCTACGAAGTGATTTCAAAGATGATGTCAAAGATATGATCACATTCTTGAGCAAAGTGAAGGGCTTGCCTAAATCATCCATGTTTCATGACCGGATGTATGAATACATTAGGATCAGAAGAAGGCAAAAAGGGCACATTGACTGGGGCAAACGGATCAGTGATGAAATACATGAGCAACTGATCAATGTGCCTTCCACATTAAAATTCTATATGACTTCTTACCTGGTGTACACAACAGTTGTAATGAGGCAATTTCCAGGTCTATCCACAACAGGGAATAAGATGCTGGTACTTGTGTATAAATTTTTCTATCAACTGGAGTTGAAAGAAAGCTTCCATCATTTTAGGCGGGTTACTGATGCTTTCTTCTCACCTTTACTTTTCAATTTTGATCCAACTCTCGAGAGGAGAAGGGTATCTAATGAGGCTTATAAGGCGGTAAGTAAAGTTGGATGCTTATTTCTGCAATTCCCAACAATTACTTATTTGAGAGCAGGGTGCTACACTGGCTGCCCTTACATGCTACCATGATATCCTTTGGACAAGTGGGTTCTCATGGAGATGTGTAGACAGCTGATTTCAGTGCATAAAGAACAAAGAAATAATCACAAGCGTGGATTCAAGTTCCCACTGACAATCGGCAGATATACTATCCCAACTATACAAAAAGCCAAATCTATTTATGCTGAGATGCAAATCATGACAATCAGGACCTACGGGTATAGGTTTGATTTTGATTATCGGGATGTCAGAAGGCAATTGCAAAAGGGTCATCATCACAATTACCGTTTTGAAGACATTTGGGTTGATTGCAGAGATGAAAAAGCCATTCACAAAATGGATTATTGCAGGTTGACCGTACAATAGATTAGAGACCTTGATATTGCTGACCTACCAGAGGATTTTACAGATCCTAGCAATATCATGAACGCTGTCTATGATGCGCAAGGGGTTTCTAAAAGGCCGTTGCCTGCAATTCAATGGTCCAGGAAGAAAGTACTAGCATTAGAGAGAGATTGGAACCAATACTATCCAATACTGCAGAATGGTTACAAAAGCATGGTTTTGAAATGAAAAGTTTATGAACAGATTCAGAAGGAGAAGAATCCGAAGCAGAAGCTCGCCAACAGCAAGAACTCCGCATGAAAAATAAATCAGCGGTTGTTCCCACTTCTTCACGAAGAGGTCCCATGATCAAGTTTACTGTTGGCAAGAAAGATACCCAGGCCGTCCCAGAAGGAGAAACCACAGAATTTGATCCATCTCGCTCTAAAGGTAAAAAGGCTATTTTAGCAGAGGTAGATTCCGATGAAGAAGGTACTTCTAGTGACCAATTTGCTGAAGATGAAGACTCAACAGAAGTAGACTCCAATTCAAAAGAAGTTTCTGAAAGCGGGCAAGAGTTTGAAGAAGATTCTGAAGAAGAATCTGAAGGTGATTCCGAAGGTGAACCAAAATCGGAGAGACAAGAGGGTGACCAAGAGGAACCTAGGCATGATCAAGAAAGAACTATGTCTCCACCTGAGAATGTAGTTGAGGAAATTCTTAGAACGTCATCGCCTATGATTTCCAATTTCCTCATACCCCTCCAAATTCGAGTTCTCTTCCACCTCCTGTTCCTTCATCACCCATTCCTACCACATGCATTCTTGCAATAGAGGTATCCACTATTCCTACAACATCAACCTTGCTTGATACTCCCTCGGTGACAAGCATTCATACAGTTGATATACTGTCAAGTCCTCCATCATCCATTCCTAGCCTGTCTTCACTGACGTATGATATCACTTCTGAAATTGAATTCAATTGGTTCATAAATGAGTTAATACGTGATTAGCTCAACGTGCAGTCTATAGGAGTAATGATGATAGACACTTCTCCTATTGTCATGATACCCATGGTAACTTTAGAGGTGACAATGACTTTAGAGGTGACAATGACGAAAAAGTTGACAGTGAATCTAGAAGTTCACACCTCCTTTCTTCCCCCTTGGCTGATATCTCAAGTATCGAAGCGGAAAAAACAAATGATCTCTCCAGAGGAGTTCGACCTCGAAGAGATAGTCCCTCCAAAGGCTAAAGGGAAGAAAAAGGAAAAGGTATACTCAAGGTTAAATGTTGACAAGACTGGCCACAAGTATGCGGAGATGTGCATACCACCGCAAGAAGAAGGAGATGTCAATATGGAGGACTACACAGTAACAAGAGTCCAGCTTGGCAAGGTTACCAATGAAATTGCAAAAGCAGATGCGCAAGTGACATTGGACATCTTGGCTAGAAGATTGGATAAAATGGAGCAAACTCGCAATATGTACAAACAGAGGGCAGGGCATTATGCCACTGTTGTAAGGAGACTTGCAGGATCTTCAACTAATGCACAACTGCTGGCAGTGGTAAGTATTGAGGACCCAACTGTTAAGAAAGCTGAGAAGTTCACTTCCAAAGGCAGGGTGTTGTATGATTTCGTTGAGAAGATCATAGAACACGGATCTTAGATCATAATTGTTGCGGACGAGAAAACTACTTTGTTGGCCAAGTTGACCATAGAGCTTGATAAAGAAAAAGTGTACTTTCCCAAGAGCGCAAATATATGGAAAAGTGCCTGTTGTCATGGTCACAGATGAAGCAGGTAAAGCTCAGTAAATTGGTGGAAGCCGGGTTAATTCTCGACAAAGAAAAGTTCATTGAGGTAAGAGAATCTTTGAAACACCGAATTCAAGTGATTCAATCCGTTACGGATGATCTCCACCAGGTGTAGGAAGATGTCGAAGGGCATCGTGTTATTCTTGAAAAAGGTATCAAGGAGTTACCAGGACAACTTCTTTAGGAAAATCGTATCTTTCTGCCAGCCATGGAAATATCCCAGATCTTCAAGGAAGCCATCATGAAGTTGATTGACAGCATAGACTTTTCAGAAGCCTCTCTGAACGTCATTTGTGATACAAGGCTTACATTGGATAACCTGAAAACGCATCTTGATAGGTGCAAGAAGGTTCACTCATCTGCCATGAGATCGATCATGACAATTCACACCATTGTGGATTATACTGTTGGTCTGGATGAGAAGTTCGTGCAGGAGACCAGGAAGAAATATGAAGACTTCCGCGCCCAAAGCAAGGAAACATGAAGGTTCTTGATCTCCAGTGTTAGACATTTTTGATGCATCCTTTTATGCATCTTGTAAATATTTTCGGACATTTTATATTTCTTTTTGTAAATTGTATTTACACCAAGTCCGAGATGTAATCTTTTGAAAACAAATTACACTTTGACTTTGTCAAAGTTAGGTGAGATCTCCTTGAATCGCTCACCTAACTTTCCTTGTTTTCTCAAGTTAGTTTCCTAATTTTGCTCATCCCTCTTTCTATAAATATGAGGGATTTTTATTGTATTAAGGATCTTTTATTATTTTGCAACGAAGTGTGCCCTTTTTGAAACAAATTGTGAAACTTTGTGTTCATACTTTGCGAACAAAATCAGATCAATAAAGAAGAAGATTGTAAACCAGACTTTGTGTTGGATTCAATAATCTTGTGAATTGATCTCTTTTGGTGGTAATTAGTAGGTGATATTTGAAAGACTCTAAGCAATTCATGTAAACTTTGTGTTACATCTTTTACTTAGATTTACATTTTTGTTTTAGTTAACTATGGTTGGATGATCTACAAGACTTTGTGCTTGTAATTGTTCATGCTCTTTGGATATTTTGGTTGGATTATCTACAAGACTTTGCGCTTGTAATTGTTCATGCTGTTCAAGGAATTGCTGCATCTAAGAAGACTTTGTGCTTCTAATGTGGCCAAGGACACATCTATCACAAATCCACCATTGATAAAGCTACTAAACGACTTTGTGCCTTCGTGAGCTTTCCCCTTTATTTTACTTGTTTATTGTTAATTACTTCTGGTATCTCTACACTTTGCTTTGACAAGATTAAGGTATTTGTATTACTGCTAGTTGATCATTTAAAGTTATTAAGAATTGAGAACTTCCAATAGTGAAGCATTGTAAACATCTTCTCTGAAAAAAGAGAGAAGGATGAATGTAACACACCCCCACCCCCCACTTCGTAAGTATTGTGTACATTGTGTAATTATTTTATTTGTTTTACCATCGCATCCGCCAGCAGTAAGAAGGGCGCCTCCCCTTTTTTGAGAGGAGACATTCATATCTCACATAGCTGTGGCTGAAGTCCTAGTTGTATAATCTATTGAAAAGTTGATTACATAATTTTCACCCAACACTCCTCATGAAGATTTTTGCAAACCTCACTTGTAGTTTTTCTATCCTTTTGTACAAATAGATCAAGAGCTATCTTGTGTTATTGTTTCTTTGCGAAATCGGTCATGTAGTGTTGCCTTGGATGGAAGTCCATGAAATCAATGAAAGGTAATCCTTTCTTAACATATTGAGGGAGAGTATCATATTCCTCAAATTTAAGTATTTCTTCCCTTCTGTCCTATTGTGTTGTGTTGGTGTTTCAATTCGCACCTCTGGAGTGCGTATTGGAAACAAATAGCTATGCATAGTATTAACTACTCTTTTTATTAGTAGGGGAAGCTCCCTCTTTTGCTGATATGCATAAAAAGTAAAGTATTCTAAGTTCCTATCTTTTTGACTTAGCTGGTAGAGGCACAAGGTTATAAAACCAAATACATTGCAGCTAAGGTTTTCTTTGGTTTGTACAGATCTTAACTACAACTAGGCTAATGCTAAAACTATCCTATCTCCTTAAGTAAAATCAAAGCAAAAGGTGTGAGGAGCAATTTGCGAATGGTTGACAATAAACTCTATCTCAGGATTCCCAAGGAGGTGAAACACTCTATCCGAGGTTTAAGCTGAAATAAAGGTTATTAGAAACAACATGAAACGACAAGCTAGTTCTTAGGATTCCCAAGGAGGTGGAACACTCAATCGAAGGTGTAGGCTGAAAAAAAGATTATTGGAAACAAACATGAAACGACAAACTAGTTCTTAGGATTCCCAAGGAGGTAAAATATTCTATACGAGGTGTAGGTTGAAAAGAAGATTACTAGAAATGACATCAAACTAAAATCTTTATCTCTAAATTCTCAAGGAGGTAAAATACACTATTCGAGGTGTAGATATGAAAGAAGGATTATTAAAACAGCAATGTAAATCTGCGGTAGAAAATTGAATAATGAGACACACACACAATGGACGATCAAACCAGCTTTATATTAAACAAAGTGAACAAATACTGAATATCAATATTGTAGGCAAGGTGGCACAACAATTTGTTATCACAAGCAAAGGTTAAAATACAATGAGCAAGGTGCTCTTATTAATAGAATCTCAAAGGAGTAGGGAACCCTAAAATCTCCTTGAGTTAACATCAGTCTTGCCAACATGCAAGATTTATTACTAAGTCTAAATGTATGTAACTTAATAGTTAACTGGAAAAATTACCTCAGTTAACTGTTTCTAAACTAAACTAATTGGACTTTGCAACACACAAGTCTTTATTGATACGAGAGTCAATTGATAGCCAACACCAGTTAACTTAAATCTAACTGAAAGTCCCACCTCCACCAAAGATATCCCCGAGGAAGAGATAAACATGCATGAAATCAGCAATCTAAACTCAAGAGTGATATTGAGTTGATTGCTACTTTGGACTCTATCCTTCGGAAAATCGTAGGATGTAACTGACTCAACTCCAAGCTGTCATGAGTAATCATCTCCTCCAGGAAATCATTAACTGCATCTTCTTTAGGCACTTTTACGTTGTCCAAAATAATAGATTGTCTGCTCAATGTCTTCTCTCCATCCATGATCATTCTTTGACCTCCTCAGCTACCTTGTCGAAACTTGTTGACATCATTGAAAAATGATTCAACTTGGACACCACAGGATCACCATTAAGACCATCGTGAACCAAACTCTGGAATTCTTCTTGCACGACATTGAGATCAATTTAGGTACCATCCTCATGAAGATAATGGCATGGGATCTGTGTGATGAATCCGCTTACGAGTTTGATAGCATTGGCAACATCTTCTTTGATTTCAGCCAACTTTGTAGACACTTTTTCATAAGTTTCCACTTTGAAGAGGTGTTGTTCTTTCCAAGCAGAAAGCCTCCTTCTATCTTCATTTTCTACAACGACATCATATGCGGTTGCCAACTGAGAAATGAGGATTTCATCACTTGGTTTGTCCTCTGCGATGCTCAACTCAAGCTACTAAATTCCTTGATGAAGATCGTGAGCATTATAAGTGAACTGGTATAATTTTGCAAGAAAGTATTTGCCTGCGATAACAAAATCTTGGATCCAGTTTTCCAAAAAGCTTTCCATGATTGACTAACTGACCCAACTTTTGTTGATCTGCAAGTGATTCTAGAAGCTGAAGAAGAATAGCCACAACGTTGAAGAACCATGAAAAAGATCTGAGATATACCGTCGCAACTGCTTATTTTCAACCTTGAGGGCTGCTTTGTCTTTTGTGTCCTTCATCACCTGCTCCTGAAGATTGCCTGCAGCTACCTTAAAGAGGCTTACATCCACATGCTGAGTGCTCCTACCAAGGTTGGCTTTGACAAATGTGAAACCACCAGCCTCAACCTCGTTTAGTCTCTTGTTCTTCGGTGGCATAGCAACCTCAATTACAATGTCTACATTAGGATTTTGTTCTATGTGCACCTGTTTCTTGATCTTCTTGTTTGACTTATCTTGATAGACACTGCCAAACTCTGAAATATCTAGTTGATAGGAAGGCTTTCGTCTCCTACCCAAAGTCTTCTCAAGCCAAGATGAATGACCCAAGTTGACTTCTCTGGGAGAAATGGCTGCAGGTATGTCAACTCTTGGTGAATTAACTGGCACTGAGACTTCACGAACTTGCAATTCTAGTTCTGAATCTATCTAAATGGGAGGAGCCTAAGGAGATAATGGCGGACCAAAATATGAAGACCTAACTTCGGCTTGTACCACTGGCCCTACTAGAATCTCTGGCACCTTCTCTATCTGTTCTTGTTGACTTGCACTTCTTTTCATCTTTCTGCTAACCTTGACACCTTTAGGAGGATGCATTATGGCCTTGACTCTGGGTCTTGATCTTGACGTGGAAGGTAGCGAAGAAGATACAACTGGCGGCTCTACAATTGAAACTACCTTCCACCTCCTCTTGCCATCCAAGAAAAGCATACTAGTCTTGACAACTTGGCTTGATAGATCCTCAACTGAAATGCTCTCTTTGGCATACCAATTTGGTTGTTGAAGTGGTTGGCAAGCAATTTGATCTTTGATGACTGAAGTCAGCAAAACCTCTCCATCATCATCCGAGAAACCTTCAACATCTTCTGATAAGAAATCAACAAGTTGAGGAAGAGTAAGTTTGCAATAATGGCGTTTGTGCACTTCAAATTCATCCTCACAATTGACCCAAAAATCTTCTAGTGCTGGCTTGTGTGAATGATTCTACTCCAAATGAGCTACAAAGAGGCCCAAAGGATCATATGAGCGCTTTTTGTTGAGAGATGGAGTTTTGACAATTCGTTGCTCATCAACTTGCAATCGACTGCTAATCTGCATTTGTATATACCCAATCCACATGGAAAAGTGAATGCTGTCTTGTGTCGATTGCGTAAAAAAGAATGAACCTCATGAACTTGTCTCAAGAACTCCATGAACAAGACTTTGTCAGACAAGTATCTTGGAAGCATCAAAGGTTCTCTTGAGAAACCATACACTCTAATATAGGTGAATGTAGGAAATTGGATAAACCAATCTGCCCAATTCTCCATTGCTGATTTGGTGTCTGCTGAAATCCTTATGTGCATCTCGTTGTCAAGATCTCTGACTATCTTCATCAGAAAATGACTGTTCATCTACTCGAAATCTTGTTTAGCTCGTGAAGACTCCAACTGTGGGAAGTATTCATGCACACGCTGAACGCCAAGAGTTCCAATGGTTTTCGAGGTTCTAAAATTGGCATGGAATGTAGTTAGATAGACAAGATGAGAAACCATATGAAACTCATGGAGTATGGGGAATCTTGTGATTTATTGGTGAGGAACTTGAAATATTCCGAGCCAAATTTTTCGTTTTTTCACATTACAGATTACAATCAATGCACCCGTTAAGGTTAGATGATAAACCCAAACGTACTGAAGCAACTCTAACCAGTATGTACACCAGGATCCCGATGTGGGCAAGGTGTGAGCATTGGTCAGAGGATCTGTAACAAAGTGCTTATACAGGAAGTAACTCTAACCAAGAATGGCGCCGATGATGGCGAGCATATGGTCAGAGGATCTTCTAATCCAAATGCTGAAAGGGAACTCACGTCAAGTATGTGCTACCCAATCCAATACGGAGTGAGGGGCGACCATATGACGGAGTGATTACAATAACAGTGCTTGAAAGAGAAATGCTGAAAGCTGAAAACGCTCAACACCCAGAATGTGCTTGCTGACCTAGAGTGGGAAAGTAGCTACCATAGGGTGGAGAAGAATTGAATACAATACAAATTGCTGAGAGTAAGTAGAGCATTACAATCGGATAACGCAAGAATCTAAATTGCCGTCAGTACTACTGCCAGCTTACAATATATAAATGATATCTTACTAACAATTGCCAATCAGCATAATGAATAGAGTGCAACAATATTAGAGGATTACTTTGCTGAGAAATAAAGCTTAAAACTGCAAGAGCATAATCAGATCCAACCTTTTTCACTTGGACAATCTCCCACGAAATATCCTCGAAGCCTTTAAGAGCTCCCAACACCCATCCAATGACAAAGTTGCAGATTTATACAAACTGTATGACAGTCCTGTATTTCTTCATAAAACCAGCAACATAAAGAATTCTATAATAGCTCGGATCTCCCTTGAAACTCACACAAATAACATAAGACTGAATGCAAATCACTAGTATGATGGAGGCGCTTGAACTAAGAACAAGAGACAGGCCTAAAATGCAAGCTTTATATAATGCACAAATTCCAAGACAGCATGAGAAGTACGGCCCAGCTGAAAGGGGCGATTCTATTTATAAAATCTGATCCTTCAAATTAAAATCTACAAATTTGCAAACATGGGCGCCTAGCCAAGAAGGATGGAATGAAACAATACCCACAATGAATTTTTGTGTCTTTTTGATTTACAAATAAAAATACGGATCTGCTGTAGCAAACTCGCAAAAACCAAAAACATCTAATATGCCAAAAACTGAATCTACTTGGACAAATGCAGGTTACAATGCACAAATCCCAATGCACTCATAAACTAGACTAAAATCACCACTAGTTGTTGTCTTACAAACAAGAAGCGATGCCCGAGCTAGGAGGCCTTCATTCCTCGAAGCAAATCCGCAACCATTTCGGCAGCATAACAATAGCATAGACCAAAGATGTGAAATGATGCTCAAAGCCTTCCTTTTATAATTTTCTCGTTGACTTCTCAAAACCCTGAACTCCTCTTCAAAACAAAACCCTAATCTTTTCCAGAGGTGGCGTCCTTTTCTTCAAGCTCAATATTGATATTTTTAATTAAATTCCATACTTTGATAAATGCGCCCAATATAAGCTTGCTTTGACTTTGATAAATAATAAAATAATCATTAATGAAGCGCCACCCTCAAAAGGACCACTTTTCAAAACAACATAAAGTCAATAGACTAGGCCAAGGGGTCAACGTTAAAATATAATATTAAAACGTGACCTTTTAATTAAATATATCAACTTATCTCTCCAATTGTGCCCTGAAGCCAATAATGACCAAGTCAACTGACCAAATTGAAGCCGGAAGTCAACCAAGTTGAACCCAACTGAAAAGCTGCCAAAAATAGAATTTACTAAAAATAGTAAATTCTAGAAAATGCTCTGAATGCCGAAGTGAACACACCACTACGAAGCTCTCTGAAAACCCAGAAAGAATCCGCCATTGAAACCACTAACTCCGAGCAAAGACATCCACAAAAATAGGAAACCCTAATTTTACCATCCGACTAGCCTTCGGGTTTCCAGAAAAAAGGCCAACGGTCACTGGAAAGATCATGCTCGAGAAGGGGACATTACAGAACTTCACTGATCAACATATCCCATTCAAAATCTCTTTATTATTGATAACCTGAGAGATGACATAAAACATCTAGGGCCGAAATACATTAGCTTCTTCTTGACCTGTGACTCGGTTGAGCAAGGTAATCAAGATAGCAATCTCATCCTTGAATTCTCCATGCCCAAGCTTCTTTGGTAAGTTGGTTTTTTGCTCTTTCAGCCACCTTTGAGCGACCTCCTTCTGAGATCTTTCCTTGTCTGCCTACCATATCTTTCCACATTCCTCCATGATTATGATGCAATTATTTGTATGAGGCAGAAAAATGAAGCACTTTTCAACATCTCTCGGTTGGAGGCTGCAAACAACTCGCCCATTTGCTGATCGAATTTTCCGTGTAGAAGAATCATAATGCTTGATGCATGCAATGACAAACTCGAGATATGACACTGGGATGGGAATAAAAGCTATTGTCAGCAACCCAGAGCCATCAAGATGCTTGATTGTAGTACTGTCAATGCCTTCCAAAGTGCTCAATTTAATCATTGGATGAAACACGACACAAGTCAGTGTCAAAAGTTTTCAAGAAGTCATGAATCAAGACTGATTTGGTCTTGTTTCAATTGGATTGAATTGCATGTTGAAAAACTAGACTTTTGATTGTGAACTTGGATATGTTTGGATGAACTTTTGAATAGGCTAAAAATAGCTCTGGGTGAGGATAAAAATAGTTACATGAAGGGCAATTTTTAGGAAATTTTTTGAAACATGGGTTTTGTAGAGAATAATTTTCTATGCCTATCTAGATTATCAAAAATTCAAAAAATGACTTTTACAAAGGCATGTAAAGGCTTTTCAGAAATAGAAGTTGTAGGGGCTGTAGGGGCAATTTTTCTTGGAAAAATTTGGCTTATGGGTTTTGTAGGCGCCAATGTGTTGATCAACCCTAGTTTCTTCATTTTTTGAAAAGTTGACTTTTTCACCAGCATGCAAAAGAATCTTTGGAAAAAAGCACAGTACTTCAAAAAGTGAGAAGTATTGGGGCAATTTTCTCGAAAAATTCTGGAACATGGGTTTTATTGCCAACATTGTGCTAAACAAACCCAAAAGACCAAAACTGTGAAAAACTGTTGTTTACTTGGACATTGAAGAGAAAACCTAAGACAAGGATAGAAGAAATGTGAGGGGGAGAAGATAGAAATTATATTCTGCCTCTCAAAAATGCCGCCTATGCTTTGAATGAAATTCGATGAAGTCTGACAAGCATGTGTTGAAAAGATGAAGTATGCAAAATTATTCCTCTGAGCAATCTGGACCTAGAACAACAAAGAATATTGAAAAATCTCTCCTGTAGCGCCTCCAAATCTTGCTTGCACGAGAAAATGTGTTTTCTTTCAACTTTTGATGAAGAGAATGGATGACCAAGTGCTTATTTAAATAGTTTTTCATGAATTAAGGCGTCACATGCAAGTAAACGCCTAAATTTAGGACACAACATTCTCATTGGACCTCATTTAGTTAATAAAAATGGAGACTAATCCTTCAAATAGGCCATACTTAGCATGCAAAGAAGAAACACGCCACATGCAAGTAAAAATGGAGTATTTTGCAGTTCAATTTGGAGGTGAAACTGAAGTTTTATTATTAGTTTAAGTTTAGTTAAAAAATCCTTCCATTATAGGGTGGCCAAACCATGCACTTTAATTTCAAAAATCTTTTAAGTCAAAGTTTGACTTTAGGCACCATTACTCTCAGACTTAGAAAGCTTTTTGAAATTTCCTATTTTTAACCTTTGCAAACAACAACAAAGCCTTCGTTTGATCACTGATTCTGAATGACTAATGGATCCAGTAGACTGGTTGATAGTCTCGTTAAAGAGTAGGATCAAAACTGGAAAGGAACTTCTTGAGGTTGCAAACCCTAATTTTGACCTTTGAGCCATGAAAACTTTGGGTGCCCCTGGTAACAGGGGCTCTTTTATTTCCAGACTCGGCCATTTTTGCAGCTTGCTCTGTTCTTCGTTCAATCTGCAACTGTTGGCTACAGAAAAGTCTTCTAATTAGATTGCGATATGCGATGGAAAGCTGGAAGAATTTTGCATAGGATGAGCATTTGAGCAAACCCTATCAACTGTATTTGAGGGCTCAAAACCCTAGGCACCCCTAGCCTCTAGGGGTGCTTTTGTGCTCTAAATTGACATTTTGACCATAACTATCTCCTTTTGTTTGACTCTTGGTTCTGGTAGTTTGGCAACTCAGGTTAATCCACTGACAGACTCGTTGCGAAGCCTAATCAAGTCTGAGACAAACATTAGGTGCCTCAAAAGTTTGGGCGCCTTTGGCCAGCAGGGGCGCTTTTCTCCACCAATGTTAGTCAAATTTTCACTAATTTCATTTATCTCATCTTCCTCCGTTCATTTGATCTCTAGATTTGGGTGTTAGATAGATCTCTTGGATTGGCTAGTAGGCTCATCACGAAGTTGGAAGAATTTCAGAAAAGACTTCTTGGAAGTGACAAATCTTGAAAATTTGATCTGAGCCTTTGAAACCTAGGGCGCCCCTGACTAATAGATGCTCCTTTATTTCCAGAGTTAGAAAAATTTCAAGCATTCTCACCTTGATGAAAATTCCCTCCGTTGCGAGGCTTTATTTTTTATATATTCCACCATAGAATCTTCTGTGATGTGTTTTAGACTTAGATTTCATTACCTATTATTTGGCCATTTGCCATTGTTGACCTCAGAGGTCCTAGCTTTTCTCTTGAAAAAGTGAAAACAGCCCACCAAAGCTAAACTAAGTTTTTCTTGATTCTGACTTCACCAATGTGATTGTGAAGTGAAATAAGCCAATCAAAATTATTTTCAGTCAATTCTAGAAAGATCCAATTTTTAGGTTTTTTCCTAAAAATAGGGTC
Source organism: Sequoia sempervirens (assembly GCA_007258455.2). NCBI lineage: Eukaryota > Viridiplantae > Streptophyta > Pinopsida > Cupressales > Cupressaceae > Sequoia > Sequoia sempervirens. The sequence continues at coordinate 134,634,404 of VDFB02000017.1, forward strand.
TCAAAAACCCTAATTTTCAAAATTTTCAAATTTTGCTAGTATCTTTTGGATAGTAAACCCATAAAAAGCCCATACTTTGTTTGACCTAAAACTGACTTTTGATGACAATTTTACAAGGTTTAGACTATTTTAATCAAAATGCCTTAATCAAGCAAAATATTTGTTTTAGGTACAACATGTTGAACCTTTACTTGTAGATGTGGATGAGTCACTAGAGTGCCTAGATTGTCTCGAAAGAGAATCTTCATAATGAACTAGCCTCTGCTGTGTTTGAGCAAGGACCTTCATGATCTTTTCAATGCTAGGCATCTTTCCCATAATTAACTAACTTGCTGTCCACAGCTTAAAATCGATCCAAACTGAAATGCAATCAACTGATTTTACCCAATAGGCTGGCTAGATCCAAACTTTGATACCACTGTAAGAACCCTTGCTTATTCTGATCTGATTTTTCAATTTTGGTTGTTTGACATTTTTTCAAACACTTGGCATGCAATCTGATTTTTTGAATACAAAATATGGATTCCAAACAAAATACAAACATACCCGAATACATGATTGCAATGTTGGACACTTTGCACAATGGAAATGATAAGATATAGGCTGATTATGCATTGATTTGTGTGAAATCTTCAGATCAACAATTATTCATGAAGAAGAGCTGGAAATGGCCCAAATAAATCTGCAATAAATATTCCACCTTCAAACCCCAAGGGATCTCAAGCTAGTGTGAAGATTTGACCCTCAAACTGTCAAACACTAGACCCTCAAACTGTCAAACACTAGATGCCGAAGTGCAGAAATATATTTTTAAAAATATTTTCCAGTTTCTAAAAATCTGAAACACTTGCCAAAAGCCTCCAAAAATGTCTCCAGTTAGGTCGCCTAGGTGCAAATTTTTTTATAAAATTATTAGTGACCAAAATCTGCAAAATGGCTCCAAATAAGGGTAAAAAACCCTAGCGGCCAGCTTCCAAAGATAACAACAGCTTCATAAACCCTAGCCACTCAATGAGACATGAAGATATGATCAATAACTCCTCAGATCTGCCATAAAAAGTCTTCAGTCTGTAAAAAGATCTTCAAACCCTGGCTGATAGAAGCCCCAAAATGAAGTAAAATCTGTAAATAAGCTCAAGGATGAATCCTGGGTGAATTCACCTAACAAGCTAGAGTTGGGTTTTTGTCTAACCTACGAATTTCTGAAGGTTTCCGTCCTAAAAAATGGCTGCAACTGAAGTACTCAGCTGAAAATGAAAAATACCAAATATGTCAAATCCACAATATGAGCCTCCAAAGTGATAGAAGGCCTTTTTATAAATTACTTTTCACTGCTTTTGGACCTCAAATCACCTTAAGTGATTTTTAATAAATTATTTCCCATTCATACCTAGGCGTCCCATTTTGGGAAAATAGTAATTTATTTTGATTTTATATTTTTCACTTTTTTTCTTTAAAAAGTCATTTTATATTTTTTTTTCTTAAGTGACTTTAATAATAGTATTTTATAAAGGCTCAATTAAAATAATATTTTAATTTCTCCATGGCCAAATAATATTATTATTTGTCTTTTATTTTCCAATGGCCCGAAATATAATTAGATGCAACAACTCATCCCCTATCCAACTGTATTAGCCTATGACAATGGCTAATAGGCTAACCAACTTCTTGAATGGTGATCACTCCAGAAATGGGGACATGACACACGAGCAAGGGTATTCCATTTTTCAAAGTCACCTATGACTTGAACGTGGCCTAATCCTGCCTCTGGGGTTTTGAACCTTGGCAGATGGTGTAATCAAGGAACATAGCATCCTCACCAATTGTACTCAACCAAATGAGCTACAATCCTTTGACTCTTCCATAAATTTTGATCAAAAGTTTTCTGCCTTTTTTAATCATTTCATTTCCAATATAATAAACAATGACTTGTCTTACAAGATGTCCTATGCTTATCCCAAATGTCTCATATGCAGAACATTCCATGATATATTGTAATTTTATTTCAAATCTTATGTCTGAGATAGTGCAAAAATATCCTTAATTAAGCTATGAGCAAATGGAAAAAGGATGATTTTTGAACCATATGTAACCCAACAACCAATAGGCACAAGATGAATTAGTTAGGTACCACTTGTATTACACTATAATATGCACCCTATATTTTTTTTTTGTGTGTTTGATGATTTTTTTTTTCAGATGTGTTTTGCAATTTCAGGTTTGCAATATAGATAAATAACAACAATGACATCTAATAAAGTTATTTGTGATGAAAGAACTGTAAATCAACTATTTTAGGAGTATCCACAAACTGAAATCTTTTCCAGATTTATTACAACAGCAAGACATTCATAACAGTAGGGTTTGAACAACATATAAATGACTACAATTCACTTATTATGGCATTTTTGACATACCCATTAACTGCTGTTGCCAAAAATCTGAAAACTGAACTTGGACTATCTTCTCAACGTTAGATTTTATAATCAGATATAAAAGCAGAAATTTAATTCGAAAATCAGACACAATAACACAGCATATACCCTGGAAAAACCCTCCTCTTGAGGGAGAAAAACCCAGCAACAATATATCACTTATATATTGAATGATAAACAATAGACTCCTTTACAATGAGGCCAAGTAATGACACCACAATCTGAAGTTAACACAGAAATAATATGATGCCACTTGCTGATGATGAACTCAGCCTTCTGCAATATATCGATCTGAACTTGATGAACTTCTTCTCACACTTATTCGCACTTATGGATATCAAATGAATATGAATGAATGACACAATGAATAAGCATCAAACATATATATAAGAGAGAAGGAGAGGATGCGTCTCTTCAAGACTTCATGTTGGCCTTCACCAAAAATTGCGTCTCCATGATACATGAAGTCGGCCTCAACAAATCGTACCTCTTCAAGAATTCGTGTCTCCATGATGTCGGCCTTTCAAACAATAATTAAATATTAATTAATGTGTTGGCGTAAAATCTAACACCTCTGGAGTGCAGGTTTGTACGGACAGCTATGTACACTACGCAATGAGTGCTCTTCAAATTAGGAGGGGAAGCTCCCTCGTTGTGCTGGAATGCATGGAAAAGAAAAGTAATCTAAGTCCTATCTTTTTGTTCTCAGCTGGAAGAGGCACAAGGTTAAGAAAACCAAGAACGTTGCAGCTAAGGATTTTCTGGTTTCGCAGATCATTAACTACAACTAAGCTAACTACTTTAAATCTATCCAGTTTCCTCAAGAAAACAGAGCATGAGGAAATGGAGCAGGGATTGACTATCGGACGATAAACGAGTTTAGACTCTCTACTTGAAGGCAAGGTGGCGCAACTATCATCTCAATCTAAACAAGTTTATTGGGCACAAAACAGATTTAAGAATTCACCAAGATGATCTTATGAAACCCTGTGTGGCATAACACTTGATCAAAATAGTAAAAACTTCACAAAACAGCCTTTATCATTACAATCTCACGAAACCCTATGTGGCATAACGATTGATCACAATGGTAAAGATACACAAAACAGATTTATTATCTCAATCTCTTGAAACCCTATGTGGCATAACAATTGACCTCAATGGTAAATATGTTCAAACAGATCTAACTATGGGAGGAATTTACCACGCCAATCTTATGGAACCCTATGTGGCATAACACTTGATTGAAAGTAGTAAAGACTTCACAAAACGATTTTATCATCACAATCTCACGAAACCCTATGTGGCATAACACTTGATTGAAATGATAAAAGATTCACAAGACATAAAGAATCCACCATTACAATTGCATGAAACCCTATGTGGCATAACACTTAATCGTAATAGCGAAGACACATGAACAAATACCAAAAGAGCAATATTGAGGGCAAGGTAGGCGCAGCATATATTTCTCTCTCAAGCAAAAGTTAATTACAAATGAGCAAAAGCTCTTATTTATATACATCAAGGTGTAGGGAACCCTAAAATCACCTTGTGTTCACTACAGTTCTTGCAATGCATGCAAGTTATGCGCCAAACCCTAATGAAGTAAACTATACAGTTAACTGGAAAGCTACCATCAGTTAACTGAAACATCTAACCTAAAATGGACCATGTGCAAGCATGCACGTCCTTATTTAAAGCAAAGTTAACTGGCCACTACCTTTAGTTAATTGGAAACCCTAACCCTAACTCCTGTGTTGATAATTCCAAGAATGAGATAAGCATGTGTTAAGTCAGCAAGTGAACTGAAGACTGGAAGTCAAGTTAACTGCTGCTCATGACTCAACCCTCGAAATTAACTGCAGGTTCCAACTGGCAGATCACTCCATGTCAACTCGGTCTAACACTTCGACCAAGAACTCATCAATATCTTTGTCATCTAGCACTTTGACGCTGTCCAAAAATAATAATCTGCTTCTTCAATTCTCTGTCACTTTCCGTAATTGTGTGCACACCATCGTTACAATCTTCAGTCGCCTTTCTAAGACTGGCTGAAATTACTGAAATATTCTCTTAGGCGCCATAGGTTCTCCTTCAAGGCTATCACGAATCAGCTTCTCAAACTTAGCTTTGCACAACCTCGAGATCAACGTAGGTACCATTTTCACGAAGATAATGTCACAAGATCTGAGTGGCTTTGGCGGCTCCGTAAATGAAGTGATTTCTATTCCTTCTGCAATGTAACGCTTCATTGTCAGCTGCTCTGATGAAATCATGAACTAAGACCGATTTGGTCTTGAATTCAGTCTAGTTGAACTACCTTCTGAAAAACTCGCCCATTGACTGTGAACACGGCAATGTTCTGACAACCTTCTCGGGAAAGCTAAAATGGCTCGGTGAGGCTAAAAATAGCCTGTCGAAGGATAATTTTCACCAAAAATTCTGAGACATGGGTTTTGTCTAGAAAATGATTCTAAGACAACCCGTAACGTCAGAATTGTGAAAACACGTCGTTTAGCTTGACATGCAAAGATTCTTCAGTCGAGAATTGCAGGGGTTTTAGAGCTTCTCGGGGAAATTTTTCTTGAGAAAATATGGAACATGGGTTTTATGCACAACGAAATTCTGAACAAACCCAGATGATGAGATTTTCAAAAAGATGTGATTTTGGCCCACATGCAAAGAAATTCTCGGAAAAAAGCACAGAGCTTCAGAATGAAGGCTGCGGGGCAATTTTCTCGAAAAAATCTAAGACATGGGTTTTGCTGCTGATGCTGAAATATGCAAACCCAAATGACCAAATTCTGAAAACACGCTGAATTTCTTTGACATGCGAAGAAAGTACCTAAGATGAGAAATAGAAGAAATAAGACAGAAGATAGAAAGTTTTGCTTGTCTGCTTCTGAAAAATCAGCCAATCTCTTTTCTGGAACTTGATGAAACCTGCATGCAAAGTGAAAATAAAGTCTGGAATCTTCTTCCTCTGCACAATCTGAATTCGTTGCTACGAAGAACGCTGAATTCTGACACCTATAGCACCTTTAGCTTGCTGGTCGCTCAAGAGAAATAAGAACTTCAGAGCTAAAGATCATGAAATAATGGACGCCATGGCTGAAATAAATAAGCTTTCATCATTGAAATTCACATAAAGCACCAAATCCATGAAAAGTGCGCTTGGCTTGTGATTGGACCCCAACTTAGTTAACTGAAACAAAGATAAGCTAAATAAGGCGTCATGCTTTAGGGTTTTCCCTTTTCAATCTTCAGTTAACAAATTCATGTGAATTTGACTTTAGTTGACAATTCTTGTTGAATTCGCCATCTTCACACTTGCTTTAAATTCACAATTTAGAACTAAAGCGTCCCTTTTGAGAACTTCAGTTGACAATCTTTGTTGAAAAGAATTCGCCAATTTCATGCTTTAAATCTAAAAATAGCAACCCTTTCAAGACTTCAGTTGACATTCAAGAAGTGAATGCGCCAACTTCATACTTATGCTTCAATTCAATTCTAAAAATAACAACCCTTTTGGAACTTAAGTTGTCATTCTTTGTAAAGGGCGTAGCTTCACATATTATGCTTCATCATTAAAATATCTAAATATGGCGACCCTTTTGAGAACTAAAGAAAACAACCTCACGCGCCATACTTCACAAATTTATGCTTCATCATTTACGCCGTCCCTTTTAGAACTTCAGTTGACACTCAATGAAGCGCCATCTTCACACAAACTTCACAATTTTGACCAAATTCGCCATGCATGTGAACTCCAGTTGACATTCACTGATAATCTTCAGTTAAGTGGACATGCAATCAAGTTAACTCGACATGCGAACTGAAAGATCACTCAACATGCCAATATATGAACTGGAGATGACAACCCAAAAAACGTTTAGTCTATCTGCAGTCAGAACTCCAGTTAAGGCGTCCATTCAACTCTCTTTCGAAAATTCAACTTTTGAACTCTCAAGCGAATTCCAGACTTAGCCAAATTTCATGAAAATTTAAGCTAAAACCTCTGCCGACCTCTGTTCATCCTCCGACACTGGTTGACTGACTTCTCCGATTGATGGCCGACAGGTGCATTGCAGAGCTAAATAAAACTGATCAAAAGATATCTTGAGAGTGGAAAACATAAAACTGATACCTGAAGCTCAAAAATCCAAGCGCCTTTTTGAAAAGCTGCGCTTTTTCTCAGACTTAGTCAAATTTTGACTTCTGTATTTCGAACGAAGGGAAAAATAAATCCTTCATAACTTCTGTTTTACTCATTTTCAGGACTGGATCTCAGGTTCACTGCGTAACTGACGTGATTCTGCATAACAACTGCAAAGGTACATTTCCCAAGAAAACAACGTCTGAGGGGTGAAAAACAAGGGCGCCTTTTTGAAAAGCTGCTCTTTTCACTCCAGACTTAGCCATTTTTGGAAACGACAAAATAATATAAAAACTCCGACTGCAAGCTGCTGAGGCATCTTCTGAACTGACGGAGACAGACAACGGAAAGCTGAAAGTAACACGGACACATTGAATATCTGGTATCATCAGAAAGAAAGCATTAAAGGCTTGAAAAGCTTAGGAGCCTTTCTCAAAATGTGCTCTTTTGCTTTTTCTTCTGATATTCTGACTAAGATTTGACCCTACGTTTGACTTCAGGTTCAGGCACTTCAGCAACTCAGATTCACCCACTGACGGATGCGTCACGAAGCTCGAACAAATGTGAGATAAACATCTTGGGTGGCATTTAGTCAAAAACCTTCATTTGGTACCTCAAAAAGATGGGCGCCTTTTTGAAAAGCTGCGCTTTTCTCCAGTGTTAGAAAATTTTGACGATTTCCGTTCAAATTTTCACTTTTCTTAAATCTCTTCAGTAACCGACTGACATGACACTGACACCAACTCCATATTTAAGAACCCCAAAAACGACCTTCTATCATCACTTTAACAGGATTAAGACTCAATTAAGCAAAATGCCTTAGTGAAGCAAAATTTTGGTTTTGGGTACAACATAATGTGAAATGATGAAGTGCCTCTTCATCAATCGATGCCTTACAAATTAAATAGCCATTAGGCTATTATTTAATTTGTTCTTCATAGATCGAAATGGGCTGGAAGTAGAAGTCCGACGCTGCCATGTAACATCAACACTCAAAACTCTACTGGCTTCACCTCAAATCTGATGCCCCAAACTCCTCCAATAAGCATCCCAAAACCTAGGCGCTAGGGCTCCCAAACTCACATGCCCCTCAAAGAAAGGTATGGTGTGCCTTGGAATGGTACAACCAGCTACAAGGAGGGTTTAAGTCTGAAATTTATGCCTTTAATCTGCTGCTTAAACCTCTTAAATCTGCCCTCCAAATTCTGATATGAAACCCCTTGCAATCTCACCAAAATATAAAACAATAGAGCTTTGGTGTGATCCCTGAATGAAATCACCTATAATATCCATGAAGAAAGATCTTGAGATTTTGATATTGATGTCCTTAGTAATGGTTTTTGTCCTTACAAAGCCATGGAAGAATGCTGTTCAACATATATATTTCTCAAGAAATTTCCAAGAATGAATAACCAAAAAGTCTTCCAAAACAATTTTAGTACCTCCAAAATCCCAGACCCACCTTGGGGAAATAACTTTTTTATTTAATTTTTATAAAATCCTCCTTATGTTTCCCCACAAAGTCCTTCCACTTAAAAGTAACTTAAATTTATCTTTTAAATAATGCTTGTCCCCACAAGACCTTTTTATAAAGTCACTTTAAAAATATAAAATATAATGTTAAGTTAAATATTTAATTTAACTTTAATATTAACATATTTGAAAAGAATTCCCCATGCCATAAAATATCACCGAATAAGCATTAAATGCCATAACTGATCATATTGAGGACAAACCAACACAAATGAGCCAATTCGGTGATGAGGTGACTTATTAAAAATAGTAATATTGGGCCAAGTGTCCAAAAAATGCTCTAGAGAGTGTCAGAAGGAAGCTTCTATAATATTTAACTCACCACCACACAAGGAAATGCCAACTAACTAAATAACATGGTCTCCAAGAACTGTGGACTCCTCTAACCAAACAGCATTAGCCTATGGAAACCTGAGGAATAGGCTAATTTGTTTGTAAGGGACAATTGCTTAGGAAGGGGACATTACATACACCAATGATATGCATTGAGATAAATATAATACTAAATCCAACTTGAAGGGAAAATATATATTTTTAAAAATCTTATAGAAAAATAGTTAAAGAATAAATTAGTTAGGTTAAAGAATATATGTTGATGGCGCACATTTAAAAAAATAATTAATTGATCTAATTTATATAAAAAATTTAAACCTTATCAATGTTTGTGAATCTTCTGAAGAGTGGGATTATGTCACTCAAATTGCAACTGAGTAGAAAAGTCACAGAAAAACCTCTCAACGTTTGAGAGATGATAAAATAACTAAGGAAAATACTGAATATTATAATGATTGTTATATTTAAATGAAATGCAAGTTTTACAGATCAAATAATATCAGTCAATGAATGACAAGTGTGGTGAGGGCATGCAAAATCCACCAACTACATTTGTGGTGTTATAAAAGTGGGGTAACTTAGTCTCACCAAGCCATGAGAATCAAGACATGTATGCTCACTAGTTCCTATCAGTCACTTGTTACAATCTAATGTCACACAAATTTTATTGGGTTCTCTGAATTTTCTAGGTTTCTTACTATCCGTAATTTAAATTTTTTGCTTCAGTGCAGCTGTGGGGAAGTAATTGTGAGGAAATTTTGTGAATTGTCTTACAGATACTTATTGCTCCAAAATGTAGTGCATAGTGGAAAGGGCTTTTGTAACACATCTCTATAATACAGGCCTTCATTGAAGCCAAGGAGGAGATATATATTGATTGGTATTGTACTTGAAATCTCAATGAGTAGACATAAAGGGTTAATAAGCACTTTGCAAGCCCCTTTTATGTACTTTACAGTAAAATATTTTCACATATGAGTAATGGGCATCGTTAGTCACATTGCTGCTGTGCAAGGAATATCATTTACTATTGAATGTTCTATTTTGAACTTGTTTGGGCACTAGTTGTGTAGATGTTTTATTCTCCCACTTTCAACTTTTCTAGTCACAAATACAAATATGTGTCATCAATGTATGTAATAGAATTCGAAAACCCACTTCTTTTGTCTTTGGGCAGTAAAGGAATAATTATCCACAAAGTGCCCACAAAATATCTGTTTTGAAGTTCTCGTTAGTTGTCTTCTGTTTTGATGTTATTTCATCTCATGGAATATGTATTCACTTCCCACTCTAGTGTGGTTGTAGTAGATCAACTTGTACCTATAGTGCAAGCTATATGGTCTTGTGAGAGAAGAGATGTCTAGGATTCAATTGTCATTGGATCAAAAAACAAATATCTAAGCAGAGAATTGGGAGAACCAAGTTTTTGGTGCTTGTCTCCAAGTAACAACTGGTCGGCAGAATTGATCTTCAATATGCTCTTGTTGATGTGCAGCTTATAACTTTTTCTATTTTTTGCAGTTGTACATGGCACCGGTTACGCACGCTGACAGATATGATGAAAGTATCAACTTCTGGCGCAATGTTTATGGAATTAACAGTGAGAAAAATTTCAATCTTTTTATTTTATTTGTTTTTGTCATAAACTCTGACTTTGTGCTGATCAAACTTTGTGGCTGTTATTTGTGAAGATTACCTTTGTTTTCTTGCAATTTTTGTGCACATTGTGACACTTAACTCTTCCAGTGTCTGCAATGTTACCATTGGCGAAGCAATGTGCATTTGAAGAACCTTGCATTGAAACAATTACAGAAGAAAATATCCTGGCAGAGCCATTTATTGTAAGTTTCTGCTTGATTCGTTTTTGTGTTTTGCTGGCTGCCATACCATAAGCTGTACGGTTTTTAGATAATTTAGCTATTCCAAATTAAAATATTTATGAAAGGTATATAAATGGATGTCATTTAGTTGCAATGCATCAAGTAGTAATCTGTTAATGCCCAAAATTTATTTGTGAATTTAGGAGCTTGCATTATTGAGCATCCTTTTCATAGACTGTCATTTGCCCAAATTATTCATATGGTAGAAGGGAATCTGGCATTCTTCATCTATGGTGCATTTCTTTAATTCGTAGATTTGAAAGGGACTAAGTTGATTAACTTTATTGGGAGAGTCATTTATGTTTCTGAATTGGCAAGTGGAGCTCATCTATCAGTTGAAGTCTATATTGTTTTTACGTTTCTGCATTTTCTATTGTGTCTTATTGCTTTTATGTTCAATTCATATGCACAGGCTCACAGCTATGTTGTAATATTTTTTATTCCTTTTACTTCAGGAATATGAAACATTAGATATCTGGAAAACAAACTGTTGATAACTGATAGATACCAATTTTATAAATTATTATTATAGGTAAAACGCATTGATTGTCACACAATTACGAGCGAGGAGTTGGAAACAGTTACAGAAAGTTTCAAATTGAGTTCCTTGAAGACAGGTAGGACATGCCTAGTTTTTAAGGATTTGCTGTTTATTTGTGATAAAGTACATTTTAACTATAAGCAAGGAATTATTTTTTAAGTTCTATTAATAGCAAAAAATATTAGTTTATTTGTAATCATTATAGAATTAGAGTAAGGAATCAATTTGGTTAGATATTAGAGGTGTGAAGTAAAAGTATAAGATTGATAAGGAATTATTTTGAACCTTTCTTGAACTTTCAAAGGCTGTGAAGTATCTACTTGTTAAGGTATCACAATTTGTATGTCGTGGGTTGTATTTTTTTGAAACAGTAGCTTTGAAGTACAAGATTTAGAAACGAAACATTTTGCAACACAAACTTGGTTCTTCATTTCATTTTGGCCAAACCATTACAAATCCATCGTGGCAATTTTGCAACCACGTCAACACATCACAACTGCCGTGGCGGTTTTGCAATTGCCGAGAAACATAATGTTATATAATATGCTTTATATTTACCTGGATTATCATTATATTATATGAAATAGCCCGCAATTGCCGAGAAACATAATGTTATATAATATGCTTTATATTTACCTGGATTATCATTATATTATATGAAATAGCCCACCCTGATCTGAGATATTTGCTACTGAAACTGCCTTGACTGATTTTTTTTGGTTTTTATAGGTTTTTTGCAGGGAAACATGGGGGACATGTCCCCTGGTCTTTTGGCCCCCGTACCAGTACCGGAGACATCTTAGGGATGGGGGATGCCTAGGGGATGGTGACAGGGATCCCCAAAAAGTCCCATTTTTTCGGGGATGTCCCTGAATTGAGGAAACGTCCAGGTAGCAGATGGGGGACGACTAGCTGTCTAGGGGACAGATAGGGGATGCCTAGCCGTCCCTCGTCCGTCCCGAGGACGGCCAGCCGTCCCCCTTTTCCTAGCAGCAAATTTAACACAAAAAAAGAAGTCAAATTTTAAATTTCTTTTTTTTAATATTTTCCTTTGTGGACCCCACACCCTCCCAACCCTAATATGGCAACTTAAAACTTCTTTTTACCTTCATTTGACCTCATTTTAACTTGCAAAAAAATAATTGCAACCAAGAGCAAAGTGAGAAGAGAATGAGGAGGGTTTGAAGGAGCTGTTGGAGAAGAAAAACCAACATTTAGAAAAACTCTGAGTCCAATTTTGATGCAATGTTGGCAGATGCCGAGTAGAAGCAGCCATCATACTTTCTATTACTATGTTTTGGACACTTGTGACATTGTCATTTTGACATTTGTAGTGCAAACTTGTAACCTTTGGGCATTTTATTATGTTATATCATATGCACATTGACTATTTGACATGAATTATGGTCCATGGAAGCAATTAGGTATCTATAGTATTAATTTGTTTGAATCTATGATGTATATGTCAATATGATTGGTGATCATATTTGCAACTTTATGAATGTTCATTGTTATGATTATCATTACTCATATGAATATCTGAATTTTCCCTATATTTTTAAAATTTATCCCTCTCTCTCTCTCTCTATATATATATATATATATATATATATACACACACTATATAGCCGTCCCCTGTCCCCAAAAATCCCCTCAAAAAAATGCCGTCCCCAAAACTCGCCCCCCCGTACCGAAAACTTGGTGGAACATAGGTTTTTTGGTTTTTTTGTGTTTTGAGATTTATGCCAAGGAAATGCAACGAAAATATATACAAACAATTGCAATACTGACAAACTATTGAAGCAAACACATAATATATTCAAATCAGATTTTATACAATGCTTAAGCGATCACTTAACACCATACTCGAAAGCCAAAGCATGATGAATTGCAATTTTGGAAATTTATATCAGCAACTAGAAAGCCCTCATTAATGATCTTTAAGCATTAAAAACTGGTTTCTCCACCTTAATATTGCTTCAAATTGATTGCTAAGGTCTGGCTGCTCCAAATGAAGGTAGAATACTGCACAAAGCCTGGGTGTTTCAGCCTAGAGTCCAAACGCCAAACCCATGACACTGCACAACCCAACAAAAGAAGACAAGTACGGCCTGGAAATGATGATAGTATGGCCCAGCTTTGAAGCCATCAGCAATTTAAAAGATCAACATATAAACTTCTGATCACAATCAATGTTCTTCAAAATACCCTGAAATAAACTCTCCAATATGCACAATGTGACTTCTAGATGAAAACCACTTGAAGATTGCAACCTTTGAGTGATATTTCACACTTGTGGGATGCACAATCCAAGAGAAATCACATTCTTCAAGACCAAATTGCAGCAAAACCCATGTTTTCTTCTCATAGCCAAATGCTTCATAAATTTCATAAGTGTTGAATAATATCATAAATGCTTTTTTCAAATGCCTTTTATACCTCTGTCAAAATGCACGATTCCCAAGGCACTTTTTGGTCATTAAAATATAATAAATATGTTGGGTGAAAATTATGTAATCCTCTATTCAATAGATTACATAACTAGGACTTCAGCCACAACTATGTGAGATAAAAATCTCTCCTCTCAGAAAGGGGAGGCGCACTTCTTACTGCTAATAGAAGCTATAGGAAAATTTATTAGGGTATTTACACGATACACATTATACTTACAAAATGCGGGGTGTGTGTCGCATTCATGCTTCTCTCTTTTTTCAAAGAAGATGTTTACAATGCTTCACTATTGGAAGTTCTTAATTCACGATAACTCTAAACTAAGAATGAGCAGTAATGCCAATACCTCTGTCTTGTCAAAGCAAAGCGTAGAGGTACTAGATGTGATTAATAATAAACAAGTAAAGAGAAAAGGGAAAGCTCATGAAGGCATAAAGTTGTTTTGTAGCTTTTTCAATGATGGATCTGTGAGAGCTGTGTCGTTTGTTGCATTAGAAGCACAAAGTCTTTTTAGATGCAACAATTCCTCGAATAGCATGAACGATTACAAGCGCAAAGTCTTGTAGATCATTCAACAAAAGCATCCAAACATAAACTTAAATCCAAATAAAGAGTGCAACACAAAGTTTACATAAATTAGTTGAAGTCCTTCAAATATCATCCACTAATCACCACCAAATAAGATCAATTCATAAGGTATTGAATCCAACACAAAGTCTGGCTTGCAATTGTCTTCTTTATCAATCAATTTTCATTCACAAAGCATGAACATAAAGTTTCACAGTTTTGCTTCAGAAAAGGGAAACACTTTGTTGCAAAATACTAAAGGTAAGCTTTACAATAGAAATCCCTCATATATATAAAGGAGAGGGATGAGCAAAATTAGGAAATCAGTTGAGAAAAGTTAGGAAAGTTAGGTGAGTTAATTTAGGAAAATCTCAGCTAACTTTGGCTAAAGTCAAAATGTAATTTGTCTTCAGGAAATTACATCTCAAATTTTTGGTGTAATAGCATTTTGAGAAAAAACATTTAAGATGTCATAAACTATTTACAAGATGCATAAAGGAAAGCATCAGAAATTTTAACACTGGAGATCAAGAATCTTCATGGTTGCTTGCTTGGGCGCGAAAGTCTTCATACTTCTTCCTGGTCTCCTGCACGAACATCTCATCCAGATCAACGGTGTAATCCACAAGGGTATGAACTCTTGTGATTGACCTTCTGGTGGATGAATGGATTTTCTTGCACCTGCGAAGATGCATCTTGAGATTATCAAGTGTCAGTCGTATATCACAAATGACATGTGTTGAGGCTTTTGAAAAGCTGGTATCCTCAACTTGCTGTATGATGGCTTCTTTGTAGATCTGGGATAGTTCATTGGATCAAAAGATGTCACCTTTAGGATCACTTAATGAAATCTAGAGAGGAACTGCAAGGATGGTGAATCAATAGGAAAAAATAACATTGGGGAGCGTGAAGCGAGCAAACAATGTTGAGCAAGTGTGAAACAAACAACTAGGCATGTAAAACGATGCGGGAGCGAAGAAATGGGGTTCGAAATGGAAATAAAGCAAGTTTGAAGATACTAAGTTAAAAAACTGCCAAAAGTGTAAGGGTGCTGAAAATCAGTGCCTTTGCACTTAGAAAGGTGATCTTAGGTGTAAGGGCACTAAAAATTAGCGCCTTTACACTTAGCATGTAAAATTGTGAAAAGTGCACAAGAGACAAAAATCACCGCCCTATACAAATTTGACTAAGTATAGATAAAAAGTGCACGAGCGCTAAAAATCAGAGCTCGTGCACAAAAAATTGACTTTTGACAAAAGTGCACAAGCACTAAAAATCAGAGTTTGGCGAGTTTCTAGCTTGATGGGGAATGAGTGAAAGGAAAAATGAAGTGAAGGGATGAACTAAAAGTCAATTAGAATCACTTAAAAGTGATTTGAGAACGTCATAAATGAACAAAAGTTGTGCAACTAATTAAGGCACATTAGATGGCATGAAACTGGGAAAAGTGTAATGGAGACAAAAATCACCGCCTAGGACAAAAAATGGCTAAGTATTGGAAAAAGTGCACAAGACTAAAACATCACCGCCCAGCTCAAAAAATGGCTAAGTATGGAAAAAAGTGCACAAGCGCTAAAAATCAGCGCTTGTGCACCAAACTGATTTTTCACTTAAGTGCAGAGGCATTGAAAAAGCCCGCCCTTGCACTTTTGACACTAAGAATATTTTTTGAAAATATTAGTGTGCTTTTGTCTAGAGCTTTTGCACTTTTCACAATTTCACTAAGTATAAACAATTAGAGTTCGTGAAGATACTTGTTTCAAAGGTCTTCGTGAGACGAACACAGGGGGATGATCAAATAGACAGTTTGAGACTTTGGAACACACTTCGAGGTGGATTGAAAATTGCCTCGTTTTGTGTGCTTGAACATCACGAACATAAGAAGCAGACAAGTTTCGTAGGGGGTTATTTGTGGAATGAGCGCTGCTAGATTCTGTGATCACAAAATATATTTGCTTTTGTTACTTTATAATATATTTCTCAAGTGGGCACCCAAACTCAATGACTTAATAATTTGACTTTATATTATTAAATTAGCCTTTATTATAAAGTCCAATGAAGGCATTTTTTCTAGTAGATTGAGCAATTCTCTTCCATAGCTGCCCCTCTACATTTAGTTGAAGGGAAATATTGTGAATTCAGGGATAACTTTAAGAATACCCCCAGGAAAAGGTATAAAAATGAAATATTCCGAGCCAATTTTTTTTTGATTTTTACAATTTCAAAGTACAATCAATGCACCCGTTAAGGTTAGATGATAAACCCAAACGTACTGAAGCAACTCTAACCAGTATGTACACCAGGATCCCGATGTGGGCAAGGTGTGAGCATTGGTCAGAGGATTTGAATTCAAACTGCTTATGCAGAAAGCAACTCTAACCAAGAATGGCGCCGATGATGGCGAGCATATGGTCAGAGGATCTTCTACTCTAAATGCTGAAAGAGAACTCAACGTCAAGTATGTGCTACCCAATCCAATGCGGAGTGAGGGGTGACCATATGACGGAGTGATTACAATAACAATGCTTGAAAGAGAAATGATGAAAGCTGAAAACACTCAACACCCAGAATGTGCTTGCTGACCCAGAATGGGAAAGTAGCTACCATAGGGCGGAGATTTATCTATTACAAATTAATACTGAAGGTAAGACTGAGTATTACAAATCATGACAAAGCAATATTAAAGAACCCTGGTCAGTACTACTGCCAGCTTACAATAGAGAATTATTGCCTGCAATGTCAAGATATCAGATGCTTTTCAAATGGTACATTCAACAATAAATCTGCTACAAGCCTTTAATAAACCTCAACACCAAATCCAAATCAGAAAATGCAGATTGCTCGAACTGTCATAATCAGATCTGCACTTTTTATCATATGACCAGCAGCTTACAATATTAAAGAATTGTTCATAACTTCCTCAATAAACATCCGATTGATATGCCGTAAAATGCAATGCACTTAGAGGACCTAGGCGACCAATACTGAACCCTTAAACTGATCAAAATACAACAATTTCAATTTGCACGGAACCCAAGACAGCACCCAAAAGGTACGGCCCCAGCAGAAATTCGACTTCACTTTTAAAATTCCAAACTTTACTATAAATTCTGAAATTCTAGCTAAAGGTTCGCCTTTGACAGACTATTGAAATGAGATGCTACCCAGAACTATATTTTTTGTCTTTTTTGAGATGCGAATTAAAACCTAAATCTGCTGTAGCAACAATGCAATTTCTAGAAAATTCACTAAAATGCAAAAACCAGAAACTACTGATCTAATAATGCTGATTACAATGCACAATTACTAAGAAGAACTCACAAACGAGATTGAATCACCACTAGTTGTTGTCTTGCAAACAAGAAGCGATGCCCGAGCTAGGAGGCCTTCATTCCTCGAAGCAAACCCAGAGCCAAACCGGCAGCATAACAGTACTGTAGACCAAAGATGTGAAATGAAGCTCAAAGTCCACCTTTTATAATTTCCTGTTGACTTCACGAAACCCTAGAATCCACTCCAGAGTCAAAACCCTAATCCTTTCTCAAGGATGGCGTACTTTTCCTTCAAGGCTTAATATTGATATTTTAAATAAATGCCATACTTGATAAATGCGCCCTTCATAAGCTTGCTTTGACTTTGGCAATAATTAAAATAATCTTTAATGAAGGCGCCACCCTCAAAAGACCACTTTTTAAAACAACATTAAGTCAATAGACTAGGCCAAGGGGTCAACGTTAAAATATAATATTTAAAACGTGACTTTTTAATTAAATGACTTAACTTATCTCTCCGAATGTGCCCTGAAGCCAATACTGAGCAAGTCAACTGACCAAACTGAAGCAGGAAGTCAACCAAGCTGAACCCAACTGAAAAGCTGCCAAAAATAGAATTTACTAAAAATAGTAAATTCCAGAAAATGCTCTGAATGCCGAAAGGAACATACCACTGCGAAGCTCTCTGAAAACCCAGAAAGAATCCGCTATCAAATCCACCAACTCCGAGCAAAGACAACCTCAAAAATAGGAAACCCTAATTTTATCTTCCGACTAGCCTTCGGGTTTCCAGAAAAAGGCCAACGGTCACTGGAAATATCAGGATTGAGAAGGGGACATTACAAAAAACTTGGCGAATCTTTTGTAATCGCTAGAAGTTTGTAGAAAATTTGGTGAATTAAACCTGTTTTGAATCAAATATTTTCATTGGCAAATTAAACCCATTTCCAATCTAATCAGATAATTCCATTAGCGAATTAAATTTGAGTTAATACAAGTAAAATATTTTTGTTGGTGAACTAAACTTGTGTTGAAACTAATAAACTATTTCCAGCGGAGGAGAGGAATAGCTAGCCAAGTTTGTGAAAAGATATATGCAGGTTCATGGAGAATTGCAATATTTTCCAAACAACAAAGTGAGCTGCATAGAGCACTTGGCTATGCAAGCCATTGCGCATACCAAACAAACCTTGGGATGAACAGTGCTTGGATTATATCCTTTGGTTGCTACACATGTAGATGGATAATGACCATCTTTGTGGTGATGAACAAATGTTCTAAAAAGTTGCCTTTTATTCCTTGTCAAAAGTTGAATTGACATCACAAAACATAGAGGCATCCATAGTTCTAAATGTAGAAGACCAACTGCTGTAATCTGATATGCAATTACTAACACCACAGGCTGGTAAGAAGGATTTGGCTCTGATACCATTGTAATATACACCCCTGATATTTTTTTCTTGAAATCCTTTGTTTGCTGGTTGCTTGTTCAATCATGTGTTTGTTTGGGTTTTCAATGCATTTTCAAATGAACATAACATAAAGATAATAGTCCAATAAACAGGTGCTTCAAATAACTAAACGCTTTCAACATAGATTGAAACAAACAACTTAAATATCTTTTTTCCTGTTTTATATCAGAATATTACAATGCATAATTAGACCTGGAAATATGAGTTTCAGACTTGACAGGAGCCCTTTCAGTAGCTACAATGAGGTCCTTGATGGTGGCGATCAACACCCAAGCAATGATGTTCAAACTCTTTGTTTTTTTTTTTTTTTCGATACTCAGGAGGAATCTTCAACCAAGGCCCAGCGATTCCCACCATACCTTGCCTCGGGCTTACTTTTGCTGCCAAGTTGGGGTGGTGATGGGGCGAGCCAAGGCGAAACTAGTCCCCCTGGGGAGAGACCCCGAGCCTGCAACAGGACTCCTCCGGGTTAACCCGGCCAGCGTGAATCAAACCTTGGACCTATATGGGACGAACCCAAAGCCTTAGCTCAACCATACCGACCGTTCGGGCTGCGAGACAAACCCAATGTTCAAACTCTTGTTATCTCCAACGCCTAAGCTTTTTTTTTTCCAGCGCCCAAAGTCCAACAACTAAACCCAACTCATGCTGGTCAAAACAAGGGTTTTTTGCAGCAAGGGGCATCCTCCTTAGAAAGTACGACCTCTTAAAATTCACAAACTCCACCAAAACTAACAATCTTGTGCTTGAAATGATTGTCAAGGAAAGGCCCTTCCATTTACCCAATGCCCATTTTGATTCTTCAATCCATTTTAGAGTTGTGAGCATAAACATGAAATCTGGTCCAGAAGTGCAATGCCCATAAAATGCAAATAAACACACCGGAATCTTCACAAAACACTCCAAACTTAAAACTAGCAAGCCGCACCAAAAACTCTTCAAAATACTGATAAATCTTCTTTAAAATCACCCAAATTGAACTCTATGAAGCACTGTATGATCCTTGCTGTAGAATCATTGTCTATCTGATTAGGGAGGATATTTCACCACCGAAACCAGCCCAAGTGAAGAGGGTTTTCGTCCTCAGTTCACAGTCCAAGCACTTTGGAAGAAATCCAACAACATTTTGTTATGTTGTCAAAACCAAGATGTGAAAATGAGAGCCAAACTCACATATAAGCAATTAGGGCAATGGATTTCAAAAAGCTCTTAATTCTGACACAAAACCCAATGCCTTTCTCCGTAATGAAATATTTAGCATTTTAAAATAACTTTTCCTCACTTCTTATGGCGTCCACTTCGAGGAAACAATAAAATATTAATAAGCTTTTAAAAACAACTTGAAGTCATAGCATTAGGCATAGGTTACACTTTTTTCCATGACCACTTTACCCCTTCGACATAATTTTATGTTATAACTTTACAAAGTACTTAAATGCTCGAAGAAAGCAAATATTAAACTGCAACCTTAGGCTCCCCAATAATAAACCAAGGTTACATAGGGACGCGTCCCCTGCCCCAAAACCCCCTGTCCCCATCCCCTACCGTCCCAGGGACAAGGGACGCAAAGGGGACGTCCCCTTGCTGTCCCCGAAATTGCAAAATCCATTGGAAACGCTAGGAAATGTTTCCTTCACTTTGGGGACGTTTCCCCGTCCCTGATACAGATTGGGGACGGTTCCCTGTACCAAGGACGGCTAGCCGTTCCCTGCAGGGTACAAGTCAAAATATATTTAAAAACAATTAAAAAATGATTTTTAAAAGGTTTAGTTCCTTCACGCGAGGCCCACCAACTGTTTAACATTTTAATTGTTTGGGCTAAAGTCTGAAAAAGACTAAATATTAAATCTTTTAGTTCCACTCTTGCTAGAGGATGATAGTGACTTAGATAGTCCTAAGTCTTTGGATATTCATAGCCCGAATGAGGCTTAATTTCATAGACTGTTGTATTTAATATTTTGATTTTCATGTTTGAACTTTGAGACTTTTGGATACATGTTTGAGACATTTGGATATTTCATATTGATAGACCATGGTTTTATTGATGTTTGATACTGCTGTGATAAATTTTATAATGCTTTAATGACATTTCTTATGCTGTTATAGTACTACTCTCGCGATTTACTTACATATTGATATTGTTGTTATCAATTATTAATTTATTGACATATCTATCTCTATTTCCCTCTCTCTCGCCGTCCCCTAAAAATTGCCCCTTAGGAAACGACCCAGAAATGCTTCCCCTACTATCCCACCGTCCCTGTTCCCAGCAGGCCGTGGAACATAGCAATAAACTGATAAATAATACTGCTGCAAGTACATGGCCTGGGACCAACTCCCCTAAAGGTGACTTACTGTAAATAACACTACTATAAATAGTAAGTATATGCCTAACAACCAAACTGCACAAAACTGAAGACCATAGAACCTCGTGACCAATTGAAGATAGCAACGCTATAAACCGACAATTGCTATAAATAGAAACCCCTTTGGAAATCCTCAAATTGAACTGCTAAAAATAACACTTACTACAAATAGCATATTGCTAAAAACAGTAAGTGACTCCAAATGCATTTTGAGCACAAACTGGGCAGTCGTCAACTTACTAAAAATAGTAAGTTCGGAAAAGGTTGTCAGATGTAGGTGCATTTCATATCACTGCAAATCTCTCTGAAAACCTAGAAAGAATCTAGAAACCATTCTTGCATGCAAACCCCAGATTGAAATGCATGTCACATCCCTAAAATGCATATCACATCGCTCTGAAGCTCTCTGAAAACCCAGAAGGAATCCATAAACCAAATTGCAAAACTTCAACATGCAAACCCCTGAATCCACCAAAGAGACCTCCAAATAGCTGGAAACCCTAATTTTGCCTTTGACCTACCTACGGGTGTTCAAAAATAGGCCAATAGTCACTCGGAAGTGTAGTGCTAAAAATGGGGACATTACAGTCCGCCCTTCCCAATATTGCTTCCCCTCAAGCAATACCACCACAACTCTAGAAAAATTTAAACTGGTCCGCACCAAAACTAGTAGGATCCTAAGGTCCCATGTCCATCTCAGGAAGGACCAACCATGTCGATGCTGCGCCACTCTGATCACATAAGTGAAACCATCATGCCAAAATTGCACTAACCTCCCCTGTAACCCCAAAATGTTACCATCCATGGAAGTCAAGTTAAAGAGACTGGAAGAAATGAAATCAAGACCATGCAACATCTCATTTGCAAAAGACTCTGAGTGATCCATACTAACAATGCCACGGTCTCTCTTAAACTTGGGCAATAGGAATAATAATCTACCCAATTCAAACTCAAACTCCTTAGCAAATCTCCATATGGTATCTGATAGAGCCACGACTGCATAGGTGACTTCTCCAAATCTCTTTGCAAAGAGGAAAACAATCTTGTGTAAGAACCCAACCAACTCATTCCCATAACTCCACATGAATCTACTATGCCTCATCTGAATTATTCTGATACAACCATGGAGACTATTGAAAACTCTTACGGTTCCCACTCTAACAACCTTTGAATGATAAACCAAAGCATGTGCAGGTTCGCTGTCACAAACCAATATTGTGAGAAAACTATTGAAGTTTGCATCACAAACCTTCATAAAATGAACCTAGAGAGTAGGAAAGGTTTGAAGGAACCGATGACCACTGTTGTTCATAGATGGGATCAACAAAATACAATGCACTATACACAAGGAATAATAGTAGTGCCATAGGAATCCCTAAGTATGAGCATGTGAAAAGAGCATCTTGTCACACTCAATCATCTCGTGAGTGGCTGAAAAACACACCCAAGAAATCTCTAATTGATATCTCCCACCTGCGTGACAAGAAATGATGAACCAACTCTCCTGAACGAAAGTAACTTCCCACATAAGGTGGCTGGTTTACTCCAAATCAGCAAGCTCGTGTCTCAAAAATTGCCCGTGTCTAAGCCAAAGATCACTCCCAAGAGTAACCATTTGTTCATTTCTCCAATCCACACTTAAAATTTCTTTCCAATCCATTTATTGATGTACAAATGAGACCACCATATGGCTGGTAAGGAAGATAGCAGCACCACTAATTCTAAAATTTTGATTCTTATCCCTTGAAGAATCCCTCCAACCATACCCAATAAGCTTTGTCATATCATGCCGAGGATGCCAAATAAGGATACCTAACCAAGAATGATTCCCAACACACCGGAAAGAGTACACAACACATCTCCAAGTGTCCATCATAACCAAATGCACTCTCAAGGAATTAGTGTCTTCCCTCATGAACCCCTAAAGCCTAACCATGAAAGTGTCAACATCTATGGAGCATGGAACAATTGTTTTCATCAAAACCAATTCCCAAAAAGGGCTAATATGAGCCAAAATGTCACTCAACCCAAGGAATGGATTGTTAAGGAAGTACACAATCTGTTTGGGTTCTTTTTTCTCCCCTTCCTCCTGAGTAACAAGTCTGAATTCTTGACCCCTTGTTGCTGTCATGAAATTACTAGCAGCTACCAAAACTGGTTTGGACAACATCTTGATGTCAAGGACATTGAAACATCTTGATTCAACACTACCCAAGTAGAGACTTGATCCTCAAACCCACTTATGTGTTCATTATCAAGCAGCCTCGGAAGATTACTAATCACAATTTGTGTCACATCCTCATGGTCTAATGTCAAAGCATTAGTAATCTGGAAACCATACTCAATCTCATACTTGGTCACTTCACCACATGTCTCATTGTCCATCACAAAGAGAGGGTTATCATAAGTTTCTTCGACACTCAATTCAAAGAAAGGATTGTCAAAAACTTGGAAGTCATCCCTTTCCTCTTGCTCACTTCCATCTTGCTGATCCAAATCTGCACATGCAACTTTTGATCTTTGTGGAACATTCCCCAAGTCAAACGCTTCTTAAAGACTATGAAGCTCTTCAATTACCCGTTTGATTTCTTCAACTCTTTGTTCATTCTCTTCTTCTCTGAAAAGTTTGAAATCAGCTAGCTGCTCTTCTACCTCCATTAATGCCACTTGAGTGTTTTTTAACATATCTTTTGTTGACTCAAGCTCAAGATTAAGCTCATCATCCGTTCTCTCATTTCCTTGGAAAGTATCAATGGTCTTCTTTGCAAAATCAAAGGCATAATCTCGATCTCTAATCAAGTGTAAATATTCTGATTTCATAGTCTCCAAAGAATCTTGACCAAGTTGCAACTTAGGAAGAGTTACTTCATCCTTAACCCCTTTCTGTTTCTCATCAATTTGAGCCTTCCATAAGAGTTCTTCAATCAAGCTATGTGTATGGTCAAATTTGGTTAGAGCTTGAGCTTTATATTCAACGGACACCTTGCATTGTCCTTCCCACTCATAGGAATGCAAAGATGGTGAACTGTTGATAGGCTGCAAGAAAAAATCAGAACTTTGTTTTGTGTCTTTGCTGCCCTCACAGCTAGTCCCCGGCTCCCTTTCTTCACCACCCACTAGTTGAGAATGCTCAATATCATAAAGAGAATCAGACTCTACAATTTCTTCGAGCCTTTGCTTAAAATCAGAACTCTCATACTTGTTTTCAATGACTCCATGGTTGTCCCTAGTTTCACACCCCACACTATCCATGTGATGACATTGATCGACATCTAGATGATGATCAAGATCGTGCACTAATAAGTCTGATTTTCTCTCAAGAACACTATCAAACTCTTCAATATCTAGAGCCTTATGGACTTTTAAATCTGCTTCCACCTCACTGTCACTTTGATCAAATGAGAAGGGAGCCCCAAACTTAAGCATAATGACACCATTGTTTGCTGATATAGGGTCCTCAGCAAGTTCCATTTCGTCATCCGAATCAAAGGGAAATTCATCCCACACAGGTTCTTTGTCTTCCTTAGGTGCCATCACACTCAAATCCCAAGGCTGAGTGTTTTGATCAAAAGGAAAGTGCTCTTCGTACCCCTCTTGGAGTGTTGACTCTTGGAATAAGTCACTATGATCAAAGACCATGGTAGCCTCCAACTCACTATCAAGATTTCTATCATTGGTATGATGAAAATGCTCTCCAATAGGTGTTTTGAAATTTTCAATAGCACCAAACTCAACATTAGTGGCAACAACCTTCTCAAAGAGATCGTTCTGTAGATGTTCCATACAAGCTTCTTCTCCAATGGAAAACTCATAACTTGCTTTATATTCTGATTTTTGAACAACCTCTGAGTTATCAGAAATATCATTACTATGGAAATGGTCATAAGTTGACTCAATGGCACCACCAATGATGTCCTTAACCTGTTCCTCATTAGTGAACTCATCAATCTCAAAACCATCATTGAATGAACCAAAATTAGGATGAAAGAATGGTGTTTTGTTCTTTTTACCAAACAAATCTTCATTGTCTCCAGTCACCTGCAAGTCTAAGGGCGTATCTTCGGGCTCTTCCACATACTCTTCAAATGTCAAAGCTTCCTCTTTTGTTTGCCTCTATTTCTTGACCCATGCCACATTGTTGTTCAAGCCTTTCAGGAACATCTGTCGGTTGCCAATCGTCTTGTAGCAATTCACCTTTAAGCTTTTCTTTCTTTTTTCCCTTTCTCCTCACAATTTCTTTGTCTCCTTTTGGTCCATCCAAGAACAAGAACTGATTGAAAGTGAGAACATCTCTAATTTCCTTAGGAAGTGATAGATATTCATTATGCCTAGTACAGATATAATCACAAAACATAGAGGCATCCATAATTCTAAATGTAGAAGACCAACTGCTGTAATATGATATGTAACTAACTGCTGTAATCTGATATGCAACTTGTAATGTCCCTTACCTAGCCTTGCTCTTGTATTTGCTTGTTTGCCCTAGAATTCGATTGTTGATTAGGTTTAGGGTTTCTTCTTTCCAAAAGGAATGTGTTTCTCTAATGAAATAATCCTAGATTGAAATCTGCATTCACCAATTCAAATACATTTCCAAATACACATATCTGTTAGCAATAATATCTAGATATCCACAATATATTCATAAACATAAATCAATTAATGAAGACATAAGAGGAGTGCCATAGGTGGATCCGCCCTGAAGCCCTCATGTAAACTCAAGAGGTTGTCCATCACAATCCTTCTTGCCTAGGGGCTTAGTACCTGCATACTCCACTCATGGTAGCACCTCAGAAGACACTCGTCCTATTAGGGGAAAGGAACCATAGAGTCCAAGTGGCCTAAGGCCTACCACCTTCTCTTGCCCAATCCCGTATCTTGGGCCTAAGGGGCAGAGACCTAGGTGGGACCCCCATCTTTCTATAACCCAATCCCTAGTCAAGGGCCTAAGGGGCTGCAAAGCCCAATCCCTTGTTAAGAGCCTAAGGGGCTGCAAAGCCCAATCCCTTGTCTAGGGCCTAAGGGGCTGAAAGTGGGGTTTTTAGGCAATCCAACTTCACCCATGTTTCGTCCATCCTAATAGGTTTACAAACACATAGTAGACAATCTTTAAACAATCAGATATATTTGCATTCATCCAAGATTTATTTCATGCCTATAATCAAATATATTTTCATTTACCAATGGTTCTTTAAGTTCATCATTTTCTATGATAATTCTCATTATGATAAGATTAAAGGATGTCATTATATCAATAATCAAATTAACAATATCTAGTTCTTATATTCAAAATATGCTAAATATTATTGCTAAGTGAATACATCACCTGAACTGTTGTGTCTTCCCATGATTCTTAATTCCTTAGTCGCCTTCCTTCAATCTTACATTTGATTGATCATAAATATTAATCTATCCATTTTTATATTATGATCGTAATTACTTATAAGGCTCAATAATTGCTGCAAGCATCATTATTACAATGATCGTGTATAAATATATAATTATTTCTAATTAATTTTAATCTTCCAATAATCTCTCTCTCTCTCTCTCTCTATATATATATATATATCACTTACTATATCTATATATATATATAAAACTTACTTCCCCAAATATATGAAATATTCCGAGCCAATTTTTTTCGTTTTTCACAAATTTCAAATTACAACATTACAATCAAAGTACCCGTTAAGGTTAGAAGATAAACCCAAACGTACTGAAGCAACTCTAACCAGTATGGCGCCGATGATGGCGAGCATTGGTCAGAGGATCTAAATTCAAACTGCTTATGCTGAAAGCAACTCTAACCAAGAATGGCGCCGATGATGGCGAGCATATGGTCAGAGGGTCTTCTACTCTAAATGCTGAAAGGGAACTCAACGTCAAGTATGTGCTACCCAATCCAATGCGGAGTGAGGGGCGACCATATGACGGAGTGATTACAAAAACAATGCTTGAATGAAACTAAACAATGATGCTGTAAATACTCGACGTCAAGAATGTGCTTTCCAGACCGAGACGGAATGGGAGCTACCATATGACGGAGATGCTAGATATTACAAAAACAACTTCCGAATATCAGATAAGCAATTACAAATCAGAATTGAGCAAGATTAAAGAACCGCTGCCAGTACTACTGTCAGCTTACAAAATGATGTTCATTCGCCTGCTGGTAGCATAGGAATTTGAGAGCTTAACATTACATCAAAAGATCTCTTCTTAGAATGATTAGAAGAGCCAAAACAATAAACCTTCCAATGTTCAAAATACAAATTCTGTTTTTCCACAAATCTGCACTTTTAAATTAAAAACCAGCAACCTAGGAATTCACTCATATGCTCATATCTCTCTCATTTCTCACCCAAATGATCTCAAATCTGATGCAATAGACCCTAAAAATGATGGCACCTAACTTAGTAATAAGAAATGGCATCTAAAAATGGCTATTAATTACTGACACGAATCCCAATGCACTCTAGAAAGTTCGGCCTTCAAGGAATGACGGATTTGCATTATAAAATCATAAGCTTCGTACTAAAATCTGCAAATATTCATGAAGGGTCTCTTCCAACAGAGAAAACCAATGAGACAATACCCAGAACAAGATTTTTGATATTTTTTGATTTATGAATAAAAACATGAATCTGCTGTAACAAATAATGCAAAATGCTGAAAACCACTAATATGCAAATCAGATCTAACCATGCGATAAGCTGATTACAATGCATAAACTAAATGTAACTCACAAACTAGACTAAATCACCACTAGTCGCTGTCTTTCAAGCGAGAAGCAATGCCCAAGCTAGGAGGCCTTCATTCCTCGAAGCAATCCCAAAGCCAATCCGGCAGCATAACATTCCTGTAGATAAAAGATATCCAAAAGAGAACCCAAGGCTGTCTTTTATAAGTTTCTGTTGACCTTCCTTGAAACCCTAACTTCTTTTCCATAGTCAAAACCCTAATCACAAGAGATGGCGTCCTTTTCCATGCATCTTTAATTTTGACTTCATTTAATTAAATTTCTCACTTAAATAAATGCGTCCTCCTTAAGGCTTAGTTTTGACTTTGATAAATTCAATATAAATTTAATATATCCTCAATGATGGCGCCACCCTTCAAGTCCACCTTTTAAAATAACATTAAGTTATTTGGCTAGGCCAAGGTGATAAAATAACATTTAAAATATAATGTTATTTTTAAGTGAAACGAGCTCATCTCTCCAAAACTGCACTCTGAAGCCCGAAACTGAATACGCCACTTGAGTCAACTGAAGGGGAAAGTCAACTGCCTGAGACCAACTTGTTTACTGCCAAAAATAGAATTTACTAAAAATAGTAAATTCCTGGAAATGCTCAGAAAGTCGAGATGAACATACCATTGCGAAGCTCTCTGAAAACCCAGAAAGAATCCGCCATTGAATCCACTAACTCTGAGCAAGGACATCCTTAAAAATAGGAAACCCTAATTTTACCTTCCGACTAGCCTTTGGGTTTCCAGAAAAAGGCCAACGGTCACTGGAAAGGTCAGGTTCGAGAAGGGGACATTACAATCCGCCCTTCCCAAAATTGCTTGTCCTCAAGCAATACCCCCACAACTCCAGAAATTTTAAAACCAAACCATACGCAACAAGTATGATCCCTGGTTCCCAAACCCATCGCAGGAAGGACCCACCATGCCGATGCTGCTCCACTCTGATCACATCCGTGAAATCATCATGCCTATGCTGCACTAACCTTCCTTGTAACCCCAAAGTGTTACCATCCATGATACTCATCCCGAAAGATCTTAAAGGAGGGGAATCAAAATCATGCAACATCTCATGTCCACGATGCCCCGAATTAACAGTATCAACCATACTACTGTCAATCACAATTCTAAGCAATAGGAAAGATAGTCTACTCAAATCAAACTCGAACTCTTCAGCATACCTCCACATGGTAACAAACGGAACCATGACTGCAAATGTGACATCTTCAAATCTTTTTGCAAAGAGGAAGGCAATCCTTTGCAAAAGCTCAACAAATTCAAACTCATGACTCCACATGAATTCCCTATGCCTCAACTGAATTATCATGGCACAACTATGAAGTCTGAAAAAGTTTTTCACAATTCCAACCCCAAGAGTCTCAAAATGTAGAATCAAAGCGTAGGGTAGCTCGCTGTCATGAACCAATAATGAAAATAAACCATCAGAGTTTGCACCACAAACCTCCAAAGTGGCTGAAAAACACGCTAAATCCATCTCCATCAGAAAGCTACCACTTCTTTGATCAGGAGTGAGGAACCAACTCTCCTGAATGAAAGTAACTTCATAAGTAAGGTGGCTGGTCTGCCTCCAACCAGCAAGCTCGTGTCTCAAAATCTGCCCTTGTCTGAGCTGAAAGTCACTTCCAAGAACTACCGATCGTTGATCTCTCCAACCCATATTCAAAATTTCTCTCCAATCCATTTGTTGATGAACAAACGGAACCATCAAGTAGCTGGAAAAGAAGGGAACAACATCAACAAATCTGGAAATTTGATCCTTATCCCTCCAAAAGTCTTTTCCATAAATAATAAATTTTAACAACCCAAGTTGAGAATCCCCAGCATGGATACCCAACTGAAAGTGATTTTCAACACACTGAAAAGAAATCTCTACACATTCCCAAGTGCTAGTGAGAACCAAGTGCCTTCTCACGAAACTGATGTCCCATGTAGTAAATCCTTGAAGCTTAACCATGAAAGCTTCCACATTAAGGGAGTATGAAACATAGAGTGGCTTCAAATTCAGCTCCCAAAACTGATCAATATGATTCCAAACATCATTCCACCCAAGGGATGGATTGTCAAGAGTGCACCCACCAAAGTCTAGTTCACCTTTTTCCCATTTCCCCTGAGTAGTAGGTCTGAAATCTTCACTCGTTGCTGCTGTAATGAAGTTACCAACAGCTACCAAGACTTGTCTCATCAACACCTTGATGTCATAGATGTTGAAATTACCTTGCTTCGTCACCTCCCATGTAGAACCTCCATCCTCAAACCCACTTATGCATTCATGACTAATCAGCAAACGTGGCACATCCACATGGAGTGAGATCAAAGCATCCAAGCACTGGAAACCATACTCAGTCTCATTCTTTGTTTCATCTTCCATCACATAGAGAGGATTGCCATAATCTCCTTCATCACCTTCTTCAAAGAGAGGATTGTCAAAAATTGAAAAGTTATTCCATCCATCTTGCTGATCTAAATCTGCACTTGTAACTTCAGTCCTTCTTGTGGAACCTTCAAGGTCAAACTCTTCTCGAAGACTATCAAGCTCACAAAATACTTGCTTGATTTCTTCGGCTTTATGTGCATTCTCTTGCTTTGTGAAAATTTTGAAATCAGCAAACTGATTTTCTATTTCCATTAATGCCATTTGAGTTTCTTCTAGCGTAGCTCTTGTTGATCCAAGCTCCAGAGAAAGTTCATCAATCTTTCTCACTCTATCTTGAGAAGCACAAATGGTCTTCTTTGCAACTTCAATGGCATAATCACGATCTTCAACCAAGTGCATGTACTCGGACTTCAAGGTTACCAAAGAGTTTCTGATAAGTTGCAGATTGGGAAGAGCAACTTCATCTTTCACTCCTCTTTGTCTCTCTTCAAGCTGAGCCTTCCAGTACAATTCCTCAACCAAGCTATGTGTGTGATCAAACAAGGATAAAGCTTGCACTTCCTTGTCAATGGACACCTTGAATTGTTTGTCCCAATCATGATAATTCAAAGATGATGAACTGCTGATAGGCTGCAACTGAAAATCAGAACCTTGTCCCTTGTCTTTGCCGCCTTCATTGCTGCTCCAACATTCATGAACTTCGCCATTGACTAGTGGAGAGTGCTCACTATCAAAAAAAAAATCATACTTCACAGATTCTTTGACCCCAAGTTTGCAATTAGCTTCAAGCATTGGAAAATCATATTTGTGTTTAGTAACACCTTCAAACTCTACATCATCAAGAGCCACTTGGTCTTCTTGTTCAAAGGCTATGGCAGCCCCTAACTTGAACGAAGAATCATCGAATGTTGTTCTGAAAGTTTTAGAAGAAACAACATCCTCCTTGGTGGCTGCAACCAACTCGAAAGGGTCACCATGGAACTCTTCAGAGCAAGCTTCTTCATCAAAGACAATTTTTCCTTTTGTGCCCTCCTTATAGCTTGCGATGCAAACGAAACTTTGGTCTTCATCAGGATCAAAGGGAAATTCGTCCCACAAAGGTTCTCTTTCATACGTTGGTGCCAACACACCCGGATCCCAAATGCTAGTGGGTTGATTAAGATAATCAACAGAAAAAAACTTATCATGCTCCCTTTGTAGTGATGACTCTTTGAATAAGTCAAGTCCCAAATCCCTCAAACTGATATCGTCAAAAACATTTCTCTCCAAAGACCGAGTTTTCTGCTCAAGCCCAAAGTCACCATCATAATGAAGTGAAAAATCTTCATTGCTTGCTGTTTTGAAAACTTCACCGTCATTATCTTCACCATGAGGAAGTATGTCACTGATTTCTTCATGTGGAACTTCTTCAAAAGTTGAGGCAGCAACATGAAGAGAATCATTCTTTACCAAATCTTCAATAAGAGGAGGTACAAACACCTCGAAATCATTACCAACATCATCACTTTGGTAACGGTCATAAGCTGATTCAAAGACACCAATAGTATTTCCTTCAACTTGCTCTTCTTCACTTGCTATCACATGCAAGTCAAGGGGCGTATTATGAGGCTCTACCCTTAACTCTTCACTTGCCAAGGTATCTTCATCAAGCTCACGTTCTTTTTGATGTGATATGTGCACCTTGTTTGTGCCATCTTCAATGCTAGATGACTGATTTTTCTCTTCAACTTGCAAATTTGTCGGCTGCAATTCACAAATAGGCACTTCATCTCCTTCCTTCTTTGATTCTTCGAACAAAGCTTGTTCTGCTTCCCTTTTTATCATTTTCCTAATGTGGTCCACCATCTTCAACTTTTCGGGCTCCACTGACGCCACACACTTCAAATGGGAATCAAATGAAACATTGTACCTATAATCATCTGGCATGGTTTGATATTGCTCACGGAGTTTGACAGCCTCATCTTCACATTGTCTTTTAAACTGTTTGGCATATTCAATGAAGTCCCTTACGACATCACTAACCTTTCCTTCCTCCGATGCCATAGTTGAATCTGACTTCTCACGACCCATAGACCTTAGAAAATGCAACATCTTTGAAACTTCTGAAAGCTAATACTGAACTCAGCTCTCACCTCTGATGTAGAATCTGTTTTCTCTGTCAAGTGAACTCTGATGGGCACAGGATGGCAGGATCTTGGCTCTGATACCACTGAAATATTCCGAGCCAATTTTTTTCGTTTTTCACAAATTTCAAATTACAACATTACAATCAAAGTACCCGTTAAGGTTAGAAGATAAACCCAAACGTACTGAAGCAACTCTAACCAGTATGGCGCCGATGATGGCGAGCATTGGTCAGAGGATCTAAATTCAAACTGCTTATGCTGAAAGCAACTCTAACCAAGAATGGCGCCGATGATGGCGAGCATATGGTCAGAGGGTCTTCTACTCTAAATGCTGAAAGGGAACTCAACGTCAAGTATGTGCTACCCAATCCAATGCGGAGTGAGGGGCGACCATATGACGGAGTGATTACAAAAACAATGCTTGAATGAAACTAAACAATGATGCTGTAAATACTCGACGTCAAGAATGTGCTTTCCAGACCGAGACGGAATGGGAGCTACCATATGACGGAGATGCTAGATATTACAAAAACAACTTCCGAATATCAGATAAGCAATTACAAATCAGAATTGAGCAAGATTAAAGAACCGCTGCCAGTACTACTGTCAGCTTACAAAATGATGTTCATTCGCCTGCTGGTAGCATAGGAATTTGAGAGCTTAACATTACATCAAAAGATCTCTTCTTAGAATGATTAGAAGAGCCAAAACAATAAACCTTCCAATGTTCAAAATACAAATTCTGTTTTTCCACAAATCTGCACTTTTAAATTAAAAACCAGCAACCTAGGAATTCACTCATATGCTCATATCTCTCTCATTTCTCACCCAAATGATCTCAAATCTGATGCAATAGACCCTAAAAATGATGGCACCTAACTTAGTAATAAGAAATGGCATCTAAAAATGGCTATTAATTACTGACACGAATCCCAATGCACTCTAGAAAGTTCGGCCTTCAAGGAATGACGGATTTGCATTATAAAATCATAAGCTTCGTACTAAAATCTGCAAATATTCATGAAGGGTCTCTTCCAACAGAGAAAACCAATGAGACAATACCCAGAACAAGATTTTTGATATTTTTTGATTTATGAATAAAAACATGAATCTGCTGTAACAAATAATGCAAAATGCTGAAAACCACTAATATGCAAATCAGATCTAACCATGCGATAAGCTGATTACAATGCATAAACTAAATGTAACTCACAAACTAGACTAAATCACCACTAGTCGCTGTCTTTCAAGCGAGAAGCAATGCCCAAGCTAGGAGGCCTTCATTCCTCGAAGCAATCCCAAAGCCAATCCGGCAGCATAACATTCCTGTAGATAAAAGATATCCAAAAGAGAACCCAAGGCTGTCTTTTATAAGTTTCTGTTGACCTTCCTTGAAACCCTAACTTCTTTTCCATAGTCAAAACCCTAATCACAAGAGATGGCGTCCTTTTCCATGCATCTTTAATTTTGACTTCATTTAATTAAATTTCTCACTTAAATAAATGCGTCCTCCTTAAGGCTTAGTTTTGACTTTGATAAATTCAATATAAATTTAATATATCCTCAATGATGGCGCCACCCTTCAAGTCCACCTTTTAAAATAACATTAAGTTATTTGGCTAGGCCAAGGTGATAAAATAACATTTAAAATATAATGTTATTTTTAAGTGAAACGAGCTCATCTCTCCAAAACTGCACTCTGAAGCCCGAAACTGAATACGCCACTTGAGTCAACTGAAGGGGAAAGTCAACTGCCTGAGACCAACTTGTTTACTGCCAAAAATAGAATTTACTAAAAATAGTAAATTCCTGGAAATGCTCAGAAAGTCGAGATGAACATACCATTGCGAAGCTCTCTGAAAACCCAGAAAGAATCCGCCATTGAATCCACTAACTCTGAGCAAGGACATCCTTAAAAATAGGAAACCCTAATTTTACCTTCCGACTAGCCTTTAGGTTTCCAGAAAAAGGCCAACGGTCACTGGAAAGGTCAGGTTCGAGAAGGGGACATTACAATATATTCTTGACAATAACACTTAATCAAATAAATCTCCCATAGTTTATTTCATTTCCAATCTGCTGCTTTATGCAGATTTCTAATTGATTCCTTTTTTATTTCTGATTCTTACATTCAATGTCTTTTTTATATCTATGTTAAAGGATACATCTTTTCAAGAGTGATGTCCTTATGAAAAGACACAAACATTTATTTAAACCTTCATTATTATTTTTAAACCACTTTTATTTATTTATTTATTTTATTTTTTCAAACTGCTGTTTTTATAATTAATCCTTTTTTTTTTCACTAATAATCGCTGCATTACATCTTCAATATATAAATATTATTTCTTAATATTTATTCTTAAATTAGTGGTTTTATATGTATTATAATATTTATGACTATAATTATAATAATATTTTATTAATATTATTTTGTAATATTTTTTCCTTGTGAAATCTCTATTATTATGATATTTATAATGTACTAATATTAATTGTCTCGTTTATTATAATAAATGTATTATAATTATAATATTCTTGATAATAATATTTAGATTGCCATTACATTTTTGATATTTATTTATCTAGTTATTTATATTTCACACTAAAATGTGTTTTGTGATTATGATTTATTTATTGATTTGCATTTTCATGTGTTACAATTTTGGGACATGACACAACTATTGACACCATAGGCTGGTAGGAAGGATTTGGCTCTGATACCACTGCAATATACACCCTTGATATTTTTTTTTAAATCCTCTATTTGCTGGTTGCTTGTTCAAAGATGTGTTTGTTTGGGTTTTGAATGCATTTTTAGATGAACTTGACATAAATATAATAGTGCATTGAACAGGTGCTTGAAATAACTAAACCCTTTCAACATAGATTGAAACAAACAACTTAAATATCATTTTTTCTGTTTTATATGAGAATATTACAATGCATAATCAGACCTGGAAATATGAGTTTCAGACTTGACAAGAGCCCTTTCAACAACTACAATGAGGTCCTTGATGGCAGCGATGAACACCCAAGGAATGATGTTCAAACTCTTGTTGTCTCCAACACCTAAGCTTCTTCTTTCCAGCCCCCAAAGTCCAACAACTAAACCTAAGTACGACCTCCTCTTAAAATTCACAAACTCCACCAAAAATAACAATCTTATGCTTGAAACGATTGTCAAGGAAAGGCCCTTCCATTTACCCAATACCCATTTTGATTTTTCAATCCATTTTAGAGCTGTGAGTATAAACATGAAATTTGGTCTAAAAGTGCAATGCCCATAAAATGCAAATAAACACACCAGAATCTTCACAAAACACTCCAAACTTAAAACTAGCAGGCCACACCAAAAACTCTTCAAAATACTGATAAATCTTCTTTAAAATCACCCAAATCGAACTCTTTGAAGCACTGTATGATCCTTGTTGTAGAATCACTCTCTATCTGATTAGGGAGGATATTTCACTACTGAATCCAGCCCAAGCGAAAAGGGTTTTTGTCCTCAGTTCACAGCCCAAACACTCTAGAAGATATCCAACAACATTCTATTATGTTCTGAAAACCAAGATGTGAAAATGAGAGCCAAACTCACAATATAAGCAATTAGGGCAATGGATTTCAAAAAGCTCTTAATTCCGACACAAAACCCAGCGCCTTTCTCCATAATGAAATATTTAGCATTTTAAAATAAGTTTCCCTCGCTCCTTATGGTGTCCACTTCAAGGAAACAATAAGATATTAATAAGCTTTTAAAAACAACTTGAAGTCGTAGCATTAGGCACAAGTTACACTTTTTTCCATGACCACTTTACCCCCTCAACATAATTTTATAGTATAATTTTATAAATACTTAAGTGGTCGAATAAAGCAAATATTAAACTGCAGCCTTAGGCTCTCGAACAATATATTGATAAATAATACTTCTGCAAGTACATGGCCTGGGACCAACTCCCCCAAAGGTGACTTACTATAAATAGTGTTGGGTGAAAATTATGTAATCAGCTTTTCGATAGATTACACAACTTGGACTTCAGCCACATCTATGTGAGATGTGAATCTCTCCTCTCGGAAAGGGGAGGCGCCCTTCTTACTGCTAACAGAAGCGATAGTAAATCAAACAGACAATTACAAAATGTACACGCAATTCACGGAGTGGGGGGGGTGTGTTACATTCATACTTCTCTCTTTTTTCAGAGAAGATGTTTACAATGCTTCACCGTTGGAAGTTTAGAATTCTTGATAACTTGAAATGAACAACTAGCAGTAATGCCAATATCTCTATTTCGTCAAAGTGAAGCGTAGGGATACCAGAAATGATTAAATAACAAACAAATAAATTAAAAAGGGAAAGCTCACGAAGGCACAAAGTTGTTCCGTAGCTTTATCAGTGTTGGATCTTTGTAGACGTACCGTTTGCTACGTTAGAAGCACAAAGTCTTTTTAGACGCAACAATTCTTCGAACAGCATGAACGATTACAAGCACAAAGTCTTGTAGATCATCCAACAAGAGTATCAATTAGCACGAACGATTACAAGCACAAAGTCTTGTAGATCCTTCGACAAGAGTATCCAAGAGTATGAATAATTACAAGCACAAAGTCTTGTAGATCACTCAACCAGAACATGCAAGAGCATGAATGATTACAAGCACAAAGTCTTGTAGATCACTCAACCAATGATAAACAAAAATAACAATGCAATCTAAATAATAGATGTAACACAAAGTTTACATCAACTACTTAGAGTCTTTCAGATTCTTGGAACTAATCACTACCAAATAAGATTAACTCACAAAAGTATCGAATCCAACGCAAAGTTTGGCTTGCAATCCTTTTCTTTATTAATCGAATCTCATTCACAAAGCATGAACGCAAAGTTTCACAAATTTGCTTACAAAAGGGCAGCACTTCGTTGCAAAAGGCTAAAAGATAATTTACAATGAAAATCCCTCACCTTATATAGAAAGAGGGATGAGCAAAAGAAGGAAAGAGATTGAGAAAATCAGGGAAAGTTAGGTGAGTGATTTTAGGAGATCTCACCTAACTTTGACCAAAGTCAAAGTGTAATTTATTTTGAAAATATTACATGTTTGGACTTGGTGTAATTACAATTTACAAAATGACATTCGAAAATGTCGAGAAATATTTACAAGATGCATAATGGGATGCACCGGAAATGTCTAACATTGGAGAATAGGGGGCTGCTTCACGTTTCTTTGCATTGGGCGCGGAAGTCTTCAAATTTCCTCCTAGTCTCCTGCACGAACTTCTCATCTGGACCAACGGTGTAATCCACAATGGTGTGAATTTTCGTGATCGATCTCATGGCAGATGAGTGAACCTTCTTGCACCTGTCAAGATGCGTCTTCAGGTTGTCCAATGTAAGCCTTGTATCACAAATGATGTTCAACGAAGCTTCTGAGAAGTCTGAACTGTTAATCAAATTCATGATGGCTTCCTTGAAGATCAGGGATATTTCTGTGGCCGGCAGGAAGATACGATTTTCCTCAAGAAGTTGACCAGGCAACTCTCTAATACTTTTGTCAAGAATGTTGCGATGCCCGTCGACATCTTCCTGTATTTGGTGAAGATCTTCTGTGAGAGATTGAACCACTTGAATTCTGTGTTTCAGTGATTCTCTTACCTCTACAAACTTTTCTTTGTCAGGAATTACCCCAACCTCCACCAATTTGCTGAGCTTTACCTGTTTCATTTCCGACCATGACAACAGGCACTTTTCCATGTCTCTGCGCTCCTGGGAAAGTAGGCTCTTTCTTTATCAAGCTCTGTGGTGAGCTTGGCCAACATGGTAGTTTTCTCATCCGGCCAAAATTACCTCGAGATCCGTTCGATTCTTTTCAAGAAAATCATATAACACCGCCTTTGAGGCGAAGTTTCTCACTTTGACATCCTTCTTGATTCGGTGGTATGCCAATTTCAGCATACTTGTGGCCAGACTTATCAACATTCAGCCTCGAGTATACTTTTGCCTTTTTCTTCCCTTTGGCTTTTGGAAGAACTATCTCTTCGAGGTCGAGCTCCTCTGGAGAAATCATTTGCTTTTTGCGCTTCGACACTTGAGATATTAGCCAAGGAGAAAGAAAAGAATTGTGAACTTCGATTTATTCGGTCGCCATTGTTACTTCTGAAGTTATTGTCGCATCTGAACTCACCATTGGTATCGTGACAATTGGAGAAGTGTTTGTCATCATTGCTCCTATAGTTGACACATTGAGCTGATCACGCATTGACTCATTCATGAAACGATTGAATTCGTTTTCAGAAGTGATATCATATGTTGGCGAAGACAAGCTAGGAATGGACGATGGTGGGCTTGACAGTATATCAACCGTATGGATGCTTGTCACTGAAGGAGTATCAAGTTGGGTTGATGCCGCAGGGATAGGGATATCTCGGCCGCAGGAATGCATGTGGTAGGAATAGGTGACGAGGGAACAGGAGGTGGAGGAGTTCTTGAATCTGGAGGGGTATGAGGAACATTTGAAGTCACGGGCGATGATGTTCTGGGAATTTCTTCAACTACATTCTCAGGAGGAGAAGTAGTTATTTCTTGATCATGGCTGAGTTCCTGTTGATCACCCTCTTGTCTCTCCGATTCGGGCTCACCTTCAAAGTCACCTTCAAATCCTTCTTCAGAATCTTCATCAGACTCTTGCCCG
This sequence comes from Sequoia sempervirens, assembly GCA_007258455.2. Lineage (NCBI taxonomy): Eukaryota > Viridiplantae > Streptophyta > Pinopsida > Cupressales > Cupressaceae > Sequoia > Sequoia sempervirens. Next base: position 134,673,367 of record VDFB02000017.1, read on the forward strand.
CTTTCAGAAACCTCTTCGGCATCGGAGTCTGCTTCTGCTGAATCTTCATCTTCAGCGGATTGGTCGCTTGAAGTTTCCTCTTCATCGGAATCTATCTCCTCCTGAATAGGCTTTTTACCCTTAGAGCGAGATGGATGAGATTCCGTGATTTCTGTCTCTTGGACAACCTGGGTATCTTTCTTACCAACAGTGAACTTGATCCTAGGACCTCTTCGCGAAGAAGTGGGAACGGCCGCTGATTTGTTTTTGTCGCGGAGTTCTTGCTGTTGGCGAGCTTCTGCTTCAGACTCCTCTCCTTCTGAGTCTGTTCTGAAGCTTTTCATTGCATGACCATGTTTATGTAACCATTCTTCTGTATTGGCTAGGATTGGTCTCAGCCTTTGTCTCATGTTGGTAACCTCTTTTCTAGACCATTGTATTTCAGGCAACGGCCTTTTAGCAATGCCTTGCTCATCATAGACAGCGTTGATGATATCACCTGGATCTTCAAAATCCTCTGGTAGGTCAGCGATACCAAGATCTCTGATTTTCTGAACTGCCAATCTGCAATAGTCCATTTTACGAATGGCTTCTTCATCTTTGCAATCTGCCCAGATGTCTTCAAAACGGTACCTGTGTTGGTGACCTTTTTGCAACTTTTTTCTGACATCTCGGTAGTCAAAATGAAACCTATACCTGTAGGTTTTGATGGTCATGATTTGCATTTCAGCATAGACAGACTTAGCTTTTTGTGCAGTTTGGATAGTATATCTGCCGATGGTCAGTGGGAACTTGAATCTACGCTTGTGGTTGCTTCTTCGTTCTTTCTACACTGACATCAACTGTTTGCATGTTTTCATGAGAACCCACTTGTCCGAAGGATAATGTGGTAGCATGTAGGGACAACCAGTGTAGCAGCCTACTTTTAAGTAAGTAAACGTTGGGAATTGGAGAAAAATGCATCTAACTTTACTTACCACCTTATAAGCCTCATCGGATACTCTTCTTCTTTCTAGAGCTGGATCAAAGTTGAAGAGTAAAGGCGCAAAGAAAGCATCAGTGACCCGTCTAAAATGATGAAATCTCTCCTTCAACTCCAATTGATAGAAATATCTGTACATAGGCACCATCATTCGATTCCCTTTTGTAGATAGACCTAGGAATTGTCTCATCACAGCCGCTGCGTACACCAGGTAAGAAGTCATGTAGAACTTCAGTGTAGAAGGAGCATTGGTCAACTGTTCGTGTATCTCATCACTGATTTGTTTGCCCCAGTCGATATGCACCTTCTGCCTTCTTATGATCCTGATGTATTCATACATCCAGTCATGAAAGGTGGATGATTCCGGCAAGCCCTTCACTCTGCTTAGAAACGTGATCATATCCTTGACGTCATCTTTAAAGTCACTTCTCAGGAGTCCTTTCGGCCATCTAGAAACAAATGATCTGGGCTTCTTGAGCCATTGAGTATTTATCAACTGTTTAGCTTTATTGGGATCAGCATCAAAGATCTCCTGTGCTTTCGATATAGAGATGTCAATATATTTCTCCATATGAGGGACTTTGAAGACAATGTCAAAGAAGTCGGGGTCGAGTCTCAGAATCTCGTGCCCGGAAGAGTCGATCGCGCTTCTGCTTTCTCTGATGTAATGAGACGCAACTTGAAGGACAAACTCGGTATTGTGTGCAGCTGTAGGAAACATCGCCACCAAGTGGAGGTTGCTGTGTACGATAGCTCTCATTGAATCAGTAAGAGGCTTCGTCTCTGTTAGCTTTGCGAAGTCAACCAAGTTCTGATGACCAACTTCTGTATCCTTGATTTCTTCGACTTTGGAAAGCACCATAGTTGGCGGATAGACGCCTTGATATTTGTATTTCATCTTGCTTTTTGCTTTCGAATAAGATGGAGGCTTGGTAGCAGTCATCAAAAGGAACTGGAACTCTGATGAATCTTGATTTGACGATCTTTGAAAGTAGACTGCAATCTGTTTAGTCAGAACAAACATCAATTGTTAGGAAACATGGGAAAGCGCGAAATGAGCACGAGGATGGGAAATCATGAAGCGGATGACGAGGCACACAAAACGATGCACAAATGCGGAAAAATGAGGCTCAGGAGTGCACTTGTAAAAAATGAAGCTTATTTGGGAAGAATTGAGGAAAGTCTGAAAAAATTGTAAGGGCGCTAAAATTCAGCGCCCTTACAATCTTGGAAAATTGCTTTTGGTGCAAGGGCGCTAAATTTTAGCGCCCTTGCATTTTCAGTGTTAGGATTCTTCTTACATTTTCTCAAAATGTCCTAGCGCTAAAATTCAGCGCTTTAGCATTTTTTGGAAAATTTTCAAATGCAGATGTAAGAGGAAATGGCGAAAGCGCTCGGGCTTGGCAACATGTAGCTTTTGAAGATAATTTGGTTTGTCTTTGGATAGGGTTGCAATTTGCACCATGATTATTTTTGCATTCCAAAAGCTGAACTTCTTTCTTTCCAAGTGATAGATCTTTGAAATTTTGCAACAAAGCCAATGGAGAAGGCGATGTGAAAAGAGAATAACAAAAACGTTTAGAAAAAGAAACACGATGGAGAATGGAGTGAAGATAAAACACAAGAGTTGCCTTGTGAAAGAATAGGAAGAAACTCGCGAATGAAGAAGAACACGCAAATGGGAGAAGAACAAAACGCATGAGGGGAAAACGTGAATGAAGAATACAATGCGTAGGGTGAAAAGAAAAGAATGCGTAGGGTTCAAAACGTGGAAGAATGAAAAACGCAAATGAAGAACATTGGATCATATACAAAACAAAAGAAGAAGACAATGCAAAAAGACTTACCCGAACCAAGGCGCAGAGAATGCTGAAGGAGAATGCAAAACCTCAAAAACGCGATTTGCAGTTGGGAGGCAAGCTCGCACAGCAAGAGGGAGAAAGGAACATGAAATATGAACAACTAAAATGGCGAATTCATTCACTTAAGTGAAAATAAAAATCAAAAACTTAACTCAAGTCGAGCAATAAATTTAGGCACGAAAAGTGGCACGATTGACGAAAAACGCGAAAACATGAAGAAACATGCCAGGGCCATTAAAAAGTTTAAGTTTTGAAGAAAAATGTAATGGCGCTAAAATTTAGTGCTATTACATTTTTGGAATTTCATTGCATGCAGGGGTGCTAAATTTTAGCGCCCTTGCACTTTCCAGACTTAGCCAATTTTTGGCTTTAGGGCAGGAGCGCACTTTTTCAGTGCCACTGCATTTTTCGCAAGTTGCTAAGTATGAACAGTGAAACTTCGCGAGAGATCTCGTTTCGAAGGTCTTCGCGAGGCGAACATAGGGGAATGCTCGAATTGACTATTCGAGGCTTGGGAACGCATTTCAAGGTGGCTTGAAAATCACTTTGTTATGCGTGCTTGAACTTCACGAATCCTAGGAAACGGACAAGTTTCGTAGGGGGGTTATCCGTGGAACGAGCGCTGCTAGATTCCGTGATAACAAATAGGACTACTATAAATAGTAAGTATATGCCTAACACCCAAACTGTGCGAAACTGGAGACCATAGAAGAACCCCATGACCAACTGAAGATAGCGACATCATAAACCGGCCACTACTATAAATAGAAACCCCTTCAGAAACCCCCAAACTGAACTGCTAAAAATAACACTTACTAAAAATAGCATACTGGTAAAAATAGTGACTCAAAATGTAGTTTGAGCACAAACTGGACAACTATCGCAACTTAGTAAAAATAGTAAGTTCAGAAAAGGTTGTGAGATGCAGATGCATGTCATACCATTGCGAAGCTCTTTGAAAACCTAGAAGGAATATAGAAACTAATCCTACATGCAAACCTTTGATTGAAATGCATGTCACATTGCCGAAATGCATATCACATCCCTCTAAAGCTCTCTGAAAACCCAGAAGGAATTCATAAACCAAATTGCAAAACTCTAGCTTGCAAACCCATGAATCCACCAAAGAGACCTCTAAATATTTGGAAATGGTAATTCTGCCTATGACCTGCCTATGAGTGTCCGAAAATAGGCCAACAGTCACTAGGAAGTGTAGTGCTAAAAATGGGGACATTACAATATACCAACCTCGAAGCAAGAATTTTGAAATGAATTTAGCAACACTTCGTTATGATAAAAATGAGATGATCAAATGAGAGGGAGAGCTCTATATTTATAGATTTCCAAACCCAAAAATTTAAATCTTCAATTCCCTCCAAAAGGGACACCCAAGAGAGGAGAATAAAGTATTCTTTTTTTTTTTTTTAAAATTTCCATCTTTGACTTGACTTTGGGTGCCCAACTTCATTTAGCTGAATAAACTTTATAAAATACAATAATATATTCAACTTGGATGTCTTCATGAGAAAACACAAGTTAAAAACAAGTTAAGTCAATAGCCTAGGCATGGGAGACCAAAAAGCACATTAGAAATATCAAATAATGACTTGAGTTATCAACTTCCAATTCTGACTCCAAGAAGGCTGGAGAAGCTTTTGCCATTTACTGCACTGCTAGAAATATAAATTGAATGTTGAATTGCTGTGAAACCCCACTACATAAGTAACACTTACTAAAAATAGTATACTGCTAAAAACAGTGAGTTGAAACACCTTTTGAGCACAAACCAGGTAGCCATCGTAACTTACTAAAAATAGGAAGTCAAAAATAATCCTTTGATGGAAATGCATGACACACCCTTCTGAAGGTCTTTGAAAACCCAAAAAGACCCAAAAGACAAATTGCCAAACTCCTGCAAACAACCCCCTAAAAACTTAGAAAGATACCTCCTAGAAAAATAGGAAACCCTAATTTTGCCTCCGACTAGCCTATGAGCCTCTAAGATAGGCTAACATTCACTAGATAGGAGTAGTGCTGAGAAGGGGACATTACAATCTCATGAGGATTTTGTATCCTAGCGCACTTTAAAGTTTTAAAACACATTCTTATATGATAAGTTACTCGATCATTCGATGAACCTTTGATGGATGGTTGTAGTTGAATTCCGGAATGAAATGCACAGAGCTCTAGGCTTGCAAACTCAAACCTTTAGAATCACCCTTTAACCGTGAGATTTACAAAGATCAATGCTTGAGAATTAATTTGAGATGGAACATTTGAATAATGTTGTTTCTCGTTGAAAGTTATCAATTAATAGAAGGTGCAAAAACGGAGGACAACTGTTGAATTTATTTCTAAGTGTCTGTACAGAATTGTTATGTACTTAGTAGTAGAGAGTTCACTTTAATATTCAAGAAAAAGAAGAAAAAGTGAACTCTCTACTACTAAGTGATTTTATTTTTAAGAGAGAGGGTTAGCACAAAGGGAGATTGCTCATCGCAGTGCAATAGGGAGATTATGGGTTCCAACATAGCTAGTCCACGCTTGTCAGTCTCTATTAATCTTTTAAAGAATCAAAATCTGAGTAAACAAAAGACAAAAATCCTACGTTTCATCATTTCTTAATTTTTCAATCTTGGGGTTTAAGGTTGATAACTTGAGAGACTTAAGTTAAACTAAGAACTTAACAGGGACTTCACACTGTACCAGCATGTCTACCACCACTACCACACCAATTGTTAGGAAAGCCAAAGCAAAATCAAATAGAAAAATAGATTATGCTCGAGTTCTTAAAACCCCAAGTTTCATAGATGAATACTATGATATTTATAATCCTAAAATCTATGGTAGGCTTACATCAGAACTTAGATTTTCATGTGAGAATAAGGTTGCATAGCAAATGCAATATAGAAAAACAATGCCAATTAATAGTATCATAGCATTATGGGTAGTTGGATTGGGGCGCATGATGTTACATGAGGCTTTCCCTTGCTGAGAATTTATCATGGCCTGCGCGCACAATTATGATGGTAACAAAAGAATAATTGCTAATAAAAATAGCAAAGAAGAAATGTTATCCATTCTTGCAGAAGAATTTGGAACTATGTTGGGGTTTACAACCGAAGAATTTGGAAACATCCACATTGACCTAGAAAAGCTTGCTAATGATTATGAAACAGTTGATGAAGGGGAGAAAAATAATTTTCTAATTAAAATGGCTCAAGATAGTCATAGTTACTTATTCAAAAATAATATAAGCCTCCTTATGATTTGGGAATTTTTAAACCATGGATTCAGGATACTATTTCCATGCTAGCATTTTGCCTCAGACTGGATACCAATTGGGAAGTGGGTGCAAGCCTCCTTGAAATGATATTTAATATCCACTATGGTAAGCGGCCTGTTAAATATAACTTTCTTGAGCACATTGTAGAATCAATGCATGAACAATTTTTAATGATTAAAGGAGGTTCCACTAAGACATTTAGGTGCACAACCTACTTGTGCTATGTTTCTCTATTCAAATTTAGTTGAATTTTTCTGACCAACAAGCTTTAGATCCAAAACTATATGAATGCTGAAGAAAAAAATGGTTCTAGTATATGATTGCAACGCTAAGATAAGGATGCATGATTCTCAAAGGAACTACAATCATTTTGTAGACTACTTCTTGGCTCCATTACATCAAGCAATTACAAATAATCCAATGCCTAGATTGCCTATGTCTTGTAGATATTACCTTTAACTAAGAAAAAAAATACAATTGGCTTGAGCAGATACTCACCCACTTTAGACTCCCCTTCAATATTGATTTCTTCGGCATTAGTTGAATGGTACTTAATGTAAGAATATATTGTGCTAAGATTGTATGGATTAGGAGTAGAGCCATACAAACTTCCAATACATGTGACAAAAAGGGTTTTTGCATTGGAATATGTACGACAGATGGAGAGTACTGATCTGTCTTATACTTTGTCAGTTAGCAAAAGAAGAGCATATTTGCTTCTTTACCTTTTTCATGTGGAGGGCTCACATTTGAGAGAAAAGTATTTAGTGGGGTATATGAATTTTTGAATTTTTTTTAATTTGATCTTGTTTATCACTGGTAGAATGATCCATGTGACACCACTAAATCAAGGATTGTGGCCAATAAGAGTGCCGCATGTTGAATTCAATATCAAAGTAAACCCTTGCTTGAAACCTTGAAAAACAATGATTCTTGAGATGAGGTCAAAATAGCAATGGAGAAAATTGCTATTGAGAAAGGTATTTCGTTTGAACAATTGTCAACAAAATTTATGGCATTGCACCAACAAAGAGAAGAAATGAAGCAAATCGGGAGATGCGACAATTTTTATGAAAAAAGGGATCTGAAAGATCCCCAACCCAAATCTAATCTGATTTTCTGAGTTTTGTCTTTTCAGAGTCTTTGACCAACGAATAGGAAGGCTTTTGTTTTTGTTTTGTTTCTGCGTTTTTTTGATTTTTTTTGTGTGTTTTTGCTGAATATTGATTTATGCAACAATATTACAAAATAGAAGGAAGGAAATTGGTGCTAAAACTTAAATAAATAATACAATTTAAATAAAGAGCAATAATGATGAATTTATTGGCTCAAATGTTATTGTACATACCACAAATCTGCATATAACAATCTGATATAATTTGAATAGCAAAGACAAACTCTTTCCAGCTTTTTCCTAGCTTAATGAATCTGTGATATGAATTTCCAACTAATTGAATATGCAATTAGATCCAATAATTGGTATGAAACCCTTTGTAGCACCTAGGGTTTGAAGCTTGTGATCTAGAAATGTTGTAGCAAGTTGAGGTATGGTATAAAATGAGTTGCCAAGGCTTTGAGAAGGCCTATACTACTTATGGCTGCTCCTGATTTGTTGCAATATGCTGATATAATACTGTTGCAAACTTAGATCTGAGAAATTTATACTTGAAACTCATCCAATAAAGCCCAAAGGAAGACCCAAGGTAGACCCTCCCCAAAGGTGAATTGGGTTTTCATCCAATTCACGATAGCCTTTGAGAGTTTTCATTGCCAGAAGGTTGAAACAATGCTAAAACCCTTCTGCAGAGCTCAACCTGCAAATTGCTTTTGTCAAAATGAGAATAGAATGCCCAAAAATGAGCCCAACATATTGCTTTATAACCTCCCATGAGCTTTTTTATAAAAATCAAAAAAATAATCCTCTTGAGGGTCTTCCTCATCCAAAGAAAATGACCACTTTTTAGAAACAACTTAAGTTGCTAGGATGGGGGCACTTTTCACTGTTCAACTTATGATTTTCAGTTACTATTCACCTTTTACAATTCCATTAGAGCGAACCTTAATATTTTTATCTTTATGGTGCAGGAGCACCTAGGCTGACCTCCACTTTGTTTGTTAACAATTTTGGGCTTGTACTGACCTTAGCCAAGTCAAAGATGTTTGTGTGTTTAGTTTGGACCTTAGAAGGTCTTGGTGGAGTGTGATGGGTTAGTCATTAGGACTAAAATCATCCTAGTTTAATCATGTTGTTAAATTTTGGCTTTAATTAGTTTTGGACAGCTTAGGTTAAAATATAATGCTTTAAATGTGTTAAAGCCACATCCTCGTTGTTTGAAGATGCCAAGGGACAGTTAAGGAGCTGTTGGTTCGAAGCAAGGAGATTGAGGTCCTAAAATCTAGGATCATAACATAGTGTTAAGTTACAAAATGTTGTTGTAGAGGTTGCATGACAGCAGTTGTGGAGTTGCATGTAACTTTGTGGGATTGGAATCCCTAGAAATTAGGGGTAAGTGCTCGACCAACTCCCCTTGAAGTGTGGAAAAGGGCATCTAAGTTGATGTATGGCTCGTTGAGAGCAGTAGTAGCATTGTATTCAAGTTTTGGCTTTGTGTGAATAAGGAAAATTCTGTGTTTTCTGCAAATCCCGTGTGTTTTCAGATAACAGTGATATTGAGTGACATATATGCTCTGTTTTAGCATTGTTTTGGTGTTCTTTGAATAGTTTAGAGCATATTTCATTTGGTGTTTAGGTTACTTAGTGTAGATTTGTTGCTTCTATTTCATAAATTAGGTTGTAGAGGGCTTTATTTCTGTTTTGAGCAGTGAAGATTAAGAAATGGCTCCCCCATAAGCTCTGTCCACGGGATTTCCCTGAGACTAGCAGAATATGAAAGGGGAGCCACACATTTGTATATATTTAGAAGTAGGAATTTTAAAAAGCCAAGCAAGTATGTGTAATCTCAAACCCTAGGCGAGCTAGGACTGCCCGGCTAGGGAATTGAGAGTGAAAATTGAAGAGTACAAGCAGGGGTTGCAAGCAATGTACGGAATCCGTACTGTTCCAGGTAGGGTTAGACAAGTTCTCCACATGGCAAAAGGATTGAAGCTTCAATCAATCCGTTGGCAGTAGTTTTGAAGGAGGAAGCAGTGAAACCCTAGAAAATAGGTCAATTAGCCCTTCTCTCCAAGAGTGTAGGAATCTACCGTACGGTTGGGACAGAGTTCTGACACCTTGTGGAAGATTTAAAGGACTGAAAAGGGTGTCAGGAAGTGCTTTTTAATTGGCAAGTTGTTTGACAAGTTTGAGAGAAAAAGTCAGAAAACTGACTGGTAAGGGCTACAAGGATTAGCTCTCTTCAAAGGCAAACTCTTGAGATCGGTAGGAGTGGTGATTGAAGAACCTCCAAGATGGTTTCAAGTGGATGTGAAATGCATGAAATCAGTGTTTCCAACTCCCCTGCAAGTAGCTCAAGCATGATGTTGAAGTTAGCATCTAGACTCTTCTAGGTGTTGAAAGGAGATTAGCAATTTCAAATGGTGTTGAATCCTCTAAGGTTAAGCACAAGGTTTGGAACTCTTGAAACAGAGTTAGGGCAGGCTTAGTTAATGATCTAAGTCAGGATAGAGCCTAGAAATTGTCAGGTTCTTGGTGGAAGGCAGAGTGAAGTCTTCTTCTAGGAGTTGTGCAAGCAACCTTGGGTTTCATCTTACACCACTTTAGCCCTGGATTCATCAACTAAACTCCAAATTGAAAGGCTCATAAGCATCCTAGCTAACTCCACAACCCTCGGTTTGGTCCCCTAACCATTCTGCTGACCTACAAAACCCTAATAGTAGGCCAACGTCCGCTATGGACTGAGCTGTCTAAGGAAGGGACATTACAATCCTCCTTTCCCGGGATTGCTTGCCTCCAAGCAATGGCAAAGTTGGATGTTGAAGTATCATCCCTCCTTCCCATGTGGCATCCTCCAGCAACAAGTCTCTCCAACAAACCAAATACTCTTTGATCACTCTAACCTCCTCTCCCTCATGTCCAAAATCTCTGCAGGAATCAAAACCAATCGACCCTTCTCATCCAATGGAGGCAACTCAAGTGAAGAGATGACATGCTGTCCAAGAACCTTCTTTAGGTAAGATACATGAGACATTGTGTATCTTACCTTTAGAAGGTAACTAAAGCTCATAGGCTACCTCTTCAATCCTCCTCAATACTCTCTATGGACTATAAAACCGAGGCTTGAGTTTTTCTGCCCCGCTCTTCTTAAGTATACTTTGTTTGTAAGGCTGTAGGCGCAAGAAAACCATGTCTCCAACCTGAAATGTCTTCTCAATCTAATGCCGATCTGCATACATCTGCTACTGATTTTGGGCATGCCGAATATTATGCTTAAGCGCCTTAAGGATATCCTGCCCATCCTGTAACCAATCCCGAGATCTAGGTGCTCTACTATCACCCAACGCTAAGTCCACAAAAGATAAGGCTCATAACTATACAATGCTCGGAAGGGAGTCATACCAATAGACATGTGGTAAGTAGTATTATAACAATGCTCAGCCATATGCAACCTTATCACCCATGCCTTCTGCTGACCTAAAACATAGTTACACAGATAACACTCGAGCAAACACCAAAGAACCTGCTACTCCACTCCGATTAAAATATCCAAACACCACAAACCATGAAGCAACATATTGAAATCCTTGTGAAATAATGTACCAAGTATATCAATACCTGGTTCCCAAATCAAAATATAGAACCTGCTATATGAGATGCAAAACATCAAGACAATGCAAAAATGAACTGCCATATGCCATGAAATCAACACAAATGGCCACCAAACCTTGCTGTCATAACTCAGACCAACAACATATGTGCTGCCATCTAACCAAAGCAAATCAAAATTATCCATCTCATACCTTATGTCCCTCCAATAGACTTCATGCCATACGTTCCCAAGCGACTCAAAAGCTGATGTAGACCATGCTAAATCTGGAAGTGCAATGGAAACCCAAGTAGGACAGCCACTAATCCATTATAAGTGATTGATTTTCTTTATTGATGATTTTCTTCACCAATTTGTTCAATTTCTACACTTCTTGTATTAACATTTTTCTTTATAGAAGTAGTTGTTATAAGTGATTGATTGTCCGAATTATGCAATGAATTAGACATACACAAAAGAAGACAAAGTTCAACTATCTCTTTGTCCTTATCCTTCCCCAATTTGACCGCCATGTCTTTGCCTCTAAGCAACTGCAAGTAATCCTCTTTCATCAATCCGAAAGCCTCCTTGAAAGAGTGCGAATGTGAATGTGGGATACTGTGTCCCTTTCCTTTTTGTGTTTCCTCTCTTTGGGCTGTCCAAATGAAGCCTTCTATTTGTTTGTGGGTGCTATCCATTCTTGACAATGCTTGAACAATTTTATCATCCTTCACCACCAATTGATCATGCAAGTCTTCCAAAACCAAAAGCTTTTGTTTCATCTATCCTTGGCTGGCATAGATTGATTTTTCATCATGTGTAGGGGAAGTAGAATCAATTATCATTCTAGAAGAAGTATTAAGATCACCCAAAGAATCCATACAATTGTTGTCCATATCATTAGCATGTTCCATGCTTTTGTAATCTTCAAGGTTAGAGTGCACTTGCATACACTTTGCAACCCTAATTCATAGCATTTCATGTCTTGAAGCTTTGTCTTCAACATATTCAGTCAAAGTATCATCATCAGAAGCTGATATATTTTCCATTACTAACTAGACCCAAGATGTAGTATGCAAAACAAACCAAACATTATCAAAATGCAAGATCTTCTTAGTAGATAGCCTCTTAATCTACATAATTATCTCTTTAAGACCAAATGCTTCAGATGATCTTAACCATTGTTCTTTTGTTGTAGGTGATGCATGACTAGCCAAATTGAAATGAAATATGTTCCATTCCACACAAATGGATATATCACTTGTGGCTGGTCCATCAAGTGTGTAACTATTATCATCATTGTTTAGATCCTTCAAGGAGCTCTCTAAAAGAGGACAATCATAAACATCAGGATGCAAACTAGACCAAACTGAATATCCTAAATCATTCTTCCTTTCTTCTTCACACAATTCAACATGCTCTTCTTGTGGGCTTACCTCACGAAGCTCTTTCCTTGTATGCTCATCATCTACACATTCTTCCCTTAGAGGAAATGAGGACCTAATGTATAACTCTCTGTTTTCTTGCATTATCAAGCTGATTGTATCTTTCCTTGACCTCTTGCAAGTGTTGTCTTGCTTGGGCAACAAGCATCTTGGCTTTTTTGGCTCTTAGTGACCACCCATCACACAACCCTTGTGTCCTTTTAACATCTTTCATAGTATGGTGAACAAAACGAAGACCTTTGTGTGTAATGTCCCCTTCTCATCAGTGATCAGCTCAGTTGTTCATCAGCCTATTCTGGAGGCCCGTAGGCTCGTTGAGGTAAAATTAGGGTTTCCTTGCTTGGAGGTTTGAGGCATTTTTGGGTGTTTACTATTTATAGTAAATACTATGTTTGGCAGTGGTCCTGTTGGCAGTGCTTCAGTTTGTTCTTATTCTTGTTGGAGCAATTGGTATTTTTGGTATTGTTTCCAAAATACAGTTTTTGTTGGCAATATTTAATACAAGGCAATTAATGTTATGTTTCTTTATTGAGCCCCCCTTGGCCTAAGGGGTTAACTTTATGTTGTTTTAAAAGAGGGTCTTGAAGGCGTATGCCTCCATGAGGAAGATAATTATTTTTTAATAAAGTTTTATGTTGCCATGAAGTGGGATGCTACCCTTAGGGAATTATGAAATTTGGAAATTTGAAGAGTTTCTTGTGTGATTGTTGGTGTGCCTTGAAGGGAAATTGAAGAATTTTCTTCTTCTCTATAAAAATGAAGCTTTGCTCTAGCATTTGGTATCCATTGTTAATTGCTAAAGGTATGTTGTTGAAGTGACATTGTGATTATTTCTTCGAGGGATGCTTACCTCCTAGATTCCAATCAATTTTGTGTTTGAAAGACAACACCTAATTGGTTTTTATTGCTGCTTCTCATCTAGATAGGAAAATTGAGCCTATTGTTGAAGAATTTTGGAGTTTATTATCATTGTCAATTTGCTGGTTTCAACACAACTGATGGACGTTTTTATTTCTAGCTTCAAGGGTGAATTTTATTTTGTTCTAGGCATTTGCTAATATCATTCCTATGGCCAAGGCGACCCTTCTCAACAATTTTTAGATTTTATTTTGAGGCTGGTGAATTTATCTTGCAAAATCACCCTAGCTTGGGGCCGTACCATTCAAGGAGCATTGGATTTCAAGCCAATAAATTAATGCTGGTCTTTTGTGGCTATTTCTTCATCTTGGCTTGGGCACCCATCCTCCAGTTGACCATTGCATTTGATTACATTCAAATCGGAGGTAATTTGATGAAGTTATGAGCATTTCATGGTGTTTTCTGTTTGCTGATCAAAATTTCCAGAACTCAGATTTTTATATTAGATTGCATTAGTTTTTTGTTTTTGGCCTTTACTTCATCATTTGAGGGATAAACATTTTAAAACATCTTAGCATTATTCTCTATCATTGCAATACTTGTAATTTGCAGATTCCTTGATTGTAAGGTTGAGATTTAGTAGTACTAATCCAACTATTGTTATTGTTGCAATTACTTGTTAAAATTTCACATAAAGTACCCCTGGATGGTTTACCGCCAGTGTAGAGAATGAATGTTAATCTCTCTTGTACCCATTGTCAAGTGGTGAATTCCCACTCATAAGTGGATGCCCACCGCAGTAGATGAATTAGTTAGTTTGAAAATTCTATGGTTGGTTATCCGCCTAAGTTTCTTTCATTTTGTAATAAGTACTCTGCCATATGTTAGCACCTCACCTTCAAAAGGATCTTGAGTGTACATTCTTGGCGTGGAGTTTATCTTCCATTTCCAGTTGTATCAGTTTCAGTATTGAGTTATTGATCCTAGGGATCCTCTGACCATATGCCCGCCCCTCTTCCTTAAGTGGTTTTAGGGTGCATTCTTATTTAGAGTTGCTTTGATAGAGGTTTGGTTTTGACGCTAACGCTAATCAAATTGGCCAAGTGTTGGTTATTGTGTAAAAACTGTGGCAAAAAATTGGTTAGCATATTTCATGCTTGAATCCACAATATATATCTCATGTGTAACACTCTCAACTTGAGTACCATCATAGGAAGACTCAACAACATCATTACCTTCATGTGAAATGGATGGTACCTCATGATTAGAACTGTTGTTGCAAAAATTAAAATAGGTGTGGTAGCCCAGTATCATATTTTCAACATCTCCAATGGGCTGATCCATGATTGTAATTTCTTCCACTTTGTGATCAACATGTTGACTCAATGGTGTGATATCAATCTCCATTTGATCCAAAGTTATTTCTTCTTTAGGACTCCCACCTGATGACTAATTTTCGCATTCATTGTGATCACTTGTAGGCTGCAAACTACACACAAGTGATTCTTCTGTCATTCCTTGTTCTTGCACATTAAGCTCTTCACTTTTCCCAATGGTTTCTCTCCTATCTTTTGATGTTTCTTTCCTTTTTCGCTGCTGATATGGATTTGAAAACATCAAGTCATCTTCATCCTCTTCCGATATACCCAAGAATTGTGTGAAAGAAAGCATGTCTTGTATCTTTTGAGGAAGAGACCGATACTTGTCATAGTTGGCCATAATTGCTTTATTTGTTGGTGAAACATGAGGAATCTTCCCTGTTCTAATAGATGGAGATGATCCACTAGAGTGCCCAAATTTCTTTGAAATTGCATCAATCATTCAATCGCTGCAATTGACGGTTGCCCTTATCTTGTGACTATTCTAATGCTTTCCACACCTGTGTATCCTTAAGCAATTTTTCCATGATGACTCGTCATGCTGCCAAATTGAAAACTAAACCAAACGGAAGTACACATTACTTGGAATGCACCCAACAGGTTGGCAAGATCCAGGCTCTGATACCATTGAAAGATCCCCAACCCAAATCTGATATGATTTTCTAAGTTTTGTCTTTTCAAAGTCTTTGACCAGCGAATAGGAAGGTTTTTGTTTTTGTTTTGTTTTTGCGTTTTTCTGATTTTTTTTTGTGTTTTTGCTGAATGTTGATTTATGCAACAATATTGCAAATTAGAAGGAAAAAAATTGCTGCTAAAACTTAAATAAATCAGACAATTTAAATAGAGAGCAATAATGATGAATTTATTGGCTTAAATGTTATTGTACATACCAAAAATCCTCATATAACAATCTGATATAACTTGAACAATGAAGAAAAACTCTTTTCAGCTTCTTGCCAGCTTCACAAATTTGCCTTAGGGTCTGATATAAATTTCCAGCTAATTGAATATGCATATCAGATCCAATATGTAACGACCTATCCTATACGTGAATAAAATTCCTTAATTTTTATAACTTTTAACAAAAGTAAACGAGTAAATAACATTGTAATAAAATTTTTCTTTTCTTTTCAAATTGAAATACATCATATATACACAATTTAAAGCTTTTCACAACAAAATAATTTTTACCATTTCAAAATGAATAATAGATTACGAAAGCATAAGATTACATACACAACTTAAACAACTTTTGCACAAATAGAAGTAAGACAGTCCAGGATCTTCCCTTTCAAATCTTGGTTCTTCAGATGTCTGATTGTGGAGGAGAAACATCACTCGGGTGTTTTTACGCCAACCATAGACTAATATTGCAGTCCCCCACACATTCATTTTTCAACAAAAGGCCCCCCCCTTCGTTGAAGAGATTGGTTGAGTAACTAATTCTGTTAACCAACTGAGCATAGTGGTGTGTCCTACATAACTAGATTCTTGTATCCCACAATCCCAAACTAGTATGTACTTATTGGATCACTGTGAACTGACAATGTAATCATCTCCCAATCTAAGAGGATGTAGGTACATTACATTACTATGGCCATAGTATTTTGGTTCAGTAAACGACTGAATAAGTCATCTATCACTTACACTACTCAGGGCCGATTTGACTTTGGGCTACTTTACTCTATGCGTAGGCTATGTCCTTCAATGGGTTCAGTTTACCCTAGACTTCCTACCTCAAACAGTCTACTAAGAAATGAGCCAATAAACAAGTATCTGATATCCTAACTCTTGATTTCGGAAATCTTTATCCTAGGAGTGAAGCTTGTCAGAGTTAACCTAATAACATAAGTTAAGGATCATACTTGGTTTGACATCATTTCGTTCCTAATAGATATTAATTACTCTACGTATTCTCCATATACATAGATCATACAAAATTTCAAACTCAAGCAAATGCACATAAAAATCCTTCATGGCATAATGCAAATTAAGTAAAGCTACCCTTAAGCTTTTTAAACAATTGATTCCCTCCTTAAAACTCTTTTATCCATAAATCCTTCTTTTAATCTACCATTAAAAATGTATTAAATTTTTTAAGCATTTACCCATAATTGCAAATGGTTTCCCTCATTCAATTGCCCTTCAAGTACAATGAAATTCCTCATGCATTTATTCTTTATGAAAGCTCATCAAAACAATATTGATTTGCTATGAACTATTTGCATATATCATACTAATTGCAAACAACAAACTCAAGAATAAAAGAGAACGACATTCAAGCAAAAATTACTAAATAGATAACATGCCTGTTATAATAAGCTTCTCTCCCAGCACTGTTTTGTCAGCAACTTCTAGGATTCCCAATTGAAGATGGTTGTTTTGCAAATTATCTCTCTTTCAATATAGACAACTCTTTTAAATCACTCTTCCTAAATAACACTTCTCTAATAGAAATTGTTATTTCACTATTATACAAGGTATTTTAGCACAGTCAATTGTCTGCAATTTATAAAGGCTTCCAATTCTCACACTTTCAGCAATATGATGAAATGCAGCAATAGCAAACAACACAACAGCTTAAAAAACTGAACAAGATAGCTTTGAAATTCGCCAAAGACAAATTGCACAAGGATATTTTCAATGGATGGTTGGGCAAGTATTTATAGACGTGTAATTGCAACTATTTCCTCCATTTTGGGCATGTAGAATGACTACAAGGCGCATATACTCAGTCAAACGTCACTTGGCAAGTAACTAAACCCTATGTCACCTCAAAAAGGAGTGAATCGACCTCCATGGAGCCAACATTGCAGAAAATTTCAATTCTAATCTTAGAAATTGCCACTTATAGGAAAAAAATTTTGCTAGGCGTATAAAAATAAATGACTCACTTTACTGCGTTTTTTGTCAAGTCTCAGCTTGTTACAGCACAAAAACTTTGTTTGGCATCCCCTATTATCCAGTTTTGAAGGTTTCCTCCTCCATTTTGCTGCGTTGAAGCTTTCTTCATTTCCACGTAAAAACTCTTAGCTGAGTTTTGTTTTTTTTTCAAATGTTTTCATCAAATATTTCTCTCATAAAAAGCTTCGATACTTTTATGAAGTTCTATATTTTTCTCAAGACTAGCGGCTATTCTTTTAAATATTCCTCTCAAATAAACTTGTATATGTTAAAAGATTTAAATCTTTTAACTTTATTATTTTGGAGTTCAATATTTATTCATTCAAATATTTACAAATATTTCCACTTTGGAGTTTATAAATGTTTTCACTTTAAATAATTAATAATGTATATTTATATATTTTATAATATATGTATTTTATTAATATTAATATATTTATATATATAAATATATAAATTTTTCTGACATTGCCATCGTAATGTATATATATATATTCATATATATGCATATATTAACTCAACATTAATGCATATATTCTATACTTTATAAAATATATAAATATATATATATATATACACATTTATTTATGTATTTATGTCTATATCATAAAATATAATCACATTATTGATATATACATTTATATATACATATATATGTAAATTTTCTAGACGATAATATTAAAATATAATTTTCACCACAGATATTAGGCGGGGTGTGTACGTATATATATGAGTATAACCATATATACTCTTGTGTATACGTATGTATGCGTATATACATGTCGACACATGCATAAGAACATATCTATCTGCTCATCGTACGTACGTATCGATATGTCTATACATATAGATACGTGTACACAATGTATACATGTGTATACGTACCCACTCAACCTCTAACATATGTCTATCATATTATTCATACAAGGGGTCACAGTTTAGTAAGTCTGACATTAAACAATCATTACTCATTAAGCACAAAGAAGTAAATCAAACTCCTAAAGCCTATGGATGACTTATCAAGACTAACTTATCTCACTTGGTTCCTCTATAACCTTCATGATGTGTGTGTATGCTCAATTGATTAACATTACCGGTTAAACAACCAATGCCCCTCTCCCAAGTGATATTTCCCGTCTGCCTGGAGGATTGGCTCTCATACCTGCATTCACAGTTTTAAACTCACGGCGATCAAATGCTCACAATAATAACAATAAATATAAATTTTGCAAGATATAACAACATCATACATTAACCTCATAATGCATGTTTTCACCATTATTAACATCAATTGAACAACATAAGAATGAGACAGTCATTATAAAAACTCATATTGATAACAAGGTGCGTCATATCTTTATTCATCCATAAAATTGTCTTTACAAACACATAATAATTATTCAATACTAATAGCCTAGTAGCTATACAATCGGGGTGTAACACAATAATTGGGATGAGACCCTTCATAGCACCTAGGGTTTGGAGCCTGTGATCTTGAAATGATGCAGCAAGCTAAGGTATGGTATAAAATGAGTTGCCAAGGCCTTGAGAAGGCCTATACTACTTATGGCTGCTCTTGATCTATTGGAATATGCTAATATAATACTGTTGCAAACTGAGATATGAGAAATATATACCTGAAACTCATCCTATAAAGCCCAAATGAAGACCTAAACTAGGACCTCCCCAAAGGTGAACTGGGTTCTCGTCCAATTCACGATAGCCTTTGAGAGTTTTCGTTCCTAGAAGGTTGAAACAATGCTGAAACCCTTCTCCAGAGCTCAACTTGCAAATTGCTTTTGTCAAAATGAGAATAGAATGCCCAAGAATGAGCCCAACATATTGCTTTATAACCGCCCATGAGCTTTTTTATAAAAATTAATAAAATAATCTTCTTGAGGGTCTTTCCTCATCCAAAGAAAATGACCACTTTTTAAAAATAACTTGAGTTGCTAGGATGGGGGCACTTTTCACTATTCACCTTATGATTTTCAGTTACTATTCATCTTTTACTATTCTATTACAGTAAACCTTAATATTTTCACTTTAGCCCTGGATTCAGCAACTGAAATCCAAACTAAAAGGCTCATAAGGCTCCTAGCTAACTCCACAGTCCTTGGTTGAGTCCCCTAACCATTTTTTTGACCTATGGGAACCCTAATAGTAGGCCAACCTCCGCTACAGACTGAGCTGTCTAAGTAAGGGACATTACATGATCAACCATCTACTAAAGTAAAAGTATGGGATTCTCTAAAAATGGCTTGTAGAGAAAAAAATTGACACAAAAAAAATTACTAGCTTTTGGTCTATGAGGAAGAGAGAAAAAACTAACCACGGCCACTCCATAGTTTACTCTTGAATGGCTTTAACGAATATACTTGTTAGGTGTCCTCATGGGGATGTATAAGTGGTCACATCACTATAATTTCACCTCATAGAATAGGATACGATTGAATGTCAAGGCCCAAATATACGGGATCCTTTTTGAGTCATATTAAGCAATGAATAATCGTTCTAACCGACATTAACAACATAAATCAAAACATTGCTGCATACCATGAACAACAATAGTGAAGTCCCTGTTAAGACCTAGCAAATGAGAAAGCAAAGAGGAAAGCAGTAGATAACAATAACAATGAATCAAAAAAAATAATAAAAAAATCTGCCTCTACATCTACAAGCAAAGAGGATAAACAAATAGAGGTGGAATTGAATGAACTGATGCTGAGGTTAGATGAGAGCAAAAAGAAATATGATGATGAAAAATCCACTTCAGAAAAATTAAAACAAATCCTGGTGAAAGCAAAACATTGGGAACAAAAATTGGAGGAAGAGAGAGAAAAAAGTGAAAGATTGGCAGCAGAGCTGCGGGAAGCAAAAAATGAAATAAATTATTGTCAAAATAAGTTAACTGCATTTTGTAGAGGAACAATGATACATGAAATAAAAGATCTGGGAGGAAATAATCTAAAGGATTGATCATTTGTGTGAATTGTTTCAATTGATTGATGATTTGATAGTAGATAATGGGAAGCTCAAGAAATATGTAGTGGACAACAAAAATGTGATTTCAACAGAGAAAATTGCAAATCAAAATTTGTAAATAGTCTACATGTTGGGTGAAAATTATGTAATCAGCTTTTCGATAGATTACACAACTTGGACTTCAGCCACAGCTATGCGAGATATGAATCTCTCCTCTCGGAAAGGGGAGGCGCCCTTCTTACTGCTAACAGAAGCGATAGTAAATCAAACAGATAATTACAAAATGTACACGCAATTCACGGAGTGGGGGGGTGTGTTACATTCATACTTCTCTCTTTTTTCAGAGAAGATGTTTACAATGCTTCACCGTTGAAAGTTCGGAATTCTTGATAACTTGAAACGAACAACTAGCAGTAATGCCAATATCTCTATCTCGTCAAAGCGAAGCGTAGAGATACCAGAAGTGATTAAATAACAAACAAATAAATTAAAAAGGGAAAGCTCACGAAGGCACAAAGTCGTTTCGTAGCTTTGTCAGTGTTGGATCTTTGTAGACGTACCGTTTGCTACGTTAGAAGCACAAAGTCTTCTTAAACGCAACAATTCTTCGAACAGCATGAACGATTACAAGCACAAAGTCTTGTAGATCATCCAACAAGAGTATCAATTAGCACGAACGATTACAAGCACAAAGTCTTGTAGATCCTTCAACAAGAGTATCCAAGAGTAGGAATAATTACAAGCACAAAGTCTTGTAGATTACTCAACCAGAACATGCAAGAGCATGAATGATGACAAGCACAAAGTCTTGTAGATCACTCAACCAATGATAAACAAAAATAACAATGCAATATAAATAATAAATGTAACACAAAGTTTACATCAACTACTTAGAGTCTTTCAGATTCTTGGAACTAATCACTACCAAATAAGATTAACTCACAAAAGTATCGAATCCAACGCAAAGTTTGGCTTGCAATCCTTTTCTTTATTAATCGAATCTCATTCACAAAGCATGAACGCAAAGTTTCACAAATTTGCTTACAAAAGGGCAGCACTTCGTTGCAAAAGGCTAAAAGATCATATTACAATGAAAATCCCTCACATTATATAGAAAGAGGGATGAGCAAAAGAAGGAAAGAGATTGAGAAAATCAGGGAAAGTTAGGTGAGCGATTTTGGGAGATCTCACCTAACTTTGACCAAAGTCAAATTGTAATTTATTTTGAAAATATTACATCTTTGGACTTGGTGTAATTACAGTTTACAAAATGACATTCGAAAATGTCGAGAAATATTTACAAGATGCATAACGGGATGCACCGGAAATGTCTAACACTGGAGAATAGGGGCTGCTTCACGTTTCTTTGCATTGGGCGCGGAAGTCTTCAAATTTCCTCCTAGTCTCCTGCACGAACTTCTCATTTGGACCAACTGTAATCCACAATGGTGTGAATTCTCGTGATCGATCTCATGGCAGATGAGTGAACCTTCTTGCACCTGTCAAGATGCGTCTTCAGGTTGTCCAATGTAAGCCTCGTATCACAAATGATGTTGCTTCTGAACTGTCAATCAAATTCATGATGGCTTCCTTGAAGATCAGGGATATTTCTGTGGCCGGCAGGAAGATACGATTTTCCTCAAGAAGTTGACCAGGCAACTCTCTGATACTTTTGTCAAGAATGGTGCGATGCTCGTTGACATCTTCCTGTATTTGGTGAAGATCTTCTATGAGAGATTGAACCACTTGAATTCTGTGTTTTAGTGATTCTCTTACCTCTACAAACTTTTCTTTGTCAGGAATTACCCCAACCTCCACCAATTTGCTGAGCTTTACCTGTTTCATTTCCGACCATGACAACAGGCACTTTTCCATGTCTCTGCGCTCCTGGGAAAGTACGCTCTTTTCTTTATCAAGCTCTATGGTGAGCTTGGCCAACATGGTAGTTTTCTCATCCGCAGCCAAAATTACCTGAGATTCGTGTTCGATGATCTTTTCAACAAAGTCATATAACAACCTGCCTTTGGAGGCGAATTTCTTAGCTTTCTTGACAGCTGGGTCTTCAATATTTACCACTGTCAGCGGTTGTGCATTACTTGGAGAACCGGCAAGTCTCTTTACAACAGTGGTATAATGCTCTGCCCTCTGTTTGTACATGTTACAAGCTTGCTCTACTTTATCCAGCCTTCCTGGCAAGATATCCAAAGTGACTTGTGCATCGGCTTTTGCACTTTCGTTGGTAACCTTGCCAAGCTGGATCTTTGTTACTGTGTAGTCCTCCATATTGACATCACCTTCTTGATTCGGTGGTATGCCAATTTCAGCATACTTGTGGCCAGACTTATCAACGTTCAGCCTCAGTATACTTTTCCTTTTCTTCCCTTTGGCTTTTGGAAGAACTATCTCTTCGGTCGAGCTCCTCTGGAGAAATCATTTGCTTTTTGCGCTTCGACACTTGAGATATTAGCCAAGGAGGAGAAAGAAAGTGAACACTGTTATTGTGCCATTGCTGTTAGTTCACAAACTCACCATTTGACAATTGGAGAAGTATTTGTCATCATTGCTCCTGTAGTTGACACATTGAGCTGATCACGCATTGACTCATTCATGAAACAATTGAATTCGTTTTCAGAAGTGATATCATACGTTGGCGAAGACAAGCTAGGAATGGACGATGGTGGGCTTGACAGTATATCAACCGTATGGATGCTTGTCACTGACGGAGTATCAAGCTGGGTTGATGCTGCAGGGATAGGGGATATCTCGGCTGCAGGAATGCATGTGGTAGGGATAGGTGACGAGGGAACAGGAGGTGGAGGACTTCTTGAATCTAGAAGGGTATGAGGAAGGTTTGAATTCACGGGCGATGATGTTCTGGAAATTTCTTCAACTACATTCTCAGGAGGAGAAGTAGTTATTTCTTGATCATCCTCGGGTTCCTGTTGATCACCCTCTTGTCTCTCCGAATCTGGTTCACCTTCAAAGTAACCTTCAGATCCTTCTTCAGAATCTTCGTCAGACTCTTGCCCGCTTTCAGAAACCTCTTCGGCATCGGAGTCTGCTCTGGATAGACTTAGAAGGAGAGGAGTCCGAAGCAAAAGCTCGCCAACAGCAAGAACTCCGCGACAAAAACAAATCAGCGGCCGTTCCCACTTCTTCGCGAAGAGGTCCTAGGATCAAGTTTACTGTTGGTAAGAAAGATACCCAAGCTGTCCAAGAGACAGAAATCACGGAATCTCGTCCATCTCGTTCTAAGGGTAAAAAGCCTATTCAGGAGGACATAGATTCCGATGAAGAAGGAACTTCAAGCGACAAATCCACTGAAGATGAAGATTCAGCAGAAGCAGACTCCGATGCCGAAGAGGTTTCTGAAAGCGAGCAAGAGTCTGACGAAGATTCTGAAGAAGGATCTGAAGGTGACTTTGAAAGTGAACCAGATGCGGAGAGACAAGAGGGTGATGAACAGGAACCCGGGCATGATCAAGAAATAACTACTTCTCCTCCTGAGAATGTAGTTGAAGAAATTCCCAGAACATCATCGTCCGTGACTTCAAACGTTCCTCATACCCCTCTAGATTCAAGAACTCCTCCACCTCCTGTTCCCTCGTCACCGATCCCTACCACATGCATTCCTGCAGCCGAGATATCCCCTATCCCTGCAGCATCAACCCAACTTGATACTCCTTCAGTGACAAGCATCCATACGGTTGATATACTGTCAAGCCCACCATCGTCCATTCCTAGCTTGTCTTTGCCAACGTATGATATCACTTCTGAAAACGAATTCAATCGTTTCATGAATGAGTCAATGCGTGATCAGCTCAATGTGTCAACTACAGGAGCAATGATGACAAATACTTCTCCAATTGTCACGATACCAATGGTGAGTTCAGATGTGACAATAACTTCAGAAGTAGCAATGGCGACCGAATTGACAGTAAATCCAGAAGTTCACACTTCTTTTCTTCCTCCTTGGCTAATCTCTCAAGTGTCGAAGCGCAAAAAGCAAATGATTTCTCCAGAGGAGCTCGACCTCGAAGAGATAGTTCTTCCAAAAGCCAAAGGGAAGAAAAAGGCAAAAGTATACTCTGAAATATTCCGAGCCAATTTTTTCGATTTTTCAATTATCAGATTTCAACATAACAATCAAGTACCCGTTAAGGTTAGAAGATAAACCCAAACGTACTGAAACAACTCTAACCAGTATGGCGCCGATGATGGCGAGCATTGGTCAGAGGATCTAAATAAAATTGCTTATGCTGTAACTCTAACCAATATGGCGCCGATGATGGCGATCATGGGTCAGAGGGTCTTCTACTCTAAATGCTGGAAAGGGAACTCGACGTGAAGTATGTGCTACCCAATCCAATGCGGAGTGAGGGGCGACCATATGACGGAGTGATTACAATAACAACGCTTGAAAGAGAAATGCTGAAAGATGAAACTACTCAACACCCAGAATGTGCTTGCTACCCAGAATGGGAAGTAGCTACCATAGGGCGGAGGTAAATCTATTACAAAACAACTTAATTGAAAGAGAGCGTTACATATCAGAATTGAGCAATAATTGTGAATGACTGCCAGTACTACTGGTCAGTTTTACAAGATAAGAATCAATCGCCTGCCAATGTCTTAAGAATCTGAAGGATTAGCATTACATCATAGAGATAAACCTTTATCTTGGATAGGCATGCCAAAACAATAGAACCTTCAGGGAGCAATACAATAATTCTGATTTTTCTGTTACAAATCTGCTCTTGAAGGAAATAACAGCAGTCTATGGAAATGATCATATGCTCATAACTTCCTAACTACTTGCTCAAATGGTATGATTCCTGATGCAAAACACTATTCTTATGAGGGCACCCAAACTAACAGCAAAAAACAGATCCAAAATGCACCTAATGATTAATGCACGAATTCCAATGCAGCAAAAAGGTACGACCCAGCTGAAAGGGGCGATTTTCTTTTAAAAAATAATGCAAGCTCTAAAATTTCTACAAATTTGAGAATATTGGCGCTTAAGCCTAGCAAAGCCAATGGGTTAATACCCAGAACAATATTTTTGGTATTTTTTGAGATATGAATAAAACATGAAATCTGCTGTCTAAAACAATGAAATATGCCGAAACCTATAATTTGCCAAATCAGATCTAAGTATGCAATAAGCAGAAACACAATGCATGAACTAAATGCAACTCACAATAAACTAAATCACCACTAGTTGTTGTCTTGCAAACAAGAAGCGATGCCCGAGCTAGGAGGCCTTCATTCCTCGAAGCGAACCCAGAGCCAATTCGGCAGCATAACAGTACTGTAGTCCAAAGATGTGAAATGATGCTCAAAGTCTCCCTTTTATAATTTTCCAGTTGACTTCACGAAACCCTAAAATCCACTTTCAAGTCAAAACCCTAATCTCCTCAAAGATGGCGTCCCACCTTTCCAAGCAACTTTGTCTTTTAATAATATTTTAATCTTTCTTGAAAAAGGCGTCCATTTTGAACTGTAATAATAACTTCATAAAAGAAATAATTAATCCTCTTAATGAAGCGCCACCCTTAAAGAACACCTTTTAAAAAGACTTGAAGTGATTAGGCTAGGCTAAGGGGGGGTCAACGTTAAATTATAACATTAAACGTGACTAATATAAAATAGCTCAACTTATCTCTCCAACTGCGCCCCGAAGCCATCAATGAGTAAGCTAACCAAATGAAACTGACTTAGGAAGTCAACCAAGCTGAACCCAACTGAAAAGCTGCCAAAAATAGAATTTACTAAAAATAATAAAATCCAGAAAATGCTCTGAATGCCGAGATGAACATACCACTGTGAAGCTCTCTGAAAACCCAGAAAGAATTCGCCAGTGAATCCACCATCTCTGAGCAATGACCTCCTCAAAAATAGGAAACCCTAATTTTTACCTTCTGACTAGCCTTCGGGTTTCCAGAAAAAGGCCAACGGTGACAGGAACGATCAGGTTTGAGAAGGGGACATTACAGTCCGCCCTCCCCAAGATTGCTTGTCCTCAAGCAATCGCAAACCAGGATGCTGCAATATCGCATCACTTTCCCAAGTCGCATCCTCCAAAGGCAGGTTCTTCCACTTCACTAGGTATTCTCCGATGGTTCTTTTCCTCAAAGAACGTTCTCTGAAGTCAAGTATCTCCTCTGGAACTAGAACCAACTGTCCCTCTTCATCCAAGGGTGGCAACTGTGATAAAGCAACCACATTATGTCCAAGTGCCTTCTTGAGGCGAGACACGTGGAAGACGTTATGCACTCTGCTATCAGAAGGTAGCTCTAATTCATAAGCTACTGCCCCAACTTTTCTGATGACCTTGAATGGCCCATAGAAGCGAGGTTTGAGCTTCTCAGCTCCACTCTTCTTGAGAGTAGACTGTCTATAAGGTTGTAAACGAAGATAGACCATATCCCCAACCTCGAAAGAACGCTCAACACACCTCTGATTAGCATAGAACTTTTGCTGATTTTGTGCAATCTGCAAATTATCCTTCAAGGATCTCATTATGTCTTGACTATGCTGCAACAAATCCTTGGCTAGGGGTGCTTTGCTGTCACCAAACACCAAATCTGCAAAACTAGGTGCTTCATACCCATAAAGTGCCAAGAAAGGAGACATCTTAATCGACATATGGAAAGAAGAATTGTAGAAGTACTCGCCTATATGCAGCCACTTAACCCATGCTCTCTGCTGCTCTGACACGTAGTTTCTCAAGTAGCCTTCCAACCACTTGTTCACTACTTCTGTTTGTCCATCAGTTTGGGGGTGATAACTAGTGCTTGAAGTGAGCACCGTACCACTCATTCTGAAAACTTCTTGCCAAAACGTACTTAGGAACTTGCTGTCCCTATCACTCACAATGTTCTTTGGCAACCCATGCAGCCTAAACACCTCTCGAAAGAACAAATCTGCAACTTGGGCTGCAGAAAAAGTGCTGGTAATGGCGAAGAAATGAGCAAATTTGGTTAATTTGTCAACTACCACGTAAATACAATCCTTCCCTTGGACCTTGGGCAACCTAGTGATGAAGTCCATCGAAATGCTTTCCCATTTTTGATTGGGAATTAGAAGTGGTTGCAGCAAACCGGCGGGTAAAGTATGCTCATTCTTATTCACTTGACAAACAGGGCACTCCTGAATGTAGCGTTGTACTTCTCCTTTCAATCCTTTCCAAGAAAGCCTTTCTCGGATCTGCCTATATGTCTTGAAAAAACCTTGGTGACCAGCAACTGGAATATCATGGAAAGTCAAAAGAATCTTCTTCTTAAGCTTAGAATCAGCCACCAGAAAGATTCTTCCCTTATAATGTATCAATCCCTCAACCACCTTGTACCTTTCATCATGAAAAGTACCCTCAAGAATGCTGGTTGCAAACTGATTTTTGGCATAATCAGCAAGCAACAAGTCTCTCCAATCTGTAGTAAGCTCACACAATGAGCTAAGATGAGGTCTCCTTGACAAAGCATCAGCCACGATATTATTTTTTCCTTTGACATATTCAATGTCAAAGTCGTAAGTTTGAAGCTTACTCACCCATTTCTGTTGCCTCTCATTTAGGTCCTTCTGGTGCATGAAATGCTTGAGGCTATTGTGGTCAATTTTAACCACAAATTTGTTCCGCACCAAGTACTGCTTGAACTTGGTTAATGCATGCATAATGGCAAGCATTTCTTTGTAATAAATGGAATATGTCCTTTCGACACCCCGTAATTTCCTGCTCTCAAACACGATAGGGTGTTTGTCTTGCATCAGGACAGCCCCAACTCCTTCACTTGATGCATCACACTGCAGTTCGAATGGCTTGGAGAAATCAGGGATAGCCAGAACCGGACATGAGCTCATGATCTTCTTAAACTTGTCAAAAACAACTTGAGCCTTTTCTGACCAAACAAAGGCTCCCTTTTTGATTAGATCAGTAAGAGGAGCAGCATTCTGTGAATACCCCTTTACGAATCTCCAATAAAAACCACAAAGACCCAGAAAACCTTTCAACTGAGTCAAATTCTCTGGAGGTGGCCACTCAACTACTGCCTTGATTTTTTCAGGATCCACCTTTACTCCCTCAGCACTGATTATGTGGCCAAGGTATAGTAACTCTTCCATCCCAAATTCACATTTGGAAGATTTTGCGAACAGACTCTCAGATTCCAGAATACTAAGCACTTCCTCCAAGTGCTTGAGATGATCCTCCCAAGTCTTGCTGTAAATCAGAATGTCATAAAAAAAGATCAACACAAACCTCCTTAACTGATTCTGGAAAACACGGTTCATGCAAGACTGAAAGGTAGCCGGAGCGTTAGTCAACCCAAATGGCATGACTAAGAATTCAAAATGGCCATAGTGACATCTGAAAGCGGTCTTCTCCACATCCGATCCCCTCATTCGTATCTGATGGTAACCCGACCTCAGATCAATCTTTGAGAAGAACTTAGCCCCATGTAGCTCATCAATGAGCTCATCTATTCTGGGAATGGGGTATCTGTTTTTGATGGTGCTTTGGTTCAAAGTACGATAGTCCACGCACATGCGCATGGTACCATCCTTCTTCTTCACAAGAACCACTGCAGATGCAAAGGGGCTCTTGCTTGGGCGGATGAAACCCATCTCCAAAAGTTCCCGAATATTCTTCTCGATTTCATCCTTTTGCCTCATCGGATACCGATATGGAGTTGTGATCACCGGTTTAGCCCCTTCCTTGAGCTCTATAATGTGTTCTGAACCCCGTTCAGGTGGTGGTCCAGGAGGCAAATCTGCAAAGACTTTGCTCTTCTTCGTGAGTAGAGACTGAATATCAGGAGGAAGGTCACGTTTAGTCTCTACAGGACTATCAGGAAGGATCATGCATTCAGCAACCCACTCAGCTTGATCGTGACGGATCAGCCTTGCCATTCTTTTGAATGACACTACTTGAGGACCCCCATTGGACATTCCTCTCAGAACTATCTTCTTCCCATCCGATTGGAACTTCAACTCCATAGTCTGCAGATTCAAAGAAATCTCTCCAAGAGATCGCAGCCATTGAATGCCTAGAACGGCATCAGTATCCCCGATGTGAACTACATAGAAGTCATCCTTGACTTCGTAGTTGCCCAACTGCATGGTCATGTTCGATATTTTCTTGGTGCAAGAAATATGGAATCCATCGGCAACCATGACCTTGAACCCTTCAAATTCCTTTGTTTGCAGCCCCTTCTTGGCTACCACAACTTCATCAATGAAGTTATGTGTTGCTCCAGTGTCG
Organism: Sequoia sempervirens; assembly: GCA_007258455.2. Classification (NCBI taxonomy): domain Eukaryota; kingdom Viridiplantae; phylum Streptophyta; class Pinopsida; order Cupressales; family Cupressaceae; genus Sequoia; species Sequoia sempervirens. The sequence continues at coordinate 134,703,012 of VDFB02000017.1, forward strand.
ATCAAGGCAACGATTCGCTGCCCTTTGATCATCCCTCGAACCTTGAATGATTCGTTTCTTTGGAAGCTAGAAAGCTGAGCTAAAACTCCACCACTTTCCTTCTCATCTCCGGACTCTTCTGGAGCTCTATCTTCTTCATTTTCTTCAAAATCCGATTGCTGGTCGGAAAAATCAGAACTACTTTCCCCAGCAGAATAGTACTCAATCTGATTGAACTTAACCCCTTTAGGGCAAACATGGTCTTGAGACCATTTTTCCCTACACCGGAAACACAACCCTTTTCTTCTGAGTTCATTCAGGGTTTCAGGATCCAACCTGGTGACATGGGAATTGTGATTCTTGAACTCCTTGTGCTGAGGTCGCAAAGGAGGTCTATGCTGAAGTCTTTTCCCTTTATCCCTTTTCTGAAAAGGGGAGTTTGACTGAAATTTTGCCTTAGGAGCAGCCCACTCCATGTTTCTTGCCTTTTTCATGGCCTCCTGCAAGGTTGGTGGGTCAAAGGATTTAATCCAACCTTTGAGAGGTTCAGTCAAACCTTCACTGAAAAGAATCACCAATCTCCTTTCCGTGATTCCAGTTACCATAACTGAGAGTCTCTGAAACTCGGCAATGTAGGCATCAACTGTGCCATACTGTCTCAATTGTGCAAGCTCTCTAAAATGAATCTCAGGATCCTTTTTCTCAAACCTCTCGATGAGCCTAGTGGTGAACTCATCATAAGTTGTGATAGAACGATGACCCAGAGTGACTAGGCCATGATACCACCACTCGTGCGCCACCCCATCCAGGTGTAGCGTAGCGAACTTGATCGCTTCTTCTTCTGCCATAGGTCTGAGAGCTAGATAGTTATCCAGCTTCTGAATCCAAGCTCGGGCTGAACTGGTATCACTCCCGTCAAAGTGTGGAAGTGTAACCTTGTTGACAGCTTGGTACAACTCTCCTTGATTTGATGGTCTTCTTTGATCAAAGTGTCTCCCTTTCCCTTTGTTTTTTCTCTTATGGTCCATGAAATCATTGAAGGACATGTCCATCCTGATGTCGGCAGGTAGAGAGTCATACTCTGTACGGCCAAGCCTCAACTGCTCCACGAATGAAGCATTCTCTTCAGGATCTGGCTGAGTGACTACAGGAGCCACAAAGGTGGGTTTGAATGGCCTGGAAGAAATGTAAGTGTTGTTTGACACTGTCCGAGCTGCCTGCTCTTCATGCTGGTTGGAAGCACTATGCTCCCCTCTGTGGCCTGAGTTGTTCTGTGGAGTGGTATTCTGACCCACTTTCCCCATCATGAAAGATACCATGTCCATCAAGGCATCCATCTTTCTTTCAAATCTCTTCCCGGGACTTGTAGATCTGTCTCTTCCTTTCCCACTGTCATCTCTGTTGTTGGTAAACCTCTCGTTACCCCCAACTGATCTTTCACCCTCTGCCATATCTGATTCCTGAGAAGACTCCCAATGAGCCCTCAAGACTTCTGAAGCTGTCTGACCCTCTGGAGGCTGATGAAGTTGGAACTGTTTTCCAACCTTCTTGTCTTCCCTTGCAATGTACCTCTTTTCTCTGTCACTCATAGACAGAATGATCACAGGATGGCAAGATCTTGGCTCTGATACCACTGAAATATTCTGAGCCAATTTTTTCGATTTTTCAATTATCAGATTTCAACATTACAATCAAGTACCCGTTAAGGTTAGAAGATAAACCCAAACGTACTGAAACAACTCTAACTAGTATGGCGCCGATGATGGCGAGCATTGGTCAGAGGATCTAAATCAAACTGCTTATGCTGTAACTCTAACCAGTATGGCGCCGATGATGGCGAGCATTGGTCAGAGGGTCTTCTACTCTAAATGCTGGAAAGGGAACTCGACGTGAAGTATGTGCTACCCAATCCAATGCGGAGTGAGGGGCGACCATATGACGGAGTGATTACAATAACAACGCTTGAAAGAGAAATGCTGAAAGATGAAACTACTCAACACCCAGAATGTGCTTGCTACCCAGAATGGGAAGTAGCTACCATAGGGCGGAGGGAAATCTATTACAAAACAACTTAATTGAAAGAGAGCGTTACATATAAGAATTGAGCAATAATTGTGAATGACTGCCAGTACTACTGGTCAGTTTTACAAGATAAGAATCAATCGCCTGCCAATGTCTTAAGAATCTGAAGGATTAGCATTACATCATAGAGATAAACCTTTATCTTGGATAGGCATGCCAAAACAATAGAACCTTCAGGGAGCAATACAATAATTCTGATTTTTCTGTTACAAATCTGCTCTTAAAGGAAATAACAGCAGTCTATGGAAATGATCATATGCTCATAACTTCCTAACTACTTGCTCAAATGGTATGATTCCTGATGCACAACACTATTCTTATGAGGGCGCCCAAACTAACAGCAAAAAACAGATCCAAAATGCACCTAATGATTAATGCACGAATTCCAATGCAGCAAAAAGGTACGGCCCAGCTGAAAGGGGCGATTTTCTTTTAAAAAATAATGCAAGCTCTAAAATTTCTACAAATTTGAGAATATTGGCGCCTAAGCCTAGCAAAGCCAATGGGTTAATACCCAGAACAATATTTTTGGTATTTTTTGAGGTATGAATAAAACATGAAATCTGCTGTCTAAAACAATGAAATATGCGGAAACCTATAATTTGCCAAATCAGATCTAAGTATGCAATAAGCTGAAACACAATGCATGAACTAAATGCAACTCACAATAAATTGAATCACCACTAGTTGTTGTCTTGCAAACAAGAAGCGATGCCCGAGCTAGGAGGCCTTCATTCCTCGAAGCGAACCCAGAGCCAATTCGGCAGCATAACAGTACTGTAGTCCAAAGATGTGAAATGATGCTCAAAGTCTCCCTTTTATAATTTTCCAGTTGACTTCACGAAACCCTAAAATCCACTTTTAAGTCAAAACCCTAATCTCCTCAAAGATGGTGTCCCACCTTTCCAAGCAACTTTGTCTTTTAATAATATTTTAATCTTTCTTGAAAAAGGTGTCCATTTTGAACTTTAATAATAACTTCATAAAAGAAATAATTAATCCTCTTAATGAAGCCCCACCCTTAAAGAACACCTTTTAAAAAGACTTGAAGTGATTAAGCTAGGCTAAGGGGGGGTCAACGTTAAATTATAACATTAAACGTGACTAATATAAAATAGCTCAACTTATCTCTCCAACTGCGCCCCGAAGCCATCAATGAGTAAGCTAACCAAATCAAATTGACTGAGGAAGTCAACCAAGCTGAACCCAACTGAAAAGCTGCCAAAAATAGAATTTACTAAAAATAGTAAATTCCAGAAAATGCTCTGAATGCCGAGATGAACATACCACTGCGAAGCTCTCTGAAAACCCAGAAAGAATCCGCCATTGAATCCACCATCTCTGAGCAATGACCTCCTCAAAAATAGGAAACCCTAATTTTTACCTTCTGACTAGCCTTCGGGTTTCCAGAAAAAGGCCAACGGTGACAGGAACGATCAAGTTTGAGAAGGGGACGTTACATACTCGAGGCTGAACGTTGATAAGTCTGGCCACAAGTATGCTGAAATTGGCATACCACCAAATCAAGAAGGTGATGTCAATATGGAGGACTACACAGTAACAAAGATCCAGCTTGGCAAGGTTACCAACGAAAGTGCAAAAGCCGATGCGCAAGTCACTTTGGATATCTTGCCAGGAAGGCTGGTTAAAGTAGAGCAAGCTCGTAACATGTACAAACAGAGGGTAGAGCATTATGCCACTGTTGTAAAGAGACTTGCCGGTTCTCCAAGTAATGCACAACCGCTGACAGTGGTAAATATTGAAGACCCAGCTGTCAAGAAAGCTGAGAAATTCGCCTCCAAAGGCAGGGTGTTATATGACTTTGTTGAAAAGATCATCGAACATGGATCTCAGGTAATTTTGGCTGCGGATGAGAAAACTACCATGTTGGCCAAGCTCACCACAGAGCTTGATAAAGAAAAGAGCGTACTTTCCCGAGCGCAGAGACATGGAAAAGTGCCTGTTGTCATGGTCGGAAATGAAACAGGTAAAGCTCAGCAAATTGGTGGAGGTTGGGGTAATTCTGACAAAGAAAAGTTTGTAGAGGTAAGAGAATCACTGAAACACAGAATTCAAGTGGTTCAATCTCTCATAGAAGATCTTCACCAAACACAGGAAGATGTCGACGAGCATCGCACTATTCTTGACAAAAGTATCAGAGAGTTGCCTGGTCAACTTCTTGAGGAAAATCGTATCTTCCTGCCGGCCACAGAAATATCCCGATCTTCAAGGAAGCCATCATGAATTTGATTGACAGTTCAGACTTCTCAGAAGCTTCGCTCAACATCATTTGTGATACAAGGCTTACATTGGACAACCTGAAGACGCATCTTGACAGGTGCAAGAAGGTTCACTCATCTGCCATGAGATCGATCACGAGAATTCACACCATTGTGGATTACACCGTTGGTCCAGATGAGAAGTTCGTGCAGGAGACTAGGAGGAAATTTGAAGACTTCACGCCCAATGGAAAGAAACGTGAAGCAGCCCCCTATTCTCCAGTGTTAGACATTTCCGGTGCATCCCGTTATGCATCTTGTAAATATTTCTCAACATTTTCGAATGTCATTTTGTAAACTGTAATTACACCAAGTCCAAAGATGTAATATTTTCAAAATAAATTACACTTTGACTTTGGTCAAAGTTAGGTGAGATCTCCCAAAATCGCTCACCTAACTTTCCCTGATTTTCTCAATCTCTTTCCTTCTTTTGCTCATCCCTCTTTCTATATAATGTGAGGGATTTTCATTGTAATATGATCTTTTAGCCTTTTGCAATGAAGTGCTGCCCTTTTGTAAGCAAATTTGTGAAACTTTGCGTTCATGCTTTATGAATGAGATTCGATTAATAGAGAAAAGGATTGCAAGCCAAACTTTGCGTTGGATTCGATACTTTTGTGAGTTAATCTTATTTGGTAGTGATTAGTTCCAAGAATCTGAAAGACTCTAAGTAGTTGATGTAAACTTTGTGTTACATTTATTATTTAGATTGCATTGTTAGTTTTGTTTATCATTGGTTGAGTGATCTACAAGACTTTGTGCTTGTCATCATTCATGCTCTTGCATGTTCTGGTTGAGTAATCTACAAGACTTTGTGCTTGTAATCGTTCGTGCTAATTGATACTCTTGTTGGATGATCTACAAGAGTTTGTGCTTGTAATCGTTCATGCTGTTCGAAGAATTGTTGCGTCTAAGAAGACTTTGTGCTTCTAACGTAGCAAACGGTACGTCTACAAAGATCCAACACTGACGAAGCTACGGAACAACTTTGTGCCTTCGTGAGCTTTCCCTTTTTAATTTATTTGTTTGTTATTTAATCACTTCTGGTATCTCTACGCTTCGCTTTGACGAGATAGAGATATTGGCATTACTGCTAGTTGTTCGTTTCAAGTTATCAAGAATTCCGAACTTTCAACGGTGAAGCATTGTAAACATCTTCTCTGAAAAAAGAGAGAAGTATGAATGTAACACACCCCCCCCACTCCGTGAATTGCGTGTACATTTTGTAATTATCTGTTTGATTTACTATCGCTTCTGTTAGCAGTAAGAAGGGCGCCTCCCCTTTCCGAGAGGAGAGATTCATATCTCACATAGCTGTGGCTGAAGTCCAAGTTGTGTAATCTATCGAAAAGTTGATTACATAATTTTCACCCAACAGGGCGATGATGTTCTGGGAATTTCTTCAACTACATTCTCAGGAGAAGTAGTTATTTCTTGATTATGCCCGGGTTCCTTTTGATCACCCTCTTGTCTCTCCGAATCTGGTTCACCTTCAAAGTCACCTTCACATCCTTCTTTAGAATCTTCATTAGACTCTTGCCCGCTTTCAGAAACCTCTTCGGCATCGGAGTTTGCTTCTGCTGAATCTTCATATTCACAATGTGACGAGTCTTTTTATCAAAATCTGGAAGAAACCTCCTCAAGAAGTTTACCTTGCCGAAAAAGGAATGAACGGCCTTCTTGCTTGACGGCAAAGCGAGGGACTTGATTCCATTGACTCTTTCTCGGTCAATCTTGATTCCTTCAGCAGATACTACGTGACCAAGAAGTTTACCTTCTGTCACCTCGAAAGTTGACTTTTTGGGATTGAGGGAAATGCCGTGCTGACGGCATCTCTCTAGAGTTTGTCTCAAATGATAGAAATGCTCATGGCGTTGCTTAGAGAAAACCGTAAGATCATCAAGATATACCACAATGAACTTACCCATCACGTCGCGGAAAGCGAGATCCATGGCACGTTGGAATGTAGCGCCAGCGTTGATCAAACCAAACGTCATCCTACGATACGCAAAGGTTCCCCAAGGCGTTGTGAAAGCGGTTTTGTGTTGGTCGCTTGAATTTACTTCAATTTGATTATAATCGGAAAATCCGTGTAGCATGGAGAGCATCTCGGATCCAGTTACATTTTGTAGAACTTGATCCATCACTGGAAGTGGGTAATTGTCTTTGAGAGACAATTGATTAAGATTTCTGAAATCTACACAAATGCGGATTTCACCATTCTTCTTACGAACGGGGACGATATTGGCTATCCATGTTGAATGATGGATGGGGAATATTATCCGTGCATTCAGCATCTTTTGAACTTCCGCCAAAATCGTTCCAGAGATCTTGGGATTATACTGCCTCTGCTTTTGTTTGTAAGGCAAAGCTCCAACCTTGAGAGGAATGTCATGTTGCACTTCCTTAGGCCGAAATGATTTTAGATCGTCATATGAATATGCCAAGACATCAATGTACTCCTGCAGCAGCTGAGCAAACTGTCTTTTTTCTTCGGCCGTGCAACACTTGCCAATGTTGACCATCTTAGGATCGGCTTCAGTTCCCAAATTTATCTGTTCAATCTCATTAGATGAGTCAGAATCTGAGAGTTGCTTCTTCACGTGGCGATCATGCTTATCAAAAAGCTTTTCCAAGGATACCAATCCTTTAGGGATCTTATTCCCTTTGAGTTGTAGATATTCCTCGCCTGTAACAGGATCCATATCGGATATGGATTCTCGAAGTGGAGAATCGCTGCCCTCAAAGTACAACTCATCAAAATTCTCTGCTTTTTCAAGAAAGGCGATAATTTGATGATCGTCATTGAAAATCTGCCAATTCTCTGAATTTTCAGGTACACTTGGGCGGAAAACCAACTCTATGGTGTAAGTAGAACCTTGAAAGTCTTTGTGTGGTACTAAGAGCGTGGCGGAGATTGCGAGGGAATCAGCTCTAGTATTATATTCTTTGGGAACAACAGAGATATCAAAAGCTTCGAATTCCTCAATGGAATCCCATACTAGATTACGATAATGCCTAAGTCTCTCATTCTTTGTTTGATAGAGATTTCTTACTTGAAATACTATCAACTCGGCATCACCTTGTGCATGAAGATTTTTTATACCTTTCTTCAACGCAACTTGCATTCCCAATAACAGGGCTTCATACTCGGCGGTGTTATTGGTGTTGTCAAACTGCAGCTTGAAGGAGAAAGGGAAAAACTTTCCTGATGGTGAGATGAAAACCATTCCTGCTCCAGAGCCGGTCGAGGAGCAGCTACCATCAAATTCGAGTAACCAGACACCGTTGGGATCACCAACTGGAACAGTGTCGAAGTGCAAAACTTCATCATCTGACGAAGATTCATGATCGGAGATGGATAAATCTCCTGATGACGTTTCATCTGAAGTTGAAGAAATATCATCTTTTTCTAACTCATTTTGAGTCGAAGATTCTCCTACCTCATTTGTCTGTAGGTAGTAAGTTCCCACGCCTGATGATTCAAACAAAATCTGAGCTCTGGGATCATCTGACTCAACAACTGAGAATTTTGATTCCTTTTCAGGAATTAGCTTTTGCATCACACCTTTTACTGGTATTCTCGCTTCGGACATATCCATACTCAGTTCTCCTCCAACATCTTTGCAGAAATTGCGTCCGAGGAGGATACCGTAGGAAGCTGGTACATTGGCCACGAGGACCATCATCTTTATTTTCTTCTCTGGGTATGCAGCAAATGCATATTGTGCATCTTTGATCTGACCTATCAATGGCACTTGTTTATTCTCCATGGAAAAGCAACGGCTGAAGGTTTTGGTCATTTCAAGGCCTAATGCAGTAGCTACCTTGGCGGGGATTACATTGTCAGACGCGCCAGAGTCTATGACACAGTTACTCAGCTTGAAACCATTTACAAGTAGGGAGATGAAAAACGGATCAATGCGTCCAGAAGCAGTTGGAGGGTTAGATACAAGGTTACTCTGTGATACTTTGGGTTTAGGAGTAACTGGGATGTCAGGAGGAGTATCCCGATTTGGGGAGATCTTTTTATCATTGAGGAACTTGACAAGCCTGTCAAATTGGTCAGGGTTGGCTTTGAGGTATTCAGCCTCGGACATTTGAACCTTGGTTTTCTTGGCATGGTCAATGATGTCGAAAGCCTGGAAAGAACTTTGTAGGTTGGAAGTCGTAACTTCGCTGATTGGTTTCACAAAAGGCACACTGGTCTTTGGAACGGGAGGATTAGCTTTAGGAATAACGGGAGTTGACGAAGAAGAACGAGGTGCACTTACTTGTGGATTTGCTGCTTTCTTAGGTTGCCAAGGGAGGGGAGATCCTCTTTTGGCGATCGTTATGGGCGGCTTTTCTTTTTCTGGAACAGCAGCAGCTTGAGCTTTGTCAAGTTGATTTTGTTGATGCCGCGTAAAAACAGCATAAGCGTCAGTCACCAAGTCGTCTTCTTCTTTTTCTTCCATCATTTGCAGATAGCTAATCTTGGAGTCGCTAGCCGATTCAATTTCTTCTTCTTGGAAGAGATCAGCATTTTCTTCTTCAGGATACTCGGGCTGAGCATATTCATCTTGTTCAGTCTCATAGTACCCGACAGCATTGTTAGCAGGCGGGGCTTCAAGAGCAAGTCGTCCTGGAGGTTCTGGGAGACGATTCTGATTTTTGTTGCCAGCATAATTAGGTAAAGTCCTCCTAGGGACGTCTTTGTAGTTGTTACCATTGTTGTTGTTCGACACTTGCTTCTTAAGAGACAAAACTTCATTCGCCAACCTTTGAATCATGGGATCTTGTAGAAACCCTAGTTTCCCTCAAATCTCCGTTTCTGACTGTTTTTAGGTTTTTTTGATGGTTTTCGGTTTTTTTGCAATTTTTGAGTTTTGATGCAATAAATGAATAGTATGGCTTTTCTAGAAAATAATAATAAATTCTATAAAATTGCTAGATCTTCAATATGCTTAAGAAATATAATATAGAATGAAGGCGTTCCTTTATTTGAGCAACTGGCATCAATACAAATAAGATTTTTGAAGCATGCAATAAAAGAACAACAATTTTTATTGAAGAAACCTGGTAACCGGCAAGCTGAAGAAGGTACAGATTTGTACGGCTGCAATGAATGATCCTCTTCTCCTTCTATCTGATGACTGCAGATGGCTCCAGCAATGAAGGCGCTTCCACTGGTGAAGGTTTAGAACAAAAATAGAAGGCGTTTCTCTCAAGGTGAAGAAACACGTCCTTTGCTGCAGGTACGGCTTGACAGGACAGTACGGCCTGTCAGAAACAGCCTTTAAGAATGTACGGCCTCCTCAAATATTAATGTGCAAGTCTCTGTAATAGGCGCCTTGATGAATGCAAATGCTCTGGATGCAAAACACTGTAGAGATCTCTGTAGATGATCGATCCTCTGAAGTTCTGTGATTTCCTCTGAATGAGAAAACCTCTGCTGGCAATAGATCAAGTGATATTTCACATTCTCTGAATTGCTTTCCGCTGGAGATGGCTCGTTCTCCAAGGAATTCGAGTTCAAACCCTAAGGTTCTGTGCTCAGATCAATTTGATCAGTTTCTCCAAAATCCAATAATCATAATAATGGCTCAATTACCAATGCAAAACCCTTTATCTTCACAAAAGTGCGACTTCCTCAATAATAGGGTTTTAATTAAATTTTGACTTTTTAATTCTTTTAATTTTCCATAGTCTCCAGCCAAAATATTAAATCATAATTTAATTGTCACTTTTGGCCCCTTCTGATGATGGGCGCACCCCTCAAGGCAAATCACTTAAGTTATAATATAACATTATAACTTTATATTATAAATCATTAAATAATTAATATTTAATCAATACAATTAAATATTAATATCTTCCTCGTTACTCATCTGATTACTGTCCCGTCTGGAGCTGACGAACTCTGAAGTGATCCTGGATGCCGCCAAAGCCATACTGCTAAAAATAGCAGGGGTCCCACACTGCCTGCCGGGAACTGCTAATAATAGCAATTCTGCAAAAAGTCTCCGATTGAGCCAAAACGAAAGACTACTGATCAATCTCTGCTAACTAAAGCTGAGCCAAGTTCCGAAGTGACCCTCTATCCAATCAATCAGCCTACGAGGGTCGTGTGATAGGCCAATCCTGTACTCCGAGAGATGTCACTGAGAAGGGGACATGATAGATCTGTAAAATTTGAGCTGGCAGTGGAGGTACTAACATTGGATGCTGAAGATCCTGAGGCTTGCATCCTCTTATTTCCATTAGTCCCCGTCCTGATTTCTCCAGCAAGGATCATGTCGTCCTCTAGACTGGTAGCCAATTGCTGGGCTGCTTCAACGTTAACCAGATTTTCCCTACGTAAGTAAAAACTTACCTTAGGTAATTGGGTGTTGATGAAGAAGCATTTCAGGTTATGATCCGTTGGTTTAGCATCATGTGGGATCCGTGTCACCAACTTATTGAATTTCGCCACAAACTCGCGCATAGGCTCATGAGCTTCTTTACGCATGGTGGTGAGTTGTGCCAATAGAGCATGTGAATCTTCAGCAGGCTTAAATATTTCTTCAAATTTAGTGCGCAGAGTGGCCCAATTGGTGACGGAAGCATTGGGGAGAGTAAAGAACCATTCAGCTGCAACCCCTTGAAGGGATTCAATGAACAATCTTACAGAAACATCTTCGTGCTCAATGCCAAGAACGCCGCATACTATGTAGAATGCGGATATGTGCTCATCGGGGTGTTGTTTGCCATCACCTTGAAATTTTGGGAGATGCTTCCTGGATACACGAGGCAGTTCGTGTAGAGGTGGAGTCAAACGGAGGGGACCAAAAGCATTTCCCCATGGTCCTGTAGGTGGTGCGGCCATGACTGGTTGCACAACAGGTACTTGAACAGGACGTCTGCGATAAACTGACCAAACACTTGGGATCAGAGATCTTTGGATACGTGGAGGGAAGCTTATAGCCTGCTGCAGTGGTGACCTTGCTCGTGGAAGAGTAAATGGAAAGTCACGTTGCAACAACTCTTCAAAGAGTGGATCTGTTATTCCTTGAGCCCTCAATCCTCTTGTATATATTCGGTCCGCCAGAATGTAGATCTGAATACAAAGGGTGTTACAGAGTTAACAATATACAAAAGAACAGCAAGAAAAATGAAACTTATCTACTTCAATCTGAAGCGTGAGGCTCACATTGCGTATGTAGGTTCCCCAGCGGAGTCGCCAAAAAACTGTTGGGTGAAAATTATGTAATCAGCTTTTCGATAGATTACACAACTTGGACTTCAGCCACAGCTATGCGAGATATGAATCTCTCCTCTCGGAAAGGGGAGGCGCCCTTCTTACTGCTAACAGAAGCGATAGTAAATCAAACAGATAACTACAAAATGTACACGCAATTCACGGAGTTGGGGGGGGGTGTGTTACATTCATACTTCTCTCTTTTTTCAGAGAAGATGTTTACAATGCTTCACCGTTGAAAGTTCGGAATTCTTGATAACTTGAAACGAACAACTAGCAGTAATGCCAATATCTCTATCTCGTCAAAGCGAAGCGTAGAGATACCAGAAGTGATTAAATAACAAACAAATAAATTAAAAAGGGAAAGCTCACGAAGGCACAAAGTCGTTCCGTAGCTTCGTCAGTGTTGGATCTTTGTAGACGTACCGTTTGCTACGTTAGAAGCACAAAGTCTTCTTAAACGCAACAATTCTTCGAACAGCATGAACGATTACAAGCACAAAGTCTTGTAGATCATCCAACAAGAGTATCAATTAGCACGAACGATTACAAGCACAAAGTCTTGTAGATCCTTCAACAAGAGTATCCAAGAGTAGGAATAATTACAAGCACAAAGTCTTGTAGATTACTCAACCAGAACATGCAAGAGCATGAATGATGACAAGCACAAAGTCTTGTAGATCACTCAACCAATGATAAACAAAAATAACAATGCAATATAAATAATAAATGTAACACAAAGTTTACATCAACTACTTAGAGTCTTTCAGATTCTTGGAACTAATCACTACCAAATAAGATTAACTCACAAAAGTATCGAATCCAACGCAAAGTTTGGCTTGCAATCCTTTTCTTTATTAATCGAATCTCATTCACAAAGCATGAACGCAAAGTTTCACAAATTTGCTTACAAAAGGGCAGCACTTCGTTGCAAAAGGCTAAAAGATCATATTACAATGAAAATCCCTCACATTATATAGAAAGAGGGATGAGCAAAAGAAGGAAAGAGATTGAGAAAATCAGGGAAAGTTAGGTGAGCGATTTTGGGAGATCTCACCTAACTTTGACCAAAGTCAGTGTAATTTATTTTGAAAATATTACATCTTTGGACTTGGTGTAATTACAGTTGACAAAATGACATTCGAAAATGTCGAGAAATATTTACAAGATGCATAACGGGATGCACCGGAAATGTCTAACACTCAAGAATAGGGGGCTGCTTCACGTTTCTTTGCATTGGGCGCGGAAGTCTTCAAATTTCCTCCTAGTCTCCTGCACGAACTTCTCATCTGGACCAACGGTGTAAAACACAATGGTGTGAATTCTCGTGATCGATCTCATGGTAGATGAGTGAACTTTCTTGCACCTGTCAAGATGCGTCTTCAGGTTGTCCAATGTAAGCCTTGTATCACAAATGATGTTCAGCGAAGCTTCTGAGAAGTCTGAACTGTCAATCAAATTCATGATGGCTTCCTTGAAGATCAGGGATATTCCTTGTAGAAACCCTAGTTTCCCCCTGACACTGAATCTGACTGTGTTTTTGAGTTTTTCTGACGTTTTTGGGTTTTTGTATTTTTTTGCAAATTTTGGATTTTCAATGCAATAAATGAACAGTACGGCTTTTCTAGAAATTAATATTAAATTCAATAAAAATGATTGATGAACAATATGTGTAGGAAATACAGTAGAGAATGAAGGCGCTTCATCTTTTATTCATTTGAGCACAATACAATATAGATCGGCTAACATGCAAAGGAGAAATAATGAATTTTATTGGTAAAAACCTGGTAACCAGCAAGCTCGAAAATGGTACAGATTTGTACGGCTTCAATAAATGTTGAGTCTTCCTCCAGTCTAATGATGCCAGATGCCTCTAGCAACCTCCAACGCCTCAGAAGGAAATAGATTTGCAAGTTGAAGACTGGCGTTTCCTTTATTCTGGAAAGTACGGCTCAAGGACAATGGTACGGCCTGTCAGAAGTACGGCCTGACAGAAATCAGAAATGAGTTTGTACGGCCTCCTCAAAATGATTGTCCAAGTCTCTGTAAATGATGCGCCAAGAAGAATAGATGATCTCTGAATACAAACACTGAAGAATCTCTGACAATATTAACTTCTCTGAAGCTCTGTAGTTTACTCTGAATGAGAAAACCTCTGTTGGCAATAGATCAAGTGATATTGCACACTCTCTGAATTGCTTTCCGCTGGAGATGGCTCGTTCCCCAAGGAAGTCGAGTTCAAACCCTAAAGTCTGTGCTCAGATCAATATGATCAGTTCTCAAAATTCAATAATCTCATAATGGCTCAGAAACCAAGGCAAATCCACTAATAAGCTGAAAAGTGCGATTTCCTCAAGAATAGGGTTTCATTAAAATATTCACTTTTAATTCTTTTAATTTCTCCATAGTTCTTAGCTGAATATTTTAATATAATTTAAATGTCAAACTGGCCCCTTCTGATGATGGGCGCACCCCTCAAGGCAATCACTTAAGTTATAATTTTAAATTATAACTTTATATTATAAACATTAAATAATTAATATTTAATCAATAAATTAAATATTAATACTTTATAATAAACATTAAATAATTAATATTTAATCAATATAATTAAATATTAATATTTTCCTCATTACTCCTCTGATTCCTGATCCGTCTGATGCTGACGAACTCTGAAGTGATTCCGGATGCCGCCAAAGCCCTACTGCTAAAAATAGCAGGGGTCCCACATTGCCTGCCAGGAACTGCTAAAAATAGCAATTCTGCAAAAAGCCTCCGAATGAGCCAAAACGAAAGACCATTGATCAATCTCTGCAAACTGAAGCTGAGCCAAGCTCCGAAGTGACCCTCTATCCAAACAATCAGCCTACGAGGGTCGTGTGATAGGCCAATCCTGT
>VDFB02000017.1:134717567-134818615 GCA_007258455.2 Sequoia sempervirens
AGAGGTCAGTCAGACCTCGAACATTCCATGAGAGGAAATTCATGAATGGAACTCCTCCATATTTTCGAAACCTAATTCCTCTTCATTCAGAGAAGAGAAACAATTCTGCAAAAATTCTGGCAAGACTAACCCAATTTGGATGGAAGGAGAGGAAAGCCTCTGCTTTTCATGAACATATTCCCCTTCTTCCCTAGGAGGAGAAGGGTTGTGAGACTACCTTTGAGCTCCCATCATAGGACAAGAAACATTTTTTTGTGTTAACATGACGGTAGCAGGTCGAGGCATAGCCTTTGGCCTAGGTTGCTATGGAACATAACTAGCTCCAACTAGAGCTTCTTTCCCCTTCAAAGAAGGGTTTGAAACATCTTTGACTGGTTCAGAGGTCATGGGGGTTGACCCATAACCAGTGGACTTATTCTTTCAGTTCATAATCATATTCCATTTCACATCAAGTTTGGCAGCAAATGCATCTACCAAATGAGGCTTTTCAACGTCTCATGACAGAGAAGGTGTAAGAGGCACTACCAAAGGGCAGTCCTTAGTCTTGTGGTCTACTAACTGACACCTATAACATGTGTTGGGAAGATTAAAATGTGTGACCTTCTGGATGTGTCGGAGAGCTCCAATTTGGATATCAATGGAGTCTTTCAAATCTTTGGAAAGGTCCACTTCTACACAAACCCTCTTCTGGGATCAGGCCTGAAAGAATGTATCTGGCTCAATGAAAATAACCCTCCCCAGTGAGGAAGCTATATGATTCATAAAAGGCACACAAGGAAAGGGTAAACCAGGAAATTCAATCTAGACCGGGACCCACAACTTGGTGTCATCCAAGATAGCAAAGTCACTAGCCCACACCTAGAAAACTAACAAAGAAGACCAGACATACCAAGGCCCATGGGCTAAGATAGCTTGCACATGATTGACCTCCACAAAGTGGAACAAAAAGAAACCCTTGGTTAAATTTTGGACCATATCAAGGTAGACCCCATGAGCGACCCAAGCCTTATTAACCCATTCTTTAAAAGCACACTTTTAGGGGGGGTTCTCCCAACAAAATACTCGACAAGGGTGTGTTGCTCAAGCCATTGACAAGTAGTATCAAAATCTAGTAAAGAGAAAACCACATCAACTAGTGAATCAAAACACTTACCTCATGAAATACTTTCAAAATAATTTTTTGGGGACGTTTGTTTAGAGGAGCCATTAAGCAATGTTTTCAAACTACTAACACCAACAAGAATTGTTGGGTTAGAGCTAGTTGAAGGCATATTAAAACCAAAAAAATGTAGTAAATGTGGTCATACACACAAGAAAAGAGGGGTTTCTTGCGCAAGATGCATAGTATGATGCAAGAGGGGCCAAGGGTGACCATAGAAAACACAAAACCCTAGTAGAACTCATACACCCATTTTTCATAAATTGAATGTTAACATAAATACATCTTCTCTGCCACGAGATCTTGAAAAACCTCATTCGGTGGATGCCTTTGCTACCAAACCTAATGTGAAATGGACTATGGTTATGAATCGAAAGAATAAGTCCACTAGTTCTGGGTTAGCCCCCATGACCTCTAAACTAGTCAAAGATGTTTCAAACCCTTCTTTGAAGGGAAAAGAAGCTCCAGTTGGAGCTAATTATGTTCCACAACAACCTAGGCCAAAGGCTAAGCCTTGGCCTATTGCTATCATGTTAATGCAGCTGATTGTTTCTCTTCTTATGACAGGAGCTCAAAGGTGGTCTCACAGCCCTTCTCCTCCTAGGGAAGAAGGGGAATATGTTCATGAAAAGTAGAGGCTTTCCTCTCCTTCTATCCAAATTGGGTTAGTCCTACCATAATTTTTTCACAAATTGAGTGTTAACATAAATCAAATTCAAGTGATTAATCAATAAGCCCCTCTATAATATTATTTTATTTTTTAGGGTTATTCTAGACATTCTCACCAATATGAATCATGTGTTGGTGAAATAACATTATATTCTCAATGAGTAAATTTGTCTCTAGATAATGTAATAACATTCTTAGGTATCCAAAATTCTTAACCATAAGAATTTGATTCAACAAATCTCTTTAATTTATGTTCTAATGATAGAGCTGTAGATTTTGTATATATATTCACCACATGTAGTAAAGAACTATAGCATTGTATGAAAGTGCATACATCAACCCAAAAGAGAACTTATCAATTCAAAACCCATTTATGATGACTATAAATTCTTGAATCACCTTCCAATATCATTATCAAATACTACCTATACACTTGCAAATAAAATATTTGAAGAAAAATCAAGGATGTGAAAATTTCCAATAATCCCTTTCATCATCCATTTAGAGAATTAAAACTTGACTCTCCCACATCCAATTATGTTGAAATATTTTGTGGCTTACTTTATTTATGCTAATTGTGACAACTTTTATGTCATACTTGATTTATGTTGATATGTGACATCTTTTGTTGTATGATTGTTTTATGTTGATTTGTGGCATCTTCTATGACATGGCTGGTTTGTGGCATCTTTTATTTCAAGGTTTATGTGTGACATCCATCATATCACAATTAATTATATGTGTATATAGAATATTTTTTGTCATGATTCTACTCATGAGAATGGGGTTCTACCTAAAAAGGTAGAGTGTATGAGAGGTTTATCAATGGATTCCATTTAAAATAATTTTACAATGTAATTTTTTTCTATGGTTTAGGATGGTTAATAACCTTTTTTCCATACTCAGGTCTCAATACCTTGACAAATTTTTTTCTTAAAAAATTTGGTTGAGATTTGAGATTTCTCATCTTGCTATAGGCACAACATCACCATATGCTCTAGTTCTCTCATTAGCAAAGGGTCTACAGATAGTTTATATTATGATCACCTTGTACTACTAGAGCTGGGAGTTCTTTGAGATAAATCTTGTGGTCCATTGTATTGGTATTCATGTTATTTCTACCTTGTGGTAGTGGTTCTCTATGGTTTGTATCTATATCTAACCTTCTTGTCTTATGTGAGGTAGTGGTAGTTGGGTACACTACAATTCGGAGATGCCTTTAAATGGTTTTTGGGTGTAGACACTAAAATTATTCACCTAACCATTGACCTTTAATTATCATCCATTAATCCTGTGGGTAGTAAGGTGGGCATCCCTCCAAGTTGGAAGAGGGGATGTGGTAGTCGATGCCATGGTGGCAAGACTGAAGGTTGTTAGGTGGATTGAGTTGGATGCTCAACCTATTAAGTGAATGAATTGAGGTCTTGTCGCAACTGTACAGGTGCTAGTTGGAGGTTGCATTGGCACCCATCTCAATGTTTTAGGTGAAAGCAACATTGTGAATGGAGTTAGTACTTATTGTTGGTTCTCATCAAGGCTATACAAGGCTCATTTTCCTTCTAGTTGTGAGTGGTGGTTGTTTGCTTCCTTTCAACGGGGTGTGGGTAGTGCTTGGGTGATAATGGAAAAGCATTCAAGATTCTTGATTGAGGTCTCAATGGATGGTTTGGAGAGATTTGGGGTGGATACCCCAATTTCTCTACAATCGAAGGTGCGACAGGCTTCCTTTAGGGAAATAATGGATCAAAGGTTGAAGCGCATACTTCTCAACAGTGATCACTTGATCGTCGTAGTTGCCAAGATGATTTTGGGCTCTGGGAATTTGGAAAATAAGGAGTATGGGAGGGATAATTTTCACATCTCTTTATGTTTTTTGGCTTCCCTCTTAGATAACCACATTCCCAAGGTAGAGGCAAAGGTGTTGCTAGTGAAGATTTTTAGGAAAGATTTGGTGGAGGGGGTTGGTGAGGTTCTTCGAGCAGTGGTTGAAAGTAAGAGTATTTTGATGCCTTGTGATATGGAGCTACTTTGGTGCCTAGATGAGTCTGTAAAGATATATCCTTTTCTTCTAGACTTGTGTGGTTCGGCCCTCATGCGTCATTAGATGATAGTGGTGGTGGCCATGGAGTATTTGAAGAAAAATTTTGGTTGATGGCAGCCGGTGCAATTGAGTGGGTAAAGTATTTTGAGGCCTTTGTAAAGGCCAATGGTTTCCTATGAGCCTAGTTTTGGTTTGGGTGTTTTACTAGTCTGTGTGGGGTTTTGTTCTTCATCTATGTTGAAGTGTGGATGGTGTTTTGTTCATGTAATTGGCACTTAATGGCCATTTTTTCTTTGCTTAAATGTATGGTCGGGGGTATTAGTGGGACTGACCTAGGTTGGTTTCTTTCCTACAATTTGGTCTTTCGATGGTTTTTTTGGTATGATGGCTCTCTGTGTGTTTTTTGGAGGTTGAAATCTATTTTCCCTACTTAGTAGACATTTGTAGTTTTGTTATTATTAATAATATACTCATCTTGTGTATCAAAAAAAATTATCATCCATTAATCCTTAATCATGTAATTCATCATATTTATCATTTACCATTAATCATCATTTATTACCATAATTTATCACATCATTAACAATTTATAATTGATTATCATTTATTAATTATTCATATGTATCCATTTAATTAAATGAAAGATAATTATCCATTTTCAAATAAAAATTATTTTTTCATCTCATTAGTTAATTATGTCTTCCCTCATCACGTAACTCCATCTTGTTTTAGAAAATTATTCTTCCCTCATCAATTAAATCCATTTCATTTTAGAAACTTCTTCTTCACTCATCATTGCACTTCATCTTTGAATGGAAATATATTCCTCTCATTTATCTATTTATTAAATTAAATAGTTTATTTTATCCTCTCATGGGGTTTGAAATACCAAATTTCTAAATTTCTCTTGATTTGACTCCATAGTCAATTTAATCAACTTAGGTCTCCAATCTTGTCCTCATCTTCCATTTGATTTTTCCCTAAAATTTTATATATACCGTCATTCCTTCATCATTTTCATCAATCAATCTTTATGCAAATCCACTTAGTCAAAATACATTGTAAATTGAATATAGTGTTATGCTACTAAATTGCATCCACATTCCTAATAAGCAAGGCGATATTAAATTTGAGGTTTGCTTGAATTGAAGTTTTATATTTATTGTATTATTTTTAATTATTTATTATATCCTTCATTTCAATTTCGTGAGTACATTAGGCTCCAAGTGTCTTTGTCATGTTTGTGGATTCCTTGTGTGGTTTTACTTATGTGAGTATCACTTTTATTGTGATCTTATAAATTTTTTAAGTTCTTGAATTTTATGTTTATTTTGTGTGATTTCTTTATGTGAGTTTTATGTTTATACAAATTTTAGGATGCATGTAGTCCTAACTTGGGTATTTCTCTCAAGAAGGCATATAGCATCACATGAAGAGATTTTTTTGTATAATGGGATGAAAGTAGCAATTCATGTGGATGGTGTATATGATGTTTGATGTCTTGTCCTAATTCAAGCCTTATAACCTGATAAAAGGACTTACTTTTTTGTTGATTGTCATATCTTGGCTTGTTTATGTCCTTACATTTATATTTATATTAAATATTGGAAAGGATGTATTATGAATATATTGGGGCACCGGTCCTAGCTCAGTTGGTTAAGGTGTTCCCTGTAGCAGGGCGCCCACCATGGGTTCGACTCTCTGGTGCTCCCGTGGTACCGGTTGGTGTGTCCCGCCAACACTGACGGTCACGGTAAAAAATTTACCGGCGGTGGGGGGTTATATGGGGGGTCGTGCTACACCTAATTCCCCTTGTTAAAAAAAATAAAAAATATATATTAGTTTTCTTGGAATGGTTGTTTGACATACATGTTCCTAGTATTGAGAATGTGCATTGGATATATGCAGGATCACGATGGGTCAAAAAGTGGTGATATGATGGGTATGTGTAGGGTATGTGGCTAACGACTTATCTTTTACAAAAATTTGATGAAACAAAAAAAGGGGTTTTAAAGGAGATTCTTAACGTTCCACCAATATAAATTATGCTTTACTTTGAATTTTATAAATAATTATTATTCATTTTCTAATTGAATTACAACTAAGGTCTCGATTGATAGGTTGATTGAAAAACATATATAGCTTTCAAATAGTATTACATTTTTTGAATCTGAAACATGTGTCACATTCTATACTTCACATAATATAGCATTAAACGAAATAAATTTTATGAAGTATTGACCAAGTTAAGGTGGTCAGACATACAAGTTTTTATATTTTAAAAGTTGTAATAAAAAAATCATAATTAATTATTTACTTGGAAAAAAATTACAAAAAAATATGCATCACATTGGAACATGAGTCCTCTACTTATATCTAAAATCTTATAAAAAAATATTATCATTTTATTTTGGTTAGGGTGGTTAGATAGGCACCTACTTCTTATTTTTTCCTAAAATTTAAGTATTAATGCATTGAAATTTTTAAATTTTGACCAAATAGATTTTTTAAATAAACCTAGTAGTTTAGAAACTACATTCAATTTGCTACAGATTATATTCTTACATATTTTTGAAATAATATAGATAAATTATTCAAATTTTTACATCAAGTTTCCTAACTCTAATTTTTTTTAATTTTATCACCACTTAAGGGCATGTTTTTTCCATGATGATCCTACACATACCCAATTGTGAAATCTAATTCGTTGTAGTTTAAATGATTTAGATCTATGGTTTCATGTGTATGACATGTGTTAATAAAGGAATTAAATAAGAAAGATAATCATTACTAATGTGGTAAACCCACAAAAGTGGTTTACAGTTTGAGTGACGAAGGAAAACTGGCAAAAAATGACCCCATGTAAAAAAAAAAAGTTTTAAGGGTTTGAATGAACTTGTAAGTTCGATTGAACCCATTAAATACTGGCCCCACATTTCCCACCCAAAAAAAACAAAGAAAATTCAAAAGGAAAGGGGGTTCACTCAAACCTTGGTTCAAGCGAACCCCCCTTTGCCCTCATTCTCCCCCTCAGGCACTTTGAAAGTCTAGAATTTTATGCTTCGAAGCTTAGGTTGAGGATGAAAATGGAGGAGACTTCATAAACCCAAGTAGAATTAGGTCTAGTCCTTGAAACAAGCTATCCAACAACTATAATTTTAATATTTTTTGGTTTTATTATGTATTTATTTTTTTAGTTTTATTAAACATAGGTTTTTCACCAAAAATCAAGCTCTCTATTTTGCACATGTGGAAAAATAGAGTATTATAAAAAAAAATTGAATAATATGACTGCACTAGATATTGAATTCCTTGATCCAACAAAAAATATTTGAATTTACATACATAGAAAAAAATTTACATGTTATATGGTCATGCTATGTCTAAATTGTAATTGGTTTGACTTTGAAGCTTGATTAAAGAAAAAATATTCAATAAAAAACTATCTAACCAAGTGGAAGCACTAGATATAGGAGTTAAAAATCTAAATTCTAATCTTGAATTAGAATTTTATCCTTCATGAAAAAATAGTTGTGTTATATGGTGAGTGTCACCTTTAAAAAATGTTGTTTTCTGAAAAAAACTAGTTTTTGAGGGAGATGGAAAAAGAAGTGAAATCTAATTCCAAAAATGATGAAAAAAATATATTTAGAATCTATAGAAAAAATTTCACGAAACTCTAGGTTGCATCATCTTCAAATTCCTCACGGTTTACCCGCTATAGGTGCCCAAAAGTGAAGATTTAGTTAAAAAAATATTTCAATGTTCAGTTTGGCCAAAAATTGTAAACCACTATTATGGGATCACCCAATGTATTGTATCAGATATTTGGATTGTGTATGGTGCTTATTCACTTTGATTGATGGATGGGGAGGAAAGATGCATCCTCATGGTGGGTTCAAACTCTTCCTTGATCAACAACAAGAGCATGGAATCTTGCAAGATTGAACTTGCAAGTTGAGATTGGAGTTCTTCATATGCTATTATAATGTACATTATGTTTAGACTACTTTTATATGTGTGTTTGGTCTCACAATCTATTATATTTTTATCACAGATGAGGTTTGTAGTTTTGACCTCCTGTATATCTTTATTATGAAATAAAGTTATATTCATTGTTAAGGACTAGACATGTATTTATGAGAAATTCATATTATTACAATATACTTGAGATGTACTTATTGATTTACTTCCTTATTTTACTTCTCAAGTGGTATTTATATATATATTATGGATTCTTATGGAATATCACATGCACATCTTGCATATCATTGTAATATTATATCATAAAATTTAATAAAAGTTGTTAGAATTTTAACTTGTACCATTTTGTTAACATTGAGATGTTTATCTTGGTTAATTCTTAATAAATTTCATGGTTTCATTTTTTTGGTTGTTACAAGATTCAACATTAAAAATAGTAAATTTAAACTATCCCAATACTCTATTAGTTTCCCTCATTCTAGCACCATTTTTTTGGTGTTATTTTTGACACATAAACTTACCTACAAGACATGATGCCTATAGATTGGCACAAAAAAGGTTTCCTTTTTTGGAAGATGGTTAGCCTCAAGATTCTTTCATGAGTTGATTGCAATATTTTTCCTCATGTAGAGAGAACTCTAGTTGGACTTCTCAAGGGGCTACAATGAGTAGCTATAAATCATTTAATTAGAATAGGGTTTTACTTCATAAATTCTATCACTATTATCCAACACAAACTTCCAAATGCATTGGTTATATTTGTTTTTAGATCTATTGGACTTCCTCCTAGTGAATTTTTCCACTAAATTACGTTAAAAGGTGTTAAGGAGAAGAACATACATTAAAATTAAAAATTTCTCATACATAATTTGAAGGGTTGCTTATATGATTTTTTTATTTTTAAAGTAATTAAATTTTAAAATTATAATATATTGTGATAAATAAATAAAAATGTGTAAAATTTTTCCATCAAGAACCAAGAAATCAACTTAAATACCTTTCCTATATGACTAAAATGTATCATTAAAATAGAAAATTTAAAACCAATCTACCATTGTTTAAAAATTACAAAGGGATGAAAAGTGAAAAGAAAAAAATATCCAAATTTATTCCCAATCCTCTCACATGCCATTTGGAGAATTACTAAATTTGATTTGAACCAATATTCATCTAATGTATCTCTATAATCATTAACACATGTCAATATTCATCAACATTTATTTAATTAAATGCATAAATATTTGGAGGGAAAATAGATTTAAAGTTTACAAAACACTATTGAACGAAACAAAGTTACATAAAAATGAAGAAAAATGACCAGTTTTGTTAAAATTTTAATATTTTTGAACCCCGACAAACTTTCCAATGTGATACAATGAACTAGAAATAAGTATATAATTCAAATTTGGGTCCTAAGGGAAACAACCCTTGTAATGCCCCTTTGCGCTTCATCTTGACCATGTTACCATATGAGGCTTGGTCTATCCATTTGAGTTAATTGCTTGATAGCATGTTCTGAGTAATGTGATTGATGAGTGCCTATGTTGGATTGTTTCTTTAACTAGGGATCATCGGATTTAAAAGGCTTTATAATAATTTAATAGAAGCTTTTATATATTTGAATAATTTAAATTAAAATAAATATATTGAATTGTGTAGGTAAATTTTTTGAGAAATTAAATTAATAAATTAAATATAATGAATAGTTAATTGTATGTGAGTAAATTACAAGTTGTGAATGGTGAAAAAAATAAATAAAATAGAGATATTTACTATTAATAATCTTGTTGAAGAAAGGTTGTTATCAATTAACGGGTATTTAGATAAGATAAATGAATTTTAAATAGGAGATTTATGTTGCATCAGTTAAGGAAGTGGTCAATAAATAAATAAGTGGAGTTAATTGCATAGGGGAAATGGGATTATTTTTCTTGGATGCAAAACTGATTCTGGTAATCTTGCTATGAATAATTTACTCATGTTCTTGGAGCTTTTCTGGTTCTTGAAAAGTTTGACTCTAGATTTTGGGGATTTTCTAGAATTGAGGTTTCTGCTGAAATTCTCAATTTCTTGAAGAGTGTAGAAGCTGCAAGCTGGGAGTAGTAGGCTCAACACCAACCTTCAACTTATTCAATGGAATCAATCTAGGTTCCCATTATTTTCTTATTCTCATATCAAGTTAAGCTTGTTTTGAATAAAATAAAAGAATTACAATACTAGTAATGTGAAAATTCATCTCCTTTCCTTTTTGTGTACTTTATTGTTTTGATGCTTGCTCTATATTTTTCCATTCATTAGATAGGTGAAATCCTCTATTGCATTCAATTGTTGCCTTCATGAATTCATTCCTTTCTTAGAGCTAATGGTAGAATATATTAGAGTGTTGTTTCTTTGTTGTTCCAAGTTATTGGGGTTTCCCTAAATCAATTTTATATCTGCATAGATCAACCGTAGACTAAATGAATGGGTCAGCCTGTAGTCGTCTCTCTTGTGTTGACCTATGTTCTAACCCTCTCCTTCATAAATCAGTGAAGTTAGGTTCATTTCACCCCAGACATTATGTCTTAATAGCCTTCTACTTTTGTTCTCCTAAATGTTGAATACCGCATGTAAGGCTATATAAACATATATACACATTTGCATGTAGGCCTACATATTTACTGATGACTATAGAATTGCATCACTACTCAAACCATAACCTCAGATAATTCTCTATTCCAACCAGCATGGAGATCTTTGTCTACTTGCATTATTATCAAATCCCAAATGTGATCCAT
The DNA here is from genome assembly GCA_007258455.2 of Sequoia sempervirens. Lineage (NCBI taxonomy): Eukaryota > Viridiplantae > Streptophyta > Pinopsida > Cupressales > Cupressaceae > Sequoia > Sequoia sempervirens. Next base: position 134,728,198 of record VDFB02000017.1, read on the forward strand.
AAGATTGAAGGGAAATGGCTTCTCATATTTTTGCAACCATAACCATCTCAAACTTGGAGGAAGCTTTGTCGTGTGTCTTCTTTGATGTCAACAATGAATAGATTTTTCAAGTGAAGAAGTTGAGGAAAACAAATAGATTATTTAATTCCCTTGGTCCGCTCAACATTTCAAGTTGTTATCAATTACCTTCGTTTAGTCAAAGCCCAGATAAATTAATGTTATTGGATACAATATTTATATGAAAATGTTTATTAAGTGCTAGTAACACCTAAGTGAAACACATTTGATAATGCATGCAACTGATATTTTAATACACCACTTACATTCATAGATTCGGTCGTTATGTCTTCAACCAAATAATTGCTCTTTCATGTCACTATTCCCTCTTGGTGAATCTTTCCTTGCTACACCTCTTGGATATACCTTAATTCTTGGCTTTTTATTTTCTATTACATGCATAAAGTAAGGCGTCAATTTCCTTCAAAACTGATAGTCTTATGTTTAGTTTAATCATTACCACTTTACATATATATAAGAGCATATGAACATATGATATTTTTATGTTTTAAACCACTCACAAGATTGTCAAGCACCACCCTTGCTTAGACATATTAGGTAAGCATTCTATTCTGTTAGATAGTATTTAAGCCTTCTCAACAAACTTTATCTATGCACACCCCGTTAAATTGTTGATATTATTCTTTTATTTGAGTCTAAAGGAACTAGCAATGTGTATTGATTCTATCCGATTTTCTTGGTTTGGGTCTGTCTTATTCAAGGTCACCAACATTTCCCATAAGACAAACAAGGTTTGTACCGGTTAATGGTCGAGTCTTATGATCAATTGTTCCACTTGGTATCACCCAGATTTGTCTCTATGAACAATGTCACCCTTGTATGCAGTCATATCAGGCTATTTAGAAGTTATTTTGATGGATCAAGCTTGAGGAAACACCTATAAGTTATGATGGTAACAAGTAGAAGAAATTAGAATACATATTAAGTAGTAAAATGATATGATTGAAAGTGAAATAGATTTTGGAAACAAAGTATGATAGTACATAAATAGTATGGGTATAGAAAACAAAATGGTAGATGTAATGAAAGGTGGGAATGTTAGATGCATATCTGAGTAGTAGTGTAACGGTATGAGAATATAAAATTATACGATAATAAAAAGGAATTGATTATTTTGTTAAACATGATACAGTACAAGTATATAGATGAATATATTTAATAATATATATATACATATAACTAGTAAGTGAATTATTATTAAAAAGAAAAGGTTTCTAAGATAATATAATTTTGTATCTATAGAAGTTATATTTTCTTAATACATTGTGTGTTGATTGGTCATATGGAACCTTGTGTTGAAGTTTGGTATCAATTGATATTTTGGTTATTGCTCCTCATGAAGCTAGTTCTTAATTGCTTGTCTATTGGGATTTCGATTTAAATAGTGGCATGGTACAATGGTTAAATTGGTGAGGAGTGTTGAGATTAAGCGATTAAGTCAGTGAGTAAGATGTTAAGTGGAAATAATGTTTGCATGGTTGTGTTGTCGGTTGGTTTCCTATTGGAATAATATGTTGTATTTCAGAGTAAGTGATGTCTTCTTGGATGCACTGTTGATGTATACTTGAAAATATAAAAACTACATTGTAAACTTATTTTCCATGCTTTGACTGTGTTCTTGAATTGATTCATTGTATGAACAAGTTTGTGAATAATGCAAATGCGATATTAGTGAGTTTTGTTCATTATCTATATTATTGTGATGTGGATATTGGAGTCTTCCAAAGGCTTGGAGAAAATTGTCTTTCTGATGGAGTTCTCTATTAACCTTAAGATGACTTTTTAGTGTTGAATGAATATATGATGATGTTTTACCTTGCATAGTGTATTCGCCACCTTGATGGGAATTTGAATGCAGGAAGGGTCATTCCTCACTTTGTTGTGTATGATAATGATATTTTGTGATTGTGCACATTGGCCTTGTTCTTTCAATTTATTTGGGGTCTCCTAGTTGTTAGTAGGGGAGTGGATCTTAATGGGGTTCCAATGCACAAAGGAGAGTCAAGGTAACTCATTAAGAGTTTCATAATCAAGTGAAAACATTAATAATTAATTAGGGTATTTGGGTAGTTCTCAAACTAAATAAAGATAATGGATGCCTCTCTCATGGCCCAAGTGCTTATTTAGGCTTGAAGTGAGATGAGAAGGCTTGGAATGGCAAGATCGACTGCCTGGTCCAACTGGAAGGTATGTTGATCTCACATAGTGTGCATGGGGGTCCAATGGCCTGTAAAGGTGGCCAAGTAGTCCAGTAGCCTAGGAAGGTTAAACCAAGGTAACCCATAGCAACCTTTGTGATGAAACTCCTCCTATGGAAACCTAGTATTCCCTTGCCTTATGATTCCCTTGATGTTTGTGCCTCTGGAAGTGGTGTCATTGTCATGTGTTGTACAATATTTGTACATTGGAGTCATGTTAGCTTCTGTGCCATCATTTGTCTCTTGAATTTTGTGGTGGGACCTTAATGCTATATCCTAGCACAGGAGGTGGACCTTCATGTTCCACATCCAATTGGGTGGAATGTGCTTTGCACTCCATTGGGTTCCCTCACTTGTTCATGCTCATGGTGATTGCTCTTGGATTTGAAGACTTCAGAACAGTCCTAGATCATGTGGAGTATCTTCATGTAATTGTATGGTACTGTAGTTCAATTGTATCATGTATTATTCTCCTAATGTAATCTCCTCACTTGTTTATGAGGAGGCACTGTCATTCTAATGTTTAAATGTAATGATGTAATTATTACATAACTATATGTAAACTCTCTATTGTAATGGTGAGTGTAATGAATGTTGACAATTTTATGATCCTTGATGTTATTATATGATTGATCATGTAATGGATACCTCATAGTAATTGATCTTGTAAATGTGATGGTTAAATGTTCTTTCTTATTGAAGATGGGATTTAATTAATGTGATGACTTTCAGTTCTTGTTTGTTTAGCTTATGGGAATTAAGTAACATAGTCATAGACCTTAGAGGGCTTAGGTTAGATTTGTGTTAACATTTCATTCGCAATAATGTGAATATAGCACTTCAAAAAAAATTGGTCTCGTTCCAAGAGTGATAGTGTGTTGTCCTCTAAGGTTTTGTGGCGGGGTGTTACACATGGTATTAGAGCCTAGGTTCATACATTGTGCACTCTAGATACATCATGATCCCATTATGTTGTCCTTGGTGTGTGTGCTCTTGAGTGTATGTTTTCTCCCTCCTATTGTCTTTGTTGAGTAACTTGGGAATTGACCTTAAGTAGTGTTGGTCCAATGGTGCAAAAACTAGTGGAAAGGATAGGACCCTCGGTGTAGTGCGCAATGCAATAATATTTTTTCTATAAAAAATGCATCATGAACCTTGTGTAGCTTAATGATGTGAATTTGTGTGTGCTAATGGTCAATATGAAGTTTTGAAATTTGGATTTTTGCTTTCCCCTTCTATTATTCTCATCTTATACCTGTGATTTGTCTTTTGTTGATGATGTGAAGGAAAATTCCTAGAGGAAGACATTGAGGTTGAGGTCGGGGATGTGAGGAAGGTTGTGGTAGAGGTTGTAGGGTCAACTACCAAGATACCCCTCCCTAGAGTTCCCATGAGTCCAAACGTGAGGAAAAACTAGATTCTCAAACTAATCAAGAGAGGGATCCTGGTGAGGAGACGTTAGGACAAATCCTCACTTGTCTTAAGTTAGCAAAGGACAAGCAAATTGTGGAAGCGAAGCCAATTCTCAAGAGTAAGAAACCTTTTGCAGTCAAGGATTGGCCTCTTGGGTGTGGATGAAATGCACCCCCATTATCTAAGGAGGAAAAATAGATCCTACGAACTCAACCCTCCTCTTCTACAAAAATTGAGGTGGATTCCGACAAGGATCTTGAGGAATTTCCTCTCTCTGAGGATGAAGAAACCGGATAAGATAAAATGAACCTCATTGTAATAAGGGCCCATGTGTCCCATGCTTGTCTTGGGGGGGAAGCCTCTTAGTTTTCCCTTTTGGTTTTGGATTGCTACATGGATTATACTTGAATATTTTGACACTTATTGATGATACTTAGATATGGTGACACTTTGATGCATAGTTATGATGATATTTGATGACACTACTATAGTGAATGTTTTGTGTTTACATTATGCTTAGTAGATCAGATAAATTGCTTATGTGAGTTATCATGGATATGAATATTATGTGATTGGATGTATATTTATCATAATTTAATAATATTTGTTATTATGTTTTGAGGTATTGGTGAAGGGGAATAGGGTCGCATCACTCCTTCCCAGTGCCCTGCGATGCTATGATTTTCCCTTCATGGTGTGATTGACTATTATCTCTATGTACATGTTCAACTATGTGATCTGCTGCAGGTTGCAAATACCAAGCATCAACTCCACCTAGATTGCCAAGTTTGAGTGTGTCATAAATCCCAATGGAGTTTGTTGATTCAAAGGTAGCATCAAGTTCCCCCACATTTAGCCAACATCCTCATTGAGGATGAGTGTCTAATGATGCATCCCGTCTGTAAGGTCAGTTCGAGTTGTGTTGTCATTGTGGTTGTCGTTTTGTTCCCATTTTGATATATAGTCTATTTTGGTTTGAGAGTATGTTCTTGGAGTAATGTTTGTGTTGATACCTTTGTTTGATATTGGTTACTTGATATTTGGATGTGCTCATATATTTGTATGATGTATTCAAACCTCATGACTTCCAAGAGTAAGTTAGATCTTAGGAGGAGAGGATGTAATGCCCCTATGTGCTTCGTCCTGACCATGTTGTCGTTTGAGGCTTGGTTTGTCTATTTGAGTTAATTACTTGATAGCATGTTTTGAGTAATGTGATTGGTGAGTGCCTTTGTTGGATTGTTTCATTAACTAAGGATCATTGGATTTAAAAGGATTTATAATAATTTAATAGAAACTTTTATATGTTTGAAGAATAAATTAAAATAAATATATTAAATTAAAGAATTGTGTAGGTAAATTTTATGATCTAAATTAAATTAATAAATTAAATATATAATGAATAGTTAATTGTATGTGAGTAAATTACAAGTTGTGAATGGTGAAAATTTTAAAAATATATATTTACTATTAATAATCTTTTTTTTTTTGGTCGGTACAATATTAGGATATTATTAATAATATTATCAAAAAATACATAGTCTAAAACAGGATATACCTGTAAGAGAAAAACCTACAACTCAAGCCTTTCTACCGGTGAGCGCTACCCAGAAAAAACAAAAAACCCCACTAGACCCAGATTACATCCATAAAAGTAACACACCAAAGAAACATGAAAGGTAAAACCAGCTATAATGCTGATACCATAAGCAACTGAAAACAACGTGCATCGCTATGTCCTACAGAAAGCCAACAAACCCAAACAAGAGCCTTTTCGAACCAAACTCGCTCTTGCAAAAAACCATCACCTCCAACAGTCGTCATCCCGAGTCCATTGAAACACCAAAACTTAAAAATAGAGCACCCATCCAGAGTATTCAAACTAAAGCAAAACACTTACACCAAAAAAGACCCTACATCATTTTGCCTTTGTCATCGTTCAAACTGGGAGACCTATCTAGAGTTTCTTCCACCTTTGCCACGACCCCTGCCTCTAAAATGTCTTTTCCTTGATGGTCTACTCGACTGGCTACCATTCCCCCGTCTCTCTTCTTCATCTTGTTGACGTAGAACAAATTTTAAGTGTTCCCAAGCCATAAAGATTGATATTTTGTATTCCTCCCTATCCACGCGCCTCTGCCATCTCACAAATGGTAGCAACCCCTCCTCTGTCGCTTCATCCATATCCTCTATCCCTTCAGAAACATCATATCCTTGAACCAGGACTGCCCATTCAACCAAAGAATCCAGTTTCCCTAGCAGTTCCTCCTCAAAAAGGGACCTCATTACCCATTTAATTACCTCTACCTCTTCATTCAACTCCATACCCCATGCAAACAGCATCGAGGCAATGTCATTATTTAGATGACCACGATGAGTGGCTTCCATGAAGTGCGGTCCCAGAGTTTCCAACACTGCTTCAATTACCTCTTCTTGCGGGTTTTTTAGCAAGTACCACAGCCTGAATTTCAAAACAAGACCAAAAAAACCTTGTTGTTGTAGTTTTGTTGCGAAGCCATACATAGCTTACATTATCACCGCTTCTCTCCACTCTTCCACACACTACACACTCCAAATATTACTAGACAGACACCGACGAGAAAGCCAGACATATCCTTTATGAAGATTAAGAGGCCTTTGTTTCAAAAAACCTAATAAAACCTAACAGTCCTTCCCCTGCCACGAAATAAAACTTGCGACATCACTCCCCAAAGAACGTACCAGAAATACAATAACTTCCTGTCCTTTCCAAAGTAAATGACCTCAGCCAGAACACCCAAATGCCGGTGTTGATCCATCATGGATACAAAACCAAAGCCACCCATCCGAAACAAAATAAAAACTTGCAGCAAACATTAAATACCGTTTGTCCCATCATTAAAACGCATCATAATGTGAAGTACAAGGAACGCCCACCACCCCAACAAAAAGGATAACAACTTGCCAAAACTGAAACTGTATCATTCAGAAAAAAACTTTAGGATAAAGAAAGCCGAATTAAAATATAGATAACTCCACATGGCGGTAGTCCTCCATCCTTAACTCCCTAATCTCTGCAAAGGAGGTAGCCCACTTGGGCAAACAGTCAGCTTCACAATTATCCGATCTCCGAATGTGACTGACTTCAAAATGATCAAATGAATTTAACACATTTAGTATGCAACTAACATATACTTGCAAATGTCAAGCCAGTGCACCTCCATTAACAATTTCCTGAATAATAACCTGTGAGTCACCCTCCAAATATAAGTTTTTGATTCCCAAAGAAAGAGCTAATTCTACAGCCAAGAGGGCCGCCTTTGCCTCCGCCGAATTATTTGAACCATCTTCCAACTTCCGAGCCCCAAAAGCAATTAAATTTCCTTGGCTATCCCGGATGATAGCTCCTGCACCAGATGGACCAGGGTTTCCTTTTGCAACTCCATCAAAATTTTCCTTAAACCAACCTTCCTTTGGTTTTTCCCAAACAACCCTTTCCTGTGGAATCTGTGAGACTTCTTGTTCCACACGCAAATTCCCAAAGTGAACCTTGAGACCTGGCCACATACTTTGAAATCTGCTATCTTCCCCTGAAAAGGAAAGCTTTCGGTGATGGGAACGAGATACCGCAGCATTTACAACTTCAGTAATTGCTAGATCAATTCTGTTTTTGATTCTTGTGACAGATTCCTTCTTGTCCTCAAAAATCCTTCTGTTCCGTTCCTTCCAAAGTTCCCAGATCACTAAAGATGGACTTATTACCCAAACACTTGAGAAGAAAGAAGCTCCATTGATGAGAGGCCACCCTTCAAAAACACCTTTTAAAGTATTTTGCCAAGGGCCTTGCCATCCAAGTTTTAACCGAAGAGCATCCCAGCACGAGGAAGCCATTTTGCAATGTAGTAGCAAGTGGTCAATTGATTCCTCAGCTTCATCATAGAGGACACACTTCGTTGGCCCTGCAAAACCCAGACGCTTTCTTCTTTCCCCAGAAAGAATTCTACCCTTCACTGCCAGCCATGCAAAAGCACCAGCTTTGGGTAGACATTCCTTGCTCCAACATAAATTTTTTTCCCAAAAGACTTCCTCCACACCAGAGTCTAAAAGCTGGTAACCAACTTTTACCGAGTAGTTCCCATTTACAGAACCACACCAAACCACTTTATCAGCATTATTTGAGAGGAGTATGTGACGCCCCATCAGGAAATCCTTCATTTTCTGAATTTGATCAGCAGACAACTCAGCACATTCAACATCTTTCCACACCCATTCCTGTCCCAAAGGGCCCTGTTTGAGTTCTAGATAGTTACAAACTTTATCACCCCATTTTTGGATAAAAAACTATCTTAGATCCTGAGCCCCTTCAGCATCCTTTAGAATTGGGAACCCATTCCATGAATCATCCCAGAATTTTGCTTGCAGCCCATTTCCAATTTGCCATGTGATGTGATCGACAATCACAGGTCTGCATTCCACAATAAAGTTCCAAATTGCCGAACCCTTTACTAGATTTCTAATTGTGAAAATCTGATTATCTTCCAATGTATCTAAGTAATTTTCCTTTAGAATTTTCACCCATAAGAGATGCGGGTTTGTATAGATGCTCCAGACAAGTTTCACACCTACAGCTTCATTCATTACATTCCAATTTCTCAGACCAGCCCCTCCCTTCTCTTTTGGATTACAGATTTTCTCCCAAGCAAGCCAAGGTATTTTATCATGTTCATTAGCCCCATTCCAGAAAAACTTACGCATACACTGTCCAATAGAATTCACCACCTTCTTTGAAATCTTCAAACACATCATGGAGAAGACAGGGATAGCTGAAACTACACTTTTTAATAGGAGCAAACGCCCAGCAGTTGTTAACCATTTGCTCTTCCAACCACTCATCCTATTTAAATAGCTGTCTACTAGATCCTTCCAAATACCAGCTTTGTTAGATCCCCCAAACAGGGGAATACCTAGAAATTTGCTAGGAAGGGATCCTACATGCATTCCCAAAATTCTACATATTTCCACTTGTTTTGCAATGGGGACTTGAAAAAAGAAAACCTCTGATTTTTGCCAATTTATACATTGTCCAGAGGCTTTCCCATATTCATCGAGAGAGGCTTTCATCACCCGAGCCTCTCTAATAGTGGCATCACCCATGAGAAAAGTATCATCAGCAAATTGTAGATGCGTGATTGGATCTATCCCTTCCGCGACAGCAATACCTTTCCATTGCCCACTGATTCTTTTCTTGACTATCAACCTCCCCAAAGATTCAGCTAACAAAATAAACAAGAAAGGAGAAATAGGGTCTCCCTGCCTGATACCTTTACTAGATTCAAAAAAACCTTGAGGGCTCCCATTTAAAAGGACAGAGAAACAAGGAGTGCTGATACAGCTCTGTATCCAGGCCACCCAATCACTGCAAAAGCCAAACTTTTCTAAGACTTTTAAAAGAAAACTCCTGTTCACCTCATCATAAGCCCTTTTGATATCCAATTTCACCATAAATTTCTCCACTTTCGCCAGCCTTACTGTATGAATAGCCTCATGAACAACAATGACACCTTCGAAAATGGATCTGTTTGGAGAAAACCCACTCTGTTCTACCGAAATCACAGATGGTAGAACTTTTTTAAGTCTGTTAGCTATCACTTTTGAAATTATTTTGTATATGGTATTACAAAGAGAAATTGGGCAAAAATCCTCAAAGGTCACCAATTCATTTCTTTTAGGGACCAATGTAATAAAAGTGTTATTTAGATCCTTTAGCACAAAACCTCTCCTCCTTGATTCTTCCACCACTTCCCAAATATCATGAGCCAAAATTTTCCAAAATTTTTGAAAGAAAAAGGTAGGGAAGCCATCTGATCCAGGAGCCTTGTCTCCCCCCAGACCAAAGATAGCTTTTTTAACTTCTTTCAAAGACACCTTTTCCATTAGCATGACGTTATGATCATCAGTCACCAATTTAGGAATGTTCTCCAATAACTTCCAATCGAGATTTTCCGAATTTCTATCTTCCTTACATAAACCCGAGAAAAACTACACAGCTTCTTTGGCTATAAGAGATTCATCTGTCAGTGAAACACCTTCACTATTCTTGATTTCAAAAATCTTATTGCTGTTTCTGCGTACTTTTACTGAATTGTGAAAAAACTTAGTGTTCCTATCCCCCTCTTTTAGCCAAGTTTCCCTTGATTTATGTTTCCAAAAAACCTCCTCACGAGCAAGAATCTCAGAATAGGTTTTATTTAGAGATTTTTCTAGGTCAAAATCCTCTTCTAACATCCCTTTTTCAATGACTCTAGAATGAAGAACCTTTAACTCCTCCTCCAACCTTAACTTCTCAGAAAAAATATTTTTAAAAGACTCCCTATTCCATTTTTGTAACTGTTCTTTCAAGAATTGAAGTTTTTTAACAAAAACAAAAGCTTTATGACCCGAACTTACTGGGGCATTTTTCCACCAATCTGCTACAAACTTCTGAAACCCATCTGCCCACAACCACATTGCTTCAAATTTGAAAGGACAACGAGCCAGTTTTGATTCCTCTTGAATTCTCAGGCTTATTGGATAATGATTTGAGCCTGTTATGGGGGTAACCTCTGCTTCACATAGCCAATGTTGCTCCGCCCATTCCCCAGCTAAAAAGAAACGATCCAGTTTTCAGCAATGTTCAGAAAACCACTACGCCTGTTTGTCCAAGTGAAAACCCCATTTCTGAATGGAAGTTCTATAAGCCCATTTTGCACAACAAAATTACTAAAATCCTTTTGGCTTTGGCTAGCCCAACAAACTCCACCAAGCTTATCAGACGGTTGAAGGATTGCGTTAAAGTCACCCCCAATAAGAAAAATTATATCTCTTTCAGAATTCAAAACCAAAGAAATCTCCTGCCATAACTAAAGTTTTTTAACATTACCTGGGGAGCCATAAACATTGAGAACATCAAAACAAGCACCAAGCTATTTTGAGACCACACTAACCCATTGCCAGCTTCGATCTTGCCTCACCACTCTGACATTTACTAGAGTTTCATCCCACAAGAACCCGAGACCCCCCGAGGCCCCAATGGCCCCGGAGAGGAAACCTTTCCATCTGCTAAAACATTTTAGAAAGCTATCAAAATCTTGTTCCTTTATTTTAGTTTCTTGAAGCATAACAATACTTGGTCTCATTTGATCAAAACATCGCTTGATCAAACGAATTTTGTCAGGGGCATTGCAGCCCCTGACATTCCACGATAAGATTTTCATGGCTACCAGGAAAAGGCATAGCCTTTTCCCGATCTCAACTTGCTCTGACCTACCGCATTCCCAGCTAATTCAAGGCGCATCCTGTTTGTTTTTGGACCACGCCTACGTTTCTCACCAACCTTGACTTTATTGATCTATGCAGATGTTTGATCTAGCGACCTTTTCTCCACTAACCCAACTTGATCAGTTAACCCCAAAAGATCTTCATCTTCCTCCTTTGAATCTGTGTCTGAGTTGGAGCCTGACCTTTCCAGAGAGCCCCCACTGTCTTTAACCCCTTCAAAAGCACTATCTAGGTTACGAATAGGAGATATTGGGATGTCTTTAAAAATTATGCCATCTGGGTCATCTTGGATCTCACCAGCCACATGAAAAACTTCTTTTACCTGCTCCCTATTATCTATGAGCTCAAAAAAATGAGGGCACTCTTCTTCCAAATTTTCATAGTTATCAAGCCCATTAACTTTCAAAGAAAACTGTTCTTGAACCTTACTTTGTTCATCCCCATATTTTGAAGAGTGAGTATTAGAAAAACCTTCCATCTCTGGGATTGGTACTTTGGTTAAAACCGTAGAGGTTTTATTTGGAGTTGTCAAGGTTAACTCCAAATCTGAGCCCACCTCAAAAGAGTTGGCCGCACTCGCCCTCAAATCCATTGAAAAAAAAGTTTTGTGAAACCCAACTACATTCATTTTCATGACTCAAAGCTATTTCCTGACTTCTACTCAGAACCCATGAAGTTGAAACTTCTTCGAACCCAAACCTTGAGCTCTCCATTAAGGCCTCCAAAAAGCCCCATTCCTTAGATTCACGCCATCCTTCAACAGCCAAAGCTTCTATAAGAGCAATCACCTCCTCCGCTGGTAAATCTTGAATAGCACCTTTTCCTTTTACAGCCTACACCCCCAAAGCTCCAACTAGTCCAGAATCCACCTCATTACTTCTTGTCTTACTATAATCCTCTATTACCAAATTCTGGCACCACATTCCCTCACCCGACTTCAACTCTAGCATTTTCGGTAAAGGGTGGACTATCTGCCTAAGAATACAGATTCTTGGATACATACTACAATCCACTTTTTCAACCGCTATTTCTGACTTTATGAAGAAACCCAGTTTGTTTCCTATACTCCTTAGGGTTTCCTGATCCCAGTATTATTGCGGTAGATTTTTTACGCTAACCCAAACTTTAGATTCCTCTGATTTTGCCTTATTCTGGTCAAAATTTGGGGTACAGTCCAAAATGTAAAGGCTTCGACCATCCATGGAAAAGGGGCCACTCCTTAAAATCCAATCTTTGTCACGATATATTTGGCATACCACTAGATAGAAACCATTTTCCAGGGTTTTAACATCACACCCTTTACCCTAGTTGGCATCACACCAATCTTTCATTTTTTAGAGTACTGGCCAATGACCTCCCCAGCGAACAAAAAAAGCACAAGCTTTGAATGTACTAACAGAGTCATTCCATTCATTATTATCTATCAAAAGGGTAAACATAGTTGTGTGAAGAAAGTTTTTTTGAGTCTGGCTTGACTCACCCTTCTCAGACTGGATCTTTGGATGCCAAAAAAAATTTTCAAGCGTACTAAACTCCACTCGCCCCTTCTGATATGTTGAATGGAACCTTTCACCTCTGACCTTTCCTCCTACGCTAGGATGGGAGAAACTCCCAGAAATGCCATACCTAAACTACTGTTTACCCAGAGCCTGCCAAGCCTTTATGAAACCATTATGCCTCCCTGGATTGTTGGCGCCTCCTCTTTTCTTCCTGTTGAAAGGCTAGCGTGCTTGGCTCCCCTCATAAAATAGACCATGATGCCTACGAAAACCCTGGTTCCTCCATTGCTCCGCCATTCTCTAATAATCTTCTTGAAGAAAGGTTGTAAGCAATTTTTGGGTGTTTAGATGAGATAAATGAATTTTAAATAGGAGATTTATGTTGCCAGTTAAGGAATTGGTTAATAAATAAAGAAGTGGAGTTAACTACATAGGGGCAATGGGATTATTTTTCTCAAATGAAAAACTAATTCTAGTATTCTTGTCATGAATAATTTACTCATGTTCTTGGAGCTTTTCTGGTTCTTGAAAAGTTTGACTCTAGATTTTGGGGGTTTTCTAGAATTGGGGTTTCTGCTGAAATTGTTGATTTGTTGAAGAGTGTAGAATTTGCAAGCTGGGAGTAGTGGGCTCAACACCAACCTTCATTTTATTCAATAGAATCAAGGGTGATCCCACAAAGTGGGTTTACAATTTATGGGAGATTATGATTTTTACTGAAATTGCATATTTTTAGAAAATATAATGATTTAAGCCTTAAATAGTTCCATTTAAAGCATTTCAATTGAAGGGGGTTTGATCAAACTACCTTAGATCAAAGCCCCTTGGATAGAACCCTGCTACTTTTAAACCATACCTATAATAGAGTCTCCTTTACACCTATCAAAATACTGATAAAAAACCACTTTTGATTTACCTTTTGGGGATCAAATAAATTCATTTAATTTTTATTTTTATAAGTATGTAGTCCTTATTATAAGCTTCCCAAAATGTATAATTTTAAATAAATTTAATTTTATTATTATATTTATTTTTTATTTCTTGTGAATGTAGGTTTTTCACCAAAAATCAAGCTTTTTGTTCTACACATGTGGAAAAATAGAAGATTATCAAAAAAAATAATTAAAAAATATGAGTGCATCAAATATTGAAGTCCTTGATCCAATATAAAAAAATGAATTTCAATACATACAAAAAAATTATGTTATACAGTCTACCAATGTCTAAATTGTAATTAGTTTGACTTCAAAACTTGATTAAGGAAAAAATATTCAATAAAACACTATGAAACAATTGGAAGTACTATATATTGTAGTTAAAAATCTAAATTCAAAAAAAATAGAATTTTATCCTTCATGGAAAAAAAATTGTGTTATACGGTGAGCATCACTCCTTAAAAATAATGTTTATTGAAAAAAAACTAGTTTTCGAAGGAGATGGAAAAAGAAGTGCAATCTGATTCCAAAAATTTTGAAAAAAAAATATTTAGAATCTACAAAAAAAATTTCACAAATCACTAGTTTGCATCATCTTTGAATTTCGCACAATTTAGCCGCTATAGGTGCTTGAAAGTGAATATTTGATTAGAAAAAGTTAGTTCAGTGTCCGATTTGGCTAAAAATTGTATAGCAGTATTGTGGGATCACCCTCAATCCAAGTTCCCATGATTTTCTTGTTTTCATCTCAAGTTAAGCTTGTTTTGAATAAAAGAAAAGAATTACAATACTAGTAATGTGAAAATTCATTTCCTTTCCTTTTTGTGTACTCTATTGTTTCGACGCTTGCTCTATATTTTTCCATTCATTGGATAAGAAAAATCCTCTATTGCATTCAATCATTGCCTTCATAAATTCGTTCCTTTCTTAGAGCTAATGGTATGATATATCAGAGTGTTGTTTCTTTGTTTTTGGGTTACTGGGATCTCCCTAAATCAATTTTATATCTGCATAAAGTCATCATAGGCTAACTGAATGGGTTGGCCTGTAGCTGTCTCTCCTGTGTTGACCTATGTTCTAACCCTCTCCTTTGTTAATCAATAAAGTTAGGTTCATTTCACCTCAAACATTATGTCTTGATAGCCTTGTACTTTTGTTCTCCTTAATGCTGAAGGTCACATGTAGGGCTATATAAACATATATACGCATTTACATGTAGGCCTACATATTTATTGATGACTATAGAATTGTATCACTGTATTTATTTATTGATGACATAACTTTAGATAAGTCTCTATTGCATCCAGCATGGGGATTGTCGTCTACTTGCATTATTATCAAAGCCCAAATGTTATCTACAAGATTGAAGGGAAATGGCTTCTCACATTTTTAGTTCCTGCCGCCAAGGCAGGAATACTTATGCATTCGCCCAGAATGCTTTTAATTGGCAGCATCAGCCAATCACATTTCGCCATTTAACATATTACTTATTTTTTTGTATAGTTTGAATTTGGAGAGCTATTTTTTATATTGGAAAATTAGCATTTATCTATTTTGCTATTTGTCCGAATAGCTTTATAAATCATTTTTGTTTTAACAATTCGAGAAAATGCGAACGCATAAATTGATTAAATAAATTTAAGCAAAGGCATAGTTTAAAAACTGGCGGCTAGAGGTATGTAATCCATGAATGCAAATTAAATGCATTAAAATATCAAGAAAATGTGAGGGCATAAAATGATTAAATAAATTTAAGCAAAGGCATAGTTTATAAAACTAGTGGGTAGACATACGTAATGCATGAATACAAATTAAATGCATTAAATGGCATCTGGCTCGAGGTGAAGGCGCTGGAATGGCTTGGTGGCCACACGTGGATAGGGTACTTTGGTCATTTAATATAGAGTTAAGCCACTTGCTATGCATCTTTATTACTTTGCGTTTGTTGCTTTTGTGTTCTGTAAGCGCGTGTTCTGAGGAAGAGTTTGTAACGACTGAGCAGGAGATGTTATAGTTGCAGAGTCTAGACCTAGAAACGAGTTACCTAAGGTGATAATTTGTCAATTTTCATAGTTTCATTACATTAAAGTGCATAACAAGTTGTATTTCATAGTGCTCTATTGTGTGGCCGAGCAGGGGATTTTGTAGCTGCAGAGTTGTGCACTAGACAGCGAGAAACGAATTGCTTGAGGTCAGAAGAGGTAACTTTTCATTGTTTTCTTCTATTTGATACGAGAAATGCATTAAGGCATTCTTATACTTTGATTATAAATTCGTATTTTTGAAATGTGAAGGTTTCATCTGCGTTTGATAGGAATTATGTAGAAACCCTCTTGTCCATTTTACTTCATGCATGTGAGCCCTAGTTTGTATATTTTTGATTACTGCAAAGCGGTCCCATAAAGAGAGCTTTGGAACCAAAATTATGTCAACGTATGTGATAATGAGAGCTTTCAAACAATGAGTCGACAGTGTGTTGCTTTGAGCTTTTCCGTTGTCATCAAAGCATAAAGGATAGAGGGATTTTGTTAAAAGTCATGGTTATAGAGTTTTCTTCTATAGTGCTTTAAGGCATTCTTATACTTTGATTATCAATTCGTATTTTAAACTACTTTTAGTATTATCTATTCGAATTTCTTGTTGAAATGTGAAGGTTTCATCTGCGTTTGATAGGAATTATGTAGAAACCCTCTTGTCCATTTTACTTCATGCATGTGAGCCCTAGTTTGTATATTTTTTATTACTACAAAGCCATCACATAAAGAGAGCTTTGGAACCAAAATTATGTCAACTTATGCGATAATGAGAGCTTTCAAACAATGAGTCGATAGTGTGTTGCTTTGAGCTTTTTCATTGTCATCAAAGCATAAAGGATAGAGGGATTTTGTTAAAAGTCGTGGTTATTGTCCTCGTAGGCATAAATGCAAACAATGGTAGCATACAGAAAACAGGTGAACTATTTGACAAAACTCATCAAAGAAAAACTATTATATATGATTATCTGTTTATATATTCATTCATTTGTAGAAGAAAAAATGGGAAACTAATACAATAGTAGGTAGTTATAACCCCCAAAAAGAATCAAACCTAGAACAAGAGAAACATCCAAAAAATTGCGCTTTAAAGCACCTAATGCACTAGAGAATTTACCATATCAGAATACAAATTTTCATTTGCACAGAGATAGACAAAAGAATGCAGTAGAAACCTTTTTTCTGCTAGCAAGCATTTAAATTATGTCAAATGTCGTGGTTATTGTTCTCATAGGCAGACATGTAAAATACGAAAGCATTTATAAGGCAAGTGAACTATTTTACAAAGCTCCTCAGGAAAATGTGCTTCCGGGGAATGCAATGATTATTAAATCTGGACACTTTGATATTCACATGTTAACTTTGGCATTTTTATTGAGTTGGTAGCTCTCATTTACTCTTCTTTCATCTGATATCTAATTAATTAGGTGGCTGTTAATTAGTCTTTAAATACATAATAATAAAAAGAAAGAAATAATTATAAATATCCTTGTGGACATTTTAATTATGGGTTGTGATTTGTACTTGCATGTAGATGGATTAAGCACTCAAAAGTCACAGTATATGTAGCGTGTCAGCTAATAGGTCCATGTGACATTTCACTCATGTCAAAGTAGTCAATTCCATATTTGTCATTTATCCTTGTATCATTAGATAACTAATTAATTAGATAGCTGTTAATTAGTCTTTAAATACATAGTAATTAAGAGAAAGAAAAAATTACAATTATCCTTGTGCACATTTTACCTAGTGATCAAATTCAAGGAACAAACATACCAAGCAAACAACAATTTGAGATTTTGTAATTGGAAAACTTAGACTGAATGCTTAGGAAGTTAGAAAATTGTATCTTGGGTTTATAAAAAACTATGTCAAATATGTTTTAGAATTCAAATTGCAATGTTGCCATAGAGCAGTCAAGTAATATTGCTTCATGAAATAATTTTAGGCTTCGTGCAAAAGAGCAGTTAAATTCATTGCTAGAAGATTTGTGGTACAAGAACCTATGGCAACTAGTTTGTGTAGTTAATCTGATTTACATTTATACTTGTGTCTCTTGAATCTAAAAAATGCTTGCTACTATTTTATTGGTTTTGGCTATTAGTATCCATCACAGTAGGAGTATTATATATTGCAATTGTAATTTTGGGAGTTCTTTGCATTTTGGTCATTTCCTTGAGCTTTATTGCTATTCTTTTAGAAAAACAAACAAATGGTCTTCATTTTCTAACCAAAGCTTATTACATGGTGCAATGCTTTTGATTGGAAGAAGAGAGGTGGTGTAGCAGTCCAACTATATCAAATTCTTCAAGAAAAGAGTACAGGGTGAGTTTCTAGAATGAACCTTCTCCTTTGTTTACAATTGCATAGAGTAGACAAAGAAAAAGGTTAATTCAAGATTCTCACTATATAGATTGTACTTGTAGCCATATCATTGCTTTTTGTTACAAGGACAATCTTTACAAATGGGTATTGTGAGTGGCATATGCTATATGGTTCATAAAAATTAAGCAATTGGGGTTCAAAAGTAGATCTTTGTTGCAATAACATGACATCATAAATGCAATTACTATCCAATCAATTTCTTTGGTGGCTGATTGCACTTTATAATTTAAACATAGTCTGTTTTATTTTTAGAGTTTGATTCCGAATCCATATGCATACTTTGATTTAAACTAGTGGCTAAAGGTACATAATTCATTGATGCAAAATCAATGCATTGAATGGCATCTAACTAAAGGGGAGGCTGTTTGGATTGCTAATTAGTCTTTGAATATATAACAATTAAAAGAGAGAAATAAGTATAATTATCCTTGGCCACATTTCACATTTTCACCTTTCAATCAAAGTCAATTAACAAAGTAGCAGTTAGACCTAAAGAAGGTTCAAGGAGTATGCTGATAGAAAACCATATTCTAGACAATGGCTAGAAAATGTGTTGAAATTGGTTTACAAACTTTGAAGCAAATGCATTTTTCCTTCTGTTTACTTTCATTGTACATCTTAAATGGAAGTTGGGTTTCGCATTGCTGCAATGCATTTGGATACTTTGATTATAAAATCATAGTTTAGATCATTTTAAGTGTTATCCATTCGAATCTTTCCTTGAAATACCAAGGATTCATCTGAGTCTCAAAGGCAATGCACAGCTGTCCTATAAAGAGAGCTTTGAAACCAATGTGTTGTCATAAAGGATAGAGGAATATTATCAAATATTGTGGTTATTGTCCTCATAGGCACACATGCAAAATATGGAAGCATATAGAAAGCAAGTGAACTCTTTAACAATCCCATGAAACATAGTCTTTCTATGCATCCATGCATACAGGTGTGCATGTATATATGTGTGCATGTAATTATGTATATATGTATGCATGTATCTATGTTACCATGTATGTATATGTGTATATAACAAAAATTTACTATTGCATTTGCTTTAAATGCTTTTTTTTGGATGGTGCCAACCAATCATACTTTAGCGTGTTAACATATTGCTTTTTATATATATGATCTCAATTTCGTAAGTTATTTTTATATCGGTAAGTTGGTATTTATCTGTTTTCGCAACCCATGGGAGTCGCTTTTTGAATTGTGTTTGTTTTAAAATGCTCATGAAAATGCAAATGAATAGATTCATTGATGGCTATGTGTCTTCATGCATATATGCATATTTATAGGATTTATTGCTATCATGTAAAGGCCACATAAATATTCATTCCCCAACTCTATGGGGTCATTTGAATATATGCATATTTTAAGGGATCTATTAATACATGGATATATGCATCCATGGATGCGTGAATGCATATATATATGTATGTGTGTAATCATATATGTATGTATACGTGTATATATGCATACATCCATGCATGTATGTATGCATCTGTGCATTGAAGCATGTGTGCAGCTATGTGTCTATGTATACATTTTATCCAGCAATCAATGTCAATTATTAAACTAGCACATGCACCTAAAGAATGTTCAAGGATTGTGCCAATAGAAAACCATATGCATATCAATATGTTAGAGAGCATGTATCTATGCATAGGTGTGTATGGATGCTAGCTGTTCTGAATTCTAGTTGCATGTGATTGCATTAAACAATTAAGAATAATTGCTAGATAATTGAAGTAAAATGACCCCATTCAGTTGGTAGATCAATATTTTTCAGCCCTTTACATGTTAACTGAGAGTTTTGAAGCTTTTGTTGTTCATTGGCAGCTAGTTTGGCATTGAACAATAGGTAGAACTTGTTATGGAATGTGGTTTCATAGGCATTATGTAGAAACCCTTTTGTCCATTCTACAGAGCTCTCCCATAGTGAAAGCTTTGGAGCCAATGTGCATGCATATACAACACTCTTCCTTAGAACACAAGCATGTACAATAGAATACAGCGTCCACAAAGCAGTTGTGATGCATTGCAACTGGCTTAAATCTATATTAAATGGCCAAAGTATGCTGGCCACCAAGCCATTCCAGTGCCTTCTCCACCAGCTAGATGCCATTTAATGCATTTGCTTCAATTATTTTGACCTCTCTATGTGTTCGCATTTTCCTGATATTTCAATGCATTTTATTTGCATTCATGGATTACGTACCTCTACTCGCCAATTTTATAAACTGTGCATTTGCTTAAATTTATTTAATCAATCTATGCGATCACATTTCACTAATTTTATATAACAATAATGATTTATAAAGCTATTCTGATAAATAGAAACAGATAAATGCTAGTTTTCCAATATAAAAAATTTAAATGCTATATGTTCACATACATTCATGCATATTGTCCATACATGCATATATGCATATATGCCTTCATCCATATTTTTATGTGTATATGAATACATGCTTCCATGTAACATATGCATTTGTATCTATATGCAAATATGCATGCATTCATGTATAAATGTATTCATTTCTCAATCTGTCCATGTAGTTCTATTTTCTGTGTATACATGTGTATGTCAATGCATCCATGCATATATCTATGAATAGCTCTACGTATTTCTCTGTTCATGCATTTATTGTTCTCTAACGCATCAGCATATGCATTTTTTCAGTTTCATGATCTTCTATATTTATTGTTTTCATAGTATATGCATAACAACTTTCACTTTGTCTTCTATTTTGACTCTTCTATCCTTAAATATCATTATATTTTTATATCTATTCTTCTCTTGTCACATTTCAAGGAAGCTCAAGGATCTCAGCACCTTGTTCAGTACGAAGGAGAGTGAGAAATGGGACATGAGTCTTTTTTTTGTGTTTGTATTGAGACACTCAACCCTATGATGATTTTAAAAAGCATAACCAATAACAAACTAGACATTCTTCCACCCTTTGTTGGAAGAAATGATCACTTCATACCCTATCGATTCCATTCATTTCCATTTCCACCCTTGCACATCCTTTCTTCTCAAATAAAATACATTTCAAAACCCATTTATATGCTTGCCTTGCATCACATCAATGTGTTGCATTCCTTTTTTCATTCAATCCAGCTCACTCATTCAAATTTTTATTTCTTGCATTTAATTTTAAGCGTATAACTAAAAAATGATAAATTCATACCATTTACATTCCATTCATCCTCATATCCACTCTCGCATATCCTTGCCTCCCATATCAAATTTTTTTCATAACTTATTCATATACCTTGCATCTCATCATTCTCTCAATTCCCTCTCTTTCTTGCACTTATATAGCTCATTCTTCTTTATTACCCTTACATATCTTTATCTATATATAGCTCAAATATACCTTCATCCATCACAACAAAATTAACACCATACCAAACAAAGAAAAAAATGAAGAAAATATCAAGGTTATGTAATTAAACACTGAGGGCTTTGAAAATAACTATCATAACATAGAGTTGTATTCAAGAGTTCTTTTCAAAACATTATTTCTAAATCCTGTTTATTACAGATAACTAAGAGCACGTATGACAGTTTCTTGGAGGCTAAAATGTATGATCAGATTTAACAAATATTTACATGTATCTATGCATTCAAATGCATCATTAGATATCCTTTATACACTTGTTCAAAAAACAATAATGTATTATTCTTTTGTTTCGATCATAAATATTTTTTGTATATCTTTCAAATGCAAATTGTTTTTGACATTTCTAACTTTATGCACGTAGGCATATATAGATTCTTGTTTACATACCAAATTACATGGGCACATGTACACATCGATGCATGCATAAATGTTTGCATTGATCCATATATTTATGCATTCCTTCGATATATGCATTGCTAATAAATAGTTATTTTTTCCTATTTTCTTTCATTTAATACTGCAAATGCAAATTGAGTCTCATTGTTAACATAGAGTTGTATTCAAGAGTTCTTTTCAAAACGTCTTTTCTAAATCCTGTTTATTACAGATCCCTAAAAGCACGTATAACAGTTCACCAAAGGCTAAAATGTATGATCAGATTTAACAAATATTTACATGTATCTATGCATTCAAATGCATCATTAGATATCCTTTATACACTTGTTCAAAAAACAATAATGTATTATTCTTTTGTTTCGATCATAAATATTTTTTGTATATCTTTCAAATGCAAATTGTTTTTGACATTTCTAACTTTATGCACGTAGGCATATATAGATTCTTGTTTACTTACCAAATTACATGGGCACATGTACACATCGATGCATGCATAAATGTTTGCATTGATCCATATATTTATGCATTCCTTCGATATATGCATTGCTAATAAATAGTTATTTTTTCCTATTTTCTTTCATTTAATACTGCAAATGCAAATTGAGTCTCATTGTTAACATAGAGTTGTATTCAAGAGTTCTTTTCAAAACGTCTTTTCTAAATCCTGTTTATTACAGATCCCTAAAAGCACGTATAACAGTTCACCAAAGGCTAAAATGTATGATCAGATTTAACAAATATTTACATGTATCTATGCATTCAAATGCATCATTAGATATCCTTTATACACTTCTTCAAAAAACACTAATGTATTATTGTTTTGTTTCAATCATAAATGTTTTTTTTTATATGTTTGAAATGCAAATTGTTTCTAACATTTCTAACTTTATGCACGCAGGCATATATAGATTCTTGTTTACATATCAAATTACATGGACACATGTACACATCCATGCATGCATAAATGTTTACATGGATCCATATTTTTATGCTTTCCTTCGATATATGCATTGGTAATAAGTAGTTTATTTCTCCTATTTTCTTTCATTTAATACTGCAAATGCAAGTTGAGTCTCATCGTGCTTTGAGACTCATTCAGATGTCGAGGATGCTTTTCACTCTTGTATGCATTATGTGCACGTCGATACATGTATACATAGATGCCTCAAGCATTGTTACAAATGTTTCTCTCTCAATAATTTGCATGCAAAGTGCTATAAACATGTGAACTATTTTAGTGTAGCTACATTTTATCTTAGGTAATAAGGTTCTTTATATCTTTGCAAATTATTTTTTGTTTAATATATATACACAAAAATATTTATTCGTATTACATAAACAAGATTAAAATCTTATTTATAATAAAATCAATAGCTTTCTAGTGATTCATCTAAGAATTTATTGTAATATTTATTTGACTTATTACATTTTAATAAGTCAAATTATTACATTTTATTTTGAATGCAAAGTGCTATAAACATGTGAATTATTTTACTGTAGCTACATTTTATCTTAGGCAATAAGGTTCTTTATATCTTTGCAAATTATTTTTTGTTTAATATATATACACAAATATTTATTCATATTACATAAACAAGATTCAAATCTTATTTATAATAAAATCAATAGCTTTCTAGTGATTCATCTAAGAATTTACTGTAATATAATTACATTGTTCTATACACAAAAATATGTTTTCGTATTACATAAACAAGATTAAAATCTTATTTATAATAAAATCAATAGCTTTATATAGAACTAACCTTCATACTACATTAAAAAAAAGATTGATTGATCTTAGAAAAGTTTACACTCAAATGAGCTACCCCTATCAATGTTCCACCTAACACTAGTGTTTCTACTAGCACTTGCATATTGTGATATGATAAAGTAAAATAACTCAGTTGTATTAATTAACGTAACATGTGTTTTAGAACATTACACTAAACATAATTTTATTTACAAATAGACATAGAAGCAAAAAAAGAGGTATGGTAAACTTTGTTTAAACATGCATATAAATATGTGTCTATATGCAATAATGCAGGGACATGGATGACATATTTTTTCTTTGGATTTATTTTTAAAGTTTAGTACAGATTGATTTCCCAAAATTGTAAACACAAATGGCCTAGAAATTACTTTCAAATGTCATTCTTATAAAATGTTGTAGAGTAGATTATTTTCTTCTTATGATAAAATGTATGCGTCATGTAAAGAATGCATTTTTTTTTAGTGCCTGGGCACATGTTTTTGTAAATTGTTGCAAATGATATTTGATGCTTTAGAAATATTCCTACATCAAAACTTTTTTCGAATAGAAATGACTAATGAATTTATGGGGCAAAAGGTTTATTAAAAAAAAAATTAAAAATTGTGCATTGGTCATAAGTAGTTTATTTCTCCTATTTTCCTTCATTTAATACTGCAAATGCAAGTTGAGTCTCATTGTGCTTTGACACTCGTTTAGATGCCGGTGATGCTTTTCACTCTTCTATGCATTATGTGCACGCGGATACATGTATACATGCATGCATGTATACATAGATGGCTCAAGCATTGTTACAAACATTTGAGATTATTTGCATTTAATAATTTAAACAAAATAATAATACATTTTTGCTTCCTGAATAAGATCATAAAGAATGTTTCTTGTTGCAAATGTATACATAGACACATAAAAATAAAAGTATTCATTGGTATATCTATAAAAAATTCCACGTATACATGGTACCCATAAATGCAATTTTGCATGCATCCATCGACACATGTCAACTGTTCACATGTCTCTATGGACCACGTTGCCCATGGACCCTAAACATTGCACGCATTAATGCACCATTGCAAATTATTTCAAACTTTCCTAGCTAAATTTAATACATTTATATTCCTATCTCCTATCTAATTACTTTTTCTAACTCATAGCTAGATGCTTTTTACCTCTCGGCAGGAACTCGACGCTTGCATCACTTGTTGCAACCGTAACCATCTCAAACTTAGAGGAATCTTGTTTATGTGTCTTCTTTGATGCCATTAATGAACATATTGTTCAAGTGAAGAAGTTGAGGACAACTAATAGATTATTTAATTCCCTTGGTCCACTCAACATTTCAAGCCTTTATCAATTACCTTCGTTCAGTCGAAACTAAGAGAAATTGATCTTATTGGATACGGTATTTAGATGAAAATGTGTATTAAGTGTTAGTAATGCTTGAGCAAAATGCATATGATAATGCATGCAGTACTATTTAATACACCACTTACATTCAAAGATTCGGTTGTTATGTCTTAAACCAAATAATTGCTCTTTAATGCCATTATTCCCTCTTGGCGAATCTTTCCTTGCTACACCTCTTGGATATAGGTTAATTCTTGGCTTTTTATTTGCTATTACATGCATAAAGTAAGGCATCAATTTCCTTCAAAATTGGCAGTCTTATGTTTAGTTTAATCATTATCCCTTTACATATATATAAGAGCATATGAGCATATGATATTTTTATGTTTTAAACCCCTCAGAAGATCACCAAGCGCCACCCCTGCTTAGACATATTAGGTAAGCATTCTATTCTTCTAGATAGTATTTAAGCCTTCTCAGCAAACCTTATATGTGTGCACCCTATTATTGTTCATATTATTCTTTTATCTTAGTCTAAAGGAATCAACAACGCATATTGATTCTATCCGGTTTGCTTTTTTTGGGTTTGTCTCATTCAGGATCGCCAACATTTCCCATAAGAAAAACAAGGCTTGTACTGGTCAATGTTCGATTCTTATGATCAATTGTTCCACTTGGTATCGCCCAAATTTCATTATGAACAATGTCGCCCTTGTATGCAGTCATATTGGGCCATTTAGAAGTTAGTTTGATGGACCAAGCTTGAGGAAACACCTATCAATTATGACAGTAACAAGTAGAAGAATCAAAATACATATTAAGTAGTCAAATGATATGATTGAAAGTGAAATAGAGTTCAAAAACAAAGTATGATAGTACATAAATAGTATGAGTATAGAAAAGAAAATGATAGATGTAATGAAAGGTGGGAATGTTAGATGTATATCTAAGTAGTAGTGTAATGGTATAAGAATATAAAATTATACGATAATAGAAAGGAATTCATTATTTTTTTAAACATGATACAGTACAAGTATATAGATGAGTAGATTTAATAATATATATATAAATATAACTAGTAAGTGAATTATTGATAAAAATAAAAGGTTTAGATAATATAATGTTGTAGATAGAAGTTATATTTTCTTAATACATTGTGTGTCGATTGGTCGTATGGAACCTTATGTTGAAGTTTAGTATCAAGTGATATTTTGGTTATTGCTCCTTGTGAAGCTGATTCTTAATTTCTTCTTTGTTGGGAGTTTGATTTAAATAGTGGCATGGTATGATGGTTAAATTAGTGAGGAGTGTTGAGATTAAGCAATTAAGTTAGTGAGTAATATAATAAGTGGAAATAATGTTTGCATGGTTGTGTTGTCAATTGGTTGCCTATTGGAATAATGTGTTCTATTTCAAAGTAAGTGATGTCTTCTATGGATGCATTGTTGATGTATACTTGAAAGTATAAAAACTACATTGTAAACTTATTTTGCATGCTTTGATTAAGTTCTTAAATTGAGTCATTATATGAACAAGTTTGTGAATAATGGAAATGGGATATTTGTGATTTTTGTTCATTGTCTATATTATTGTGATGTGGATATTGGAGTCTTCTAAAGGCTTGAGGAAAAATGTCTTTCTAATGGAGTTCTCTGTTAACCTTGAGATGATTGTTTAGTATTGAATGAGTATATGATGATGATTGGCCTTGTACAATGTATTCACCATCTTGATGGGAATTTGAATGCAAGAAGGGTCATGCCTCACTTTGTTGTGTATGATAATGAGATTTTGTGATCATGCACGTTGGCCTTGTTCTTTTGATTTCTTTGGGGTCTCCTAGTTGTTAGTAGGGGAGTGGCTCTCAATGGGGTCTAGCGCACAAGGGGTGCCAATGTAACTCATTGAGAGTTTCATAATCAAGTGAAAACATTAAAATAATTAATTAGGGGATTTGGGTAGTTCTCAGACTAAATAAAGATAATGGATGCCTCTCTCATGGCTCAAGCACTTGTTTAGGCTTGAGGTGAGATGAGAAGGCCTGGAATGGCAAGATCAACTACTTGGTCTGACTGGAAGATATGTTGATCCCACATAGCGTGCATGGGGGTTCATCAGTCGATAAAGGTGGCCAGGTAGTCTGGTAGCCTAGGAAGGTTATGCCAGGGTAACCCATAGAAACTCCTCCTACTATAACCTAGTATTCCCTTGCCTTATGATATTGTTGATGTTTTTTCCTTTGGAAATCTTGTCATTAGTATGTGCTATTGTACGGTATTTGTACATTGGAGCCATGTTATCTTATGTGTCGTCATCTGTCTCTTGAATTTTGTGGTGGGACCTTAATGCTATCTCCTAGCATGGGGGTGGACCTTCGGGTTCCACATGGTAGGGTGGAACATGGTTTGCACTCCATTGGGTTCCCTCACTTGTTTGTGCTCATGGTGATTGATCCTAGATTTCAAGACTTTAGCACAGTCCCAATTCATGTGGAGTATCTTCATGTAATTGTATACTATAGTTCAATTGTATCATGTATTATTCTCCTGATGTACTCTCCTCACTTGTTTATGAGGAGGCATTGTCATTCTAATGTTTAAATGTAATGATGTAATTATTGTAACTATATGTAAACTCTTTGTTGTAATGGTGAGTGTAATGAATGTTTTTGACAATTTTATGATCCTTGATGTTATTATATGATTGATCATGTAATGGTTACCTCATAGTAATTGATCTTGTAAATGTGATTGTTAAACATTTGTTCTTATTGAAGATGGAATTTAATTAATGTGATGACTTTTAGTTCTTGTTAATTTAGCTTATAGGAATTGAGTAACGTAGTCATAGACCTTAGAGGTCTTAGGTTAGATTTGTGTTAATGTTTCATTTGCAATGGTGTGAATATAGTACTTAAAAAAATTGGTCTTGTTCTAGGTGTGATAATTTTTTTTCCTCTAAGGTTTTGTGGCAGGCATTACAATGCTTCCCTCCATAAACTCACAAAATGATAAAAATACCTTTAAATGAAAATTTTCATGGGTTGAATCTTTGTATTCAACTCCTTCCCACCCTTCTATTTTTTGTGACTCCAAACTATTAGCAAAATTACAAATAATATCTTCCTTACAATGAGCATCAATAGAATTCTTCATATCTACTTGCCCAAATAAATCCTTTTTTGGACACCCATTGTCTTAACCAAATGAATCTTTAGGAACCATTTTTTTTATCATAGAAATCATCTATTTATTTACTTAATAGTTCTCTAGTGCTAAAACGCTCAATTTCTCTAAAGAATATAAACTTTATTTTTGGTGTGAAAAAAATATAGCTTTGCGAGATGATTTTCATACCTAGCATGAAGGAGAAGAATTTTTCCCTCCATTTTCAATATTGGTCCCTATGAGAGGAGGACTACTATAATTTGTATCCAAAGCCAAAGCTTGAAACAAAATTTCCTTAGGGTGAAGCCATAATAGTGGTTTACAATTTGATGGAGCAAGGAAAACTAACAAAAAATGACCCTATGGCAAAAAAATTAGTTTTAGGGGTTTGAATGAACCTAGAGGTTCAAGTGAACCCATAAGGGGTTTGCTTGAACCAGGGTTCGAGCAAACCCATTTAATTTTTTTCCCTTGTTTCCCACCTAAAAAACCAAATAAAATGCACATAGAAAGCTGGTTCACTCGAACCAAGGTTTGAGATAACCCTAGTTTGAGAAAACCCCTAGGGGTTCATTCAAAAATCCTTATCCCTCATTCTCCCCCTCAGACACAAAAAAAAAATCTAAATTTTTTCACTTTAGAGCTTGGGTTGAGGATGAAAATGGATAGACTTCACAAACCCAACTAGAATCAAGTAGTCCTCAGAATGAGCTATCCAACGAATATAATTTTAATATCTTTTGGTTTTATTATGTATTTGTTTTTTTAGTTTTATTAAACCTAGGTTTTTCACCAAAAATCAAACTCTATGTTCTACACATATGGAAAAATAGTAGATTATCAAAAAAAATTGAAAAATATGAGTGCACCAAATATTGAAGTCTTTGATTGAACAAAAAAAATAGAATTTTGATACATACAAAAAAAATTGCATGTTATACAGTGCGCTATGTTTGAATTGTAATTGGTTTGACTTTGAAACTTGAATAAAGAAAAAATATTCAATAAAAAGTATCTAACTAGGTGGAAGCATAGATATCAGAGTTACAAATCTAAATTTGAAATAATTAGAATTTTATCCTTCATGGAAAAAAAGTTATGTGTTATACAGTGAGCGTCACTTTTTAAAAATGTTGTTTTCTAAAAAAAACTAGTTTTCGAGGGAGATGGATATAGAAGTGCAAAATAATTCCAAAAATTTTGAAAAAAATATATTTAGAATCTACAAACAAAATGTCACAAAACTCTAGTTTGCATCATCTTCAAATTCCTCAGGGTTTAGCCGCTATAGGTGCCAGAAAGTGAAAATTTAGTTAAAAAAAATATTTCAGTCACCAGTTTGATGAAAACTTGTAATCCACTATTGTGGAATCACCCCTTATCAAATAACTAAAATTCATATATATATTTTTAGAAAATAGAGAAACTTTGGAAGTGATTTGTTGTATTTATTATACCAAATAATGAGGATCACAAGAAAGAAATGAAACTAGTATAGATGAATACTATGAAAAGAGCATGAAATAATATTTGTATAGACATCATCTCTACACATTTAGAAAATAAGTCTATAATAGTCTTTCCAATTATAATATACATGTAAATCCCCGTCTCACTACTCTTTGATAGATGTCTATAACCTATTCAAAGTTCCTCCCATTTTGGCATAGGCATAAATAATACTAACTTAGTAATTTCAACTTCAACTTGGTAGCTGTATTTTCTTATATGTTTATAAAAGATTTTAAACAATTCTATTTTGAATGTATACTATAATCATGATACTCATTAAGAGCACATTTATTTCGATAATTCTATCAAACAATTTGCATTCTCTATCCATGGTCATGAATTTCTTTGAGAAAATATGCAAAACAAGTCATGTGCCCTAGATAAATTCAATAATCCATATATTTCCATCTATAATATGATAAAAATTATTCTATTATGGGTCAATAGATGTTCCTAGAAGCTACTATTTTGGCATAGTCATGGACAATAATAGTAGAAGTTGAAGATTTAGCTTTGCACGTGCCATTTACATTTGTTTAAATATTTCTATATACCCTTTTAAAAGTATATTTTATGTAAAATTAATGCTTCATTTACTCATGTGATTGTTTGAGTTACTTGCATTTTGAGCTCTAAGGCCACTATGTAATTTGTAGTTCATATTTTAAATTGTATTTTTTCAAAGAAGCATAAAGTTTGAATTGAAAATTCAAAGTTTTAATGCACTTCTTAGGTTGTGTTTGTATTTTAGAGATGCAAACAAAAATTGTATTTTACAATTTACAAGTACTGATATATGTAATTATGTAGGAAATTCCAAGTTGGCCCTCAAAATATTTCAAACACCAATCCATTGTGATGCAAGCATGGTGACATGGACAAATTTTTTTGAAAACTTGAACTTTCATCTCCAAAACCCACAGTTGCATGTACATGCACATATTTGAGCATTTAAACTCTCATTGCAACCATTTAATACCTTTCTAGGGGATTTGGGGTGGGAAATATTTTTGCATATTCTTATATGCAATTTAGGGATGACATGTATTGTTAAAATTTGTATAGAAAAAGTATATCAATATTTAGGAAAATATGAACACTTTGTAATTTGGGAATTAGAGATTATTTACAACTTGTAATTAGTTATAAGTTTAGAAAAAATTACAACTTGCAACTTACAACTACAAAAATTGGTGATGACTCTCAATTATATTTTGGAGTTTGTGTGATGATTTGTAGCTTCACATTTCAAACTACAAAAACCAAGCAAGGAAACATTTAAAATACATAAATTTAAATTTTACAAAATAAACGATTGATCATTAAATTCTAATTTTGATTTAAAAAACAAATTGATTAAATATTCTAGTAAAATAATTTAATATTTAATTATTAACATTTGAAACCATTTATAATTCAATTTTTTTTCTAAATTTAAACTTTTAAAATTTATTAAAAATGATAAATGTAAATTTGAAGCAATTAAATTTTTTTAAATTAATATCCAAAAATTAAATTGTTTTGCGATGTGACTTGACATGCAACATGTGAAACTAGACTTACAATACCACATGTGACACTACAAAGGGATTGCAATTTAATTACAAATGCAACAAAGAACCAAAATGTGACATGGCAACCAATTGTAACATGGTTATAAAGTGTAGTTAAGCAAAAGGCAGCTCGTGAACAATAACTGCAATCTGCAACAACATTCATCAAGTCAACCAAAGAAAAATTCAACAAAAGACCATCAAAGTAAAAATATCAAAGCAAGTTGTTGCATTTGAGAGAGGGTTCAAAAGTGCAATGTGACTCAACAAGATTCAACAAAGAAATGTCCTCAACTTGGCAAAAATAACAACTATATGATGAGGAGTCACAACAATAAATTTCTTGAAAACAAGCTCTTATCTAGAGCTGCCTAAATAAGAAATAATGCTTGGTAGTTCTTCTCAACTTCCTTCTTAGTTGCTCTATCATTGACTGCAACATTGATCCAATGTGTAGGCTATTCATAACAATTTTCTAAAACCTCTCCTAAATCACTTGCTCTTAAAAAAAATCATTTTTCTTAATATTCAATAATAATAATCATTTCTATTAATTTTTAGAATTGACAAAAAAAAAATCTCAAATAAAAATATAACCCACAAAACCAAGGCAACTACTTTAGTTAATTATTTTTATAATTTAATTGAAAACTTATTCACATAATTAAAATATGTATATAAAATAGTCAACTTAATAAAAAGAAACTTCAAATACAAATTACATCACAACAAAAAAAACTGCTCAAAATTGAGCGTTACTAACATAACCGTAAATTTGACATTAAAAAAAATAATACTGAGTTGTCAATCTACAGGCAGCAATAAGTCGAGTTTGTTTCAATCATACAATCATAAACAAATCCTAGAAACAACTTTTGAAGATGCGCTTTAAATCTACTTTGAAACTCCTAAAAAGCTGACACTTATTGCCATGACCAGCAGAGGCAGGAGTAACGTAGGAAAGGAGACGTGGCAATTATTGTGTGATAGAACCTTAGAAAATCAAAATCAAGCATTCTAAAATTCTATTTGTTTAGTCCGCAACCAATAATGAAATTAGAAATCGTCAAATTTCAAGAAAATTTTAAAATTGAATACATTAGCTGTTTGTTTGATTTCATCCTTCTCCAAATTTTACAATGCCAACAGATACCATAAGACGATTACAGTATTGTGGGGTTAAATACAAGTCATTCTAATCTCTAACAATATGTAAGACCAGATCATGAACTCAAATGTCCTTCATCTGAAATTCAAATCATTGTGTCCTGTTTCAGAGATTTTGGGTAAAACACAAGAACATCAATTATATCATAGATACAGAAAAAAAGGCATTTTGCAAACACTTTTCCTTTCTGTACTTGGGGCACTCAATGGCATAACTATAAACATTAAGGCCACCAAACATTGTTGATCTCAAAAGCACGCACTGATGTTGGACATGTTCGTGTAAACATGGTCATCTGTCTTCCTTCAATGCTCTGAATCATTCTTCCCTCTCGATCAAGCACAACCATTTTTTCCCTAGGCAAGTGCACAAAAATCCATCCACTGCTGTTAACCACAACTTGTGCACATCTCTGGCTGCCAAGGTCATTCACAATCCCACCATGCACCACTTCTCCACATAGACTCCTCGGCAATTCTGGCAGTTCTGACCATTTTTAATCCCCGTCATCTTCATTCAACCTCCATAAGCTCAGATCCTTACTGTACACCAAAACCACCTTCCCATCATACCCACTTAACTGCCAGTGATTGAAATTTTGAGAACGAGATTCATCTGATATTTGTGGATGTGCAATAACATCCCAATACTTCTTCCTTACGTCGAATGATACAACGTCCATTCTGCACCTGTTCGGCCCAAGGTGAATTGAGTTAACCCAATAAAACTTTCCTCTAGAGTACACCCCTTCCCCCAGTGGGTAAAATGATCTGGTTATATTCATCTGCAATTTCGTCCAGGCATTGGTCTGTGAATTATAAACCTCCACTACTATATTGTTGTCCTCTCCGACGATTGTATTTCTTCCAATGATTAAGATGCAGACTGTTGTGGAACAGTCGAAGGACAATCCAATGAAATCATATCGCCTGAGTTGAGTAGGAGGGGGAAGCTTTTTCCATGTCTTGGTGACAGGATTGCAAAGGTAAAATAAAGTGGGAGCTCCGTCCTTGGAGCAGCAGAGCACACTCTTGCAGGAAGTAACAACATTAATGGAGTCACGTGCCAAAAATTCCAAGGAGAGTCTATACACATGAGAATTTGGCACTGGTTGAAGTAGATATAGATTGTTATTGTGAGAGTTTATCCACTGCGAAGGAAGTAAGCGGCCAATCAGAAAAGCAGGGG
Source organism: Sequoia sempervirens (assembly GCA_007258455.2). Lineage (NCBI taxonomy): Eukaryota > Viridiplantae > Streptophyta > Pinopsida > Cupressales > Cupressaceae > Sequoia > Sequoia sempervirens. The sequence continues at coordinate 134,761,544 of VDFB02000017.1, forward strand.
TAGAACAGGGATGAACAAATGGTGATATCCTTTGGAAGCACTGTGATGGTGAGAGAATTAACTTCCATTGCTTACAAACTGCTCTGAACTTCCCAATCACCAAAGTGGGCAGCTTGGCTAAAACAAGTATCATTAATTCTTCTGGTAGCCTGCCCCATATCTCAGAATTCATCTCCATTTCATCTTTATTGAAATTTGTTTTCCTCAAATCTCTACCTTTCATATATAACTTAAATACAAAAGATTTCTTTCCTGGGCGATTCTCCTGTTTTTTATATCGTGGCACACAAAAGTGGAAGAATCTCACGGTTTGAGCTTATCCAATTCCATCGTGAAACGTTCTAAGATGATCAGATGAAGTGCCGTATTTGTTAACTGTAAACCATGACGTGGAGGGCTGAGCCAAAACATGTATAGCTGTACCATTTTTTGTGTATGGGGAACTTGAATATTGTGATTAAAACTTACGAAAATTACCGATAGAACAATTAAATATAGGTTCTTTTTGGGAGTCTCGTGAGTTTTGTACACCTAATACGCCCTATTATTAATATCGCCGACCTTATACAAAACTACGGTTATCGGTCAAATATACAAAGTCAAATCCAAACGGCAATACTGCCGTCACAAAGTTTGCCAGCATCTAATTATAAAAAAGGGGCAGTTGTTGTTTTCTTTATAATGAGTGCTAGGTAGTTTTTTTTAATTGAATTAAATATATTGTAATTTAAATTGAAATTTTGTTAAAATTATGAACTTAATAAATTTTTATCTTTATAGTTAAAATTATTTTTTCTTTAATTATATGTATATTCATTTATATATTGACAAAGAACATTAGAATTATTATGTATGGTTGAAAGAAGAACTAGAGTATAAATGTCTTAATTTGTACTCCTTGTCATCATGCTCCCACACTTCATGTATTGTTAGATTCCTTCTAACCAAAAATTTATTGCAAATACAAATACTTGGTGAATGAGTGGAATCTTAGTTTGAGTGGGAGAATAATCAATCAATATCAAATTATGGAAAGATCACAAGATTAAGTCACTATTTTCATATAATAGACAAACTATGTAATTTCACACACCAATCTAATGCAGTCTTTTTCACCAAGAAACATAATATAAAAACATTATATATTGGGCACACAAAGGATGAACATGGGTCCTTTTAAAATACTAAAAAAATAATGTAGAATTTACTACTAATTATTTTTTTAGAAACAAGAGGTTAGATATTAGCTTGTTACTAATTAGTAATATTTGTGTCATGCTTGTTTTAAATAGACTATGGTGGCTATTTAGAAGTGTTGAAATGGATTTTTTATCACAATGTTTAATACTATCGAAGCTCCTAATGACTATTATCACGAGTTCCCCTAACCCTAGCTGGTGAAAATCAACCTCTAAATTCAAAATACAACATCACATCATATCACGGACAAAGTGGACCTTCATTCTACTCCATTTTAGACCATTGTTGGGCCTACCACTTGCTCCATGATATGAGTACAGGTTTTGTAATAAGCTACAATTTTTTCTTATAGCAAGCCATGATTTTTTGATAAAATGCATTACCATACCCTCAATAATTGTGCAAATCTAATCAAATTTATACATTGGGACATTTACTGTACATATAATAATTACTTTGTTGAAGTCACCACAAGGACCCATAGGTGTAGCAATCTTTTGCAAAACCAAATATCCTTCTACATACTGAAGACTTAGGTTGTTGGCAACATGAGCATGATGATGTATAGATGATGTTGATGTATGGTATGGGGAGATTATTGAAGATTGATGAGCATGACAATGTATGGTGTTGTCATTGATGGAAACCCATGGTAAAAATGCAAATGCATTGGTCCGGAGAAGACCAAATTTTTTGCAAATTTTCCTAAGTCTCAGTGTATAGTTTTTAGTGTTTTATGAACCAATTTTGTGGTTTGCATTGCTCTTCTATGTAGAATCTTGTTAAGTGTTTTGAGGTAATATTGGTGCATGTTGGAGGTGTCTAAGTCCAAATACTCAAGGTTGTATATCTTTCAAATTTGAAGATAATGTTGACAAAGTAACAACTTTGTAATGGCATTGTTATTGGTACAGAGTGTATGTTGGAATGCTCTGCATTCCATCGCAAATCAATATTTTGCTATGTGATTTTGAGGAAGTGTCTAAGGATGTCATTAGTGTGTATGCTCCATGTGGCAAGTGATTTAGTGGTCCATGTGTCAAGTTGTGAGTGAATAGTTGGTTCATTCTATTGTTGCTTCACTAGTAGTGTTGACCTGAAGGTGTTGAGGTTGTGCAGAGTTAAATTATGTATGAAGTGGGATCATGGGAGTGATTATAGGTCATGCTGACCTATTTTGATAGTGTACATGCCTTGGTTATTTTTGCAAGGCTTATGTGTTGATGTTTTGGGTCGACATGTTATGAGGATGCACAGTACATCTAATTAGGCTAACCTAATTGATGATTTTGTTGGTTGCAGTACATATACAAGGTTAATTCCAAGTGTGTGGAAGTGTGGTATGAGGCAATAGTGTGTGTGTGTATGAGAGAGAGAGAGAGAGAGAGAGAGATTTGGTGTAGAAAGAAGTTTGAATTATAGTTGTGGTGAAGTATGAAGTGTGCTAAGTCAATTTTTTGAGCTTCAATGGAACTATAGCTTGAGCATATATTAGATGCATTGTTAGCAGTTCAGCATTGGAAATGAGCCACCCTTTCTCCTATATCTTTCAATTCTAGTAGTGAGCCCTTTGGTAGTGATCCATCAATAGTGAGCCATTCTCTTTCCTGGATAGTGAGTCCTAAGACAATGAGTCCACCCTTCTATATCAAACATGGTAATCAATTATAATATATTGTGTGCTAGTCCTCACCGTGGTTTTTCCTTTCAATGGTTTTCCATGTAAATCTTGTTTTCTTGTATTCTTTGATTTGATGCATAATTTTTTATATGTTCCTTTCATTTACGAAAAGTTTAATGTGATGAATTGAACGAATGCTTAAGTTGTTAAAGTGAATGAATTTCAATGAATACCGATTCACCCCCCTCTCAGTATTTTGGGTGTTCAACACTACACACAAGAGAGAAACAACAAACAAAGCTATATGACCAAATAACTATACAAATACAAGAGAATGCAAGATCCAATATATGTAGTATATGTTGAACACACGAGATACTAAGCATGGGGAGGTGAATCAATATCTGTAAAAACTTAAACCCCTTTGGAACTTAAGACTTTAAGCACAGTTCAAACTCTTTAACCAAATTAGAAACCCTTTAGTAGTATTGAAAGATATAGCAGTTTAAGTACTTAACAAGTTTAGCAACCCTTAGTAATGAAAGATACAACAATTCTACTTCTAATTAGATTAGTAGCAAAGAAAGATGAAGCAAAGAACACACATGCATATAGGAGAACACCAGATTTATGTGGAAAACCCAATGAGGAAAAAACCACGATGAGAGTTATCTCATAATATAAAGGATCACAACCAAAAAGGACTTGCAAACTAAGACATACTACCTTAGAGAAAGTTACAAACAGACTTGCAGAATTGAAGTTAACACAACTTCAAGAGAAAGATACAAGGACCTAATGAGACTCACTGTCTTAGAGAAAGATACAAAAGTTTATAGAAGAATTACAATATTTGTCTACACAACACTCTAATAACTGAGGTGTTCAAACACATCTGATCTTTCTTTCAAAAACTTTCACACTGAGCATTCTAGTAGATAAATTCAATGTATTCCAAATTCACTTCTTTGCACTTGTTTACTCATCCATACTTTTTTCATCTGAAATGATCTTGCATTTTTATCCACTACAACACTTCAAAACTTCAATTAGGTCATCCAAGAGAGAATACAAACAATTTAAATTCAACAGGTCAGCCACAATAACATAATGTGGTCCTATCTCGAAGATAGAGAGGACCAATTTAAATAATTTACTATGAAATCTTCCAATGTGATCTAAAACAATTCACACACTGATGCACATCAATCTAAGTCAACAACAAGGAAATGTGTACATGAACCATGAAGCACATAACCAGTTGGCCCAAAAACATACTTCAAATAGAATTAACTTAATGTGGTCCCCAAAAAGATAGGTCAAGACCTAAATCTATCATAACAAATCTTCAAATTTTGGCTCAGACATTAAAGTACACAACGCAAGCAAAGGAACATGCCCTATTAGCCAGATATCCACAATTAACCTAGAAAGCCAACTCAAGACACAACATAGCTCTAAAGAGGCCAAACAACAATATGCAGATTACATGGGGATGTTTCATGAACATCCAACAACACTTCCAAACAATTATTTCATATTGTCATGGGTATGTGCAGGATCATCATGGAAAAAACAGGCCCTTAAGTGGCAAAAAATTTAGAAAAATCAGAGTTAGGCAACTTGAGGTAAAAATTTGAATAAGTTATCTATATTATTTCAAAAATATGTAAGAATAGAATTTGTGGAAAATTGAATGTAGTTTCTAAACTACTAGGTTTATTTTGAAAAAAAAAAAATCTATTTGTTGAAAATTTGAAATTTCAATGCAACAAGATTACTTAAATTTCGTGGAAAAATAAGAAGTAGGTGCCTATCCCACCACCCTAACCACAATAAAATGATAATATTTTTATAATATTTTAGATTAAGTAGAGGACTCATGTCCCAATGTGATGCATATTTTTTTATTTTTTCCAAGTGAATAATTAATTATGAATTTTTATTACAACTTTTAAAAAATATAAAACTTGTATGTCTAACCACCTTAACTTGGTCAAAACTTCATGAAATTCTTTTTTTTTTAATCATATAGTATGTGAAGAATAGAATGTGACACATGTTTCATATTCAAAAATGTGATACCGTTTGAAAGTTATAAATGTTTTTCAATCAGACCTATCTGGTCGTGCCCACAAAAGGATATAAAGTCACGAAAAATCCTAACCGGGTGGACATTCAATAGGTGACTAACATCTTCTTATGGTCATTCATTTACTTTTTCAAACTAGAGAACATATACTTGAAATGGAGCGGCACTATATATGCACTAAGAACCAGTTTCAATTACGATTTATCATAAATAAATGTGTGAAAAAATCTACTTATGCTATAGGAATGTAATGTGAAGCCTTCTAAACTTAATCAAAGCAGAAATCATAACAACTATTACTAAGAAACAAACTATGAACTGGCCTTATGTTGCAGGAACAAATACAGGGATGGATTTTCGATGCTGCAGGAACAATATAAGACTGAGTCTGCGCTGAAACTTTCGAAAATGAAATCTAACTTATGATCAACAGGAAATAAACAACTAACTAACTAACTATAGATACTTACTAAGTGGGCCCCCTTAGCAAGCATCAACTATTTATGCAAGAATTGAACTCAGAACTTCATCAGCTTTTATTCATAAACTCGAAATGATATACATTACTCTGCTCATATGAAAACTAACACAAAACACTATCTCTCATTATAATACTAACTTTTACATACTCTGGTTGCTCACTCATGCAGGAGGAACACTTATTTAAACCAAAAAAGCAACTAACTACCTAACTCTAACATAGAAAGACGTGGACATAAATGTATCCTGAAACCGAGGAACAAACTTCTCATAAATGAAAGCATATCCGTTTAACACGATTTAGAGAGAATTTAGCATTCCACTCTTCCCAGATTTAATGATCATGTAGATTTCTTCCCAACGACCTGGTCAGAGAGTCTTCACTGGAACAACTTCCTCAACACCATGAGCTGCAAATGGACTTTACTGCAAGGCTGAAGTCTGTTGCACTTGACTCGTTCATGCTCCCTTCAACAACCTGCGATGCACATGGCAACAAAAGTGAAAGAAAACATGCATGGCAAACAACACGATACATTCATTAATCACATATTAAATCTATTTCATCATTCAAAAACCATATGCATTATATCAGTCATTCAGGAGGTCAAAACAAGGTAATTAATATAGACACATGAAGATGTTAAGTTGCAGGAATATAGGAATGTATTACTACAGGATACTACCCATTTTTAGATAAAAAGTCTTTAATCAAAGAGTTAAACAACCATCAACAATAAAAGTAAGGGTATTAAAAATACATTATGATATTCAAATTATGAGAATATTTTAAGCTCATCATTTTCCCCCTACTTAGCCTAATGATGGTCCTCCAGCATTAAGCTTTCTGGTCATTTCTCTGAGATCGGTAGGTGCAGTATGACCCTGCAATGAAGTCTCGAACTTGTAGTAGAAACTTTTGAAGTTTTTCCATCTCTCGTATCTGCGGGTTTCTGTTTCCTTATTAATCTGTAGCTCGATAGGGGTACAGTGGCCATATCAAAACTAGGGGACAAAATGTCAATGGTAGCCACAACTCAAATCTTTTATGTAAACCAAGTTGTATGTACTTCTCTATCCTTCCAAGGGTTGCTTTAAAATTTAGGGGGCTATGAGGCTCAGATTTCCTCAGCCCAACAGTCAATTTCTCCCATCTCTTTTCAATTCTGGAAGAGGCAAGCTTCCAAAACAGATATGGTTGGCCTTTGAATTCTTCATACACTTGCTTTCTGATGTCGAATATTTTTATTCTTTCTGCTTGATTATTGAACCCATATGCAATAGTAAGCCAAGTTTTTAGCATTGTGTAGGGATCTAAACTTTCAGGTCACAATGGGATAGACTCATCCCTTTCAGCTTCTTCATAGGCCTCCAATTGCCTGTCATAATTAGTTTCATTAGCCACCCATGATATGAGTGACCTCAAGTGAATATCACCAATATAAAGAAGTGGATTCCACTCTGTTTCAGAGGGAATTATCAATCCATGCAAATAAAATTCACATAAAGAATTCTTTAGCCAACTAGGGGCTACTTGATAGGCATCATAAAATTCTTTGGTTGTATGAATAACAGGATCTAAATTCCTTGAAATTCTCATTAATTGAAACCAAAGAAATTTTTCATTTAGGCACATAGCATAGACCCTAGGCGGTGGTCTACATTCCACAATTTTGCCAGTTATTTTCATCATTTCATCCATTTTCTCTTTCATTTCCTAGATTTCCTATTTCTTCCTTTCAATTTCTCTTTTCAATTGCTTCTTCTCTTCCTCCCAAAGACTTTGTTGAATTTCATTCTTGGCTAAGTGGCGGAAACTCAAGGTTTGAAATGTGACTGACCTCCATGTGATCCTAAGGTATTCCAAAAATTCAATCAAAAATGTATTTTTATAAACAATCATTGCTTGACAAGTTGTAGGGGGTAATGAGGTTTCATTGGACACTTCCAATTGTTCAGGTTGTCTGTCCTCCTGTTGTAGGATGAATTCTTGTTGTTGCGCAAAAGGAGATTGTACTTCCTCTGAAATTTGTCTAGCTGCCTCAACCAAGTCATCAAGACTTCGCATTCCCCTTTCATTACTACTAACATATTGTGCTTCTTCAACTTCCATTGGTTCATTTTGCATTTCCTTAGAAACAGCAGGTGGGCTATGTGAAAAATTCTCGAATACATTCTGAGAATCATCATGACTGTATTCTTCAGAGTCCTCTAAAATTATTATAACTTCAGGTTGAGCAGACGTTGAGGTGACTTTACGTTGTTTCCTTGCTAAAACTCTTTTTGGCAATGTTGCAGCTGCAAGAGGCACTCTCATGGCTTTCCTCTTTCTGACTTGCCTAGAGGATTCAGACTCAACAGAAGAAGATGATGGTGAAACTACAGTGGCAACTGGTGTTGCTGTAGGAGGAACCAGTATAGGAGAAGATGCTACAGGAGAGGAACACTATTTTTTTTGAATATGAGGGTCAGACTCTGGGGTTTGTTCTGCCCTAGATGACTATCCTACCTTCATTTTTCTTTTTTCTCTTCTACTAGCAGACCTGGTTTGTGCTCGGGTAGAGGGCTCTAGTGTGGTGGTTGTAGGAGTAGGTGTTACAGGGGCAGGTGTTGCATGGAGTGCTCTAGGAGGCTCTGGAAGTTGGAAACTCTTTTGGGCAATAAATTATTGCCAAGAAAGGGGTGATACATCCCTCAAGGAATGCTCAATCAAGAGTTTAATGAGGGCATGATGGGCAATAGAGTTGTCCCTACCCCTATGGGTTTCATGGGCACATTGTTTCAAAAAGTTTAGCAAGAAATTTAGAACATTAACAGCTAAACCATGCCTCATATGACTCAATAATTTAAAATGGTAAGAATGTAAATAGGAAAAGCATCCCTCGCAAGTCAAGTACCTGATTATGAGGATGGCATATTCCAAGTATGGAAAAGGCAGTGACACTCGTTTGCATATCCTTGTTTAGAAACCTCCAAGGGTCCATCTATTGGCACTGTAAATTCTGCCCTAGCAGAGATAGCATCTGAAGAAAAAATTTCTCCTACTACTAGAAGCCCAATTACTTCTGCAATCTGTTCTTCAGTTATAGCTACTATCAAGCCCCATACTATGGCTTCTCCTTCTAAAAGAGTTCTCAAAAACTCAACTGCAGCTTCCTCATTAAAAGAATCTAACCTCAGAAAATAATTCAGCCAACCATAATTGTTGAATGCTTGAACTACTTGAGGATTTTGCGTCAAGAGCTCATGAGCTATAGGCTCATTTCTTACTAATTGGCCACCCATATTCGCAAATTATCCCTACTGAGATTCCTAAAACTCAAACCTTTTCTAAAAATTCAAATAAACTTTTTTTACTCTACTTCTTTTTGCTTCTTTTTGTCCTACCGTCACTTTCTTTACTTTTCCAAGAATGACTCAAAAGAATATTTGCATGAAATGATTGTTACAAACTACCCAAATCAAGCAGTTAATTATTTTTTAGGATAAAACACGCAGTCATATTTGGAAAGTACAAGAAAATAAAAATATCTTATCAGTTGTGACAGTGACATAAGAAAAGATTGGAAATGGATTATCCCCACCCCCTACTAAAATTTTTGCATGTGTCCACACATGTGTGAAAGGACAGGAAAAGAATAGGCAATAATGACTGATATGTACATAACAGTTAATGAATAAATAAAATAAATAAACAATGTGATAACAAAAGATATCGCGTACCTTGTAATTAATGCTCGTACATGCTAGGAAAGATCATAGCGCAACATGAAATGATGGTTGGATTGGAAACCATAAATGAGGGTGGTACAGTAGGATGGATGATGTGGAAGAAAAGGAAATGAATGGTGGTGATGAATGAGAAATGGAGAACGTGGCTTCCTTAAAAAAGAAACCTTTATTATGGGCATGCAATGTGGTATTTAAAGAGATGTTGCAGGAGAAAGGCCGAAGCCTTTTGCTGCAAGAGTATCAGTGGCCGCATCTGAGACAAACTGCTTCATAAATTCTTCCTTAGATGCTTGATTTTCCTTGTATCTGGAGTCATAGAGCAATGCCCAATCACCGGTAGAGAATTGCTTAGTTCGGATATGATTGTCATGCCATTTTTTCTTTGCTGCTGGATAATTTTAGTATGTTGCAGGGCAGCTTTCCTTAGCTCATCTAATGCATTCAGCTATAGGAGGCGTTCCTTTTGAGCTTCTAAAATATCAATGTTAAGCTAGATAGCAATCCTCAAGGTCTTATGCTCAAACTCTATTGGCAACATGGCAGTCTTGCCATAGAGTAACTCAAAAAGAGTGAACCATGTAGTTGTTTTCCATGTTATCTTGTAGGCCCAGACTACTTCAGGAAGGCGACTGCTCCAATCCTTCTTGTGTAATTGGACTGTCTTTGTAAGGATTTCCTCAATTTCTCTATTTGTAACCTCTACCTGACCATTGGCTTGAGAGTGATAGGGGCTAGACTTTCTATGCCTGATCTTGTAGTCATTCATCAATGCAGTGATTACGCTTGATGTAAACTGAGCTCCTTGATCAGTAACAAGTTCCCTTGGGACTCCAAACTGAGTAAAAATATGCTCATGTACAATAACTCAGCAACTTTATTATCACGGGCATGTATCATTGTTTTTATTTCCACCCACTTGGTTACATAATCAGTATAAACCAAAATGTATGATTTCCCATTGGATGGAGGATCAATAGGCCCAACAAAATCCATGCCCCACTTGTTAAAGGGACTGACTACCACTTGTGGATTCAAGGGCATTTCATCAGACCTTGTTGGTCTCCCCATGCGTTAACATCTATCACATTTTCTGGTGTAGGCTGCAGCATCTTTGTGTAGTGTGGGCCAATAGTATCCTGTAGTAAGCAGCTTCATAGATATTCTCTTGGCTACAAAGTGCCCTCCACATGGCTCATCATGACAGGTATGCAAAATGCCATAGGTCTCATCTTCCCTAACACATCTTCTCATGACTTGGTCAGGTCCTGTGTAAAATAAATAGTCTGCAATCCATGAAATGTTAAAACTTTTCTCTACAATTGTCTTTCCTTTGGTGAGAAGTGTGCTAGAATTTTGTTGGTTGCTAAATAATTTGCAATATCTACATACCATGGAGTTTGAGCAGCAATAAAAAATAGATGTTCATTGAGAAATCTATCATCAATTACCTCAGGGGTGTCAGGTGTAGTTATTTGAAGCCTTGACAAGAAATCAGCCACCACATTAGCTCAGTCTAGCTTATCAATAACTATTATATCAAATTCCTACAACAATAGGAGCCATCTTGCTAATCTGTTAAATATGGCAGGCTTATTCATGAGGTACCTTATTGTTGTATGATCTGTATGGACAAATATTTGGTAACTAGTGACATAATGTTGAAACTTGTTCAGGGCATACACGACTACTAGCAATTCTTTTTCTGTGACAGTATAGTTGAATTCAGGGCTTTGAAGGTTTTTACTAATGAAGTATATGGCATGCTCAATGGAATTCTCTTTCTATCCTAAAACTGCCCCTATGGCATAATCAAAAGCATCTGTGTGTATATGAAAGAGCAGGCTCCACTTCGATCCTTGAAGAACAGGTGCTTGAGTAAGTAGGGTCTTAAGCTGTAGGAAAGATTTGTCACAGGCCTCAGTCCAGTTAAATTCAGAATCCTTAGTCAATAAGGCATATAATAGACTGGCTATTTTGTTAAAATCTTTGATAAATCTTCTATAATATCCAACATGTCCTAGGAAGCTTCTAACATCCTTTTATTTCATAGGTGTTGGAAAAGTTAGAATAACTTCTATTTTTGCAAGATCAACCTGAATTCCTGCTTGAGAGATATGATGGCCTAAAACAATTCCCTCTGGCATCATCATAAAATATTTCTCACTATTCAAAGAAAAATTTTGATCCTGACATATTTTCAACACTTTTTCCAAATTGGATAATGCTTCTTCATAAGTAACTCGATAAGTAGTGAAGTCATCCATGTAGATCTCCATAGAATCATGAGAAATATCAGCAAAAATACTTATCACTGCCCTTTGAAATGTTGTAGGTGCATTACACAGTCCAAAAGGTAAGACAGAGTAGGCAAAAGTACCCCATGGACTGGTAAAATTTGTTTTGTCTTGATCCTCAGGGGCAATTCTAATTTGATTATACCCACTATATCCATCCAAAAAGGAGAAATACTTTTTACCAAACAATGAGTTTAGTACTTGGTCAACCAATGGCAGTGGAAAGTGATCATTTTTAGTTGTTGTGTTTAGCTCTCTATAATCTACACAAACTCTCTATTTTCCACCTTTTTTAGGAACAATCACCAATGGCGATACCCACTGACTATCTGAAATGGGGTAGATAAAACCAACATCAAGCAATTTTTGAAACTCAGTTTTAACTATTTCCCTGAGTGCTAGGTTTATCCTTCATTGAGGTTGTCTAACATGTAAACAGTCTTTCTTAATGTAGATCCTATGAGTACAGAATTGAGGATCTATTCCCTTCATATCCCCATAGTCCCATGCAAAAGCTTTTTATTGATCTTGCAGCATTGTGACTAGGGCAGCTTGTTGAGATTGAGGCAACTTATTATTGATGTTTAGACAGTGGCCTGGAGACACTTCTACTTTCTTGGTAAAATCATTCATGGAGGCTACTGATAAAGGTGGTGTCTGTATTTTATGTGGAAGCAAGTTGTGATAAACTGCAGGAGATTTAGGTGGTAGACTCTCAAAATTCAGTTGTTGCAGGAAACACTGATGAGGACAGCTATATGGAGCAGATGGGCTACTCAGATCAGAGTTGGACTGCAAAATGTGTAAAAGCAGGTCATCCTCATTCTAAAGCTGTGAAAATGGATTATTTTGTAGCATCATTAGGTGAGCCAATGAATTGACTTCTTCAGTTTCCTCTCCTAAATCTGGCCAAATTGGTTAAGACAAGTCTGGCTGAGGCTGGGCAGGTGGATATAAAGCCAATTTCTTTCTTGACTAACCATAAAAAATTGTCATATCTCCTAAACGGTATCCAATAAAAACATCAGCTATAGCTAACCATGGTCTACCTAGGATAATACGATATCCTCCCAAATTTGCCTTAGTGGACAATACGGTGAAGTCTGCTGGATATTCCCAAGACTCAAGGATGACAATGATATCTTCTACCACTCCATCAGGTTTTACTGTGGAACTATCAGTAAGCTGAAGGACGGTAGGTGTAGACCAAATTGTTGGAATTTTTAAACACTCCATAGTACGCTCGGTCATTACATTGATGGCTGCACCAAGGTCTATCAAAACATTCTTTACTATTTGGCCATTAATATTTATTTGTACCACAGGCCTCCCAGGGTCAGTATATTTTGGAATGACTATCTTCCCTAACATAATATCTACCAACTGTCCTAGAACATGGATAGTTTGGGGATCCTTTTTCTTTCTTCTCGACTTCTTTAAATAGGCCTCTTTAATGGTTTGTCCATAAATTGGGACATCTTTAATGGCTTGAAAAAGGGGAATTTGAATGTGTACATTCTTGAGCTAATCCAAAATATCAAAGGTAGGCTCTTTCATAGACTTAGGTGTAGTAATTTGCAATCTCTGAGGAAAAGGCGGTTTGGCCTGATACTGCAGGATAGGTTCCTTAGAGATAGTATCTAATACAGGTATCTGTTCTATAGGATCAGTAGGTTGTTCAAAGGAAAAATTTAGAATCTTCATGATTACAGGCGGCTGTGGAGCAAGGAGAGTGGTTCCAGACCTGAGATGGATATCATGAATATTCAGGGCATAAGCTGGATACTGATTGGTTTCTGCAAGATACATAGGCTACTGTTGTTGTTGCTTATTATTAGGATTTGGCAATGGTTGAGCAGGCATAGGGGTTTGTTTTAGAGGGCCAGTATTTGCTACAGGTGCTGTAAAAGGTGGCATGACGGCCTGAGGTTGTGGCTACTGAAGCTGTAGGGAGCCAGGGGATTGGTTTTTCCATTGCTGTGGACTTCTCCATTGAGGATTCTACTGCCAATTACTTGGGGGTGGATTCCATTATTCTTGTGGCTGCTGCCAACCTCCTTGAGGAGATTTCCATTGAGGACTCTGATAGTTAGTTCAATGTGGTTGAGAAGTATTCCAAGGTGGTGATGGGCCATACGTAGGTTGTCATTGGTTATTGTAATTAGAATAAGGATTACCAAAAGTCAAAGGGTCTTGAGGCATACCTTGTCTTTGAGCCCATGGTTGCCTTTGTGCAACAAAGAATACTTGGTCATCATCAATCTCTACCATCTTAAAGTCAGTAGGTAATTGCTTAGCCTCCAGGTTAGCCACCATCTTACATCTGCAGTCATGTTTCTTCTGTCTGCAATGTGGATAGAACTCAGCCAAGATTGCTTCAGCTTCCTCATATTTCTTCTGAGCTTGCATAGTATCCAACTGTGTAGCCATATTGTTTATGATATCCTACTTGAAATCAGACAACAAATTTGTGATCTCCATCTGTGAAACTCCATTAGTAGAGGACTTTCCCACTATGGCTTGATGACCTCTACCCTTCTTAACAATTGCTTGAGAGTAGTTGAGACATATTTTCTTGATATCATCTCAAGGAAGTTGGGTTATATCTCCTCCTCCCATTAGGTCTAGGGCATCTATATAGGTTTCACTGATTCTTCTTAGAAAAAGTAGTTTCTGAGATTCTTCATTGAGAGTATGGTCTGAATTTTTTTTTAGGGAAAACAAGAATCTTGAGATATAGTCTTCCAGGCTTTCATCCTCTTTTTGTTGAATTATGAATATATCATCACCCTTGCTACCACTCTTACAATATTCTTTGTATTTCTCAAGAAATTTTGTTTGCATGGATGTCCAACTATCAACAACACCCCTCCCCAAACTCATGAACCATCTAAGAGCTCCTTCTTTCAAAGTAGCAGGAAACAACTTCAGCCTGTGAGCATCTGAAGTGTAATCATAGTTGTGACAGAGGATGTCAAACTCAAACAATAAGGTTTTTGGGTCCTTTGTAACTAGTCCATAGAACTTGGGAAGTAATGAAAAAGGAATATTTTTAAGGTTATCATTATTTTGCTGAGCAATGATGGGGAATTCAAAAGCAGGAGGTTGATTAGGTGGATTATGTGTCATAGTTACTTGATGGAGTATCAAAGCAAATGGATTTTCTTCAAGTTCTTTGTTAGCTAGATCAAATCGTAGTTCAACAAGTAGATTTTCAGCAAATGGATTGATATCTTGGTCTCCTCCTTCCTCAAATAGATTATAAGCTAGTTCAAGATTGTTATCAAGGAATGGAAGGTTAGGGAGGAATCTTCCCAAAGCATCTCTTCTTCTATGCAAGCAATAGAGTTAGCTGTAAATTGAAGGGATTTGAAAATGCTTGAATAGCAGACTAAACTACTACTAACAATGACTATGATAGGTTCTTAGCTTGACACCATCCCCAGAAACGGTGCCAAAAATGGTCACAACCACAAAAGGATATAAAAGTCACAAAAAATCCTAACCTGGGAATTAGACATTCCAATAGGTGACTAACATATTCTTATGGTCGTTCATTTACTTTGTCAAACTAGGGAATGTATACTTGAAATGGAGCGGCACTGTATGTGAACTAAGAACCAGTTTCAGTCATGATTTATCATAAATAAATACGTGAAAAGAATTTTACTTATGTTGTACAGGAATCTAATGCGAAGCCTTCTAAACTTAATCAAAGCAAAAATCATAACAACTATTACTAAGAAACAAACTATGAACTGGCCTTATGCTGC
This sequence comes from Sequoia sempervirens, assembly GCA_007258455.2. Classification (NCBI taxonomy): domain Eukaryota; kingdom Viridiplantae; phylum Streptophyta; class Pinopsida; order Cupressales; family Cupressaceae; genus Sequoia; species Sequoia sempervirens. Next base: position 134,776,736 of record VDFB02000017.1, read on the forward strand.
AAGAACAAACACAGGGATGGATTCTTGATGTTATAGGAACAATATAAGACTAAGTCTGTGCTGAAACTTTCAAGAATGAAATCTAACTTATGATCAATAGAAAATAAAAAACTAACTAACTAACTACAGATACTTACTAAGTGGGGCCCCTTAGCAAGCATTGACTATTTATGCAAGAATTGAACTCAAAACTTCATCAGCTTTTATTCATAAACTCGAAATGATATACATTGTTCTGCTCATATAAAAACTAACAAAAAACACTATCTCTCATTATAATACTAAATTTTACATACTCTAGTTGCTCACTCACGCAGGAGGAACACTTATTTAAACCAAAAAAGCAACTAACTACCTAACTCTAACAGAGAAAGACGTGGACATAAATGTATCCTGAAACCGAGGAACAGACTTCTCATAAATGAAAGCATAGCCATTCAACACGATCTAGAGAGAATTTAGCATTCCACTCTTCCCAGATTTAATGATCATTTAGATTTCTTCCCAACGACCCGATCAGAGAGTCTTTGCTAGAACAACTTCCTCGACACCGTGCTACAAATGGACTTTACTGCAAGGCCGAATTCTACTGAGCTTGACTCATTCATGCTCCCTTCAACAACCTACGATGCACACGGCAACAGAAGTGAAAGAAAACATGTGTGGCAAACAACATGATACATTCATTAATCACATATTAAATCTATTTCATCATTCAAAAACCACATGCATTATATCAGTCATTCGAGAGGTCAAAATAGGGTAATTAATATAGACACATGGAGATGTTAAGCTGCAAGAATATAGGAATGTATTGCTACAGGATACTACCCATTTTTAGATAAAAAGTCTTTAATCAAAGAGTTAAACAATCATCAACAATAAAAGTAAGGGTATTAAAAATACATTATGATATTCAAATTATGAGCATATTTTAAGCTCATCACTATCAATCAGGACTTTAGTCGTAATTCAAATTGAAAATGAATAATAATTATTTATTAAATTCAAAGTAAAGCATAATTTATATTGATGGAAATCTGAGAATATCCTTTAAAAACCCTTTTCGTTTCATCAATTTTGGGTAAAAAGAAAGTTGTGAGCCGCATACCCATCATATCGCCACTTTTTGGCCCATAATGATCCTGCACATACCCTCATGCCACTAACAACAAACATTTAAACCAAATAGGAACAAAATAATTTATCCTAGAAATACAAAATACTCAATCATGAGATATAACATTAAAAAATCAACTTGTGCACCACTTCAACATATTAAATTTGAACTAAGATAATGTACAGATGTTGAGAACACATTAACCAAGTTGTAGGAGCAGAGACATTCATACGAAGAAATGTGAAGCATTTTCTGGATTAGTCTAGACAACTAACAACATTGTCAACCTTTTGCAATTCACAAAAATCTACTCAGCAATATTGGTGACCTAAAAAGATAGGAGTGCAACATCCATAGAACATTGACTTTGAATCCCAAACCACACTTTACTATATCTTCATTAGTAGAGAAATGTGGATCATTCTCCAAAGAAGACTTCAAGCAAATTCCTGAAGTAGGAATACATAACTAACTTATGGAGGCCATAACTTTATTTCAGTGGCATAGGCTTCATCAAGAGCAATACGAGAGAGAATAAGACATACTATAGACCTCCAAAAACATCTTTCCACTTTTAACAATACTTCTAATCCTTATCCTAATATATCATCATGAAATCAACTTTGTTGATAGCAACTATACTTAATACTTCTTAGATAAGGCATGGCATCCAACCATGAATTTTAGTAACACCACAATAAATCATTGTTAACCCAAATTGAATGTTGAAAATGACAACCAATGCCAAATAACTAACATAGAATAAGGTATGGCATCCAACCATGAACTTTAGCAACATCATATTACAACAATCAAGTACTAAAAATGATAAAAACCACAAATAATTCACCAAGTGTTGACATTAATGACAAATGCCAACATTTTTTACACAAATCTCCTCAATTGTTGACATCAATGACAACAACTGCCAACAATCTCCCCCTTTGGTATTGGGCAACACATCTACTCACTTTCCCCCTTTGACATCAAGGATAAAGGGAAACACATACCTACATATAGAAGGAAACAACACATTCTCTGACTTTAGGGTAAAGGACCAAAGATCTTCAATAGAAATATTAACACATACTCCCCCTTTGACCAAAAACACTTCTTTTCAACGTACCTACACTTGACTATATCAAAATTCCCCTTACTACCAACTCCCCCTGAGTGGTAGCATACATCAATCTAGGAGAAAAAGGATACGACGTGAATTTCCCCCTTAGAAAGATGCAACATCCATGCATCTAGTTAGAACTTGAGGAGGGGCATTAACCCTTAACTTTTGTTAGAGATACTCAAAAGTATTTTTTTGAAAGTGCCTTTGTGAAGATATCTACAATTTGATCCTTGGTAGACACATACTCCATTTTGACCTCATGCTTTATAACCTTCTCTCTCAGAAAGTGATAGAAAATAGAGATGTGTTTAGTTTTTGAATGCATTACTTGATTCTTCAAAATATTAATTGCACTTGTATTGTCACATAATATTGGAATGGGTTCTTCATATGCCACCTTTACATCCTTCAAATTTTTCTTCATCTAAAGCACCTGAGTGCAACAAGATTTGTTGTAATGTATTCAGCTTCTGATGTGGATAAAGACACTGAGTCTTGCTTTTTACTAAACCAAGAGGTCAATTGGTCTCCCAAAAAAAATGTACTTCCACTAACTTACTTCTTCAGTCTAGGAAAAAAAAATTCTAGCCAAGAATAGTAGGATAGAAGCACCCAACAGCATATGAGTCTTGGTCAAGGGTTTTGGAAATTCAAAATATGGCTATGTATTACACTACTTGAGGATTTTGATTCTACTTACAAACAGTTGTAATGGTAAATAATTTTCTAGAATTTGCTTACTTTATGCCAATGCAAGTATGTAATTGTATGTGCATTAGAAATAACAATTTTGAATGTGACTTTCTAGTCTAAAATTTGTACCAGTTGACTATTTTTAAGATGCATAAATATGAGAATGATGATTTTGATGCAATTTTGAAACTAAACAATGCAATATTATTCTTATTTTTGACACTTTTTGAACTAAATGAAGGATGCCTAATTGAATGCAATTAAGAATGACAAAACAAAATTCTGCAAGCAAACACAGAATAAAGAAATAGAGCCATAAAAGTGTGAAAAAGTTGAATAATTCCACTGTATAAGGATAGGGATGCTCTAAGGCATCTGATTCCTTGATAATGGTTTTGAAATTTCAAAATTTGAATGTTTACTATATGCTCTCCAAAGGTTCTAATTTTATGTACAAACGGGTTTGCAACTGAGTATTTTTCCAAAATTCACCCAAATTAAGACTATGTGATGCAAATGTAAATGTGTGTCAACAATGTAAATGACAATTATGAATGAAATTCTAAATGCAAATCTGATCTAAGTAACTGAAATGAATCCTAGAATGCAATCTATGATGCCCAATAATACGCAATTTTTTGAGTTTTTATGACTCTTTATGATGTGAAAATGAAGCCCTAAATGAAAAATGCACAATGATGCAAAACAAAACCTAGATCTAGGGTTTGAAAGACCTCTAATTTTAGAAATTTTATGATGTTAACAAGGAAAGTTTACCAAAAATATAAATGGGGAAAAAAAGAACCCTTAATTTTAATGTCTAAACCTAGGGTCAATTATCTTCCTTTTTCAACACTACATTAGAATGCAAATAAAAAAGGTGAATATATTGACTTTCAACCAAGAAGGTGAGCGAATTAGACCTGGATTTGCATTCTTTGGGCCTTGAAAATGGATTGGAAATGATTTGGAATGATTAACCTAATTGAACTATATGACCTAATATGACAAATGTAATATTTTATAAAAACATTAACTAAAATAGCAAACTACAATTAGATATGTGAAGTACAAGAGATTGTGCACCTATCATAAAAAGTTGGATCTAGCATTCAAAGGAGGACACAGATGCCTAGGGGCATATGGGTCGAGATAGGGATCCTAAAACTAATTTTGTAGTCGTCTGATGCTAGATTTGACCTTATATTTCTCGATTACAAAGTTGTCAAAATGTCATCAGATTATTTTGTAAGTGAACTTTTATGGTTTGACAAGATGTAGGGCTTTGAATGCAACAACAGACAACTTTCCTTCAATCCTTCTTTCAATCCTCTTCAAACCTATAACCTGAACATTCAAAGAGAAGAATTTTTGTGCCATTTTAGGGGCTTGCCTTTTTCAAACCCCATGTTAGTGTTTCCACTTCCACAATGGCAATGTCAATGATAAATGACAATTTAAAGGAAGGAATGATGAAATCACAAAGTGTTGCAACTCACCACCCTTCGATGGCTTCCCTAAAGGACTAAAGCCATACACATCACCTCAAGGTCTTTATCATTCTTGCTTGATTTCTTGAATGCTTTAGAGACCTACAAAAGTGTTAGCCTTCACAAAACAATGATAACATGAACTCACATAAGATTTGACATGATGTTAGGATATTTAATTGCTGCAATAATTCTCTAAAATGACACTCTTGACTTGCTCTTGAATTCTCTTGATCATAAGTTTTCCAATAGTTCTCTATATTTCTCTTGTTGATTGTTCAAATGATGCAATAGCTAGGTATTGATATGCGATTATTTTAATTTCCCAAAAATTAGATCCCAAAAGTTGACACTTATAATTTAAATTTTGAATGTTAAAATTTTGCCAAACAACATATTAAAAATTAGTCCCCAACAAGATAGGGTGACCTATATGCCCATGGGTGTATGGGTCCTGGCCCTATCTTCTAGGATATTTAGTGTTGGGATCAAAACATTAATTGCCCAAATTTATTCAATGTTTGCAATCCTTTGAAAAATGGTAAAAATAGGCCTTGAAATGCATAATTTAGGAAATTAGGGGCTTAATTAGGTCCAATAAATTAAGGAGGAAAAAACATAATGTGAAATTGTTAAGGGTGACAATTTTCAACACTACAATATATATATATATGAACGTATGTATATATATATATGCTTGTCAAGTATTGTCACAGAGACAACTCCCTTTCTATTAAACCATAAACAAAATTACATAGGTTATGCAACAGGTCCATACTACTAGCCATGTAGTTGCATTACATACATCAAGCCTTTTGAGAAAGTAATGATCCTTTCAATTTGGGTGGCAGAGAATAAATCTTCATTTTGACTAACAAAGTAACTAAATTTCTACATGTTTTCCTCATCAGTCCTTCCCCGAATAGAGAGAACGCCTACACTGGTGACTCTTCTTCTTCCCCAACTCAATCCTTCTTCCTATATTCTTTCATTTTTTTAATTTCTGGTTCCACTTCCTAGGGAAATCCTTCTCCATGTGTCGCCTACTTTTGCATTCTAGATAGAAGAAATTCTCTTCTTCAATCATTTTTGGCAGGGTCCATTCTCCATAGGGAGTGTCCAAATATAGCTTCAATGAAATCAGATTGATGTACACCACCTTGATCTATGCATATGTAAATGAGATATGGATTTGATGAAGCCATCATCGACTTTGACTATTATTCCCATGTTGTTTCCTATCACCGTTAAACAATTTACCATCCAAAATTCCAAGGGAAAATTGTATAGTTTGGTCTATGACGACTCCTTATTAGGGATTTAATCAAGCGAATTGAAGTTTGATACCCATTTTTGTAGGTACAAGGTTGAATTTTGTAGCATCCAAGGTCCACTTCTTATTGCTTGTTCACGCGAACAACCACCCTTGAATTCGACAAAGAAGAAGCCTTTGGGTAAAAATCTTGGTGGAAAATTTTCCTTCCACTTCTCCTCGATCCATTTCTTGCTTTGATCATGTCTAAACTTTTTTGCAAATCTCTTGATTATGCCATATTCGATCATTATATTGATTGACATCTCGCATAATTTTATCCTTATTCCTTTCTTGATTTTGGCATCATCTTCCCACCTCCATTCGTCATTCTCTATACTACATTCCTTCTTGTCCTCCTTGTGTTATGAATTCCCCTATGAATATTGCTCTTTTTCGGTCTCATGCATTATGCTCATGAAAGTTAATTACTACTAGATATGAGCTATCCCTAGTTTTATGAAAATTTAAGCTAGGGATGTACCCCTAGGTGGAATGCAAATGCCTCACTCCACATCCCATGGGTAAGTCAAGATACAAGATTATGGTGCCCCCTCAATTATTGACATAGTACAAAGAGTAACCCCATGAGGTTTGAACCTTGGTTGTTAACATTATAGGAAAGAATCCACACCATTTCACCAAAGTATTGCCCCAAAATTTAAGCTAGGGATATACTCCTAGGTGGAAAACAAATATCCCACTACACATCCTACGGGTAGGTCAAGATACAAGATCTCAAGGGACCCTCAATTGTTGACACAGTAGAGAGTAATCCCATGAGGTTTGAACCTTGTTTGTTGGCACTACAAACAAGAATAAATATATATATATATATATTCTTGCTTGATTTGGAAATAATTAATAATAAAATGAGCTTAATTATGCCTTAATTTAGTGTTTTAATATGTTTTTCATATTCACATTAAGTTTAGGGCCCTTTTAAATTAAATGGACTTAATTGTGCTTTAATTTTGGTGTTGTAAGGTGTACCTTTATACTCTCACACTAATCTAGGGCTTTATTAATTTATTGAGGTTAATTTGTCTTAATTGGCCCCTTTAATTCAAATCCAAGACTAATTAAATGCAAATTGTGAGGGATAAAACCTGACATTCATAAATGCCATTACACAAAACTTAACTTTGGAAGATGTGTGTCCTCGATAAGTGACCTAGGACCCATTTGTTGTAGGGTGAATGGGTCCTCACTTAGACCTATGACCCTAAATTAACATAATGTTTAACACTAAGCAATGTGTGTCCTAGGTAAGTGGCCTAGGACCCATCTGCCTTATGGTGAATGTGTCCTCACTTAGACCTAGGACCCCCCTTTAAAATATTTTTTTAGCAGTATTTAATGATTTCAAATCTACAATTCAATGTCAGCTTGAGATATTTGAATTTTGAGAATTAATGTTAAGATATGTATAAATAAGAGCTCATTTCACTATGTTTCACCTAGCAAATCTAAGACTTCAAATATTTTGACTAGCAATTTTTATTCAAGCATCCTAAGATTTCCCAAGAGTAATTTCAAGGCATTCAAGGGAAGATTTATAGAAGATTATTGCAACAATCAAGATTCATTCCATCATGTCAAATATTTTTTGCATCATGCATGTTGTTTGAGCTAATATGGTGATGTAGAGTTCAAGATCTATGCAAGTATTAAAGGACATTATCTCTAATCAACTTTCATGATCAAGATCTACATTCATTGAGGCCACTTCATGCTAGTTTGCAAATTTGGTATCCAAGGTTTTGTGAGTTGTTACATAGATTTTTTCATTCATCATTTATTCATGCTTTTCTATTTCATTTCAAGGTTTAATTACCAAAATAGGGTTTGACCAAGGCAAACCCCCATTCCCTAACAAACAACATTTTTTTTCTTTTTGATGTGTGATTGCAAATTTTAGGTTGAAGATTATTTGAAGAGCAAAATTGAGGAAAGTTGCAAAGTTGTCAAAGTTATAAGAAAATTTGTCAAAGCATGGAAACTCCTTTATAGATTTTATTTCCAATTGTCTAATAGTGAACACCTAGAATTTGGAAGTGCATGCATGGCAAAAGAGAACCCAAAAAGCATGTTTTTCAAAAAACCTAGCCAAGACCCATTTGCCATAGGGTGAATGAGTCCTTAGTGAGCTTCAAAAGGTGACTTTTGGTGAAAGGTACACATTGTTTTCCCCTTTCAAGATTTTCTTGGGTGATCCCACAATACTGGTTTACAATTTTGTTGAGGAAGGAAAATTGCAAAAATGGTCCCATGAAGAAAATTTCAAGTTTTGGGGGGTTCACACAGGTGTTCGCTCTAACCCAAAAGGGGCTCACTCTAACCCCCCTTTGAGCGAACCCCTTTTTTGTGATGCGACCATTTTTTGCATGTTTTTTAAAATGAAATCAAAGGGAAAGTCAATACAAAGGGGGGTTCACTCAAACCACCCTTCGAGCGAATCTCCTTTGCTCAAAAGGGTCAAGGGGGGTTTGAGTGAATCCCCCTTTTTTCCCTTCTCCCCCTCTTCTACCAATTTTTTGCAAAAATTTTCCTTTTGAAGCTTGAGTTGAAAATGAAAATGGAGGAGACTTCATAGACCCAACTAGATGATGGTAGTCCTCGAAACGAACTATCCATTGAATATAATTTTAATACATTTTGGTTTTATTATGTATTTTTTTAGTTTGATTAAGCATAGGTTTTTCACCAAAAAACAAGCTCTATGTTCTACACATGTGGAAAATTAATAGATTATAAAAAAAAAATTCAAAAATATTTGTGCACTAGATACTAATGTCTTTGATCCAACAAAAAAAAATTGAATTTCGATGTACATACAAAAAATGTTGTGTTAGCAAGTAAATCATATCTAAATTGTAACTAGGTTGACTTCAAAACTTAATTAAGAAAAAAATATTCAATGAAATGCTATGAAACCAATTCCATGCACTAGATATCGTAGTTACGAATCTAAATTTGAAAAAAATAGAATTTTATCCTTCATAGAAAAAAGGTTATGTGTTAGCGAGTACACGTCACTCTTTAAAAATGGTGTTTACTGTTAAAAACTAGTTTTTGAAGGAGATGGAAAAAGAAGTGCAATTTGATTCCAAAAATTTTGAAAAAATATATTTAGAATCTATAGGAAAAATGTCACAAATCACTAGTTTGCATCATCTTCAAATTCCTCACAATTTAGCTGCTATAGGTGCCCGAAAGTGAAGATTTAGTTTTAAAAAATCAGTTCAATGTCTAATTTGGCCAAAAATTGTAAACCAGTATTGTGGGATCACCTGCTTTTTGATTATTGTTTCAGTCAGATTTAATTACTATTCTTCATTTGCATATTACAACTTACGTTTTGAATGAAACTAGGAAAATAGGTCATTTATGGTTCATCAATTCTATTAAATTGGTAAACCCACAACACAAACCCCATATTTCTTTGGTTCATTTTGGTGAATCCAAGTCTGATCCTTGCAATTTTGATTGTGGAGTCCTCTTTCAGCCTAGATTTAGATCGTGCATTCATTTGCATCTCTTTGCATTGATTTGTGTCTCATTTAGGGTGTCTAGTTTTCATTCAACTTTGCATTTCATTTAAGGGTTTTAGGATTGCATCTTTGCATTCCTTAAATCTTAAAAATACAAAAAAATCAGTCATCTTGCATATCATTTGCATAACATTACATCATATTAACTTGCATTTGAAAATTGAAACAAAAATCGCATATCAAACAAGGCTTTCTAGGTTGTCATTTTGTCACATTTTGCACCTACATTCAACATTGAATTTATAGAAAATTGAAATTGAAACTTGTTGTATCAAACCAAAATCTAGAAACTACTAAAAATTACTCAAAATGTCAAAATTTGTTTCAAAACCCTAACCTAGGACCTGTAGACACGTGAAATTAGCATCGTGCACTCAATTCACGTTCATCCACTCATTAAATAAATCAAATTCACATTCATCCATTCATTAGGTAAATCAATTTCAATCTCCTAAAAGTCATCAACTTTATTTAATTTAATCTTATCATTATCCCCCTTAGCTAAATAAATCAAATAGTTATGTAACTAAATCTTTATCATCTTTCATCTCCTTTTTGATTTAGTTTAATCTTTAAATCTAAATCAAAAAGGTCAAATCACTTAATCCTCTTTTTAATTAACTAAATCAAGATTAAATCTAATCTAATGCATGTCACATCCTCTAACTTTTCCCACTTGCACCAATAAAGCATTTTAATTCATTTATAAAATCAGCATTTTCCATCAACATGGCATCTTTGAGGAATATTCCCTCAAGTTTGAATTCAAAAACAAGTGGACATGTACATCCAACAAAGCATTTAAGAGGTCTTACATGTCCCTTGCACAAGTCAAACTCAGCATTTAACTCTCAAATTCAAATTTGAAATCTCCCTCTCTTTGGCACATTGACCAAAATGTGCTCATCCTCCAACCTATCACAAGTTGACAAGTGGCCTCTTCTCATTGGCTTATTTTTAGTCCCACATCCTCCATATTTTGCATTCTTATATCATTCTATTCTTATTTTTAGTCCCACATCCTCCATATTTGGCATTCTTATATCATTCTATTCTATAAATAAAGATCATCTCCATTGGTTTAATCCTCCACAACTCCACAATCTTGAGATCTTTCTCCATATCATTGTCATTTGAATCCATATCTTAGCAATTCCATATCATATTCAAATTGTCTTCATCATGGATCTTAGCAAAGGATTGGGAAATGGCTTCTTTCCATAGAAGCACCAATCCACTATGAGATAAAGTTGGATCATGTTTTTTATATGCTTTGTTTAGTTTCCTTGATTCCTTTCATTGCATGATTAACATGTTTCATTATTTCATAGGGATGTTGATAATTTGTTTTGTTTTAAAGTGCTAATCATGCTAATGTGTGTGTGTTAGTTTTAGCCATTTGCAGATTTTCACCATCCACATAATGGCGCTACAAGGAGGGCGATGTTGTGGTTGTTCCACATGCAATTCAACTACGGGTTTTTCTTATTTTTGATCATTGTTTAAAGTTTTGAATTGTTTCTCTATGGTGGAAATCTTATTAGTTGTTTTGGATGTTCATATCATGTTCTTGAAGCTTGAAGCTCGCTATTATACTTTGACAAGCCATAGCTGCTATATACTTCTTGCAGTAGAATAGGATAAAGTAAAATAGGCATCATCCCTGCCCAGAAAAATGCATTTAAACCAACAAGGGTGATATAAACGTCTATTCGCATCTATGACTAAAGGTTGTATGTTGTCCTTCTTGAGCGGGTAGGTGGAAGGCACAGTCTCATTCTGCCAATAAGTCCATCCACCTCATAAATCTCACTAGATAGATTTCAGTTGGTCAAGCCTATTAAATGTCTCTCTGAAAATCTGCAACTTGTCATAGAAGTTTTTCTTTCTGTTAGAAAAAGAAGTAAATATGTCTTCTCCATAGCATTAGTGGTGACAGGCCAGTAATGAGTTGTCTTGGCCTTCCTAGATACAAGAAGATCTATAAGTCTGTAGGATTTTTGTTCACGTCTAGGTAGCTAGCATTGTTTCTTTTCCCTGCTCCTCTCATGCGGTATTCCAAGCTCCCATTCACTCATTCAACTTGTGATTTGATGTCATGACTTTCTTGTCTGCTATCATGATCACCCCCGACCCACATTCTTGCTCTATGATTTATGCCCAGTGATGCACTAGGCAGTTGGCAAACCCTTGCAGCTAACCCAGATAGAAGAGAAGCAGCCATTATGGTCATTCTTCTCTTCACACACAAATAACAAGCATTATGTCGTGTGCCCTCTGTATGCTTCCATTTTGGCATTGGCTTTACCTGGCCATTTGCATTAGCTTGAAAGTTTGGAATTGTTGGGCGTGGCTCTACACCTGATAGTTGCATTAGCTTGAAAGATTTAGAAAGCCTTTATTCACTAGTATATTAAAGAATATCTTATATGTTTTAGGATACTTTTGAAAACATACCAGGTTTCAAAACCAGATCGGTTTGAATACAAAACATGTTAAAGAATGCCATATGTTGGAATATATTCCATGTTCTATAACACCACGTGTTTGAACACATTACATGTATTCAAAATAGGCATCGTTTGAATACAAACCATGTTCTAGAGCATGATGCGTTTGATTATATCACATGTTTTAAAACACGATTTTTTGAATACATATTTTAGAATAACATGTGTTTGAATACATATTGCTATTGCATTGAGATATTCGAGTTTCTACAAGTAGCATTCCTTTTGAGTCGATACTGAAGATATTAAGGCCTATAGAAAATTTCATTCTGTTTGTTTTTCTCCAGAGTGCAAACCCACGCATTCCAATTCGAGCCATATATTCAATGTATTATTAATGACATTGTCCAACATTTTTTAAATGTAAACAATGTATTGAATTGTCTGAGTCGGTCACTTTTTTGTTCCAGAGTCCCAGCTTCCAATGGCGTTGGCTGAGAACCTGAGCTCATTCACGGCACCAAAAGATTTGAAGATTGATCTAAGTGTAGCGACATTGAAATCTACAATGTTTTAGTAATTGATACAATAAATTATCTGATGCAATGTCACTTTCAATTTATTAGGTAATACGTTGATCTTGTAGATCGCTTTTTGATTTGGAGTTGAAGTACCCTAAATCTGCAAGTAAAACCAACCTCAAATACTCATTAGAAGGGTTAGTCTAAACATACAAATCTGCAAATACCTCCATGAAATAAAATATCTAATGCTAAAGAAATGCCACAAGTAACAAAAAAAACATCAAGAAGGCATTCCAAAAGCAAGATAATCACCTATTCCATGTTGGATTGGTGTCACATGTGCTGGTGACCCTTTCCCAACCCTTGATCAATAGCTAAATGATGATGTATTGCAATGGAGATGAAGAACAAGATTATTTCTCAAACCAAGAGAGTAACCTTGCATAAAATTGTGGATCCATGAATGAGAATGAAGGCCTTATTTTATAGATTTTCTTGATGATAGATTGGCCAAGATGGTGAATGTGGGACTAAAGATCCTATAATGAGAAGATGACATTTGTCAAATGATGATAGGTCAATGGTTGTGCAAGATTTGGGAAGAGTGCCCATGAGAGGGAAATTTTGAATTCAAATTTGAGAGTAAATGCTAAGTGGGGGACAAGAAAATGAGAAATAAATGCACTGTTGGAGGGACAAATCAACTTGCCTTTGAATTCAAAATTGAGGGAATATTCCCCATAAATGCCATGTTGATGGAAAATCTTGGATTTATAAATCAATAAATTGATTTATATGTGCAAGTGGCTAGATCTAGATAATGCAAGTGGGATGGGATTAACATTTAATCAGGGTTAGATTAAATAGATGATGATTATGCTGATTTAATGCTGATTAGATGATTTTGACTTTTAAGACTTAAATATTTGTTTTATTTAAATCAGAAAAGGATGGAAGATGCATGTTTGAGATTTTAATTAAATAAAGCTTGATTTATTTAATTAAACTATGATTGAGCTTTTGATGATAAGAACCTAGTTTACTAGGTGAATGGATGTGATGCATTTGATTTATTTATTGAGCGGATGAATATGCATAATGCAAATTTGACGTGTCTACATTTTGCCCCTCTTTGAAGCAATGTACTTGTTGCGTTGGTTCAAAGAATAAACTTGTCACGATCAAAATAAAAAAATTCTGATTTTTCGGATGCCCCGGAAAGTACACTGGTACATTGCCCCCTCGAGAGATCGAGTGAAAAGATTCGATTTGAGGGTCGATCTCGCGATAAAGAGGTTCAAAATGGGTGGTTATGGATGACGATGCAAAGATGATTTCAAGATGCTTAGAATAACAAATCTATATTATTCTAAACAACTTAAATGATGATATGATATGAGATGGATGATATGCGATGAATGTTTTATGCAGATGCTTAGACTAACAAATCTATATTATGATGATGATGCAAATGCAATGCCTGTGAAATGATCGATGCTTCCTATTATGTATGATATGGATGATATGTGGTATGCTGAGACTAACATATCTATATTATGATGATGAAGCATGTGAGATGATATGCAGAATTCTGATGATTTATGGATGCAAGATGAATGCATAATGGATGCATGATGAATGTATTGGTGATGATGATTAACTATTCATGATGTGATGTTAGTATGGGAATGAGATGATGACAAGAGGATCCAACAAGCCAACATAATGAGAGATGATGATGAGAAATGATGATAAGAAATGAATGATAGATGGATGATTTGCTTATCAAGGATTGGGATTTTCAAAGGGTCACTTACTTTATGTTTGATAACATGCCTAAGTACGATGCATCAAGGTATGAAGGACCAGGATGGCGTTGTACTTAGTGTGATGGACTTTGACTCGACAAATAAAGAGGAGTATTCTTGTTCACACCTGACATACGGAAACCTCGCTAGGATGCACTTTAGAAGTCTCAAACATCTCAGACCAAAACACGGAAAGGTATAACCAATCAATGCAATAGTCAATAAGCTATCTAAAACATCCTCCATACATATCTAACAAAGCAAGTATTCGCCAAGTTATTTTACAAGAACGTCCAACAAGCACGCAGATAAAGATAATGATCATTGCCCCATTCCTATCTCTCTAAATCCTTCGTTCGGATATCATCGAAAGGTCCTTGGACTGAGCACAATAAGATAAGTCAAAAGAAAAAGACCAAGTACACAAACAAGTTGATGTTCTTCAATACCGCTAACCAAAAGGGAATGTGTTTTTAAGGATAAGAACCAAAACTTATTGCCAAAAGATAATGCCCATTGTAGGAAGGATACATCCTAGGACATGTTAGTGGATGGCAACACGTCATTTCAGTTTATCCAAATGTTCTTTCTGATAATAATGCCCTTGTAGGAAGGATTCATCCTACGACATGATGTTATCGGATGATTGATATGGGACTATTTGGATGATGGACTATCGACACAAAGACTTGACCAACTTGTTTACGTACTAACTGAGACTTGAGACTTGATGCTTTTGAGTTTTACTTTTAACCTGCTAGACTTGTTTCTAACTGTTTCACCAAAGGTTGAGGATGATGATCATTTATTATGAATGGTGTTTATTACGGGTGCAAGCGAGATGAGGCGGATGGATTTTTCAAATATTTGGATGTTTTTGAGTTTTGCAATGTTTTGAGGTTGTTTTGGTATTTTTTTTTTTTTTCACGAATGTTTTGATTTTATGTTTTCCAATGTTTTTGGTATTTTCTAAGATTTTGACCGAGAGACTAACCTAAAGACCTATCCTAGGGGCCTTGGGGGCTGATCGACAAATTAGCCTTGCCTACGTTATACACGCAGAGACCATGTAGTTCGACTGACGACTTGACTGATTTACAGATGATGATATACATGATGAGTTGTCAGTTTATTAAGACAGACTCCTATAGGACTGACCTAAATGTCTCGGGGGATGATCAAAGATCAACCTTGCCTACGTTCAAGCTCAGAGACGACGTAGTTTGACAAGATGACCTTGTTTTTGGATTTTTGAATGAATTTTTGACCTGCTTTTGGATTTTTGAAACGCTTTTGGATGTTTTTGATTTTTTTGATTTTCCGATGTTTTGGATTTTCCGATTTTCTGATGTTTTTGGATTTTTTATTTTCGATGTTTTGGATTTTCAATTTGAGGATCTTTAAGATCATGCTACCTAACCGATCTCGATGAGAACATGCCCCCAAATATGATGCAATGTGACACCATAGTGTGACAAACTCGACTTTTGAGGATGGGGTTGAGTAGTACTAAGAGGACACTGCGATACGAACATGACCAAGCTTATGGTGCGGATGCGAGTGGATGAGTGATGAATGGAGATGAGATGGATGATGGAAGTTAAATGGAGGGATACGATTGCATCAAGTCAGAAAGATCCTGGTGGATGAAAGTGCTTATTTTCACAAGGTGCCTGGCCATGTGTTTTCACCAAGGTACTTATTCAAAGTGCCAATCAAGTGGTTTTCAATAGAGACGATTTTTTTTTAACTTTCTGATTTTTTTTTGGATTTTGCTTTTTTTGCTGTTACCAAGACACCTATTTTCCGTGTTTTCTACTTAAAGTGACCATTTTTAGGACTTTTTCTAATTTTTTGGATTTTTTGGTTCTATACCTTGAAAGAATTAGGCATAAAACTTTTTGAGATGGGAGCTATTCATGGGCTCCTGTAGAGGTTCTCCTTCGGGTGTTGATAACTAATATGCCCCTGATTTATAGCTTGCTGTGACGATGAAAGGCCCTAACCAATTGGGTTCGAACTTTCCTTTGCTGCTGGGATTTGGGACATTCTTTTGATTTTCTTTTAAGACCAGTTCTCCGACTTGGAAAGTCCTGCTTCTAATCTTCTTGTTGTAGCTTCGTTTGAGTCTATTCTGATAGACTTGTAAGTGATTCAAAGCATCTATGCATCTCTCATCTAGTAACTCCAGCTCGTTTAGTCTTGAAACCTGATATTCTTCATCAGTGATGAGATTTTGTAGTGATATTCTGAGGGATGGGAGCTCGATCTCAATTGGGAGTATAGCCTCTGATCCGTAGACCAAGGAGAATGGGGTGGCGCCAATGGGTGTGTGTATGTTGGTTCGATAAGCCCAGAGGGCGGGATTAAGCTGCAAGTGCCAGTCACGACCTACGTCATTGACTGTTTTCTTAAGGATTTTGAGGAGGGTTTTGTTTGTGGCTTCTGCTTGGCCATTGCCTTGGGGATAATACGGGGTGGAGAAGCGATGCTGGATTTTGAATTTCTCACACAAGTCGTGAACCTCCTGGTTCTTAAATGGTGTCCCATTATCTGAGATAATGGCTTGTGGGACACCATAACGACAGATGAGATAGTTCAAGATAAATTTTGAGATTTGCTTCCCAGTGATATAGGTCATGGGTATGGCTTCCACCCACTTTGTGAAGTACTTAGTTGTAGTTATGATAAATTTATGGCCATTGGATGAGGTGGGTGTGATTTTGCCAATGAGGTTGAGTCCCCATTGTGAGAAAGGCCATGGTGTGACGATCGGATGGAGCTCTTGAGCTGGAGCATGGATGAGATCCCCATGTTGTTGACATTGTAAACACCTTTTCACATGATCATGCACTTCTCTTTCCATCATGGGCCAGTAATACCCTAGCCTCAGCAGTTTCTTGGCAATGGTCATTCCACTCGAGTGTGAGCCATAGATACCGTTATGAACCTCGGTTAGAGCGGTTAATGCCTCCTCAGCATTTAGACAGCGTAGTAAGGTACCTTCTATGCTTCTACGGTATAAGGTATCTCCTAGGATGACAAATCTAGATGCCTTTTTAATAAAGGTTCATTTTAGGCTCGATGGTAGGTCAGCGGGTAAGACTCCTATTCGAAGATATGTATAGATGTCATGATACCAAGGATCGCCATGACCAACGATTTCACACACATATTCTGATTCTGGTACCTTGAATGTGGGAATGAGAAGTTGCTCAATCAGAAATTCATATTTTGGCACATTGTGAGGAATGTCTACTAGAGACCCAATTGTAGCCATGGCGTCAGCAGCTCTGTTGTTGGTTCTTGGAATCTGCTCAAATGTTATGTCAATGAAGGATTCCTTGAGAGTCTCCACCAATTTCTTGTATGGAGTTAGTTTGTCATCCTTAGTATAATATTCATCATTGACTTGATTTATGATCAGCTGTGAGTCACCATAGACCTTGAGAGCTATGATATTCCATTGCACTGCTATTCTGAGACCTATAGTCAAAGCCTCATATTCTGCTATGTTGTTTGTGCAAGGGAATGCTAGTTTGTATGACCTTGGTATGCAATCTCCTTGGGGGGTGATGAAGAAGATACCAGCTCCTGATCCGTGTTGTGTGTATGACCCATCGAAGTATAGTTTCCAGTGATCAGCAATGTTGAGGTTAAAGATGGATTCGTCTGGAAATTTAGATACAAGAGGATTCTCAGAATACATAGGTGCTTCTACTAATTGATCTGCAATAACTTGACCCTTGATGGCTTTTCTCAAAACATACTCGATGTCATATTCTGATAATATCATGACCCATTTTGCCATTCTGCCAGTTAACATTGCCTTTGATAAGAGATATTTAAAGGGGTCGATTTTGGCAATAAGCTTGATCTTGTGTGCCAACATATAATGTCTAAATTTTTGGGATGCAAACACTACTGCGAGGCAAGCTTTCTCGATGAATGAGTAATTTAGCTCATGACCGACCATTGTCCTACTGATATAGTATATGGCTCTTTTTGTTTCGTTTTCATCATGTTGAGCAAGAAGAGCTCCTAGGGCTGCTGCTGTTGCTGACACATATAAGATTAATGGCTTTCTTGGGATAGGTGGCATTAACATTGGAGGTGTCAGTAGATATTCCTTTATTTTGTTGAATGCCTCTTCGCATTTTATATCCCATTTGTATGATACCCCCTTGTGGAGAAGGTGCGAATATGGTTTTTGCTTGTCTGCCAGTTGTGCTATGAACCGTCAAATGGATTGAAGTCGGCCCTGGAGGCCTCTTAGTTGTTTTAAGTTCCTTGGTGCTTCCATCTCGAGGATTGCTTTGACTTTTGCTGGATCCACCTCGATACCCCTCATGGAGACTATGTATCCTAGCAGTTTACCTAATTGTACGCCGAAGACGCACTTCTTGGGATTTAGTCTGACCTTGTATTCCTCTAATTTGTCAAAGATAGCACTTAGGGTTGCTATATGATCTTGTCTTTTTCTTGACTTTGCTAGGATGTCGTCGACATAGTCTTCGACTGTTTTGTGAATCATATCATGAAATATCAGTGTCATGGCCCTTTGATAGGTTGCTCCCCGTGACTTTAAATGGCATCATGTTCCAACAGTAGGTTCCCCATGGGCAAGTGAAAGTTGTCTTGTGTTGATCTTCTTTTGCTATCATAATCTGGTTGTATCCTGAAAATCCATCCATAAGTGATAGCATCTCATGCCCTGCTGTCATGTCTACTATTATGTCGATGTTGGGGAGAGGGAAATCATCCTTGGGACATGCTTTATTCAAATCTCTAAAATCCATGTAGATTATGATAGCTCCATCAGGTTTTGAAACAGGTACCAAGTTCAATACCCATTCTGGATAATCAATTGGTCGGATGAATCCAGCATCTAATAGCTTTTTGAGCTCCATTTTGACTAACAAAGCAATTTGAGGATGCATTTTGCGAAGCTTCTGTCTGACAGGTTTTGCATCTGGATACACTGCTAGGTGGTGGACCACAGTACTTGGATCAAGTCCTGGCATATCTGCATAACTCCATGCTAAGTTTATTTGTCTTTCCTTAGGAATGTCAAGTAGGAGTTCTTGCTCTCTGACATAGTGATTCCGCATAGAATGTTATATGCGGGATCTCCTCTGTTCCTAGGTTGACTGGGTTGCATTTTTTGGCCAAGACTGTTGACTTCTCTTGATGAATAGCTCTTAGGGGAAGATTGAATCCTTCATCCTCAGGTGCCTCGTAGAGGTTTTCACTATTGGATACGCCCTTATTTTTACTATTTTGTTGTCAGAGAGTGCCACGGTGTGGTTTTCACTCAAGGACTTGGATATGATTCTTAGTTTCTCACTTTTGTGACTGAAGGATTCAATTGTTTCCCCGTAATAGGCATGTGTGTCTAACTCCATTATGAATCCTGCCTTATGATCTCCATCTGGAATGTTATCCCTCAACCCCATGAATTCTGAGAGCGCTTCATCATTTTTGAATATATCGAGAACTGGTGGTCCTCGTTGGTCATAGTCAATCAATTGGGGATAGACTAAGCGGATCTCATGATTTTGATGATTGGATTCAAAAGATAAGGTACTAATCATGCAAAGGGTGGTATCTTCGAATAACCTAGGTAGGTTGGATAAGGTATCTTCGTCATCGCTACTAATATAGGGCTCAGTGATAAAGTTATGCATGTCTGTCCCTATGGGTATTAGGGAGTGCACTTGTACTAGGACTGGCTGAGGAGAAACATTAGCGGCTCTAACTGGAGGACTTCGGCCACATATGGTTATTCTTGGAGGGGTACATCCAAGACCAAGATTTGTTATAAGTCGTGTCTCAGGCATGATTGGTATTAAGAGCCCATTGTCATTTTGTCCTAGTCTCTGATTTCGGTCATAGCCCATCACAAACATCATGTGTAGGCCTCTGCTTCTTTCATCCATTGGTAATTCAGGTGTCGGTCTTTCATCTCGATACAACATGTTTGATGGATCTGCTTCAATTATCTCATGGCCAAGGTCTCCCCACCTTGTGAATTCAGGATAATTTTGAGGATAGGTTTGAGATGTGGGAGCTTGATTTTCTTGTGGGCATCCTCGTGATCTTGGAGATTGTGGTAACTCTCCTATCACAAAAGCATTGTTAGGGAGCCTATAACTTCCACAACCGTCCTCTTGGATGATGAGCTTGATATCGGATATGGTGGGAATGGCGGGTGTCTCTGTTACAGAAGTGGACGTGAGAGTGGTGGGATCGATGTATGATGTGGATGGGCCTTCATCATTTTCTCGGCACTTGGGGATTGAAATACGGCTTCAAGGTTCTGGCAGAGGAAAATGCCTCAGGATCTCCATGGACGGTAACCCTTTTGTCCATTATGTAAATTGGTGAATGTTGATGCTATGGCTTTCATTGTATGGATCCGCGGCATCCCAAGAGAATGTTAAAGGTGTTTCAGGTCCAGACCTCGAAGCATGTGGTTTCATAAGTATCATTCTACTTGATAGGGAGCTTAATTGTACCAGACACTCTTTTCTGGTCAAGTTCGATTGTGATGCCCTTCCCTTTATCAATGGAATCTTCTGATATCTTTAACTGCTTGATGAGACTAAAAGAACAGATGTTCAAACCTGCACCTCCATCCACCAAGACCCTTTTGATTTTGCTTTTGTTCACAATGACCTCTAAGTGAAGTGCGCGATTGTGAGATGGTTGGGCGGGAAAATCTTGGTCAGAAAATGTAAGGAGATTAGGTGTTATGATGTTTCCAACTATAGCTTGAAATTGTTCTCGCATCAAGATCCGCAGGGACTGTGTGGATGAGGCCACGCCTTCTCGAGGATCTTTTATGGGTCAAGGAAATTTTTTAACAACTCCATGATGGAGATGTGTGCTAGCTGCCTTCTTGAGTTGGTCTACAAACATTGTAGCTATAATGGAATGTGCCTCTGATGAAGGGACTCCTATTGGGTTGGGATGATCTTGCGATAGTGACCTTTCCGCCTCTTGTGGTGACTCCACAGTCTTCGGCATGGGTGCCTTTGATGGTGATGACCATGCATTTTTCATTGAGGTTGGCAACAACTGTTTCGTATACATGATTTACACTTCCTTTTCCTTTATCCTTGTTATTCCTCGCGATTCGCATCGGATCTGCAGGTAGATTTTTTAAGATCCCGATTCCCGTGAGGGTGCTTCCCACATTTATGATCTTTATCGATGAGATCTTGGATGATGTTCTTGAGTCTCATACAATTGTTTGTGGTGTGGCCTTTGATTTTGTGGAACTCACATAGTTGATTTTCATTGTACCAAGGAGGTTTGACATCAGGTTCTTGATAATTCTCAAATGTAGGAGCTTAAATGAGTTTTTCGTCGATTAGCTTTTTCTTGATGTCTTCCAGTGGTTCGCCCAAAGTAGTGTATTTTCGTTTGGGGTATGTTTTGCTTTGAGGTGGTCCTCTTTGGTCGTTGACGTTATTGATGGTGGGATTATTGTTGGGTTGATATGTTGTGTGATGAGTGTTTTGGCATTATGGTTGGATTTGCGGTGCGGATGTATTTTGGCATGGACCACTAATGACCACCTTGGCGTCTACAACACCATCATTAGTGACATTTTTGTTTCTCGCCCATGTGTGAGGTTTATCATTGTAGTTTGATGACAGGCGGTTGTTTTGCAGTTCGTGATATGATGTTGATTTGATGGGTTGAGTCACAAGGGCTCTTTCAATGCTAAGCGCCTTGGAGATCAATTGATTGTATGTGGTGATACCTTGAACTTTAAGATGGAATGATAGACAACTTTCAAGATTGGCTATGATTGTGCAGACTTGTTGTTCTTCTGGCATGGTCCATGTGCTCCGATTGGCCTTGGATTGCCATCGTTGAAGGAATGAAGTGAAATATTCATTCTTCCCTTGTTTTAGAGTGTATAGTTCTTCGAGACTAACATCCATTGCAATGTTACTTGCATAGTTCTTAATGAATGCGGTTGTAATCTCTTGGAATGTTCTAATGCCTATAGGTAAGCGAGAGAACCATTCTATAGCAGGACCCGCAAAGCTTCTAGGAAATAGCTGCATCATATACGTATCGTCATATGCGACTTCCATGCAATGAACCTGGAATTCCCTGATGTGATCTTCAGGATTTCCTGTCCCTCGATATTTTTCAAATTTGGGGATTTCAAATCCCTTAGGGAATGGTTTCATTTCTAAGCTCCTATCAAATGGATAGGGAGACAAGTTGCTTTGTGTTTTGGTTGTTCGCCCTGATTGAAGATCGAGTACTTGTTGCGAGAGCAACTTGAGTTGTGTCGTCATATCATTCTGAGGATCAGGGGGTGGGATGAATGTGTTTTGGGGTGTTGCAATTGTGGTTTGGATGGATGGGTTGGTTGGTGCATTGTTCAATGGTATCGGTATGTTGTGGCAGGCGAAGTAGGCTTCTACTTGCTTCTGGATGAACAATGCTTGTTATTGCTCTTGTTGTTGTTGCGCTAGGATTTTTGCTTGTTGTTATACTTGTTGTTGTTCTAACAATGCTTGTTGTTCTGTTTGTTGCTGCACTTGTTGCTGATCTAACAATGCTTGTTGTTCTGCTTGTTGTTGGGCTGCCAATTTTGCTGCTTCTTGTTGATCTTGGTATTGTTTTAGTGCTTGTTGATACGCTTGCAATTGCGCTGCTTGTGCAAGAAGTTGTGCTTGTGCTTGTGCTTGTTGTGCTTGCACTTGAGCTTGTGCTTGGGCTTGCGCTTGTGTGGCTTGTTGCTGCAATAATAGTTGTGCTTGAGCCACCCTTTGTGCTTTCAATGCTTGTGTGGCTTGGGCAGCTTGACCGGCTTCTTGTTGTTGTTGTTGTTGTAATAATGCTTGAGCTTGTTGCACTTGTATTGTAGCTTGTGCAGCTTTGGCAGCTTGTACAGCTTGAGCAGCTTGTTGCACGGCTTTTTGTGTTTGCACTTATTGGTATCCTCTTTGAAAAGCTGCTTGTAATGTTGCGTCGAATTGGTTTGATGTGGTGAATGTTGGTGGTGGTGGAGGTGGTGGTGGATTTGGAATGGTGGTAGATGATGATGTTGTGTTGATTATTTGGTTGGTGGATGGTGTTGTCATGTTGATTACGTGATTGGTGGATGGTGTTGTTGATGTGGTAAGTGGTGTCGTTGATGTGATTAGCCCTTGAGAGACCATGCTTTGCAATTTTTTGGGGGTGTTTGATGATGTTGCCATTGCTTGTGTGTTTGTCGTTTGTTGTTGTGATGTCAACAATAATTTTTGAGCATTTGGCAAGATGTTTTGATTGATGGTTGGGATGTATGTTTGATTGATACTTGGTAGGGGAGGCAACCCCAAGCCAAGGAGTGATGTGGATGATAATGGTAGTGGTGGGATAGGTGGAAATGTGAGGGGGGTGAATCCTTGTGAAAGTGTTGTGGTGTTGAAAATTCCCCCTAGTCCGAATATGTCTCCCTCCTCTTGTGAATTCGTGAGAAGAGGTGTTCGTGGTGCTCCGTGAAAAGATGTTGATGATAGGTCATAATGTAAAGTGAGAGGAACATTTTGGTGTAATGGATTATGGAGGATGTTTTGTTCCACTGTGGTGTTTGCATCCAAGTTTTGGTTATTCACAAGGGGATGTGATTGAAGTTCATTGAGGAATGTGTTTCCCTTGTTAACGTTGGGTTGAGTTGGAGCAAATGATGTTATGATTTGCGGGATATTTTTCGTGACGTTTTGAGATGGGGGTGTAGATGAAATGGGGATGGTGGATGAGATTGGTGGAAAAGATGTCTCTACTATAGTGGTCACATCAAAATCTGAAGGCAACTTGGCCCCTTATTTTGCTAGTTCAAGCATGTACAACGAAGGGTTGAGTCTCATCATGATGTTGATGATTTTATGGTTGTCTGGATTTTGGAGCATTTCAGCTATTTCTTCGCGAGACATTCCAAAGGTGGGGTCCTCCCCTTGATTTTCTTCTTGTGGGTTTTGTGATGATGAGGGGAACAATCGATTGCTTAATTCTGTGAGATTCATTTTTGCGTTTGTTTGGCTAAGGTCACTTGAAGTGGGAGTTTCTTTGTGGGCTTCCATACTCTTCTTGAATTGAGATCTCATTTGAACCATAAAACAAGGATCAATCTTCGAGAATATGGGAGATGAATCTCTTGATTCCTTGGATTTAATCTCTATTTTATGTTCCAAAGTGAGAATTTTAGGATGCTTTTTAGGATCAAATGTGATGATGATATGATGGTGATGGTTTAAAGATGGATGTTATGGATGTTTATGGGTGTTGTTTTTGGCTTTTGATAAATCTTGAATGAAATGCTAGGACTTTGGATTTTTGATTGGTTTGATGTTTGGATTTTGAGATTTTGTCCTTGATCTTGATTTGGATTTTGATTTTGATTTTGAACAAAAAGACCCTAAGATGTTTGATAATGATCTAAAGGATAGTTGTGTTCAAAGGATGATGATTTGGATATGTGTGAGGAGAAGGATGTATCTACCCACACCTACCCAAACAAGATGATTGTTTTACTAAGTATATGGAGAAGGATTCATCTACATACACTAAGCTATACAAGATGATTTGGATGACTTTGACTAAGGATATGCAAAAGGATACATTTACACATTCCTAGCCAAAGGTGTTTTGATAAATGTTTTCAAGGACTTGGTCTCAATGATTTTGGTGTTTGCTTGATTTTGTCATAAAGCCTAGCATTTCAAGGATGATTTCAAGGTTTTTTCAAAAGATGATTTGTGAGATGATGTTTGATGTTTTGAAAGATGGATGAAAGAGGTTTTATTTGTTTTGATCCCTAGATGAATCTAAAAAGACAACTTTGTTTTCCTAGACCTAGGTATTGAAGAGCATGCATATGCTTCCTAAAGACCTTTGTAACCAAGGATAGATTTCATTTGAACTTTCATTTTCAGATTTTCAATGATTTTTTGCTTTGGGATTTCGAGTCTTCAACACACATGAAAGTTCATTTTGCTTAGCTTTGCTTAATGTCTTCATTTTACCAAAAACACTCTCTTTGATTAAAGTTTCAAACTAAGATGTCCAATGTCTTAATTTCTTTAAACCCCACAAGATATTTTATGTGGAAATTCAATGAACTTAAGGCAAGGGTTTTCCTATTGTTTACTCAAGAAGACAAATTGAGGTATAATCCAATGCTTAGGAACCTCTACGGACGTGAATCCCCAGGGAAAGCAGTAACATATGGATTGAGTCAATGATATTTGTCTTCAAGAGGGTTTGAAATTTTGAGAATCATGTTGAATGTTTGTTTGCAAAATGTTTTCACAACACTATGTTTTCAAATGAAGAACTACAAGTTCTATGGATGTGTAAGACAATATTTTTGGATTCCACTTGGACAAGTCCTATGCTTATCTCTAGCGGATGGTTAGATGCTTGACCCCATTGGCTCCCCTCCACGGCTCATTAACGTCAATCGGGGCAGCCAAGCATCAACACCCATGAAACTCCCATGGCATGCTTTCCATCTCTACTAGAAGACTGTAAGAGTGTGGGGTGGATTCAAAACGACCGTTCTTGCACCAACAAAAAGATTAAGGATTTTGGAAAATTCTAGCACATCGGTTCTAGTAAGGACTTTCCATTCGTAGGAGTTGACCCAACGTGGCAAGAGTCCCCTTTCGGATCCATCTTATCGGAGTCAACCGCGTGATATTGGCGTTTCTTCCAATATCCACATTTATATCCCGGCTGGAAATACTCTTGGCTTTATAGTGTTACCGGTTGAGCCGTTCCCTTGGGTGATTACTTTTTCCCACAAGGCGGGCCCTCTAAGATAAACAAAAGCAAGCAAAGACACAATCTGTAACTCGATCGATCTTTGATGGCACAAAGAAAGAGAATGTACGTGAAAATGCCCCTACTCACACTTGCACAAGATGTTCAATTTTAAACCCAAATCGAAGTGTTTCAAAGCAATAAAATGTACTTTGAGTGTTTCTCTTGCACCCTAGATCGCACGAAGCGTAAGGGGAGAGGATACGCACTCAAAAGAAAAAATCACACAATTCCAGCACTTGTTCGTTTTATAGTCTTCAAAACAATTGTGAGTTCGTTTTAAGCACCAAAATGAAGTGTGGGTTTTGATTGTTCAATTCTTAACTCAAACAAAATCTAGTGAGTTTGTCCTAAGATTCATTTTAAGCCCTTTGCAATGAAAAATCAAATTGTTCATTTTAGACCCAAATGAAAATTAGTGTTCTAAAATGGAAAGATAAACAACTTCATGAAGTATTGTTGATCAAACACTTAAAGCGTTTAAAAACACTTTGTGTTTTCAAAAAAAAATCTCCTCTCCTTTCATTTTCATTTGATAGCCTCCTCATTGTTGACTTTTCACTTTCCTTGTACCTATATAAAAAGGGAAACCAAAAATTATTAATTAAATTTATTGATAATAAGATGATTTTAAATAAAAGGGGAAGCATTTAGTCATATAAAAAGATCAACACAAACTTGATGCAAACTTATAATAGGGCCATTGATTTCAAACTTCATATTTTCAATATACCAAGCTATTCGTAGAAACCCTTCTCTTTAACGAGCTTCAAATCAAAGAAACACATTAGTGGATATTGGCATCTAGAATACATATATTGCAATAGAAATTTAAATGTTTTCTTCAACCTACCAACCAATAATACCTTGGAAAAAATTCATTAAGAATCAATTCCATCAAGAATCAAAGAGATAGATAATTTAATGATGCGGATATATCGGTGATCAATTGACACAGTGAATATATCAAAGCAGATTTAAAAAAAAGAAAATAAAAAAGAACGTTTAGATACTTTATGAACTCATCTTGTGCAGCATTTGATGGATTGAATCAACCTCTCCATTAAACTATAGACCACATAAAGCGCAGTTCCTTTGTCATTTTATGCAGATTTGAAAGATTTAAAGAAAAAATTGTTGATAGATAAAGTCTGCACCTACTCTCCCCTGTGTTTATTTCAAAAACATCATTTTTACGGTTGAAGTACGCATCACAGTTGACAGTATTTGTTATTCAACATTTTATGGAACTCCAAAACTGCTTTACTCATCTTGAAGTTTCTAGATTCTCACGCTGAATTGTTTTTGAAATGTTTTCCCTCGCATTTCTAGAGAAGTGGCTGAGAATTAAATGAGCGCAGACCTCTTGGTTAGACGTTCCAATCCTATCAACTGTATAATCTACGGATGGGCAGAAATATCTTGCATTCAATAGAATGGTTGACAATCCTCCCTCTCCCTTATGAGAATACACTTGGCATTGTTCAGATCAAAGCGCCTAAAGCTAAATAATTTGATGATAACACAGGACAAAAGACACTGTGATAAGATCTTCTTCCTCCACTGCAGCGTTATTAAAAGAAAAGCAAGGTGTACGCCTTGGATTTGACTGTGCCTTAGAGAAAAATGTGGAGACTACGTGGCTGTGGGTGTGGCATTAGCAGTAAATATACTAGCCACCTATCAAAAGGGATTTTTGTCTATCTTAGCTGACCACTCTAAGGAAGCCATGCGCAATCTGAAAGGAAGCCAACGCCACTAGGAGGCTCGATTATCAAAATCTATGCAAGGTGGGAGTCATTAAAGAGTATGGCCTGTGTAAGATACTTTACCAAGTCATAGAGTAATAGCGAAATAAAAGTTAGAATCCCTTGATAGAATTCCTTACAGAAATGTGGTCGTGCAAAATGCAGAGATAATAGTTTGGACGCACCAATGGATCTATTTAAGCTTAACTACCAACTCTTTCCCTGACATAACAAGTCCACGCACATAAATTCATGCATACATTAGAGGATACAAAAAGAAACTAATTGGAAATAAATCACGTGAAAAAGGTTCATCCAATTTGAGAGGACGCAAAAGACAACAACACACTCGCAGCTTACAGACTACTGTAGATTTTGAAACAGAAAGTCACCTGTCAACAATATCAATTATCAAATGCATTGATGATCTGATTTTTAGCAATACAATGACAGATTTAATGTGTATCTTTTAATGCTCAATAGCAAACACACAGTTCTCATGATGGTGTCATAGATACATAAAAAAAATGCGTGATTCTCAAGACAGATGCATTTTGTGAGACAACGAATGAAATAAAAGAAAAGACTCAATAGTGTCATATACAAAAGCCATTTCTCTCTTAAAAAGACATTTCCTTATACTTGACAAAGCAATTCATACTATAACATGGAAAAGGACTGAAGCAGCTCATAAGACGATGTCTTCTTAAGCTGCACTATTGTTGTCTACAAGAACAAGTACGTTCAGCAAGAGCCATGATTACTTATTACTTGAAATCTCCTAGTCTATCATACAGTAAGACTTTTAGAGACAGAGAGTAGTAGTATGCAGGAGGTGTTTCTTCTTATTTTTCCACAGCCACTTCGATTTCACAGTCCCTATTTTCAATACCAGCACAACCAAGAGAATATTCAAAACAGAGTCTGATCATAGTTTGAGAAAGATATATGTAGATATCGATGGCATTCGGTTCCAATAGATATTGAGGGCAGTAGCAGGTCAGTTGCACAGGCAGTGGGATTTTATCATAACTATTATGTATAGATTTTGATATACGCATTCAATGGGTGATGTGCATCAAGATTAAACTATCATCATAGAAAGAAACATATGGTGATTGCATATCCCTGAAGACTTCCATACAAAATAGCAAGATGGAAATAGTATACCGCCTATTATAGAAACACATTCAAGCCAATGCAATTACAGATGTAAATCTGAATACCACATCCTTTGACTGATATAATTTTCTACTCTACCCCCATAATATTACCAAGAATAGTAAAAGCAGCTTTGACAGGGAAATCAAAACTAAATATAGCTTATGTAGATGGATTAATGCCCTCCTTCTAGCGCCATAATGAAGTACCCTAAATCTGCAAGTAAAACCAACCTCAAATACTCATTAGAAGGGTTAGTCTAAACATACAAATCTGCAAATACCTCCATGAAATAAAATATCTAATGCTAAAGAAATGCCACAAGTAACAAAATAAACATCAAGAAGACATTCCAAAAGCAAGATAATCACCTATTCCATGTTGGATTGGTGTCACATGTGCTAGTGACCCTTTCCCAACCCTTGATCAATAGCTAAATGATGATGTATTGCAATGGAGATGAAGAACAAGACTATTTCTCAAACCAAGAGAGTAACCTTGCATAAAATTGTGGATCCATGAATGAGAATGAAGGCCTTATTTTATAGATTTTCTTGATGAGAGATTGGCCAAGATGGTGAATGTGGGACTAAAGATCCTCCAATGAGAAGAAGACACTTGTCAAGTGGTGAGTGGTCAATGGTTGTGCAAGATTTGGGAAGAGTGCCCATGAGAGGGAGAATTTGAATTCAAAATTTTCCATAAATTTTGAGAGGGGGACAAGAAAAACAGCAATAAATGCAATGTTGGACTTGTCATGTTGAGGGAAAATGAGGGTTTTTAATAAATCAATAAAATTGATTTATTTGTGCAAGTGGAGATATCTAGAGAATGCAAGTGGGTGAGATTAGTATTTAATTAGGGTTAGATTAAATAGATGATGATTATGCTGATTTAATGGTGCTTAGATGATTTTGACTTTTAGGACTTAAATATTTGATTTATTTAAATTAGAAAAGGATGGAAGATGCATCTTTGAGATTTTAATTAAATAAAGTTTGATTTATTTAATTAAACTATGATGTGAGCTTTTGATTTATTTAAATGATAAGAAGTTGATTTACCAGGTGAATGGATGTGATGCATTTGATTTATTTATTGAGCGGATGAATATGCATAATGAAAATTTGACGTGTCTACAATATGAGCTATCAAATATTTATGCACACCGATCATGCAACCATTAGATATCTCATGCATAAACCCCTAATCTCAGGTGGATTAACAAGATGGTTATTGTTGATGCAGGAGTTTGACATAACCATTGTGGATAAACCAAGGAAGGCCAATGTTGTTGCAGATTTTATTTCAAGGTTGATCACATCAAAGGAAAATCAAGCCATAGATGACTCCTTTCCTAATGAGCATCTATTCTACATCAGTGTTCAAAAACCCTGGTATGCTGACATAACTAATTATCTTGTGACAAGGAGAGTTCCTCCTCAATTCTCTCCAAAAGAGAAGAGTGCTCATTGACACTTTTCATCCTGCAGCCAAAGAAAAATATGAGAGCCCTGCTAGAAAATTAAGACCAGTCGGTCTAGCCTTTGGCATGCCTCTACAAGAAATCCTCGAGTTTAGAGAAACATCACAAGGGGACACAGAAGCTCCAATGGGGAAAGTGAATGTTGAAGAAGAAAAGGACATATTTGAGAGAGAAACAAACATAACACTGGCCAATCTTGCTAACATTGCAGAAGAGTTTGAGGAAATTCAGGAGTTCCTATAGCAAGAGCAAGAAAAAGAGCAGGAGTTCCTGCAGCAACAAGAAGAAGAACAAGAGGCCCTGCAGCAAGAAGTGGGAGAAGAAATAGTACCCCTGTATCTAGAGCCAACTAAACAGCATGAATCCTTGTAGTTAGTACCATATAGAGAGAAAGCATCATCAAAAATATTGGTAAGAATTCATAACCCTCCCGATTTTACAATACATGCAAATTTTTTGAATTTGTGGAAAGAAATACAAAGGAGGGAGGAAGAATGGAAAGAGGAGAAACAAAGGTTGAAGAAAGAAATTTAGAAGAGGGATGAAATAATTGAAGAAAAGAATAAGGAAATTGCTGCTCTGAAGGAGAAAGTGGATAACATTGTGACCTTGGTACCACATATTCTAAAATGCAGGACCCCTCCAAGGGTCTATAATCTACATCTGAAAGAGAAATATCTCTCTTTTAGGTTGTCAAAGATTGTCTCAGGTTTGAATCCTTCTATTGACACTCCTACTGAGTTTTTCAATGCTTATCAAATTGCCTCCCCTGAAATGAAGAATTTGTTACGTGAGTTTTATTTGTATAATTATGTTGTGACTCAAGACCATGATTGGAATCTGTTGTTGTATGTTGGGGATGTCCAATTAAGGGCATTCATGTCTTGGGTGCAAAATGAGATAAGTTGGGGACATCAATAAAATTCTTATAGGAAGATGGAATCCAACATCCCCTTGGCCACTAGGGTTGGATCAAGAAACCCAAGGGACATTTACAATGAAAGGAACATGATGCTTTTTAGACCTAGCTATGGCAGTAGGATTATTCCTTGGATAGAAGTAGTTTACAATGAATACAAGGTGAAGACAACAACAAAAGAGGAAACTATTAGAGGATATCTATCACAAAGATGGAACAACCTAACTAATGAGCTAAAATAGGCTGAGCATCATTCCATCCAATACTATATTGCAGCACTAAAAAGAATTGATAGGTATATATAGATTGGGAGAACAAAGGGATGATTTTGGATTCCCTTGACTTTTTAGCCACCTATCCTAATGTGGCCCATTCCAAATTTTAGATTCTACCACTATGACATTGTTGTAGAGAGACAAAGATGGAGCAAATTTGATAGACTGGGAGAATTCTATTGGGACCTTGATTTACGCACAACCAACACTAATGTTAGACAACTATTACTTGAAAATTTTAGAGCATTAACCAAGCAGAAGAACAACCCTTCCCTTGCTAGAGGACTAGCAAAACCTTAGGTTGGGGGGAGTGATGATTCTAGTTTTTGGTCCAATTTTGGGTAGAACTTATGGTTTATTTGCTGAAAGTTGACATGGAGTGATGTTAAGTGTTGATATTTTCATAATATTCCCTCAAACCATAGACATTAAGCTTAATCCTATTTCTGTGAATTTTTAATGACATTGGCATGTTATATGGACTATCTATATTAATTTTGCATACGGTTAATGAATGTTCTTTAAGGTGGTTGCAGATATGCAATTATTGTGTGTACTAATAGTTCCATACAAATATCATTTGAGGATACTAAATTGATAAAGACAACCACTAGCTAGTCATGCATCATAACATTCAACAAGGGAATCATTCAAAGGTCAAATGGAGGTCAACGGTAGGAGATTCCCCATGCAAATTGAATGTAACCACCTTGTATTAGTATTTAATGATGTTGAGCAAATGTGGGCGTCACTGTAGTGTTGAATCTATGTTTGGACATGCATGTCTAACCAAATTCCATGCAGGA
The DNA here is from genome assembly GCA_007258455.2 of Sequoia sempervirens. Taxonomy (NCBI): domain Eukaryota; kingdom Viridiplantae; phylum Streptophyta; class Pinopsida; order Cupressales; family Cupressaceae; genus Sequoia; species Sequoia sempervirens. The sequence continues at coordinate 134,809,040 of VDFB02000017.1, forward strand.
GTAACCACCCTTCCATTCTTTTCTTTGTTTTCCCTAAATGACATCCTCTTAGTTAGTGGGAATTGACCGCCTTGCTTAGTTGTTAGCATAAATAAGGATCAAATACCCCTCTCTAGAGGTTGCGATTTGATGGTGTACTTGCATCTTAGTTTCCTACAATACAACTCTACTACTATTTTGTATTCGCATTTTCCAATGAATAAAATGAAGTTCTAAGTTTGAGCATTTGAGTTTACATTAGTTTTAGAGGATATGCATCCAAGGGGGCCCACTTGGTGAGAAATTCATACTTTAGTTTAGTTTAGCTTATTTATTAAATTTTTTTTTAGTAACTAGTTAAGAATATGGAGCTAACTGTTCCTATAGCCACTATAATTTCTTTCTATGAGTGAACCTATAGCCAAAGCAGACAGAGTAGTTTCCAGTTTGTTTGCTCAGATTTTCATTCATGTCATGCATTTTATCTTAGTATAGTTGTTGGTTGAGGTTTAACATTTATGTTATTCCTTTCCAAGCAATTTACTTTCATCATTGTGTCTTTCTTAGCTGTAGACTAAAAAATGGCTACTTTGAGTTCCTAGTGCACATACTGTGTTGACCCATTTCAAGTTCATGTCCCTAGGTTGACAAGTTAAATGCACCTTCATGATGATTGAGATAGATATTCAGGTTATATGTCCAATCTTTGAATCACAATTGTAAATGCTTAGTTATTAAATCATCGTAGGAGACCAACAACATCTACCATCATCCATCATAATCCTACCTCTCGCCTAAAGTCTAAAAATCCTACGTCACAAAACCGTCGCATCTTGGCAACAACTCTTTATCGTAAGGAATCCCTTGACACTCTATCATGATGTGTGTATTCTGATAAGGCTAACTCTAGTATCAACAAGGATCATGATGACATCAATCAGTTATATGCAAGCACTATGATCTTGACAAGGTAATTGCTTCATGAAGGTTATTATTGGCATATCATGGCACCAGTTTCTACATCAACACCATTGAAGGATTCAGAACAATCAATTATCATCTAAAACATCAAGGCCATTATGAAATATCAAAAATGAGAAAAATGAGAAAAAGTCCTGAAAAATACAAAAAAAAATGAGAAAAAGTTCCAAAATAACAAAAAAAAGAGAAAAATGAAAAAAAAAGGAAAAAAAATAGTAAAGAGAAAAAATTCATCGAATAGTGAAAACCACTTTTATGGCACTTTGGATAAGTACCATGATGAAAACCTGGCAAATAGGCATCATGTGTAAAATCAATTATCTATGTGGACCATTACAATTGAGCAGAAGTTGTCTCATCTACCATACCCTTCACATGACATTTTTTATGACATTTCCATCCATATCATTTTCCATCCATTTTCCCACCTACTTTGATCTTGATAAGGATTGGGATACAAAAATAAATCATGCTTTGGGAAAAATCTTGAAATGTTTGTCATTTGGTCATACACTATCCATGAAATATCATGTCATAGCCTTCATAGTATTGTCCAAAACCATATCTCGGAGAAAAAAATTATCCCTATGTGACATTGTCCTTGGAGACCAAATGATAATTCTTCCAACCCATAATCCTCATGTCTCCTATCTTTTACCAAAACCATCCATTATCCTTCCATAGATATTTTTGGACTTGGCTTTCCCTTGTCATTGGTTTTAGAATTCTAATCCACTTATCCAACATCCTTCCATCATCCCATTCAATCCCAAAAAGAATTCATTCCAAGTGGAACCAACCTAATCCATAGAATCTTGCTATGAAACCTTGTACATCATCCAAAAAATTCCTTGTATTTGTTCCTAGCCTTGCTACAAACCTTTATCCTTTAGTCACCTTATCATCATCCTCACATTTTTTTGGGATGTGCCATTCCAAATTCAAACAACAACATCATCATCATCATCACCTATCAAGTGGTATTCAGCTTGACTAGGGGCAAGATCATGTTTGTCCTTGGATTCTTGTGTATGATGGATCAATTTATTATAGGCATCATTCATATGCATTTTTCATGGTCATTATAGTGTATCATCCATAACATAATCCACACTTCCCCATATCAAAACATTTCACAAAAAAATGACAAAAAAATCAAATATTCCCAAAAAAACACAAAAAAAAAATTAAAAAATTCCAAAAATCCAAAAAAAATAATAAAACTTCAAATATCCAAAATCAAAACATTTCAAAAAGAAAAAAAAATAAAACATTCCAAAAATCCAAAAAACTTATAGAACTTCAAAAATTCAAGAACATGACAAAACCCCAAAAAAATTAGGTAACTTTAAAAAAAATCCCAAAAATAGAGTCAGAGTCAGCCATGTTAGTCTTTTTCATTGTCAAACTACGTTGCCTTTGCAATTGGACATAGGAAAGGCTATCTGTCGATGTGCCCCTAAGGCATTAGGTCAATCCTTTAGGTGTTTTCAAATAAAATCATGATTTGGTCCTTTGTCATTGACACAAATTTAAGGGTCATTCAAAACTACGAGGTCTCTATGCATTACTGTGTAGGCAAGGCCATTTGTTGATGATCCCCCGAGGCCCCATAGGTCAGTATTTTAGGGTCCGTCAGGTCAGTCAAAATAAATCAAACACTGTTAACTCAGATGTGACATCATCATGTAAACTTCAAACATAAATCCTGAATCAACAAGACAAGCAAGCCAACAAGTCTCCAAGTCAAATCAGTCATTTGTCAAATCAGTAAAACGATTCAAATCAATCAAAACCAATGGTTTTATACCGGATGTGTCCTTCCTGAAACAAGACCTTGTCATTGTCAAAATATGTCATTTTCCTTATATAGGTAGTTGAATGATCAAAACCATACTTGATGTCTTATACAACATGTTTCTTTTCCTTAAACCAGGCCTTGTCAAAACAGTCAACTTGTCACTCACTTCATCCCTTAACACACTGGAAAACACTTATTGGCAAAATAATTTGAATGACTATTGATCTTGTTGGTTTATTTTGTCTTATCTTTTGGATTTTCTTTGGTCATGTTACTAGCTCCTCGAGGATGTCCCACAAAGGATTTAGAGGATTGAGGATGTCTCATGACTTGTCTTTTATTTGATTATTGTCTATGGTTTGTCTTGACAAAAGACTGGAGCAACATGAACCTTAGTATGAGTCGATGTATTCCTTGTTTGTAATTGTCAATTTTTATGCAAATGGGACTGTATCATCACCTTGGATTTATGTGCCATGGTGCGCTACATCCATTTTGTAAAATAAAAAATGACTCTTTAAAATAAAGTGCACTTATGAAAGCAAGAGTTTCATCACTACTAATTGTTCTTTGTCTAATTTCTGGTTATTTACTAACACTTCTTCAATCCAATCAATTGATTTATCAGTCTATCAATCATTCAATCAATCAATCAATCATCACTTGGTCAATCTATCAATCAATTGATCAACCATCAACCATCATATTTCACTCCTTCCTAACCATTCATCTCTTTCATTGCATTTCATATTTCTCTTACATTCTTCTTATTTTGAGAGATCATTCATGCCTTTAATGCACACACAATCTCTCGAGGGGGCATCATACCTCCATCTCTTGGTCTACTGGGACATGGTCTTTTAATTTTTCTTTGAAACAACACTCAAAATTGCATTGTCTCAAAGAGGGGCAAAATGTAGACATTAAAAATTGTCCTAGGTCTTCGATGACACTTTTCACAAATTTTTCGTTGAAAACTGATTAAATATTTTTTATTTAATTAGCGCTAATATTCTTCTTCTAATTCCCTATAATTAAATAATTTTTAATTATTTAATTATTGTTCTTCTAAACCATTAATTAAATAATTTTTAGGGTGGGGGCCCTAGCTCGGTTCGCTAAATCTTTCTTGTTGTAGGAGGTTGGTCACGAGGTCTAGTCTCCCCCACCTATGTGGTATCGAATGGCATGTCGCGCCAACACCACTGAGCACGTTAAAAAGTTTACCAAGTGCACTGCAGTTTATAGGGGGTCATGCTACCCGATTCCTGTTGTCTAAAAATAATAATAATAATTTTTATTATTTAATTAATGTTCATCACTATTTCTTCCTAACTATTCTTCTTAGATTAAATAATTATTTAGTTCATTAATTCCTTACTTAATCTTTCCTCTCAAATTAAATAATTCTTTAATTATTTAATTTGTCTCCAATTTCAATCATCCCTGGCATCAGTCCAATTGATTAATTTGTTCAATCGACTAACCCTTTCAACATTAACATGTCCTAGGGGAATTAATTATTTAATTAATTTCCCCCCCATATCCTAGTGTGATAAATAAATAATATTTATGTATTTATTCCCTTTTATTTTCTTTGTAATTAAATAAATTCATTTTATTTAATTACCTAATATGGGCTCATAAATTAATAAATTATATTTATTAATTTATTGCATTTATCCTTCTAACTTGCTAATTTTGAAAGGTGAGGATAATTTATCTTATTTAATTATAAAATATTTAATTATCCTCACCTAGATTTCATTCCCACTTATCTCTCCCACTTTCTCTCACTTCACTTCCACTTTTCTCTTCCACTTTCCAATTTTCATTCCCATTTATCGCCTCCATTTTTCTAATTTCTATCACTTAACTCTTTCCCCTTTCCACTCATGACTCTTAATTTTCAAATCCACTCCCCACTTTCGAAATGGCAGCTTTTAGTTGAAAATAAATAGTTTCCTTATTTATTTTCAATTAACTCTTCTCTTTCTCAATTTAACTCATCCTTCACTCTTTCATTCCTCCACTTTCAAAAAAGTATATTTTGATGAAAATAATTATTTATTTATTTTCAATTCACTCATTTTTTCCTCCACTTTTAAATGTAAGTTTCCCTTCTAACTTATCTTCACATTCAATCTTGTCCATTGATTATCATTCAATTATCTTTTCGAAATATATAAATTGAGGACTTATTTCTCAATTTATAGAGATGACATCTTCGATTTCCTTGTGATCATTCTGTCAAATTACTTTCAATATTTAGTGCATTTGATCACATTTGAGAGATACACATCAAATCTATTGAAGGAATAATAAGGACAACAAAATGGAGTGAGAGAAGCACATCACGAGGGTTTGTATTTTTGTTTCTTTCTTTATGCATTTTATTCTCACAATTTTGTTGATGTATTGGGGTTCTATTTCATGATATTTGATTGTGGTCTCAGGATTTTGATATCATGTATGCTTTAAAACCATTTTATCTAGATACACCCTTCATAATATCATATTGCAGCTTATTGATAAGAACATGCTTACCTTACCTCCTATTAAAGAGTCTGATCCTAATCTACCATTTCCTGCAGGCTTTTGACAAAAGTCTTATTGCCATTATCGTCAAAAAAATGGACATGTTACAAAATATTGTAACCTTCTTAAACATCTTGTGCAAGAACTTATTGATAATAGTAAACTTCAAATTGGATGTGTGAACGATCAAGACAATGAGTCTGTAGCCCCTCCTAACCAAAACTTACAAATCTTTACCAATCCCATACCAAAATATACTATTTCATTTTTCAAAGCTAGTGAAACCAATAATGGTGTTATAAATGTTGACACAGATGATGAAAACATAAAAGATGACAATGAAGAACCAACTTAAATGGCAGCATTTATCGAAGTTGACCTCATAAGGGCTCAACCAAAAGGCCTCTTGATATCGTTTTCTCACAAAAATACATACTTAAACATGCACCTGATGGTCCTCTTTACATAGCTGGAAGAATGAATAACAAGCCTACTAATGGGATATCAATTGATCCCATTTGTGGAGAGAATGTGATCACTGAAGAATTCCTATTTTTGCATGAACTATATCAAGAGACATACAACAAACTAAAAGCTTGGATCAAGATGCACAATGGTTTTGCTTGTCCTATGATTGGCTTGATAGATCTACCTTTAAAAGTTGGACTAAAAGAATTAAATGTCTCATTCATCGTCATTCAACAATCAGACCAGTCTCATGTGAAGTTAGGCTATCCATGGCTTTGCTCCATGAATTTTTTCCCCTTGGCAATGATATCTTTACAATGCATCATAGTGGGTTTAATCTTATGTCTTCCCAAGGGAACTTTTCATTGGATTTATTTTGGCCCGAGCCTATTGAACCTATTAGACCTCGTGAGGACTTGTTTTTCAAATCCTATCAAAATTTTAAGGCAAAGCTTATAGCAGAATTATCCCTTAGAAATATGTCTCAACACGTGATTGATCCACCTATCCTTGACAAAAAAATGATTGAATCAAAAGACCTTCCAACCACCCAAGAGCAACCTATGACAAGAAATCCTAGGATTTCCTAGAAGAGACCACGAGACAACCAAAAAAATCATGTTGTGCTTCCTAAAGTTAAACAATTTTACAAAGCTAAAGAGAAAGTGGCTGAACAACCTCCTATTATTTCTTTTGTTCCACCCAAGGAAGAGAAGAAACCTATAGTTGACAAACCTGCTCCTACACAAACATAAATCAACAATAGATTCAAACAAAATCAAAATGCTAGAGAGCGTAGGAATAAACGTGCTATTGCTTGTATGTTACAAGCTAAAGAAGAAAAGAACAACACAAAAGATAAAAATTTGAACTTACTTGAAGTAATGGATATTGACTCTATACCCTCACTACAACATAAACAAGAACCTTCAAGAGAGATTATTATTTGACCTCCTGTTGTGATTAATCAAGATGATGACATTGATATTGCAAAGATTGATAAACAAGTGCATAACAAATTGAATACATTGTGTAGACACTAAATAGGTCCTGATTGATACTATGCATCTAATTCTAGTTAACTAACATTTTTTCTTCCTAAATCACTTCAAATTAACCAATTAATTAAATAATCAACATTATTTAGTTAAATTCAGCTATTAATCAAATAATTAAATTTATTGGATTAATTCACCCTTCTAACTAATTTTCATCATATTTAATTAAATCAAATTATTTAATTAAATCCTCCTAAATCCTCTCATTTGATTAAAATCAATCAAATGTCACAATCTCCTCATTCACTCCAATTAATTAATCCTACATCCCCTTTCTAACCATCATTATTAGTTCCTCCAACTTTTGACTCCTCAAGAGTTAAATCAACCCATGGTCAACTAAACAAGTTGCACATGATAATAATTTCTATTAATTATTTAAATCTTCTAATTTCCCTCACAAAGGCATATTCCAAATAATATTCCTCTCAACAACCTCTCATTCAATTTCCCTCCAAAGGTTTTCAAAAATCTATCACATCCTCTTACATTTGCAATAAATTCTCTTACATCCTCTCAAATCTCAACCAATTTCATTCAATTCCTCTTACACCCTTTCAAATCCTCAACCAATTTCATTTATTTATCTTCCATCCTCCTCCACTCACACATTTCCCAAAATGTGCTCCAGCTTCCTCCAATAGAATTGTAACACTTGACACATTCTCATTGGCTCTCATTTTATCCCACATTCATCAAATCCTCTCATTATTCAACCCTTTGCTTCAATAAATAGAGGAATCATTTTTCATAATATGGATCCACAATCCTTGAAAATTCATTATTCTCATTTCATCCATCAATCATCCAATTGCTATCAATATCTTTGAGGGAAATTGGAATTATCAAATCTATTTTCATACACAATCTTAGGCATTGTTACTCTACTCCAAATTCATCAAGGATCTTGAAGCTTATCAAAGGGATTGGGAAAGGGCCACTTTCCACATCAAAATGACATCAATCCCCCTATGGGATGGAGGTTTGATCTATTTAGTTTGTTAACATGCTTTCATTTTTTTTATTTTGTGATTTTGTTTCATGTTTTCATCTTTGTTTGATCAAGAATCTCATAGGGAATGATGTTTGTGCTAATTTGAATGACTAACCTTGTTTTTTTTGTCTTTGTTTAGCTTGGTCCAGATCATTGTTCACATTTTGGCTCTAGAAGGAAGGATAACCATCTTAACTTGTTGATTTTTACTTGATTTTTCCAATTTTTGTAGACATAGAATGCAACATCTCCTTTGTTCATTTGTGAGCCCGTAGAGCATTGCTTTTGTTCTGCAACGTCACCTTTGTTGTGTTGCACTGCACTTGCATGTCTTTGTCGCACCGCATTCAAAAAAGTGTCACAATTTCCTTCTTTGTCTTTTATTTTAACTTTATATTCGTAGAGTGTCCCCTTCGAAATCACACTGCATTCACACTCTTTGCCTACTGCAGAGTACCACCTTTTCATTCACAGAGCGTCGCATTTTCTAGTTACAGAGCATCACCTTTGCAGGAAACAAAGAAAAATGGAGTTGGAAGCCTAAACTAATTTTTTAATGCTCTTTTTAATAACTTAGGTCTTCTATTTCCACATTTTATTTCTTGTTCTAGGACCTACTGATTCAATTTGGGCTTAAAATTAACCTACAACTCAAGCTTTGTCAAAGTTGGTTACAATTGAACCTTCGAAACTCACTAGAATTTGGATTTTGAGGCTAAAATTGAACAAGCAATATCATACTTATTCTTGGTGCTCTAAAAAGAACTCATCATTTCTTTTTGGATTTAAAAAGAACTTGTGTTTGCTTTGTATTGTAATCTTTTTTGCAACTTGTGTCATTTGAATGTGTATGCACTTTTCTCACACTTCACGATGATCTTGAGAATCAAAATCATTTTAGTGACATTGATTGCCTAAAAAATTACCTACACACTTCAAGTTTGGGTTTAAAATTGAACAAATCATGCAAGCGTGAAGAAAAGGCATTGTGTGTGTTCCCTCCTAAAGTGCTTTACACAAACTAGGTGGTCAAACTACAAATGTATTGCTTCACTATTGTGTATCTTTAGAGAGCCTACCTTGGTGGGAACAAGTATTCACCCCAAGGGAATGACTCAAACTAGTATAGAAATTTGAATGCTAAGGAGATATCAGCATTATAGGTGAGCTACTACAGACAAGCAAGTTATTCTTGCCTCTTGTGTGGTTGCCTGAATAGGTGCCTTGATTAAGAACTAATTTGTGTAAAAGCCAAAATAATTTCTATTTGTTGGTGCAAGAATGGTTGTTTTGAAGCCGCTTCACATCTGTATTATTCAATAGTAGAAACCAAAAAAAAACCTTCTGATCTCTGAACTTTAAGGATTTTGAGATTTGTGGTCTCAAGAAGTGTGTGTCGTGGAGGAGAGCCAGTGTTGCCAAATATTTAATTGTTCACTTTTTCTAGTGTTTGGAGGAATTTGAGTGTATACTCAACAAATATTGTCCTTTTCTATCATAGGGTTGCACAATTCATGATTCAGTCAAACACGTTGTTTGAAATCTCAAAACTTGGAAATAAACATTTAACAAGGTCATCAAATTTCAAACCCTTTAGAAAGTGCAAATACCTTTGAAATGTCTACATATTACTTTTTGTGCCTAGGGATTCTATCCTTAGAGGCTTCTAAATATTTCAGCCTATATCTTAATTTTCTCTCTAAAGTCAACCTAGGAAAACTATTGCCTTGATTCTCTTGATTTTCACATAATAGACC
>VDFB02000017.1:134818715-134877932 GCA_007258455.2 Sequoia sempervirens
TTATACACCCCTACCCTTTTATCTCTCTCCCTCCCCCCTCTCTCTGTCAAGTCTCTCCCTCCTACCCCTCTCCCCTCTCCCTCTCCCTTAATCCTTAAACCCTAAACCCTTATCTGATCCTTGCCCTTTATCTCTCTCCCACTCCCCCCCTCTCTCTCAAGTCTCTCCCTCCTACACCCTCTCACTCTCTCCCCTCTACCCTTAACCCTTAAACCCTACCCTTTATCTCTATTCCACTCCCCCTCTCTCTCTCTCAAGTTTCTCCCTCCTACCCCCTCTCCCTCTCTCCCCTCTCCCCTTAACCCTATAACTCTAAACCATTCTACTCCCTACACTTTATCTCTCTCCCACTCCCCCCCTCTCTCTCTTGAAAGTCTCTCCCTCCTACCCACTCTCCCTCTCGAGCTCCTCTACCCTTAACCCTTAAACCCTAGGACCCCCTACCCTTTATCTCTCTCAAGTATCTCCCTCCTACCAGGGCTTAAATTTGATGGTCGACTTTGCCTGCCAACAAATGTTTTAATGACGGTTATCTATTTAGGGTGCCCTTAAAACATTATGATAAACCTTAGTGTAAGTAAAATTATATATAAATCAAATATATATATCATTATAATTCTATATAAATTTTGACAGTGTATCCAAAATATCTCCTTTCATCTGATACAATCTTCTTAAAATTTTGATTGTATTATATGACAAAAATCTCTAAATACAGTCATACGGCCATCAAATTTAAGCCCTGCCTCCTACCCCCACTCTCCCTTTCTCTCCCACTCCCTCCATATCTCTCTCTCAAGTCATAATTTAAAAAGAATATAATTTATAGTTATATTAATATTAAAAATTAATTTTTAATAGAGGGGGTTCGACTGAACATCTTTAGAATGTTTGATTGAACCCCATTTAAATCTATTTTTTTATTGTATGTTAAATGGGTTCGGTCGAACCCATATTCGACTGAACATTTTTTGTTTGTTTGACCGAACCCACTTATTTTCACCCACATCCTCTGATGCACCAAAATTGCTCAAAATTTTGCACTTCAAAGCTTGATTTGAGAATGAAAATGGAGGAGATATCAGAAACCCAACTGGTATCAGGTTCCCCTCAAAACGAGCTATCCAACGAATATAATTTTAATATGTTTTGATTATATTATCTATTTGTTTTTTAAGTTTTATTAAATATAGGTTTTTCACCGAAAACAAAACTCTTTGTTCTATACGTGTGGAAAAATAGAAGATTATAAAAAAAGAAAAGAAAAAAAGAGTGCACCAGATATTGGAGTCCTTGATCCAACAAAAATAAAAATAAAAATTGATACATACATTAAAAGTTATGCATTATACGGTCATGTTATGTCTGAATTGTAATTGATTTACTTTGAAACTTGATTAAAGAAAAAATATTCAATAAAAAACTATCTAACCAAGTGGAAGCACTAGATATTGGAGTTAAAAATCTAAATTTGAAAGAATTGTAGTTTTATCTTTTAAGGAAAAAAAGTTATGCATTATACGGTGTGCGTCACTTTTTTAAAATGTTGTTTTTTGAAAAAAACCAATTTTCGTGGGAGATGGAAAAAGAAGTGCAATCTGATTCCAAATTTTTTGAAAAAAACATTATTAGAATCTACAGACAAAATGTGACAAGACTCTAGTTTGCATCATCTTCAAATTCCTCATGGTTTAATCGCTATAGGTGCCCGAATGTGAAGATTTAGTTAAAAAAAAAAATCAGTGTCTAGTTTGGCCAAAAATTGTAAACCATTATTGTGGGATCACCATCAATTAAATCTTACTAAAATAGTAATCAAAGGGTAGATCTGGAAAGGGGAAAATAATGTGTATCTTTCACCAAAAGTCACCTTTTGAAACTCGTAGAGCACTCATTCGCCCTATGGGGAATGGGTCCTAGCTAGGTTTTCTAAAAAATGCTTTCTAGGTTCTCTTCTATTGGGTCTAGACTCCCAGATTCCAAGTGTTCACTATTAGACAATCGAAAATAAAATCTATTGAGGAGTTTCTATTTTTTGACAAATTTTCTTGCAATTTTGACAACTTTGCAACTTTCCTTAATTTTGCTCAAATAATCTTAAACCTAAAATCTGTAATCACACATTAAAGAGAATAAGATGTTGTTTGTTAGGGAATGGGGGTTTTCCTTGGTCAAACCCTATTTTGGTAATTAAACATTGAAATGAAATAGAAAAGTATGAAGGAATGATGAATGAAAAAATCTATGTAACAACTCGCCAAACCTTGTTTGAAACCTTGGGTAACAAATCTACAAACTAGCATGAAGTGGCATTAATGAATGTAGATCTTGATCATGAAACTTGATTAGAGATAATATCCTTGAATACTTGCATAGATCTTGAACTCTATATCACCATATTAGATAAAACAACATGCATAATGCAACAAATCTTTGACATGATGAAATGAATCTTGATTGCTACAATAATATTTTATAAATCTACCCTTGAATGCCTTGAAATTGCTCTTGTGAAATCTTAGGATGCTTGAATCAAAATTGCTAGTCAAAATCCTTGAAGTCTTAGATTTGCTTAGAGGTGAAACATAGTGAAATTACCTCTTATTTATGCATATCTTAACATTAATTCTTGAAATTCAAATATCACAAGCCGTCATTGAATTGTAGATTTGAAATCATTAAAATACCACCAAAATCATATTTTAAAGGGGGTCCTAGGTCTAAGTGAGGACCCATTCGCCATTGGGTGAATGGGTCCTAGGCCACTAACCTAGGACACACATTACTTAGTGTTAAACATTACATTAATTTAGGGTCATAGGTCTAAGTGAGGACCCATTCACCCTATGGTGAATGGGTCATAAATAACTTACCTAGGACACACATCTTCCAAAGTTAAGTGTTGTGCAATGGCATTTATGAATGTCTGGTTTTATCCCTCAGAATTTGCATTTAATTAGGCTTGGATTTGGATTAAAGGAGCCAACTAAGGAAAATTAACCTCAATCAATTAATAAATCCTCAGATTAGTGTGAAAGTGTAAAGATACACCTTACAACACCAAAATTAAGGTACAATTAAGTCCATTTTATTTAAAATGGCCCTAAACTTAATGTGAATATGAAAATCATATTACAACACTAAATTAAGGCATAATTAAGCTCATTTTATTACTAATTATTTTTAAATTAAGTGTGAAAAAGGGATATTTTTTCCTACACTATATTTCCCCCCCACTTTAGAGTGAGAGGATGACCCATGTCAAACTCACACTAAAGTAGACATTCAATACACTGCTGTATGCGACAATGAAAAAGATACATAATCACACAACATCAAAGACTAGGAAGATCAAGCCTAGATGGTATGATCGGTACAAAACAAATCTAAGCCATTGGTTTTGTTTTGTCGCATGCTCACTCCAGGGTAGTGGAACCTTAGGCTGTCCAATAAGTGAGTATCCCAAGGGGTGAAAAATGAGAGAATCATATTAGGCTCCCATACCATATCAAAGCTATCCTCCTGACAACTTTAATAAGGTACCACAAGACAAGGCAAGGCTCCACAGGCAAGCAAGGTGTGTTATGCTAAGTGGCCTTGAATTTAGAGTTTGAGCTTCATAGGGCTTACTAAGTTGTGTCATGTTAAACACCTATGAACAAGGCAAGGCTTCATAGGAAAGCAAGGTGTGTTATGCATGGTGCCCTTGAATTTAGGGTTTGAGCTTCATATGACTTAACAAGATGCAGTATGCTAAACACTTATAAACAATAATTCTTAGTAAAAAAAAATCAAAGGGATTTTTATTAGTTCGTGTAAGGTCTTCTTCTTAGGGAACATTGTGTCTAATGTATCCAAGAGAGGACAAGCCAAGAGTAATTTAAGATTTTCAACTTAGGGAATGCAATGCATCACATCACCGCTAAGAGGAAATTTGTATGCTAAGAAATATCACACTCTTGGAGGACATCAAACCCAATGACACCACCAAGAAAAGTACACATCACAAGAAAAAAAAAATCACACCATGAAACATGAGAAATGTCGATAGATATTATCAATGTATACCCCCACTTTAAAGCGATTGCTAACACCATTGCTATGAGCAATTGCTTTAAAGTAGCCAATGTTCAATCCTAAGACATGAGAGCTTAATTGGAAATCCCTATGCCAAGTCATATGTTTCCAAAATAAAGCTATGCCATGAAAAAGGAAGGATGGGTTGCCTCCAAAAATACATAAGGGATATATGGATTCAGGGTTAGTATATCTTTGCTACAATGTTATAGAGCTTGGAAACATCATCATTCCCCAAATACTCATAGAATAGGAAGAATGACACAAAGAGAGCCAAAAAAAGAAAATCCTTTTGAGTCAACATGGAAGAGACCTAAATGTCTCGACGCCTTGCATCATCCCCAAAAGGAAAACACAAGACAAGAAAAAAGGGATAAAATATTATGACATAGAGAAGAAAGTAGATACAAATAGAGGAATGCACATGAAGAGAGAGAGATACATAAAATAAAACGTTATGGGGGATCACATTACACACATGCAATCGCATAAAGAAACATGTAAAATAAAATAATGTAAAAGAATAGTAAGGCACATGTGAGTCAACCTATAGTAGGTCATCTGCATCTCAATCTTGATTGGTATATACGAAGGCAAACAACTAGCTAATGGGACAACATCAAGTACCAAAACTAGGAAAGGCTATCTAACCCATTGCCCCGACTAAGTGCAAGACAAGGATGAGCCAAGATGGGTGATGAGAAAGAGCTCCTTGCAATAAAGAGAATGATTTTTGATGAATGTAAAGCATGTAATAGTGAGGATACTAGGATCCTACAACTATTACATGACAAGGAACAAAGCAAATTTTATGCAACTATGTCATCATAAGACTCATCATCATCAGAGTAAAAATCACTTAATATCAATTTTAATGCATAATGTACTCATTAGTAAGATGCCCAAGAGTTTTATGATATGTGCAATAATTCATGAATTTCTTAGGTATGTTGATTTTTCTACTAGGTGGCAAATTAATCCAACCTTTTTCAAGGTTGTGTTCCATTTTTTGTTCAATTTATGTTTGAGTATGTAGGAATCCAATAATTTTTTGAGTTTGTAAGGTTTTTGTTGCTTGCTTGATGCACCAATTTGTTGAGATGGATGTTGAGGAGGAGGACCTAAGATGATCCTATCATCCTTGTGAGGCATTGATTGTTCCTTAGGAAGGAGGACACTTATGTCAGGAAGAGGATCTTGATATCCTAATCCTTTGGTTTCTTCAATAGGAAGTTGCTCTAAAAGTTTGTGAATTTCATGCTCATTAAAGTTATGTCACATCCTTGTTTAGTTAAAATCTTAAAGCCTTGGCCATAAGTCTCTTCTAGGTTGATAGGAGTGTTGGTCACTTTGTTAACATAAGATGGATAGGTAAAAAATTGATTAGAGGAGCTAGGTTCACTCATTGTTGGAAGTTTAGGATTAGTTTGTGTCTCAATTTCAAGATGTAAAAAAATCAAACATCTCAAGTTGTGGTGGTTGTTTCATAAAAGGATAACAGTATGCATTATTCTCAAGATTGTTAAGGCAATTATTTATGAAATCATGCATACTAGCATCATCTTCTCCAATGATGTCAACTTCACGAGGACACTCATTAGGAGTTGGTTGAGAATGGTTAGATTCAATTACATTAGGGTCATTTCCAAAAACACAACTTGAAACATCAACTAAGGAGAACAAGGACTTCCATATATTGTTAAAACACTTGTCCATTTTTTCAGATTTTTTTAGATTTAAATCAGGGTAATTTGTTGATTACACTATGCCAAAACCTGAACATAATGTCTTGTAAATGCAATTTTAAAATCACACAATGCACTAATTTTATCAAATGAAGCTAACTATGACCAAATTGAAGAAATAAAAATTCTACAAATAGAAACAAAAATCTAAAAGCAACAAACAAGAATGTGGAAATGAATGTTTTAATGTCCAGAAAATTAAAATGTGACCCTGATCAGGGACTTATTCACCCTAGGGTGAATGGGTCCTGTGGATGGTGAAAATCTGCAAATGGCTAAAACTAACACACACACACATTAGCATGATTAGCACTTTAAAACAAAGCAAATTATCAACATCCCTATGAAATAATGAAACATGTTAATCATGCAATGAAAGGAATCAAGGAAACTAAACAAAGCATATAAAAAACATGATCCAACTTTATCTCATAGTGGATTGGTGCTTCTATGGAAAGAAGCCCTTTCCCAATCCTTTGCTAAGCTCCATGATGAAGATGATTTGAATATGATATGGAATTTGATGTTTTGGAATGTTTTGAGGCTGTTTTGGGATTTTGATGTTTTTCGAATGTTTTTGGATTTTGTGTTTTGAATGCTTTTGGATTTTCTAAGATTTTATGAATGTTTTTATTTTGTGTTTTTGAATGTTTTTGGATTTTGATGTTTTTTTGAATGTTTTTGGATTTTGATGTTTTTCAAATGTTTTGGATTTTTGTGTTTTTTGAATGTTTTTGGATTTTGATGTTTTTTGAATGTTTTTGGATTTTTATGTCTCGGGTGCTGATCAAAGATTAGCCTTGCCTACGTTTAAGCTAAGAGATGATGTAGTTCAGATTCCCATGTTTTTGACGTTTTCTAACTTTTATGAATGTTTTTGGATTTTTCGATATTCTGGATGTTTTTGGATTTTTTTATGTTTTGGATGTTTTTGGATTTTTTGCACGATTTTGACAATTTCAATATGGATATGCGTGATGATACCAATGCTCTATTTGGTGATTTTGCTAAAAAAAAAGCTATGGTTGATTGATCAGATCGATGGATTGATAATGATGATAACATTGTTGAGGATACACAACAATGCAAGGATTTGATTGATGACGATAACATTGTTGAGGATGCACAACAATGCAAGGATTGATTGATCAAGATCAATGATGATAACATTGTTGAGGATGTACAACAATGCAAGGATTGATTGATCGGGATTGATGATGATAACATTGTTGAGGATGCACAACAATGCAAGGATAGTGTTAAACAACACAAGGATTGGGAAAGATATCCCCAAGATGATGATGGATTGATGATGATTTGATCAAGACTAATGGTGATAACATTGTTGAGGATGCACAACCATGCAAGTATAGTGTTAAGCAACACAAGGATATCCTGATGATTTCTTGATTGGATTCGATTGATCATGATTGATGAAGCTTGGTTTGAAACAAAAGATGTTTGAATGATTGATGTGACATTAACGTGCAAATTAGATGCAACTAATAGTGATTATTTGGATTGATGTTCGATGAAAGATAAAGCCTGATAAGGAACATCTTCTTGTCAAAATATGCCATGGGCTAGTGATTTGAATTTTTTTTCTCACAAGTGGTGGACCAATTTTATTTCATGTTTTCCAATGTTCAGATCACCACATAAGTTGGAGGATATAGATCAAGATTTATTCCTGAAGCGAGATCTAAATATCTACCCCCAATGTCTAGCAATGTATGGAATGCCATTGGATGGATGCTCGAATAGGTGTGTGGATGGATGGATATGGTAAGCATGCAAAGGATGCCAAGGTTTATCTTGTGATAAGATAAGGTGTTTGAATGGAGGAATGCTTTATTTGGATAATGCTTCGTAGCTCAGATAATGTTGGATAGGATAGGATCAATGAAAATGACCCATGTCAAGATGTTTTATCGTAATCAAGCGTAAAGTGTGCCCCAAACTTTCATCAAGATCAAGATAACTTGGATGATGGATGCAGATGGATGAAAATGGATTGGATCAATGGTTTATGGATGAATGGATTTATTATGGCTGACATGGATGGAATGATGGCTTTATTATGGATAGGATGAGATGCTTTCACCTGAACTGGCACACACAGATGCTCAATTCTACTCATGACACCTGTTTTCCAGGTTTTCATCATGGTCTTGCCCAAAGCACCACCGTAGTGGTTTTCACTAGAGGACAATTTTTCTCTTTACTGTTTTCAATCCTTTTTCTGATTTTTTTTTGGATTTTCATATTTTTTGATTTTTTTGGATTTTCTGAAACATTTTAAGCTCATGCTGAATCACAAGGTGTTGCTGATGTAGATGCTTCTGTCATGATGTGCCATTGATAGCCTGCTTGAAGAAGTTGCTTTGCTAAGATACATGCACTTAAATGCAACTTTTGGGATGATTGATTTGTTTTGTCGATATCAGAGTTAACTTTGTCTTTGTGCGCACATCGCGATAGAGTGCCTTCTAAATCCTTATGATAAAGGGTTGTTGCCAACATATGGTCAATGTGAGAATTGGATATTATGCGTGGAGGTGTGGATGAAATGTGATTAGGGATAAAAGATGGATTGGTTGACAGTTTGGAACCTTTGACTCTCCAAACTTGGGAAGATGAGCAATGATGGGTGGATACAGAAGTGTGCATGGAATTAGGATCAACTGCATGATACACTTTGTATGTCACTTGAAAAGCTTGCTTTTTCTTTTGTGGACATATTTGATGGATACTTTTCCCTTTTTTATTTTGCCCCATAGTTTCTTTGACTAATGGAGTTCGATAGGGATAATCTTTCTTTGTATTCTTTGGTATCCATATGTATTTGATTTTGCCATTATGCTTCTCAACTTCTTTTGCTTTGATAACATTCTGCGTACTTTGATTCAAATCTTTTATTTGATGTTGATCCCAATTAGTGGATGGGGTGATGGGTGGATGAAGATTTATGATGTGGCTGGTTGTAGTATTGACACTAGTTTCATCATAAGGACTCTTCGTGCTCCCTATGTTGACGTTTGCTTGAGACATAGTTGTCCCTAGTATTGTGGAAGTAGTACCTTCATGCTTTGATTCTGCCTGTTTTGAGAGCTCTTTTTTAGAATGCATTGTCTGATAAATGACCACTGCAGATGATGTTATTTCGATTGGATGCTCTGTTGACTCTAAAGTATCTTGTTTTGTTTGAACAACTTCTTTGAATGGATAATGTTGGATATCTTCATACATGATATCTTCAGTCTGGATTGTGGATATATCTTATCCTGATGTTGACAACTCTATTTGGTTGTAGGAATTAATAACCTACTCTTTTTGTGTAATAATATCAGGAGTAAAGGAATCCTATTATGAATGAAGATCATCTACGTGTCCATCCACAAAAAGCATCTCATGGGTCGATGGGGGAGTATGTGCTATATGGATGTGATCATTATTCATGACATCTTGTATAGATAGGAGACTATCCATTAGATCATTGTAGTATCTTGGAGATATGAATTCTTGATCTTGAACGATTTCAGGATTGCTTTTGAGATGCTTTGGATCAAGTCCTTGGCATGGATCAATTTCGAAGGATGGATTGCTTATAAAGGGTTCTTGGATATCTTTATTAGGCATAGGAAGTGGCTCAATATCTTCTTAATCTTTGAGTGAATTGGGATCAAGTGTTGAGTTGAAGATTCCTTCAATATCGACAATCATGAGGTTGAAGGATGTCAATATGTCTTGGAAAGGACCATTGCTAGACTTTGGTGAGAGATATTGATCATGCTTTAGAATAAATTCTTTAGATATGCCCTCTAACTCATTAGGTGATGTAGAGACATTTTCAACATGATCATTGGTCAATGCCTCGTTGGATGAGGCGAAAACATCTTTATTGATGGATAGATCTTGATCATTGTTTTCAACAATTTTTGTGGAGGGATTTCCAATGTCTTCAACCATAGGGTCAAGTGATGTTGGCATTTCTTTGATTGGATCATTGTTGGTTAGTGGACTTTGATCATGATTGAAAAGTGATTCTTGATGTATGTTAATTTGATCATTCGATGAGGTGGAAACATCTTCAAGGTGTTCATTGATGGATTGATCTTGATCCTTGCTTTCAGCAATTGTGGTGGGGAGATTGTCAATGCTATCACTAGTGGTTGAATGTTCATCGTTATCCCCAATAGTTATCATTTTTCGTGTTTGTGCTTGTGTTTATTGGGTAGCTCGAGAGGCTTGGGCAGCTTGAGAGGCTTGTTGCACTTTTTGAGCTTGTGTTGCTTGTTGCGTGGCTAGATATTGTTGGATGGCCTTTTGGTAGGCCTAGTGAGCTTTTAGCGCAATGTTATATTGTCTTGCTGCGTTTGGTTTTGGAGGTAATGGTGGTGGATTTGAAATTGTGTTGGATGTAGTGACAAGTGGTTGAGATATGCTTGGAGCGATCATGGTAGTGAGGGGTTGAGATATGAAGGGTGTGATAGGGGTGGTTGGAGTGATCGAGGTGATAGGAATGGTCAGAATTACCAAGGTGATAGGTCCTTGGGAGACCATATTTTGATTTGTCAAGATCAATGTTGTTTGATTAGATACCATTTGTTGGTGCGATGTCGATGGTATATTCAAAGGATTTGATGTGATGGCTTGATTGGTGTTAGGCGGATTGATTTGGATGGAGTGATTGGTGCTAGGTAAAGGGGGATATAAGTGGTGGAGATGTCTCTTGGCGCAATGACTCAACTATTTTGGTAAGTGTAGCAATTTGATCTTGCCAAATTTGATCTTGATTTTGATCTTGACTCCCTTGATATAGTTTATTTGGCTTTTGTTCAAGCAGATTTGGGATGCATGCTTGTGGTTTTTGAATGGGATCATGGACAAATTGATTTTGGACAATGTGCTGATTTGGGATGATGTTCAAATTTGACATGATAGGTTGAAATTGAACATTGTTGATGTTGGGAATCACATTGCCTTGATTTAGGTAGCTTTGATTTTGCATGGTGTTACCTTGACTTGGATTAATACATGGATTTGTTAACATCTTGTTTGGACTTTGAACGACATTTGTATGATTCACAAACATATTTATCCCAAAGTTTTCCAGATTCATGTTTGGAAAACTTGTACTTGGTATATTCACTTTTGGTATGTATGGATTTGGTGGGATGATGTTGGTCGTTTGAAGACTCATGCATTGATTTTTTGGTGGATAGATTTGTAATGTTGGACTTGGATTTAAATCTACCATCGGAAAAGGTGTTCCAAGATTTAAATTGGGTAGACTCACATTTGTTGTACCATTGAGGTTTGTAGGAGATAATGATCCCATGTATAGATTGTATAAATGCGAGCTTTGAAAATCCATTGGTTTTGTAAGGCTTTGATAGTTTGGTTGACTTGGATTACTCATGATGTATGGATCAAGTTTATATTCCATGTTCCTCTTGTGTTTTGACCTTGTTGCAAAAGTGACCTCTAAGGTTCTTAGGATTGACGAGATGAAGGATGAACGGGGGAAATGATATAAGTGTTGAACGTTTAGGGACTTTAGATTAATGTTAGACTTAGGGTTTGATTTTGATTGTTTTGATTGGATAATAAACTTGTAAACCCTAAGATGTTGGATGTGATCTTAGGATGAAATTGTTCAAAGGATTGCTAATTCAATTAAATGTATGAGAAAGGATTCATTCCCGTACACCTAACTAAACAACGCGATTTTAATTTTGATGATTTACCCATGTCTAGAATGATGTTTTCAAAGCTCTAAAGTTGTTTGGGGGATGAGGATAATAAATGTTTGGGGTGGATGAAGTGTTCGATTTGATCCTAAATGAACCTAGGAAGGACTTGTTTACTAGATCAAGATAGTGAAGAACATGCCTTTCTCTAAGAGTAATTCAAAATCAAAAGACCAATGTTTGCATGAAAACCATATGACCAAAAGATGACAAGCACATGTGTGGGGTCCAATTGATTTAATCTTTGCTTAATGGATTCTTTTTATCACAAACACTTCTTGATTAGGTTTTAAAATAAATGTCCAATGTCCTAATTTTCTTTCATCCCACAAAATGCATTATGCGGAAATCGAGGAAATCAAGGCAAAGGTTTCCTAATGTTGACCTTAGTAGGAGAAAATTGAGATGAAATCCAAATGTTTAGAAGCCTCTAAGGATACGAATCCCAAGGGAAAGCAATAACATGTGAATTTGTTCAAGGATATTTGCTTCTCCTAAAGGGTTTGAGATTTGATGCTCATGTTGAATGTTGGGCTTCCAATGTTTTTCATCAAAGCACCGTGTTTTCAAACTGACTCACAAGCAATATAACATCCTAGCTCAATTGGTAATTTTTCTTGGTGGGCTTGCCTCATGCCCTTCATAGAAGAAGAGATGATTTTACATGCAACCAAGGAAAGAGTATAAAGGTATGTTAAGAATGAAGTCTTAACCTCTATACTTTAACCAAGATCGACATGGCAAGTAACTTCTTGGAATCTAAGTTCCAATGCACCACTTCGATAAACTCATGAATGAGTTAATAGGCCACTACAAACAAGGGTTTTATTTCAGACTTTCTGTTCGTGGAGATTGACCCATATGGCAAGAGTCCCCTTTCAGATCCATCTTGTCGAATCAACCGCGTGATATTGGTGTTTACTCCAATACCCACATTTATATATCAGTTGGAAATACTCTTGGCTTTAGAGTGTTACCGGTTGAGTCGCTCCCTTGGGTGAGTACTTTTTCCCCAAGGCAGGCCCTCTAGGATAAACAAAAGCGAGTAAACTTATTCATAGTTCAATCGACCCTTGTTTAGAAACAAAGGGAGAACACATGCAATAAGCTCACTCACACTCGCACAAGATTTTGTTCAATTTTAAACCCAAAACGAAGTGTGGAGGCAATATTTTATGCAACTTAATTTCATCAAAAGGACTTTTGATTCTCAAGATCACTGTGAAGCGCGAGAGAAATTGTGCATATGCCTTTTTAGATGAGATTACTTTGAATAAGAGATTACGAAACATGAAAAACACATGTTCATTTTAAGTCTCAAAGCAATGATGAATTCATTTTTAAGCATCAAAAAATGAAGTGTGAAGTTGCTTGTTCAATTTTAGCCAAATCCAAAAGCTAGTGAGTTTCTAGGGTTTAGTTTTAGCCCAACTTTGAAAAAAAAACCAAAACAATGGTTGATTTTAAACCCAAATTGAAGTGAGTTGACCTTAAATAGAAAAAAAATGCAAAAAAATGAGAGCCTTAGGTTATTATCATAAGTATTTAAAAATACTTTGTCAATTTCAACGCTCAATTTTCTAACTCCAACTTGCTTGCTTTCACTTAAGTCTAATGTTCAATTCCAATGTCAACCTAACCCTGCAAACATTACAAAGTAAACTCTTAGAAATGAGAATTATTTTGAAGAATTAATGATGACTTATCATAATGAATACCCTTTCAAACAAAATGAACATATTCAATGTTCAATATTTAACAATCCATAAATAAATGCATTTTCAATTGATATTATGTCATTGTTCATCGGGAATCACATAGTTCATTGGGTAAATACTTCTCAAATTCCAAAAAAAAATGCACATCTACCCACTTAGATATATGCCAACTTCTGTTCAAGACAAAGATATTTAATGCACATCTACCCTCTGCTGCATTATCATTTCATCAAAATGTTAGAAAGAAAAGATACAAAACACAATATTTTCCAATCCCTATGAGGGACCGATCCAACATCACCTCAAGAGACAATGCAAGCAACTGAGAGAACTATAACTGAGATTTCAAAAGACAAACAAGAACTGTGATCAAATTCTAAAGTTTTACTCAACCTGGCCCATAAGACAATTTTTTTTAAAGTAAATGTGATCGGCAAGTGTATGCTAAGAAGTCAACGTATATCATTCAATGCGTAAATATTTGTGCACGGTAGGGGGACAGTTAGACATGACAAAAATAAAGTTGACAATGAGTAAAGACCACCATGATAGTATGTAGCAGAAGAGCACGATAAAAGGTTCACTGTGATAGTTTACTTTAAAATGCAGTTCCAACAATCTTTAAAGCGCACTAGTGGGAATGACGCCTGTAGATTTTAGCACCACATGGGAGTGGTTTGGATGCAGCAAAAGACAAATAGTAAATCCTCTAAGACATGTGCATTAATGACCAACACGGAATTTACTTCTAATAATAAATGGAATACAAGGTTAATAGCGATCCTATGGCATTCTTATCCTTAGTTTAATAGATATTTGGATTAACTACAAGCTATAATCATGCCCATTTCAAAACCTATTTGAAGTGAATCATCGTTTGTAAAAGAAGCAGTAAAAGAGTTTATTTCTTCCTTAAAACGTGCCCTCTACAAAAGCTTCGCTGACTTCTCTAGTTGAAAATTGGTAGGTAATAACACAAATGGAATTGATTGTCATGACATAACCCTAATAAATGCAACATGTCTCTCATTATGGGTTGTGCCATGCTGTAGCAAATGTTTTGACAATAAAGGCAACCCAAGATTAAATGTTCTAACAGTCAATCTAACTCCAAATTAGAAAATGATCTACAAGATCAATGTATTACCTAATAAATTGAAAGTGACATCGCATCACATACTTTATTGTATCAATTACTGAAACATTGCAGATTTCAATGTCGCTACACTTAGATCAATCTTCGAAGCTTTTGGTGCCGTGAATGAGCTTAGGTTCTCAGCCAACGCCATTGGAAGCTGGGACTCTAGAACAAAAAAGTGACCGACTCAGACAATTCAATACATTGTTTACATTTAAAAAATGTTGGACAATGTCATTAATAATACATTGAATATATGGCTCGAATTGGAATGCGTGGGTTTGCACTCTAGAGAAAAACAAACAAAATGAAATTTTCTACAAGATTTAATATCTTCAGTATCGACTCAGAAGGAATGCTACTTGCAGAAACTCGAATATCTCAACACAATAGCAATATGTATTTAAACACATCTTATTCTAAAATATGTATTCAAACAATCGTGTTTTAAAACATGTGATATAATCAAACGTATCATGCTCTGGAACATGGTTTGTATTCAAATGAATCCTATTTTGAATACATGTAATGTGTTCAAACATGTGGTGTTATAGAACATGGAATATATTCCAACATATGGCATTCTTTAACATGTTTTGTATTCAAACCGATCCAGTTTTGAAACCTTGTATGTTTTCAAAAGGATCCTAAAAATATCATATATTCTTTAATATACTAGTGAATAAAGGCTTTCCAAATCTTTCAAGCTAATGCAACTATCACGTGTAGAGCCGTGCCCAACAATGCCAAAATTTCAAGCTAATGCAAATGGCCAGGTAAAGCCAACGCTAAAATGGAAGCATACAGAGGGCACACGACATAATGCTTTTTATTTGTGTGTGAAGAGTAGAATGACCATAATGGCTACTTCTCTTCTATCTGGGTTAGCTGCAAGGGTTTGCTAGCTGCCTAGTGCGTCACTGGGCATAAAGCATAGAGCAAGAATGTGGGTCGGGGGTGATCATGATAGCAGACAAGAAAGTCATGACATCAAATCACACGTTGAATGAGTGAATGGGAGCTTGGAATACCACATGAGAGGAGCAGGGAAAAACAATGATGCTAGCTACCTAGACGTGAACAAAAATCCTGTAGAATTATAGATCTTCTTGTATCTAGGAAGGCTAAGACAACTCATTACTAGCCTGTCGCCACTAATGCTATGGAGAAGACATATTTACTTCTTTTTCTGACATAAAGCAAGAATTTTATGACAGGTTGCAGATTTTCAGAGAGACATTTAATAGGCTTGACCAACTGAAATCTATCTAGTGAGATTTATGAGGTGGATGGACTTATTGGCAGAATGAGACTGTGCCTTCCACCTACCCACTCAAGAAGGCCAACATACAACCTTTAGTCATAGATGCGAATAGACGTTTATATCACCCCTGTTGGTTTAAATGCATTTTTATGGGCAGGGATGATGCCTATTTTATTTTATCCTATTCTACTGCAAGAAGTATATAGCAGCTGTGGCTTGTCAAAGTATAATAGTGAGCTTCAAGCTTCAAGAACATGATATGTTCCAAAACAACTAATAAGATTTCCACCATAGAGAAACAATTCAAAGCTTTAAACAATGATCAAAAACAAGAAAAACCTGTAGTTGAACTGCATGTGGAACAACCACAACATTGCCCTCCTTCTAGCGCCATTATGTGGATGGTGAAAATCTACAAATGGCTAAAACTAACACACACACATTAGCATGATTAGCACTTTAAAACAAAACAAATTATCAACATCCCTATGAAATAATGAAACATGTTAATCATGCAATGAAAGGAATCAAGGAAACTAAACAAAGCATATAAAAAACATGATCCAACTTTATCTCATAGTGGATTGGTGCTTCTATGGAAAGAAGCCCTTTCCCAATCCTTTGCTAAGATCCATGATGAAGACAATTTGAATATGATATGGAATTGCTAAGATATGGATTCAAATGACAATGATATGGAGAAAGATCTCAAGATTGTGGAGTTGTGGAGGATTAAACCAATGGAGATGATCTTTATTTATAGAATAGAATGATATAAGAATGCCAAATATGGAGGATGTGGGACTAAAAATAAGCCAATGAGAAGAGGCCACTTGTCAACTTGTGATAGCTTGGAGGATGAGCACATTTTGGTCAATGTGCCAAAGAGAGGGAGATTTCAAATTTGAATTTGAGAGTTAAATGCCGAGTTTGACTTGTGCAAGGGACATGTAAGACCTCTTAAATGCTTTGTTGGATGTACATGTCCACTTGTTTTTGAATTCAAACTTGAGGGAATATTCCTCAAAGATGCCATGTTGATGGAAAATGTTGATTTTATAAATGAATTAAAATGCTTTATTGGTGCAAGTGGGAAAAGCTAGAGGATGTGACATGCATTAGATTAGATTTAATCTTGATTTAGTTAATTAAAAAGAGGATTAGGTGATTTGACCTTTTTGATTTAGATTTAAAGATTAAACTAAATAAAAAAGGAGATGAAAGATGATACAGATTTAGTTAAATAAATATTTGATTTATTTAGCTAAGGAGGATAATGATAAGATTAAATTAAACAAAGTTGATGACCTTTAGAAGATTGAAATTGATTTACCTAATGAATGGATGAATGTGAATTTGATTTATTTAATGAGTGGATGAACGTGAATTGAGTGCACGATGCTAATTTCACGTGTCTACAGGTCCTAGGTTAGGGTTTTGAAACAAATTTTTAGACATTTTGAGTAATTTTTAGTAGTTTCTAGATTCTGGTTTGATACAAAAAGTTTCAATTTCAATTTTCTATAAATTCAATGTTGAATGTAGGTGCAAAATGTGACAAAATGACAACCTAGAAAGCCTAGTTTGATATGCGATTTTTGTTTCAATTTTCAAATGCAAGTTAATATGATGTAATGTTATGCAAATGATATGCAAGATGACTGATTTTTTTGTATTTTTCAGATTTAAGGAATGCAAAGATGCAATCCTAAAACCCTTAAATGAAATGCAAAGTTGAATGCAAACTAGACACCCTAAATGAGACACAAATAAATGCAAAGAGATGCAAATGAATGCACGATCTAAATCTAGGCTGAAAGAGGACTCCATAATCAAAATTGCAAGGATCAAACTCGGATTCACCAAAATGAACCAAAGAAATATGGGGTTTGTGTTGTGGGTTTACCAATTTAATAGGATTGATGAACCATAAATGACCTATTTTCCTAGTTTCATTCAAAATGTAAGTTGTAATATGCAAATGAAGAATAGTAATTAAATTTGACTGAAACAATAATCAAAAAACAGGTGATCCCACAATACTGGTTTACAATTTTTGGCCAAACTAGACATTGAACTGATTTTTTAAAACTAAATCTTCACTTTCGGGCACCTATAGCAGCTAAATTGTGAGGAATTTGAAGATGATGCAAACTAGTGATTTGTGACATTTTGCCTATAGATTCTAAATATATTTTTTCAAAATTTTTGGAATCAAATTGCACTTCTTTTTCCATCTCCTTCAAAAACTAGTTTTTAACAGTAAACACCATTTTTAAAGAGTGACGTGTACTCGCTAACACATAACCTTTTTTCTATGAAGGATAAAATTCTATTTTTTTCAAATTTAGATTTGTAACTACGATATCTAGTGCATGGAATTGGTTTCATAGCATTTCATTGAATATTTTTTTCTTAATTAAGTTTTGAAGTCAACCTAGTTACAATTTAGATATGATTTACTTGCTAACACAACATTTTTTGTATGTATCGAAATTCAATTTTTTTTTGTTGGATCAGGGACATTAGTATCTAGTGCACAAATATTTTTGAATTTGTTTTTGATAATCTATTAATTTTCCACATGTGTAGAACATAGATCTTGTTTTTTGGTGAAAAACCTATGTTTAATCAAACTAAAAAAGAACATAATAAAACCAAAATGTATTAAAATTATATTCAATGGATATTTTGTTTCAAGGACTACCATCATCTAGCTGGGTCTATGAAGTCTCCTCCATTTTCATCTTCAACTCAAGCTTCAAAAGGAAAAATTTTGCAAAAATTGGTAGAAGAGGCGGAGAAGGGAAAAAAGGGGGATTCACTCAAACCCCCCTTGACCCTTTTGGGCAAAGGGGATTCCCTCAAAGGGTGGTTCAAGTGAACCTCCCTTTGTCTTGACTTTCCCTTTGATTTCATTTTAAAAAACATGCAAAAAATGGTCGCATCACAAAAAAGGGGTTCGCTCAAAGGGGGGTTAGAGTGAGCCCCTTTTGGGTTAGAGCGAACACCCCCTTTGTGTGAAGCCCCCAAAACTTGAAATTTTCTTCATGGGACCATTTTTGCAATTTTCCTTCCTCAACAAAATTGTAAACCAGTATTGTGGGATCACCCAAGAAAATCTTGAAAGGGGAAAACAATGTGTACCTTTCACCAAAAGTCACCTTTTGAAGCTCACTAAGGACTCATTTTCCCTATGGCAAATGGGTCCTGGCTAGGTTTTTTGAAAAACATGCTTTTTGGGTTCTCTTTTGCCATGCATGCACTTCCAAATTCTAGGTGTTCACTATTAGACAACTGGAAATAAAATCTATAGAGGAGTTTCCATGCTTTGACAAATTTTCTTATAACTTTGACAACTTTGCAACTTTCCTCAATTTTTCTCTTCAAATAATCTTCAACCTAAAATTTGCAATCACACATCAAAAAGAAAAAAAAAATGTTGTTTGTTAGGGAATGGGGGTTTGCCTTGGTCAAACCCTATTTTGGTAATTAAACCTTGAAATGAAATAGAAAAGCATGAATAAATGATGAATGAAAAAATCTATGTAACAACTCACAAAACCTTGGATACCAAATTTGCAAACTAGCATGAAGTGGCCTCAATGAATGTAGATCTTGATCATGAAAGTTGATTAGAGATAATGTCCTTTAATACTTGCATAGATCTTGAACTCTACATCACCATATTAGCTCAAACAACATGCATGATGCAAAAAATATTTGACATGATGGAATGAATCTTGATTGTTGCAATAATCTTCTATAAATCTTCCCTTGAATGCCTTGAAATTACTCTTGGGAAATCTTAGGATGCTTGAATAAAAATTGCTAGTCAAAATATTTGAAGTCTTAGATTTGCTAGGTGAAACATAGTGAAATGAGCTCTTATTTATACATATCTTAACATTAATTCTCAAAATTCAAATATCTCAAGCTGACATTGAATTGTAGATTTGAAATCATTAAATACTGCTAAAAAAATATTTTAAAGGGGGGTCCTAGGTCTAAGTGAGGACACATTCACCATAAGGCAGATGGGTCCTAGGCCACTTACCTAGGACACACATTGCTTAGTGTTAAACATTATGTTAATTTAGGGTCATAGGTCTAAGTGAGGACCCATTCACCCTACAACAAATGGGTCCTAGGTCACTTATCGAGGACACACATCTTCCAAAGTTAAGTTTTGTGTAATGGCATTTATGAATGTCAGGTTTTATCCCTCACAATTTGCATTTAATTAGTCTTGGATTTGAATTAAAGGGGCCAATTAAGACAAATTAACCTCAATAAATTAATAAAGCCCTAGATTAGTGTGAGAGTATAAAGGTACACCTTACAACACCAAAATTAAAGCACAATTAAGTCCATTTAATTTAAAAGGG
This sequence comes from Sequoia sempervirens, assembly GCA_007258455.2. Classification (NCBI taxonomy): domain Eukaryota; kingdom Viridiplantae; phylum Streptophyta; class Pinopsida; order Cupressales; family Cupressaceae; genus Sequoia; species Sequoia sempervirens. The sequence continues at coordinate 134,838,799 of VDFB02000017.1, forward strand.
CCCTAAACTTAATGTGAATATGAAAAACATATTAAAACACTAAATTAAGGCATAATTAAGCTCATTTTATTATTAATTATTTCCAAATCAAGCAAGAATATATATATATATATATTTATATCTATATATTGTAGTGCCAACAACCAAGGTTCAAACCTCATGGGATTACTCTCTATTGCGTCAACAATTGAGGGGCCCTTGAGATCTTGTATCTTGACCTACCCGTAGGATGTGGAGTGGGATATTTGTTTTCCACCTAGGAGTATATCCCTAGCTTAAATTTTGGGGCTATACTTTGGTGAAATGGTGTGGATTCTTTCCTATAATGTTAACAACCAAGGTTCAAACCTCATGGGGTTACTCTTTGTACTATGTCAATAATTGAGGGGGCACTAGGATCTTGTATCTTGACTTACCCATGGGATGTGGAGTGAGGCATTTGCATTCCACCTAGGGGTACATCCCTAGCTTAAATTTTCATAAAACTAGGGATAGCTCATATCTAGTAGTAATTAACTTTCATGAGCATAATGCATGAGACCAAAAAGAGCAATATTCATAGGGGAATTCATAACACAAGGAGGACAAGAAGGAATGTAGTACGAAGAATGACGAATGGAGGTGTGAAGATGATGCCAAAGTCAAGAAAGGAATAAGGATAAACTTTTGCGAGATGTCGATCAATAAAATGATCAAATATGGCATAATCAAGAGATTTGTAAAAAAGTTTAGACATGATCAAAGCAAGAAATGGATCGAGGAGAAGTGGAAGGACAATTTTCCACCAAGATTTTTACCCAAAGGCTTCTTCTTTGTGGAATTAAGGGTGGTTGTTTGTGTGAACAAGTAATAAGAAGTGGACCTTGGATGCTAGAAAATTCAACCTTGTACCTACAAAAATGGGTATCAAACTTCAATTCGCTTGATTATATCCCTAACAAGGAGTCGTCATAGACCAGACTATACAATTTTCCCTTGGAATTTTGGATGGTAAATTGTTTAAGGGTGATAGGCAACAACATGGGAATAATAGTCAAAGTCGATGATGGCTTCATCAAATCCAGATCTCATTTACATATGCACAGATCAAGGTGGTGTACATCAATCTGATTTCATTGAAGCTATATTTGGACACTCCCTATGGAGAATGGACCCTGCCAAAAATGATTGAAGAAGAGAATTTCTTCTATTTAGAATGCAAAAGTAGGCGACACATGGAGAAGGATTTCCCTAGGAAGTGGAACTAGAAATTAAAAAAATGAAAGAATATAGGAAGAAGGATTGAGTTGGGGAAGAAGAAGAGTCACCAGTGTAGGCGTTCTCTCTATTCGGGGAAGGACTGATGAGGAAAACATGTAGAAATTTAGTTACTTTGTTAGTCAAAATGAAGATTTATTCTCTGCCACCCAAATTGAAAGGATCATTACTTTCTCAAAAGGCTTGATGTATGTAATGCAACTACATGGCTAGTAGTATGGACCTGTTGCATAACCTATGTAATTTTGTTTATGGTTTAATAGAAAGGGAGTTGTCTCTGTGACAATACTTGACAAGCATATATATATATACATACGTTCATATATATATATATTGTAGTGTTGAAAATTGTCACCCTTAACAATTTCACATTATGTTTTTTCCTCCTTAATTTATTGGACCTAATTAAGCCCCTAATTTCCTAAATTATGCATTTCAAGGCCTATTTTTACCATTTTTCAAAGGATTGCAAACATTGAATAAATTTGGGCAATTAATGTTTTGATCCCAACACTAAATATCCTAGAAGATAGGGCCAGGACCCATACACCCATGGGCATATAGGTCACCCTATCTTGTTGGGGACTAATTTTTAATATGTTGTTTGGCAAAATTTTAACATTCAAAATTTAAATTATAAGTGTCAACTTTTGGGATCTAATTTTTGGGAAATTAAAATAATCGCATATCAATACCTAGCTATTGCATCATTTGAACAATCAACAAGAGAAATATAGAGAACTATTGGAAAACTTATGATCAAGAGAATTCAAGAGCAAGTCAAGAGTGTCATTTTAGAGAATTATTGCAGCAATTAAATATCCTAACATCATGTCAAATCTTATGTGAGTTCATGTTATCATTGTTTTATGAAGGCTAACACTTTTGTAGGTCTCTAAAGCATTCAAGCAATCAAGCAAGAATGATAAAGACCTTGAGGTGACGTGTATGGCTTCAGTCCTTTAGGGAAGCCATCGAAGGGTGGTGAGTTGCAACACTTTGTGATTCATCATTCCTTCCTTTAAATTGTCATTTATCATTGACATTGCCATTGTGGAAGTGGAAACACTAACACAGGGTTTGACCAAGGCAAGCCCCTAAAATGGCACAAAAATTCTTCTCTTTGAATGTTTAGGTTATAGGTTTGAAGAGGATTGAAAGAAGGATTGAAGGAAAGTTGTCTGTTGTTGCATTCGAAGCCCTACATCTTGCCAAACCATAAAAGTTCACTTACAAAATAATCTGATGACATTTTGACAACTTTGTAATCGAGAAATATAAGGTCAAATCTAGCATCAGACGACTACAAAATTAGTTTTAGGATCCCTATTTGGACCCATATGCCCCTAGGCATCTGAGTCCTCCTTTGAATGCCAGATCCAACTTTTTATGATAGGTGCACAATCTCTTGTACTTCACATATCTAACTATAGTTTGCTATTTTAGTTAATGCTTTTATAAAATATTGCATTTGTCATATTAAATCATATAGTTCAATTAGGTTAATCATTCCAAATCATTTCCAATCCATTTTCAAGGCCCAAAGAATGCAGATCCAGGTCTAATTCGCTCACCTTCTTGGTTGAAAGTCAATGTATTCACCTTTTTTATTTGCATTCTAATGTAGTGTTGAAAAAGGAAGATAATTGAACCTAGGTTTAGACATTAAAATTAAGGGTTATTTTTTTCCCCATTTATATTTTTGGTGAACTTTCCTTGTTAACATCATAAAATTTCTAAAATTGGAGGTCTTTCAAACCCTAGATCTAGGTTTTGTTTTGCATCATCGTGCATTTTTCATTTAGGGCTTCATTTTCACATCATAAAGAGTCATAAAAACTCAAAAAATTGTGTATTATTGGGCATCATAGATTGCATTCTAGGATTCATTTCAGTTACTTAGATCAGATTTACATTTAGAATTTCATTCATAATTGTCATTTACATTGTTGACACACATTTACATTTGCATCACATAGTCTTAATTTGGGTGAATTTTGGAAAAATACTCAGTTGCAAACCCGTTTGTACATAAAATTAGAACCTTTGGAGAGCATATAGTAAACATTCAAATTTTGAATTTTCAAAACCATTATCAAGGAATCAGATGCCTTAGAGCATCCCTATCTTTATACAGTGGAATTATCCAACTTTTTCACACTTTTATGTCTCTATTTCTTTATTCTGTGTTTGCTTGCAAAATTTTGTTTTGTCATTCTTAATTGCATTCAATTAGGCATCCTTCATTTAGTTCAAAAAGTGTCATAAATAAGAATAATATTACATTGTTTAGTTTCAAAATTGCATCAAAATCATCATTCTCATATTTATGCATCTTAAAAATAGTCAATTGGTACAAATTTTAGACTAGAAAGTCACATTCAAAATTGTTATTTCTAATGGACATACAGTTACATACTTGCATTGGCATAAAGTAAGCAAATTCTAGAAAATTATTTACCATTACAACTATTTGTAAGTAGTTCTATCAAAATCCTCAAGTAGTATAATACATAGCCATATTTTGAATTTCCAAAACCCTTGACCAAGACTCATATGCCCTTGGGTGCCTCTATCCTACTATTCTTGGCTAGACAAAATTTTTCCTAGACTGAAGAAGTAAGTTAGTGGAAGTGCATTTTTTTTGGGAGACCAATTGGCCTCTTGGTTTAGTAAAAAGCAAGACTCAGTGTCTTTATCCACATCAGAAGCTGAATAATCTTCACAAAGGCACTTTCAAAGGATACTTTTGAGTATCTCTAACAAAGGTTAGGGGTTAATGCCCCTCCTCAAGTTCTAACTAGATGCATGGATGTTGCATCTTTCTAGGGGGAAATTCACGCCGTATCCATTTTCTCCTAGATTGATGTATGCTACCACTCAGGGGGAGTTGGTAGTAAGGGGAATTTTGATATAGTCAAGTGTAGGCACATTGAAAAGAAGTGTTTTTGGTCAAAGGGGGAGTATGTGTTAATATTTCTATTGAAGATCTTTGGCCCTTTACCCTAAAGTCAGAGAATGTGTTGTTTCCTTCTATATGTAGGTATGTGTTTCCCTTTATCCTTGATGTCAAAGGGGGAGAGTGAGTAGATGTGTTGCCTAATACCAAAGGGGGAGATTGTTGGCAGTTGTTGTCATTGATGTCAACAATTGAAGAGATTTGTGTAAAAATTGTTGGAAGTTGTTGTCATTGATGTCAACACTTGAGGAGATTTGTGTAAAGATGGTTGGTATTGGTTGTCATTAATGTCAACACTTGGTGAATTATTTGTGGTTGTCATCATTTTTAGTACTTGATTGTTGTAATATGATGTTGCTAAAGTTCATGGTTGGATGCCATACCTTATTCTATGCTAGTTATTTGACATTGGTTGTCATTTTCAACATTCAATTTGGGTTAACAATGATTTATTGTGGTGTTACTAAAGTTCATGGTTGGATGCCATGCCTTATCTAAGAAGTATTAAGTATAGTTGCTATCAACAAAGTTGATTTCATGATGATATATTAAGATAAGGATTAGAAGTATTGTTAAAAGTGGAGAGATGTTTTTGGAGGTCTATAGTATGTCTTATTCTCTCTCCTATTGCTCTTGATGAAGCCTATGCCACTGAAATAAAGTTATGGCTCCATAAGTTAGTTATGTATTCCTACTTCAGGAATTCGCTTGAAGTCTGCTTTGGAGAATGATCCACACTTCTCTACTAATGAAGATATAGTAAAGTGTGGTTTGGGATTCAAAGTCAATGTTCTATGGATGTTGCACTCCTATCTTTTTAGGTCACCAATATTGCTGAGTAGATTTTTGTGAATTGCAAAAGGTTGACAATGTTGTTAGTTGTCTAGACTAATCCAGAAAATGCTTCACATTTCTTCGTATGAATGTCTCTGCTACTACAACTTGGTTAATGTGTTCTCAACATCTGTACATTATCTTAGTTCAAATTTAATGTGTTTAAGTGGTGCACAAGTTGATTTTTTAATGTTATATCTCATGATTGAGTATTTTGTATTTCTAGGATAAATTGTTTTGTTCCTATTTGGTTTAAATGTTTGTTGTTAGTGGCATGAGGGTATGTGCAGGATCATTATGGGCCAAAAAGTGGCGATATGATGGGTATGCGGCTGACAACTTTCTTTTTACCCAAAATTGATGAAACGAAAAGGGTTTTTAAAGGATATTCTCAGATTTCCATCAATATAAATTATGCTTTACTTTGAATTTAATAAATAATTATTATTCATTTTCAATTTGAATTATGACTAAAGTCCTGATTGATAGTGATGAGCTTAAAATATGCTCATAATTTGAATATCATAATGTATTTTTAATACCCTTACTTTTATTGTTGATGATTGTTTAACTCTTTGATTAAAGAATTTTTATCTAAAAATGGGTAGTATCCTATAGCAATACATTCCTATATTCCTGCAGCTTAACATCTCCATGTGTCTATATTAATTACCTTGTTTTGACCTCTCGAATGACTGATATACTGCATGTGGTTTTTGAATGATGAAATAGATTTAATATGTGATTAATGAATGTATCGTGTTGTTTGCCACGCATGTTTTCTTTCACTTCTGTTGCCGTGTGCATCGCAGGTTGTTGAAGGGAGCATGAACGAGTCAAGCTCAACAGACTTCGGCCTTGCAGTAAAGTCCATTTGTAGCATGGTGTCGAGGAAGTTGTTCTAGCGAAGACTCTCTGACCGGGTCGTTGGGAAGAAATTATCTAAATGATCATTAAATATGGGAAGAGTGGAATGCTAAATTCTCTTTGGATTGTGTTGAACGGCTATGCTTTCATTTATGAGAAGTCTGTTCCTCGGTTTCAAGATACATTTATGTCCACGTCTTTCTCTGTTAGAGTTAGGTAGTTAGTTGCTTTTTTGGTTTAAATAAGTGTTCCTCCTGCGTGAGTGAGCAACCAAAGTATGTAAAATTTAGTATTATAATGAGAGATAGTGTTTTGTGTTAGTTTTCATATGAGTAGAACAATGTATATGATTTCGAGTTTATGAATAAAAGCTGATGAAGTTTTGAGTTTAATTCTTGCATAAATAGTTGATGCTTGCTAAGGGGGCCCACTTAGTAAGTATATGTAGTTAGTTAGTTAGTTGTTTATTTTTTGTTGATCATAAGTTAGATTTCATTCTTGAAAGTTTTAGCACAGACTCAGTCTTATATTGTTCCTGTAGGATCGGGAATCCATCCCTGTGTTTGTTCTTGTAGCATAAGGCTAGTTCATAGTTTGTTTCTTAGTAATAGTTGTTACATGATTTCTACTTTGATTAAGTTTAGAAGGCTTCGCATTACATTCCTATACAACATAAGTAGAATTATTTTCATGCATTTATTTATGATAAATCATGACTGAAACTAGTTTTTAGTGCACATATAGTGCCGCTCCAGTTCAAGTATATGTTCCCTGGTTTGACAAAGTAAATGAACGACCATAAGAATATGTTAGTCAGCTGTTGGAATGTCCAATTCCCAGGTTAGGATTTGCCGTGACTTTTATATCCTTTTGTGGGTGTGACCATTTTTGGCGCCATTTCTGGGGATGGTGTCAAGCTAAGAACCTATCATAGTCATTGTTAGCAGTAGTTTAGTCTGCTATTCAAGCATTTTCAAATCCCTTCAATTTACAGTTAACTCTATTGCATGCATAGAAGAAGAGATGCTCTGGGAAGATTCCTCCCTAACCTTCCATTCCTTGATAACAATCTTGAACCAACTTATAATCTATTTGAGGAAGGAGGAGACTAAGATATCAATCCATTTGCTAAAAATCTGCTTGTTGAATTGCCATTTGATCTAGTTGATGAAGAACATGAAGAAAATCCATTTGCTTTGATACTCCATCAAGTAACTATGACACGTAATCCACCTAATCGACCTCCTGCTTTTGAATTCCCCATCATTGCTCAACAAGATAATGATAACCTTAAAAATATTCCTTCTTCATTACTTCCCAAGTTCTATGGACTAGTTACAAAGGACCCAGAAACCTTCTTGTTTGAGTTTGACATCCTCTGTCGCAACTATGATTAAACTTCAGATGCTCACAGGTTGAAGTTATTTCCTGCTACTTTGAAAGAAGGAGCTCTTAGATGGTTCATGAGTTTGGGGAGGGGTGTTGTTGATAGTTGGGCATCCATGCAAACAAAATTTCTTGAGAAATACAAGGAATATTGTAAGAGTGGTAGCAAAGGTGATGATATATTCAGAATTCAACAAAAAGAGGATGAAAGCCTGGAAGACTATATCTCAAGATTCTTGTTTTCCCTAAAAAGGAATTTAGACCATACTCTCAATGAAGAATCTCAGAAACTACTTTTTCTAAGAAAAATCAGTGAAACATGTATAGATGCCCTAGACCTGATGGGAGGAGGAGATATAACCCAACTGCCTTGGGATGATATCAAGAAAATATGTCTCAACTACTCTCAAGCAATTGTTAAGAAGGGTAGAAGTCATCAAGCCACAGTGGGAAAGTCCTCTACTAATGGAGTTTCACGGATGGAGATCACAAATTTGTTGTATGATTTTAAGCAGGATATCATAAACAATATGGCTACACAGTTGGATACTATGCAAGCTCAGAAGAAACATGAGGAAGCTGAAGCAATCTTGGCTGAGTTCTTTCCACATTGCAGACAGAAGAAACATGACTGTAGATGTAAGATGGTGGCTAACCTGGAGGCTAAGTAGTTACCTACTGACTTTAAGATGGTAGAGAATGATGATGACCAAGTATTCTTTGTTGCACAAAGGCGACCATGGGCTCAAAGACAAGGTATGCCTCAAGACCCTTTGACTTTTGGTAATCCTTATTCTAATTACAATAACCAATGACAACCTACGTATGGCCCATCACCACCTTGGAATACTTCTCAACCACACTGACCTAACTATCAAAGTCCTCAATGACAATCTCCTCAAGGAGGTTGGCAGCAGCCACAAGGACAATGGACTCTACCTCCAAGTAACTGGCAGCAGAATCCTCAATGGAGAAGTCCACAGCAATGGCAAAACTAATCCCCTGGCTCCCTGCAGTTTCAGCAGCCACAACCTCAGGCCCTCATGCCACCTTTTGTAGCACCTATAGCAAATATTGGCCCTCCAAAACAAACCCCTATGCCTGCTCAACCATTGCCAAATCCTAATAATAAGCAGCAACAACAACAGCCTATGTATCTTGCAGAAACCAATCAGTATCCAGCTTATGCCCTGAATGTTCATGATATCCATCTCAGGTCTGGAACCACTCTCCCTACTCCATAGCCGCTTGTAATCATAGAGATTCTAAATTATGCCTCTGAACAACCTATTGATCCTATAAAACATATACCTATATTAGATATTGTCTCTAAGGAACCTGTCCTGCAGCATCAGGCCAAACCGCCTTTTCCTCAGAGATTGCAAATTACTACATCCAAGTCTATGGAAGAGCCTACTTTTGATATTTTGGATTAGCTCAAAAATGTACACATTCAAATTCCCTTTTTTCAAGCCATTAAAGATGTCCCAATTTATGGACAAGCCATTAAAGAGGCCTATTTAAAGAAGTCGGGAAGAAAGAAAAAGGATCTCCAAACTATCCATGTTCTAGGATAGTTGGCAGATATTATGTTAGGGAAGGTAGTCATTCCAAAATATACTAACCCTAGGAGTCTCGTGGTACAAATAAATATTAATGGCCAAACAATAAAGAATGTTTTGATAGACCTTGGTGCAACCATCAATGTAATGACCAAGCATACTATGGAGTGTTTGAAAATTCCAACAATTCGGTCTACACCTACCTTCCTGCAGCTTGTTGATAGTTCTACAGTAAAACCTGATGGAGTGGTAGAAGATATCATTGTCATCCTTGAGTCTTGGGAATATCCAGCAGACTTCACCATATTGTCCACTAAGGCAAATTTGGGAGGATATCCTATTATCTTAGGTAGACCATGGTTAGCTACAGTTGATGCTTTTATTGGATGCCGTTCAAGAGATATGACAATTTTTGATGGTCAGTCAAGAAAGAAATTGGCTTTATATCCACCTGCCCAGCCTCAGCCAGACTTGTCTCAACCAATTTGGCTAGATTTAGGAGAGGAAACTGAAGAAGTCAATTCATTGGCTCACCTAATGATGCTACAAAATAATCCATTTTCACAGCTTCAGAATGAGGATGACCTACTTTTACACATTTTGCAGTCCAACTCTGATATGAGTAGCTCATCTGCTCAAGATAGCTATCCTTAGCAGTATTTCCTGCAACAACTGAATTTTGAGAGTCTTCCACCTGAATCTTTTGTAGTTTATCACAACTTGCTTCCACATGAAATATAGACACCACCTTTATCAGCAGCCTCCATGAATGATCTTACCAAGCAAGTAGAAGTGTCTCCAAGCCGCTGTCTGAACATCAATAATAAGTTGCCTCAATCTCAACAAGTTGCCCTAGTCACAATGCTGCAAGATCAACACAAAGCTTTTGCATGGGACTATGGGGATATGAAGGGAATAGATCCTTAGCTCTGTACTCATAGGATCTACATTAAGGAAGACTGTTTACCTGTTAGGCAGCCTCAATGAAGGATAAACCTAGCACTCAGGGAAATAGTTAAAACTGAGTTTCAAAAATTGTTTGATGCTAGTTTTATCTACCCCATTTCAGATAGTTAGTGGGTATCACCATTGGTGATTGTTCCTAAAAAAAGGTGGAAAATAGAGAGTTTGTGTAGATTACAGAGAGCTGAACACAACAACTAAAAATGATCACTTTCCACTGCCATTTGTTGACCAAGTACTAAATTCATTGTTTGGTAAAAAGTATTTCTCCTTTTTGGATGGATATAGTGGGTATAATCAAATTAGAATTGCCCCTGAGGATCAAGACAAAACAACTTTTACCAGTCCATGGGGTACTTTTGCCTACTCTGTCTTACATTTTGGACTGTGTAATGCACCTGCAACATTTCAAAGGGCAGTAATTAGTATTTTTGTTGATATTTCTCATGATTCTATGGAGATCTACATGGATGACTTCACTACGTATGAAGTTACTTATGAAGAAACATTAGCCAATTTGGAAAAAGTGTTGAAAAGATGTCAAGATCAAAATTTGTCTTTGAATAGTGAGAAATGTTTTATGATGATGCCAGAGGGAATTGTTTTAGGCCATCATATCTCTCAAGCAGGAATTCAGGTTGATCCTGCAAAAATAGAAGTTATTCTAACTTTGCCAACACCTATGAAACAAAAAGATGTTAGAAGCTTCCTAAGACATGTTGGATATTATAGAAGATTTATCAAAGACTTTAACAAAATAGCCAGTCTATTAAGTGACTTATTGACTAAGGATTCCGAATTTAACTGGACTGAGGCCTGTGACAAATCTTTCCTATAGCTTAAGACCCTACTTACTCAGGCACCTATTCTTTAAGGACCGAAGTGGAGCTTGCTCTTTCATTTACACACAGATGCTTTTGATTATGCCATAGGGGCAGTTTTAGGACAGAAAGAGAATTCCATTGAGCATGCCATATACTTCATTAGTAAAAACCTTCAAGGCCCTAAATTCAACTATACTGTCACAGATAAAGAATTGCTAGCAATCGTGTATGCCTTGAACAAGTTTCAACATTATGTCACTAGTTACCAAATATTTGTCCATACAGATCATGCATCAATAAGGTACCTAATGAATAAGCCTGCCATATCTGACAGATTAGCAAGATGGCTCCTATTGTTGTAGGAATTTGATATAACAGTTATTGATAAGCCAGACCGAGCTAATGTGGTGGTTGATTTCTTGTCAAGGCTTCAAATAACTACACCTGACACCCCTGAGGTAATTGATGATAGATTTCCCAATGAACATCTATTTTTTATTGCTGCTCAAAATCCATGGTATGCAGATATTGCAAATTATTTAGCAGCCAACAAAATTCTAGCACACTTCTCACTAAAGGAAAGACAATTGTTGGTAGAGAAAAGTTTTAACTTTTCATGGATTGCAGACTGTTTATTTTACATAGGACCTGACCAAGTCATGAGAAGATGTGTTAGGGAAGATGAGGCCTATGACATTTTGCATGCCTATCATGATGAGCCATGTGGAGGGCACTTTGCAGCCAAGAGAACATCTATGAAGGTGCTTACTACATGATACTATTGGCCCACACTACACAAAGATGCTGTAGCCTACACCAGAAAATGTGACAGATATCAACGCATGGGGAGACCAACAAGGTTTGATGAAATTCCCTTGAATCCACAAGTGGTAGTCAGTCCCTTTGACAAGTGGGGCATGGATTTTGTTGGGCCTATTGATCCTCCATCCAATGGGAAATCATACATTTTAGTTTGTACTAATTATGTAACCGAGTGGGTGGAAGTAAAAACAATGACACATGCCCGTGATAATAAAGTTGTTGAGTTCCTGTATGAGCATATTTTTACTCAGTTTGGAGTCCCAAGGGAACTTGTTACTGATCAAGGAGCTCAGTTTACATCAAGCTTAATCACTGCATTGATGAATGACTACAAGATCAGAAATAGAAAGTCTAGCCCCTATCACCCTCAAGCCAATGGTCAGGCAGAGGTTACAAATAGAGAAATTGAGGCAATCCTTACAAAGACAGTCCAATTACAAAAGAAGGATTGGAGCAGTCGCCTTCCTGAAGCAGTCTGGGCCTATAGGATAACATGGAAAACAACAACAGGGTTCACTCCTTTTGAGTTACTCTATGGCAAGACTGCCATGTTGCCAATAGAGTTTGAGCATAAGACCTTGAGGACTGCTCTCCAGCTTAACATTGATATTTCAGAAGCTCAAAAGGAATGCCTCTTACAGTTGAATGCATTAGATGAGCTAAGGAAAGCTGCCCTGCAGCATACTAAAATTATCCAGCAGCAAAGAAAAAAATGGCATGACAATCATATATGAACTAAGCAATTCTCTACCGGTGATTGGGCGCTGCTCTATGACTCTAGATACAAGGAAAATCAAGCATCTAAGGAAGAATTTATGAAGTAGTTTGTCTCGGATGTGGCCACTGATACTCTTGCAACAAAAGGTTTGGACCTTTCTCCTGCAACATCTCTTTAAATACCAAGTTGCATGCCCATAATAAAGGTTTCCTTTTTAAGGAAGCCACGTTCTCCGTTTCTCATTCATCACCACCATTCATTTCCTTTTCTTCCACGTCATCCATCCTACCGTACCACCCTCATTTATGGTTTCCAATCCAACTGTCATTTCATGTTGCCCTGTGATCTTTCCCAGCATGTACAAGCATTAATTACAAGGTACGCAATATCTTTTGTTATGACATCGTTTATTTATTTTATTTATTCATTAATTGTTATGTACATATCAGTCATTATTGCCTATTCTTTGCCTGTCCTTTCGCACATGTGTGGACACATGCCAAATTTTTAGTAGGGGGCAGGGATAATCCATTTCCAATCTTTTCTTATGTCACTGTCACAATTGATAAGATATTTTTATTTTCTTATACTTTCCAAATATGACTGCGTGTTTTATCCTAAAAAATAATTAACTGCTTGATTTGGGTAGTTTGTAACAATCATTTCATGCAAATATTCTTTTGAGTCATTCTTGGAAAAGTAAAGAAAGTAATGGTAGGACAGAAAGAAGCAAAAATAAGCAGAGCAAAAAAAGTTTATTTGAATTTTCAGAAAATGTTTGAGTTTCAGGAATCTTAGCAGGGATAATTTGTGAATATAGGTGGCCAATTAGTAAGACATGAGCCTGTAGCTCATGAGCTCTTGACGCAGAATCCTCAAGCAGTTTAGGCATTCAACAATTGTGGTTGGCTGAATTATTTTCTGAGGTTAGATTCTTTTAATGAGGAAGCTGCAGTTGAGTTCTTGAGAACTCTTTCAGAAGGAGAAGCCACAGTATGGGGCTTGACAGTAGCTGTAACTGAAGAACGGATTGCAGAAGTAATTGGGCTTCTAGCAGTAGGAGAAATTTTTTCTTTAGATGCTATCTCTGCTAGGGCATAATTTACAGTGCCAACAGATGGACCCTTGAAGGTTTCTAAACAAGGATGCAAACGAGTGTCACTGCCTTTTCCATACTTGGAATCTGCCATCCTCATAATCAGGTACTTGACTTGCGAGGGATGCTTTTCCTATTTACATTCTTACCATTTTAAATTATTGAGTCATATGAGGCATGGTTTAGCTGTTAATGTTCTAAATTTCTTGCTAAACCTTTTGAAACAATGTGCCCATGAAACCTAGAGGGGTAGGGACAACTCTATTGCCCATCATGCCCTCATTAAACTCTTGATTGAGCATTCCTTGAGGGATGTATCACCCATTTCTTGGCAATAATTTGTTTCCCAAAAGAGTCTGCAACTTCCAGAGCCTCCTAGAGAACTCCATGCAACACCTGCCCCTGTAACACCTACTCCTGCAACCAGCACACCAGAGCCCTCTACCCGAGTACAAACTAGGTCTGCTAGTAGAAGAGAAAAAGGTAAAACGAAGGTAGGACAGTCATCTAGGGTAGAACAAACTCCAGAGTTTGACCCTCATATTCAAAAACAACAGTGTTCCTCTCCTGTAGCATCTTCTCCTATAGCAGTTCCTCCTACAGCAACACTAGTTGTCACTGCAGTTTCACCATCATCTTCTTCTATTGAGTTTGAATCCTCTAGGAAAGTCAGAAAGAGGAAAGCCATGAGAGTGCCTCCTGCAGCTGCAACATTGCCAAAAAGAGTTTTAGCAAGGAAACAACGTAAAGTCACCTCAACGTCTGCTCAACTTGAAGTTATAATAATTTTAGAGGACTCTGAAGAATACAATCATGATGATTCTTAGAATGTATCCGAGAATGTTTCACATAGCTCACCTGTTGTTTATGAGGAAATGCAAAATGAACCAATGGAAGTTGAAGAAGCACAATATGTTAGTAGTAATGAAAGGGGAATGCCAAGTCTTGATGACTTGGTTGAGGCAGCTAGACAAATTTTAGAGGAAGTACAATCTCCTTCTGCGCAACAACAAGAATTCATCCTGCAGCAGGAGGATGAACAACCTGAACAATTGGAAGTGTCCAATGAAACCTCATTACCCCCTGCAACTTGTCAAGCAATGATTGTTTATAAAAATACATTTTTGATTGAATTTTTGGAATACCTTAGGACCACATGGAGGCTAGTCACATTTCAAACCTTGAGTTTCCGCCACTTAGCCAAGAATGAAATTTAGCAAAGTCTTTGGGAGGAAGAGAAGAAGCAATTGAAAAGAGAAATTGAAAGGCAGAAATAGGAAATCTAGGAAATGAAAGAGAAAATGGACGAAATGATGAAAATAACTGGTAAAATTGTGGAATGTAGACCACCGCCTAGGGTCTATGCTATGTGCGTAAAGGAACAATTTCTTTGGTTTCAATTAATGAGAATTTCAAGGAATTTAGATCCTGTTATTCATACAGCCAAAGAATTTTATGATGCCTATCAAGTAGCCCCTAGTTGGCTATAGAATTCTTTATGTGAATTTTATTTGCATGGATTGATAATTCCCTCTGAAACAGAGTGGAATCCACTTCTTTATATTGGTGATATTCACTTGAGGTCACTCATATATCATGGGCGGCTAATGAAACTAATTATGGCAGACAATTGGAGGCCTATGAAGAAGTTGAAAGGGATGAGCCTATCCCATTGCGACCTGAAAGTTCAAATCCCTACAAAATGCCAAAAACTTGGCTTACTGTTGCATATGGGTTCAATAATCAAGCATAAAGAATAAAAATATTCAACATTAGAAAGAAAGTGTATGAAGAATTCAAAGGCCAACCATATCTGTTTTGGAAGTTTTCCTCTTCCAGAATTGAAAAGAGATGGGAGAAATTGACTGTTGGGCTGAGGAAATTTGAGCCTCATAGCCCCCTAAATTTTAAAGCAACCCTTGGAAGGACAGAGAAGTACATACAACTTGGTTTACATAAAAGATTTGAGTTGTGGCTACCATTGACATTTCATCCCCCAGTTTTGATATGGCCACTGTACCCCTATCGAGCTACAGATTAATAAGGAAACAAAAACCCGCAAATACGAGAGATGGAAAAACTTCAGAGGTTTCTACTACAAGTTCGAGACTTCATTGCAGGGTCATACTGCACCTACCGATCTCAGAGAAACAACCAGAAAGCTTAATGTTGGAGGACCATCATTAGGCTAAGTAGGGGGAAAATGATGAGCTTAAAATATGCTCATAATTTGAATATCATAATGCATTTTTAATACCCTTACTTTTATTGTTGATGGTTATTTAACTCTTTGATTAAATACTTTTTATCTAAAAATGGGTAGTATCCTATAGCAATACATTCCTATATTCCTGCAGCTTAACATCTCCATGTGTCTATATTAATTACCCTATTTTGACCTCCTGAATGATTGATATAATGCATGTGGTTTTTGAATGATGAAATAGATTTAATATGTGATTAATGAATGTATCATGTTGTTTGCCACGCATGTTTTCTTTCGCTTATGTTGCCGTGTGCATCGCAGGTTGTTGAAGGGAGCATGAATGAGTCAAGCGCAACAGACTTCAGCCTTGCAGTAAAGTCCATTTGCAGCACGGTGTCGAGGAAGTTGTTCCAGTGAAGACTCTCTGACCGGGTCGTTGGGAAGAAATCTAAATGATCATTAAATCTGGGAAGAGTGGAATGCTAAATTCTCTCTGGATCGTGTTGAACAGATATGCTTTCATTTATGAGAAGTCTGTTCCTCGGTTTCAGGATACATTTATGTCCACGTCTTTCTCTGTTAGAGTTAGGTAGTTATTTGCTTTTCTAGTTTAAATAAGTGTTCCTCCTACGCGAGTGAGCAACCAGATTATGTAAAAGTTAGTATTATAATGAGAGATAGTGTTTTGTGTTAGTTTTCATAAAAGCAGAACAATGTATATATCATTTCAAGTTTATGAATAAAAGCTGATGAAGTTCTAAGTTCAATTCTTGCATAAATAGTTGATGCTTGCTAAGGGGGCCCACTTAGTAAGTATCTGTAGTTAGTTAGTTAGTTGTTTATTTCCTATTAATCATAAGTTAGATTTCATTCTTGAAAGTTTCAGTGCAGACTCAGTCTTATATTGTTCCTGCAGCATCGAGAATCCATCCCTGTGTTTGTTCCTATAGCATAAGGCCAGTTCATAGTTTGTTTCTTAGTAATATATGTTATGATTTCTGCTTTGATTAAGTTTATAAGGCTTCGCATTACATTCTTGTAGCATAAGTGGAATTCCTTTCACGCATTTATTTATGATAAATCGTGATTGAAACTGGTTCTTAGTGCACATACAGTGCCGCTCCATTTCAAGTATACGTTCCCTAGTTTGAAAAAGTAAATGAATGACCATAAGAAGATGTTAGTCACCTGTTGGAATGTCCAATTCCCAGGTTAGGATTTGCCATGACTTTTATATCCTTTTGTGGGCGTGACCAGATAGGTTGATTGAAAAACATCTATAACTTTCAAATGGTATCACATTTTTTGAATATGAAACATGTGTCACATTCTATTCTTCACATACTATAGGATTAAAAAAAAAGGAATTTCATGAAGTTTTGACCAAGTTAAGGTGGTCAGACATACAAGTTTTTATATTTTTTAAAAGTTGTAATAAAAAAATTCATAATTAATTATTTACTTGGAAAAAAATAAAAAAAAAATGCATCACATTGGGACATGAGTCCTCTACTTAATCTAAAATCTTAGAAAAAATATTATCATTTTATTGTGGTTAGGGTGGTATGAGACACCTACTTATTTTTCCGTGAAATTTAAAACTTGTTGCATTGAAATTTCAAATTTTCAACAAATAGATTTTTTTTTTTTTTCAAAATAAACCTAGTAGTTTAGAAGCTACATTCAATTTGCTACAAATTCTATTCTTACATATTTTTGAAATAATATAGATAACTTATTCAAATTTTTACCTCAAGTTGCCTAACTCTGATTTTTCTAAATTTTTTGCCACTTAAGGGCCTATTTTTTCCATGATGATCCTGCACATACCCATGACAATATGAAATAATTGTTTGGAAGTGTTGTTGGATGTTCATGAAGCATCCCCATGTAATCTGCATATTGTTGTTTGGCCTCTTTAGAGCTGTGTTGTGTCTTGAGTTGGCTTTCTAGGTTAATTGTGGATATCTGGCTAATAGGGCATGTTCCTTTGCTTACGTTATGTACTTTAAGGTCTGTGCCAAAATTTGAAGATGTGTTATGATAGATTTAGGTCTTGACCTATCTTTTTGGGGACCACATTAAGTTAATTCTATTTGAAGTATGTTTTTGGGCCAACTGGTTATGTGCTTCATGGTTCATGTACACATTTCCTTGTTGTTGACTTAGATTGATGTGCATCAGTGTGTGAATTGTTTTAGATCACATTGGAAGATTTCATAATAAATTATTTAAATTGGTCCTCTCTATCTTCGAGATAGGACCACATTATGTTATTGTGGCTGACCTATTGAATTTAAATTGTTTGTATTCTCTCTTGGATGATCTAATTGAAGTTTTGAAGTGTTGTAGTGGATAAAAATGCAAGATCATTTCAGATGAAAAAAGTATGGATGAGTAAACAAGTGCAAAGAAGTGAATTTGGAATACATTGAATTTATCTACTAGAATGTTCAATGTGAAAGTTTTTGAAAGAAAAATTAGATGTGTTTGAGCACCTCAGTTATCAGAGTGTTGTGTTGACGAATATTGTAATTCTTCTATAAACTTTTGTATCTTTCTCTAAGATAGTGAGTCTCATTAGGTCCTTGTATCTTTCTCTTGAAGTTGTGTTAACTTCAATTCTGCAAGTCCGTTTGTAACTTTCTCTAAGGTAGTATGCCTTAGTTTGCAAGTCCTTTTTGGTAGCGAGCCTTTATATTATGAGATAAATCTCGTCGTGGTTTTTCCCTCATTGGGTTTTCCACGTAAATATGGTGTTCTCCTATACATGTGTGTTCTTTGGTTCATCTTTCTTTGCTACTAATCTAATTAGAAGTAGAATTGTTGTATCTTTCATTACTAAGGGTTGCTAAACTTGTTAAGTACTTAAATTGCTATATCTTTCAATACTACTAAAGGGTTTCTAATTTGGTTAAAGAGTTTGAACTGTGCTTAAAGTCTTAAGTTCCAGAGGGGTTTAAGTTTTTGTAGATATTGATTCACCTCCCCACTCTCAGTATCTCGTGTGTTCAACATATACTACATATATTGGATCTTGCATTCTCTTGTATTTGTATAATTATTTGGTCATATAGCTTTGTTTGTTGTTTGTCTCTTGTGTGTAGTGTTGAACACCCAAAATACTGAGAGGGGGGTGAATCGGTATTCACTGAAATTCATTCACTTTATCAACTTAAGCATTCGTTCAATGCATCACATTAAACTTTCCGTAAATGAAAGGAACATATAAAAAATCATGCATCAAATCAAAGAATACAAGAAAACAAGATTTACATGGAAAACCATTGAAAGGAAAAACCACGGTGATGACTAGCACACAATATATTATAACTGATTACCATGTTTGATATAGAAGGGTGGACTCATTGTCCAAGGACTCACTATCCAGGAAAGAGAATGGCTCACTATTGATGGATCACTACCAAAGGGCTCACTTCTAGAATAGAAAGATATAGGAGAAAGGGTGGCTCATTTCCAATGCTGAACTGCTAACAATGCATCTAATATATGCTCAAGCTATAGTTCCATTGAAGCTCAAAAAATTGACTTAGCACACTTCATACTTCACCACAACTATAATTCAAACTTCTTTCTACACTAAATCTCTCTCTCTCTCTCTCATACACACACACACACTATTGCCTCATACCACACTTCCACACACTTGGAATTAACCTTGTATATGTACTGCAACCAACAAAATCATCAATTAGGTTAGCCTAATTAGATGTACTGTGCATCCTCATAACATGTCAACCCAAAACATCAACACATAAGCCTTGCGAAAAGAACCAAGGCATGTACACTATCAAAATAGGTCAACATGACCTATAATCACTCCCATGATCCCACTTCATACATAATTTAACTCTGCACAACCCCAACACCTTCAGGTCAACACTACTAGTGAAGCAACAATAGAATGAACCAACTATTCACTCACAACTTGACACGTGGACCACCAAATCACTTGCCACATGGAGCATACACACTAATGACATCCTTAGACACTTCCTCAAAATCACATAGCAAAATATTGATTTGCGATGGAATGCAGAGCATTCCAACATACACTCTGTACCAATAACAATGCCATTACAGAGTTGATACTTTGTCAACATTATCTTCAAATTTGAAAGATATACAACCTTGAATATTTGGACTTAGACACCTCCAACATGCACCAATATTACCTCAAAACACTTAACAAGATTCTACATAGAAGAGCAATGCAAACCACAAAATTGGTTCATAAAACACTAAAAACTATACATTGAGACTTAGGAAAATTTGCAAAACATTTGGTCTTCTCCAGACCAATGCATTTGCATTTTTACCATGGGTTTCCATCAATGACAACACCATACATTGTCATGCTCATCAATCTTCAATAATCTCCCCATACCATACATCAACTCATCTATACATCATCATGCTCATGTTGCCAACAACCTAAGTCTTCAATATGTAGAAGGATATTTGGTTTTGCAAAAGATTGCTACACCTATGGGTCCTTGTGGTGACTTCAACAAAGTAATTATTATATGTGCAGTAAATGTCCCAATGTATAAATTTGATTAGATTTGCACAATTATTGAGGGTATGGTAATGCATTTTATCAAAAAATCATGGCTTGCTATAAGAAAAAAATTATAGCTTATTACAAAACTTGTACTCATATCATGGAGCAAGTGGTAGGCCCAACAATGGTCTAAAATGGAGTAGAATGAAGGTCCACTTTGTCCGTGATATGATGTGATGTTGTATTTTGAATTTAGAGGTTGATTTTCACTAGCTAGGGTTAGTGGAACTCATAATAATAGTCATTAGGAGCTTCGATAGTATTAAACATTGTGATAAAAAATCCATTTCAACACTTCTAAATAGCCACCATAGTATATTTAAAACAAGCATGACACAAATATTACTAATTAGTAACAAGCTAATATCTAACCTCTTGTTTCTAAAAAAATAATTAGTAGTAAATTCTACATTATTTTTTTAGTATTTTTAAAGTACCCATGTTCATCCTTTGTGTGCTCAATATATAAGGTTTTTATATTATGTTTCTTGGTGAAAAAGACTAAATTAGATTGGTGTGTGAAATTACACAGTTTGTCTATTAGATGAAAATAGTGACTTAATCTTGTCATCTTTCCATAATTTGATATTGATTGATTATTAACTCCTACTCAAACTAAGATTCCACTCATTCATCAAGTATTTGTATTTGCAATGAATTTTTGGTTAGAAGGAATCTAACAATACATGAAGAGTGGGGGCATCATGACAAGGAGTACATATTAAGACATTTATACTCTAGTTCTTCTTTCAACCATACATACTAATTCTAATGTTCTTTGTCAATATATAAATGAATATACATATAATTAAAAATAAATAAATTTAACTATAAAGATAAAAAATTTGTTAAGTTCATAATTTTAACGAAATTTAAATTTAAATTACAATATATTTAATTCAATTAAAAAAAACTACCTAGCACTCATTATAAAGAAAACAACAACTGCCCCTTTTTTATAATTAGATGCTGGCAAACTTTGTGACGGCAGTATTGCCGTTTGGATTTGACTTTGTATATTTGACCGATAACTGTAGTTTTGTATAAGGTCGGCGATATTAATAATAGGGCGTATTAGGTGTACAAAACTCACGAGACTCCCAAAAAGAACCTATATTTAATTGTTCTATCGGTAAGTTTCGTAAGTTTTAATCACAATATTCAAGTTGCCCATATGCAAAAAATGGTACAGCTATACATGTTTTGGCTCATCCCTCCACGTCATGGTTTACAGTTAACAAATACGGCACTTCATCTGATCATCTTAGAACGTTTCACGATGGAATTGGATAAGCTCAAACCGTGAGATTCTTCCACTTTTGTGTGCCACGATATAAAAATAGGAGAACCACCCAGGAAAGAAATCTTTTGTTTTAAGTTATATATGAAAGGTAGAGATTTGAGGAAAACAAATTTCAATGAAAGATGAGATGGAGATGAATGCTGAGATATGGGGCAGGCTACCAGAAGAATTAATGATAGTTGTTTTAGCCAAGCTGCCCACTTTGGTGATTGGGAAGTTCAGAGCAGTTTGTAAACAATGGAAGTTAATTCTCTCACCCTCACAGTGCTTCCAAAGGATATCACCATTTGTTCATCCCTGTTCCACCCCTGCTTTTCTGATTGGCCGCTTACTTCCTTCGCAGTGGATAAACTCTCACAATAACAATCTATATCTACTTCAACCAGTACCAAATTCTCATGTGTATAGACTCTCCTTGGAATTTTTGGCACGTGACTCCATTAATGTTGTTACTTCCTGCAAGAGTGTGCTCTGCTGCTCCAAGGACGGAGCTCCCACTTTATTTTACCTTTGCAATCCTGTCACCAAGACATGGAAAAAGCTTCCCCCTCCTACTCAACTCAGTCGATATGATTTCATTGGCTTGTCCTTCGACTGTTCCACAAGAGTCTGCATCTTAATCATTGGAAGAACTACTATCGTTGGAGAGGACAACAATATTGTAGTGGAGGTTTATAATTCACAGACCAATGCCTGGACAAAATTGCAGATGAATGTAACCAGATCATTTTACCCACTGGGGGAAGGGGTGTACTCTAGAGGAAAGTTTTATTGGGTTAACTCAATTCACCTTGGGCCGAACAGGTGCAGAATGGACGTTGTATCATTCGACGTAAGGAAGAAGTATTGGGATGTTATTGCACATCCACAAATATCAGATGAATCTCGTTCTCAAAATTTCAATCACTGGCAGTTAAGTGGGTATGATGGGAAGGTGATTTTGGTGTACAGTAAGGATCTTCGCTTATGGAGGTTGAATGATGATGACGGGGATGAAAAATGGTCGGAACTGCCAGAATTACCGAGGAGTCTATGTGGAGAAGTCGTGCATGGAGGGATTGTGAATGACTTTGCCGGCCGGATATGTGCACAAGTTGTGGTTAACAGCAGTGGATGGATTTTTGTGCACTTGCCTAGGGAAAAAATGGTTGTGGTTGATCGAGAGGGAAGAATGATTCAGAGCATTGAAGGAAGACAGATGACCATGTTTACACGAACATGCCCAACATCAGTGCGTGCTTTTGAGATCAACAATGTTTGGTGGCCTTAATGTTTATAGTTATGCCACTGAGTGCCCCAAGTACAGAAAGGAAAAGTGTTTGCAAAATGCCTTTTTTTTCTGTATCTATGATATAATCGATGTTCTTGTGTTTTACCCAAAATCTCTGAAACAGTACACAAAGATTTGAATTTCAGATGAAGGATATTTGAGTTCATGATCTGGTCTTACATATTGTTAGAGATTAGAATGACTTGTATTTAATCCCACACTACTGTAATCGTCTTATGGTATGTGTTGGCATTGTAAATTTTGGAGAAGGATGAAATCAAACAAACATCTAACGCATTCAATTTTAAAATTTTCTTGAAATTTGACAGTTTCTAATTTCATTATTGGTTGCGGATTAAACAAATAGAAATTTAGAATGATTGATTTTGATTTTCTAATGTTATATTACATAATAACTGCCACGTCTCCTTTCCTACGTTACTCCTGCCTCTGCTGGTCATGGCAATAAGTGTCAGCTTTTTAGGAGTTTCAAAGTAGATTTAAACGCATCTTCAAAAGCTGTTTCTAGGATTTGTTTATGATTGTATGATTGAAACAAACGACTTATTGCTGCCTGTAGATTGACAACTCATTATTTTTTTTGAAGTCAAATTCACGGTTATGTTAGTAACGCTCAATTTTGAGCAGTTTTTTTAATTGTGATGTAATTTGTATTTGGAGTTTCTTTTTATTAAGTTGACTATTTTATATACATATTTTAATTATGTGAATAAGTTTTCAATTAAATTATAAAGAATAATTAACTAAAGTAGTTGTTTTGGTTTTGTGGGTTATGTTTTTATTTGAGATTGTTTTTTTTTTTTTTTGTCAATTCTAAAAATTAGTAGAAATGATTATGATTATTGGATATTAAGAAAATGATATTTTTTTAAGAGCAAATGATCTAGGAGAGGTTTTAAAAAATTGTTATGAATAGCCTACACATTGGACCAATATTGCAGTGAGTGATAGAGCAATTAAGAAGGAAGTTGAGAAGAACTATCAAGCATTATTTCTTACTTAGACAATTCTAGATAAGAGTTTGTTTTCAAGAATTTTATTGTTGTGACTCCTCACAGGATAGTTGTTATTTTTGTCAAGTTGAGCACATTTCTTTGTTGAATCTTGTTGAGTCACATTGCACTTTTGAGCCCTCTCTCAAATGTGACAACTTGCTTTGATGTTTTTACTTCGATGGTCTTTTGTTGAATTTTTCTTTGGTTGACTTGGTGAATGTTGTTGCAAATTACAACTATTGTTCATGATTCGCCTTTTACTTTGTTGCACTTTATAACCATGTTACTATTGGTTGCCATGTCACATTTTGGTTCTTTGTTGCATTTGTAATTATATTGCAATCCCTTTGCAGTGTCACATGTGGTATTGTAAGTCTAGTTTCACATGTTGCATGTCAAGTAACGTCACAAAACAATTCAATTTTTGGATATTAATTTTCAATAATTTAATTGCTTCAAATTTACATTATCATTTTTAATAAATTTTAAAAGTTAAAATTTAGAATTTTTTTTTGAATTATAAATGGTTTCAAATGTTTATAATTAAATATTAAATTATTTTAATACAATATTTAATCAATTTGTTTTTTCAATCAAAATTAGAATGTAATGATTAATCATCTATTTTGATATTTAATATTTGAAATTTAAATTTATGTATTTTAAATGTTTCCTTGCTTGGTTTTTGTAGTTTGAAATGAGAAGCTACAAATCATCACACAAACTCCAAAATATAATTGAGAGTCATCACAAATTTTTGTAGTTGTAAGTTGCAAGTTGTAATTTTTTATAAACTTATAACTAACTACAAGTTGTAAATAATCTCTAATTCCCAAATTACAAAGTGTTCATATTTTCCTAAAACTTGATATACTTTTTCAATACAAATTTTAAAAATATACGTCATCCCTAGATTGCATATAAGAATATGCAAAAATATTTCCCAACCCCAAATCCCCTAGAAAGGTATTAAATGGTTGCAATGAGAGTTTAAATGTTCAAATATGTTCATGTACATGCAATTGTGGGTTTTGGAGATGAAAGTCCAAGTTTTCAAAAATATTTGTCCATGTCACCATGCTTGCATCACAATAGATTGGTGTTTGAAATATTTTAAGGGCTGACTTGGACTTTCCTACATAATTACATATAACAGTACTTGTTGTAAATTGTAAAATACAAACATAAACTAAGAAGTGCATAAAAACTTTGAATCTTGAATTCAAAATTTATGCTTCGTTGAAAAAATGCAATTTAAAATATGAACTACAAATTACATAGTGGCCTTAGAGCTCAAAATGCAAGTAACTCAAACAATCACATGAGTAAATGAAGCATTAATTTTACATAAAATATATTTTTAAAAATATCTAAACAAATGTAAATGGCATGTGTAAAGCTAAATCTTCAACCTCTACTATTATTGTCCATGAGTAGGACAAAATAGTAGCTTCCAAGAACATCTATTGACCCATAATAGAATAATTTTTATCATATTATAGATGGAAATATATGGATCGTTGAATTTATCTAGGGCACGTGACTTGTTTTGCATATTTTCTCAAATAAATTCATGACCATGGATAGAGAATGCAAATTGTGTGATAAAATTCTCAAAATAAATGAGCTTTCAATGAGTATCATGATTATAGTATACATTCAAAATAGAATTGTTTAAAATATTTTATAAACATATAAGAAAATACAACTACCAAGTTGAAGTTGAAATTACTAAGTTAGTATTATTTATGCCTCTTTGCCAAAATGGGAGGAACTTTGAATAGGTTATAGACATCTATCAAAGAGTAGTGAGAGGGATTTACATTGTATATTATAATTGGAAAGACTATTATAGACTTATTTTCTAAATCTATAGAGATGATGTCTATACAAATATTATTTCATGCTCTTTTCATAGTATATTATTTCATCTATACTAGTTTCATTTCTTTCTTGCGATCCTCATTATTTGGTATAATAAATGCAACAAATCACCTCCAAAGTTTCTCTATTTTCTAAAAATATATACATGAAGTTTAGTTATTTGATAAGGGGTGATCCTACAATAGTGGTTTACAATTTTTGGTCAAACTAGTCACTGAAATATTTTTTTTTAACTAAATCTTCACTTTTGGGCACTTATAGCTGCTAAACCGTGAGGAATTTGAAGATGATGCAAGCTATATTTTTTTGACATTTTGTTTGTAGATTCTAAATATATTTTTTTCAAAATTTTTGGAATTATTTTGCACTTCTTTATCCATCTCCCTCGAAAACTAGTTTTTTTTTTTCAAAAAACAACATTTTTAAAAAGTGACGCTCACCGTATAACACAACTCTTTTTTTCCATGAAGGATAAAATTCTAATTATTTCAAATTTAGATTTGTAACTCTGATATCTAGTGCTTCCACCTAGTTGGATAGTTTTTTATTGAATATTTTTTCTTTAATCAGGTTTCAAAGTCAAACCAATTACAATTCAGACATAGCGCGATTGTATAATGCACAACTTTTTTTGTATGTATCAAAATTCTTTTTTTTTGTTTGATCAAGGACTTGAATATCTGGTGCACTCATTTTTTTCAATTTTTTTGTTTGATAATCTACTCTTTTTCCACATGTGTAGAACATAGAGATTATTTTTTGGTGAAAAACCTATGTTTAATAAAACTAAAAAAATAAATACATAATAAAACCAAAACATATTAAAATTATATTCATTAGATAGCTCGTTCTGATGACTACCTGATTCTAGTTGGGTTTGTGAAGTATCCACCATTTTCATCTTCAATCCAAGCTCCGAAGTGCAAAAATTTAGATTTTTTTTTGTGTCTGAGGGGGATAATGAGGGATAAGGGGGGTTTGAATGAACCCTTAGGGGTTTGCTCAAACTAGGGTTCTCTCAAACCCTGGTTTGAGTGAACCACCTTTATATGTGCATTTTATTTTATTTTTTGGATGGGAAACAAGGGGAAATAATTAAATGGGTTCACTCTAACCTTGGTTTGAGCAAACCCCTTATGGGTTTGCTTGAACCTCTAGGTTCATTCAAACCCCTCAAACCAAAATTTTTGCCATGGGGTCATTTTTTGGTTAGTTTTGGATTTCATCCATCAAATTGTAAACCACTATTGTGGCTTCACCCTAAGGAAATTTTGTTTCAAGCTTTGGATTTGGATACAAAATATAGTATTCCTCCTCTCATAGGGACCAATATTGAAAATGGAGGGACAAATTCTTCTCCTTCATGCTAGGTATGAAAATCGTCTCGCAAAGCTACATTTTTTTCACACCAAAAATAAAGTTTATATTCTTTAGAGAAAGTGAACATTTTAGCACTAGAGAACTATTAAGCAAAGAAATAGATGATTTCTATGATACAAAAATGGTTCCTAAAGATTCATTTGGTTAAGATAATGTGTGTCCAAAAAAGGATTTATTTGGGTAAGTAGAAATCAAGAATTCTATTGATGCTCATTGCGAGGAAGATATTATTTGTAATTTGATAATAGTTTGGAGTCACAAAAAATAGAAGGTTGGAAAGGAGTTGAATACAAAGATTCAACCTATGAAAATTTTCATTTAAAGGTATTTTTAAATCATTTTGTGAGTTTATGGAGGGAAGGATTGTAATGCTTTCCATGAAACCTTAGAGGAAAAAAAATATCACACCTAGAATGAGACCAATTTTTTTTAAGTGCTATATTCACACCATTGCAAATGAAACATTAACACAAATCTAACCTAAGCCCTCTAAGGTCTATGACTACATTACTCAATTCCTATAAGCTAAATGAAAAAGAACTAAAAGTCATCACATTAATTAAATTCCATCTTCAATAAGAACTTGAACATTTAACCATCACATTTACAAGATCAATTACTACGAGGTAACCATTACATGATTAATAATATAATAACATCAAGGATCATAAAATTGTCAAAAAAATTCATTACAATCACCATTACAACAAAGAGTTTACATATAGTTATAATAATTACATCATTACATTTAAACATTATAATGACAATGCCTCCTCATAAACAGGTGAGGAGAGTACATCAGGAGAATAATACACTATACAATTGAACTATAGTACCATACAATTACATAAAGATATTCCACATGAACTGGGACTGTGCTGAAGTCTTCAAATCCAGGAGCAACCACCATGAGCACAAATAAGTGAGGGAACCCAATGGAGTGCAAACCACTTTCCACCCAACCATGTGGAACTTGAAGGTCCACCCCCATGCTAGGAGATAGCATTAAGGTCCCACCACAAAATTCAAGAGACATATGATGACACATAAGCTAACATGAATCTAATGTACAAATACCATACAACAACACATGAAAATGACACCACTTCCAGAGGAGAAAAATCAAGGGAATCATAAGGAAAGGGAATACTAGGTTGCAGTAGGAGGAGTGTTTATGGGTTACCTTGGCATAACCTTCCTAGGCTACTAGACTACCTGGCCACCTCTATCGACTGTCAGAACCCCATGCATGCTATGTAGGATCAACATACCTTCCAGTCAGACCAAGTAGTTGATCTTTCCATTCCAGGGCTTCTCATCTCACCTCAAGCCTAAACAAGTGCTTGAGCCATGAGAGAGGCTTCCATTATCTTTATTTAGTGTGAGAACTACCCAAATCCCTTAATTATTATTAATGTTTTCTCTTGATTATGAAACTCTCAATGAGTTACCCTGGCACCCCTTGTGCGCTAGACCCCCATTGAGAGCTAATCCCTTACTAACAACTAGGAGACCCCAAAGAAATCAAAAGAACAAAGCCAACGTGCATAATCACAAAATCTCATTATCGTACACAACAAAGCAAGGCATGACCTTTCCCGCATTCAAATTCTCATCATGATGGCGAATACACTATGCAAGGCCAATCATCATCATATACTCATTCAATACTAAACAGTCATCTCAAGGTTAATAGAGAACTCCATGAGAAAGACAATTTTCCCCAAGCCTTTAGAAGACTCCAATATCCACATCACAATAATATAGATAATGAACAAAAATCACAAATATCCCATTTCCATTATTCACAAACTTGTTCATACAATGACTCAATTTAAGAACTCAATCAAAGCATGCAAAATAAGTTTACAATATAGTTTTTATATTTTCAAGTATACATCAATAGTGCATCCATAGAAGACATCACTTACTTTGAAATAGAACACATTATTCCAACATAAAACCAACTGACAACACAACCATGCAAACGATATTTACACTTAACATCTTACTCACTGACTTAATTGCTTAATATCAACACTCCTCGCCAATTTAAACATCATACCATACCACTGCTTAAATCAAACTCCCAACAAACAAGCAATTAAGAATCAACTTCACAAGGAGCAATAACCAAAATATCACTTGATACCAAACTTCAACACAAGGTTCCATATGACCAATCAACACACAATGTATTAAGAAAATATAACTTCTATCTAAAACATTATATTATCTAAACCTTTTCTTTTTATCAATAATTCACTTACTAGTTATATATATAATTAAATCTATTCATCTATATACTCGTACTGTATCATGTTTAACAAAAAAGAATGAATTCCTTTCTATTATTGTATAATTTTATATTCTTATACCGTTACACTAATACTCAGATATACATCTAACATTCCCACCTTTCATTACATCTATCATTTTCTTTTCTACTCATACAATTTATGTACTATCATACTGTGTTTCCGAACTCTATTTCACTTTCAATCATATAATTTTACTACTTAATATGTATTTTGATTCTTCTACTTGCTACTGTCATAATTCGTAGGCGTTTCCTCAAGCTTGATCCATCAAGCTAACTTCTAAATGGCCCGATATGACTGCATACAAGGGCGACATTATTCATAAAGAAATCTGGGCAATACCAAGTGGAATAATTGATCATAAGATCCGACCATTAACTAGTACAAACCTTTCTTTTCTTATGGGAAATGTTGGTGACCCTGAATGAGACAAACCCAAACCAAGCAAACCGGATAGAATCAATACGCGTTGTTGATTCCTTTAGACTAAAATAAAAGAATAATGTCAACAATAACAGGGTGCGCATATTTAAGGTTTGCTGAGAAGGCTTAAATACTGTCTAGAAGAATAGAATGCTTACCTAATATGTCTAAGCAGGGGTGTTGCTTGGTGATCTTGTGAGGGGTTTAAAACATAAAAATATCGTATGCTCATATACTCTTATATATATGTAAAGCGATAATCATTAAACTAAACATAAGACTATCAATTTTGAAGGAAATTGATGCCTTTCTTTATGCATGTAATAGCAAATAAAAAGCCAAGAATTAAGCTATATCCAAGAGGTGTAGCAAGGAAAGATTCGCTAAGAGGGAATAATGGCATGAAAGAGCAATTATTTGGTTGAAGACATAACAACCAAATCTATGAATGTAAGTGGTGTATTAAAATAGCAGCTGTATGCATTATCATCATGTGTTTCGCTCAGGCGTTACTAACACTTAATACACATTTTAATCTAAATACCATATCCAATAACGTCAATTTCTCTCGGCTTCAACTGAACGAAGGTAATTGATAAAGGCTTGAAATGTTAAGCGGACCAAGGGAATTAAATAATCTGTTCGTTGTCCTCAACTTCTTCACTTGAACAATCTGTTCATTGATGGCATCAAAGAAGACACACATACAAGCTTCCTCTAAGTTTGAGATGGTTACGGTTGCAAAAATGTGAGAAGCCATTTCCCTTCAATCTTGTAGATAACATTTTGGCTTTGATAATAATGCAAGTAGACGACAATCTCCATGTTGGATGGAATAGAGACTTATCTGAGGTTATGGTTTAAGTAGTGATACAATTCTACAGTCATCAGTAAATATGCAGGCCTACATGTAAATGCGTATATATGTTTATATAGCCCTACATGCGACCTTCAACATTGAGGAGAACAAAAGTACAAGGCTATTAAGACATAATGTCTGAGGTGAAATGAACCTAACTTTTTTGATTCACAAAGGAGAGGGTTAGATCATAAGTCAACATAGGAGAGACGACTATAGGCCAACCCATTCAGTTAGTCTACGATGGCTCTATGCAGATATAAAATTTATTTAGGGAGATCCCACTAATCCAACAACAAAGAAATGACACTATGATATATCGTACCATTAGCTCTAAGAAAGGAATGAATTCATGAAGGCAACAATTGAATGCAACAGAGGATATTGCCTATCCAATGAATGGAAAATATAGAGCAAGCGTCAAAATAACAAAGTACACAAAAAGGAAAGGAAATGAATATTCACATTACTAGTATTGTAATTCTTTTCTTTTATTCAAAAAAAGCTTAATTTGAGATGAAAATAGGAAAATCATGGAAACTTGGATTGAGGGTTATCCCACAATACTGGCATACAATTTTTAGTCAAACTGGACACTAAACTAATTTTGTCTAACTAAATATTCACTTTCAGGAACCTATAGCGGCTAAACCATGTGGAATTCAAAGATGATGCAAACTAGTGGTTTGTGACATTTTTTCTGTAGATTCTAAATATTTTTTTTTTCTAAATTTTTGGAATCAAATTGTACTTTTTTTTCCATCTCCTTTGAAAACTATTTTTTTTTCAATAAACACTATTTTTAAGGAGTGATGCTCACCATATAACACAACTTTTTTTTTATTAAGGATAAATTCTATTTTTTTTGAATTTAGATTTGTAACTACAATATGTAGTGCTTCCAATTGGTTTCATAGTTTTTTTATTGAATATTTTTTTCTTAATCAAGTTTTGAAGTCAAACCAATTACAATTTAGACATTGGCACACTGTATAACACAACTTTTTTTTGTATGTATTGAAATTCAATATTTTTTATATTGGGTCAATGACATCAATATCTGGTGCACTCATATTTTTCAATTACTTTTTTTGATAATATTCTATTTTTCCACATGTGTAGAACATAGAGCTTGATTTTCGGTGAAAAACCTACATTCACAAGAAATAAAAAATAAATATAATAATAAAATAAAATTTATTTAAAATTATACTTTTTTGGAAGCTTATAATAAGGACTACATACTTTAAAAAAAATAAAATTAAAATGAATTTATTTGATCCCCGAAAAGGTAAATCAAAAGTGGTTTTTTATCAGCATTTTAATAGGTGTAAAAGAGACTCCGTTATAGGTATGCTTTAAAAGTATGGGGGTTCTATCCAAGGGGGTTTGATCTAAGGTAGTTTGATCAAACTCTCTTCAATTAGAATGCTTTAAATGGAACTATTTAAGGCTTAAATCGTTATATTTTCTAAAAATATGTGATTTTAGTAAAAATTAGAATCTCCCAGAAATTGTAAACCCACTTTGTGGGATCACCCTTGATTCTGTTGAATAAGCTA
Source organism: Sequoia sempervirens (assembly GCA_007258455.2). Taxonomy (NCBI): domain Eukaryota; kingdom Viridiplantae; phylum Streptophyta; class Pinopsida; order Cupressales; family Cupressaceae; genus Sequoia; species Sequoia sempervirens. Next base: position 134,870,896 of record VDFB02000017.1, read on the forward strand.
AAGGTTGGTGTTGAGCCCACTACTCCCAGCTCGCAACTTCTACACTCTTCAACAAATTGACAATTTCAGTAGAAACCCCAATTCTAGAAAACCCCCAAAATCTAGAGTCAAAACTTTTCAAGAACCAAAAAAGCTCCAAGAACATTATTAAATTATTCACGAAAGAATACCAGAATTAGTTTTGCATCTGAGAAAAATAATCCCATTGCGCCTATGCAGTTAACTCCACTTCTTTATTTATTAACCAATTCCTTAACTGATGCAACATAAATCTCCTATTTAAAATTCATTTATCTTATCTAGACACCCAAAAATTGCTTACCTCTCTTCAACAGGATAATTAATAGTAAATATCTTTTTTTTAAAAAAATTTCACCATTCACAACTTGTAATTTACTCACATACAACTAACTATTAATTATATTTAATTGATTAATTTAATTTCTCATAAAATTTACCTACACAATTATTTAATTTAATATATTTATTTTAATTTATTCTTCAAACATATAAAAACTTCTATTAAATTATTATAAAGTCTGTTAAATCTAATGATCCCTAGTTAATGAAACAATCCAACAAAGGCACTCATCAATCACATTACTCAGAACATGCTATCAAGTAATTAACTTGAATGGACAAACCAAGCCTCATATGACAACATGGTTAGGACAAAGCACAAAGGGGCATTACATCCTCTCCCCCTAAGATCTAACTTACTCCTAGAAGTCATGAGGTTTGAATACATCATACAAATATATGAGCACATCCAAATATCAAGTAACTAATATCAAACAAAGGCATAAAAACAAACATTACTCCAAGACCATACTCTCAAACCAAAATAGACTATATATCAAAATGGGAATAAAATGACAACCACAATGACAACACAACTTGAATTGACCTTACAGATGGGATGCATCATTAGACACTCATCCTCAATGAGGATGTTGTTTCAATGTGGGGGACCCTGATACTACCTTTGAATCAAAAAACTCTATTAGAATTTATGGCACACTCAAACCTGGCAATCTAGGTGGAGTCAATGCTTGGTACTTGCAACCTACAACAAATCACATGGTCGAACATGTGCATAGAGATAATAGTCAATTACAACATGAAGGGAAAATTGCAGTGTCACAGGGCACTCGCAAGCGAGTGATGCGACCCTGTTCCCCTTCACCAATACCTCCAAACACAATAATAAATATTAAATTATGATAAATATACATCCAATCACATAATATTCATATCCATGATAACTCACATAAGCAATTTATCTGATCTACTAAGCATAATGTAAACACAAAGCATTCACTATAGTAGTGTCATCAAATATCATCATAACTATGCATCAAAGTGTCACCATATCTAAGTATCATCAAAAAGTGTCAAAATATTCAAGTGTAATCCATGTAGCAATCCAAAACCAAAAGGAAAAACTAAGAGGCTTCCCCCCCCAAGACGAGCATGGGACACATGGGCCCTTATTACAATGAGGTTCATTTTATCTTATCCAGTTTCTTCATCTTTAGAGAGAGGACATTCCTCAAGATCCCTATTAGAATCCACCTCAATTTTCATAGAAGAGGAGAGTTGAGTTCGCAGGATCTCTTTTTCTTCCTTAGATAATGGGGGTGCATTTCATCCACACCCAAGAGGCCAATCCTTGACTGCAGAAGGTTTCTTACTCTTGAGAATTGGCTTCATTTCCACAATTTTCTTGTCCTTCGTTAACTTAAGACACGTGAGGATTTGGCCTAATGTCTCCTCACCAGGATCCCTCTCTTGATTAGTTTGAGAATCTAGTTTTTCCTCATGTTTGGACTCATGGGAACTCTAGGGAGGGGTATCTTGGTGGTTGACCCCACAACCTCCACCACAACCTTCCCCACATCCCCAACCTCGACCTTGACATCTTCCTCTAAGAATTTTCCTTCACATCATCAACAAAAGATAAATGATAGGTATAATATGAGAATGACAGAAGGGAAAAGAAAAAATCCAAATTTCAAAACTTCATATTGACCATTAGCACACATAGACTCACATCGCTAACCTACACAAGGTTCAGGATGCATTTTTGATAGAAAGAATATTAGTGCATTGTGCACTAACCGAGGGTCCTATCCTTTCCATTGGTTTCTACACCATTTGACCAACACTACTTAAGGTCAATTCTTGGGTTACTAAACAAAGACAATAGGAGGGAGAAAACATACACTTAAGAGCACACACAACAAGGACAACATAATGGGCTCATGATGTATCTAGAGCACCCAATGTATGAACCTAGGCTCTGATACCATGTGTAACACCCTGCCATGAAATCTTAGAGGACAACACACTATCACACCTAGAATGAGACCATTTTTTTTTAAAGTGCTATATTCACACCATTGTGAATGAAACATTAACAAAAATCTAACCTAAGCCCTCTAAGGTCTGTGACTACGTTACTTAATTCCCATAATCTAAACAAACAAGAATTGAAAGTCATCACAATAATTAAATCCCATCTTCAATAGGAAAGAACGTTTAACCATCACATTTACAAGATCAATTACTATGAGGTAACCATTACATGATAAATTATATAATAACATAAAGGATCATAAAATTGTCAACATTCATTACACTCACCATTACAATAGAGAGTTTACATATAGTTACAATAATTACATCATTACATTTAAACATTGGAATGATAGTGCCTCCTCATAAACAAGTGAGGAGAGTACATCAGGAGAATAATACATGATACAATTGAACTACATTACCATACAATTACATGAAGATACTCCACATGAACTAGGACTGTGTTGAAGTCTTCAAATCCAAGAGCAATCACCATGAGTACAAACAAGTGAGGGAACCCAATGGAGTGCAAAGCACATTCCACCCAACCATGTGGAACATGAAGGTCCACCCCTTGTGCTAGGAGATATCATTAAGGTCCCACCACAAAATTCAAGAGATAGATGATGACATAGAAGCTAACATGACTCCAATGTACAAATACCATACACCAACACATGAAAATGACACCACTTCCAGAGGCACAAACATCAAGGGAGTCATAAGGCAAGGGAACACTAGGTTTCCATAGGAGGAGTTTCATCACATAGGTTGCTATGGGTTACCTTGGTGTAACCTTCCTAGGCTACTGGAATACCTAGCCACCTCTACCGACCATCGGACCCCCATGCATGCTATGTGAGATCAACATACCTTCTAGTCAAACCAAGTAGTCAATCTTGCCAGTCCAAGCCTTCCCGTCTCACCTCAATCCTAAACAAGCACTTGAGCCTTAAGAGAGGCATCCATTATCTTTATTTAGTGTGAGAATTACCCAAATCCCCTAATTAATTATTAATGTTTTCACTTGATTATGAAACTCTTAATGAGTTACCTTGATGCTTATTTGTGCACTAGACCCCCATTAAAAGCCACTCCCTTACTAATAACTAGGATACACCAAATAAATCGAAAGAACAAGGCCAATGTGCATAATCACAAAATCTCATTATCATACACAACAAAGCAAGGAATGACCCTTCCCGCATTCAAATTACCATCATGATGGCGAATACACTGTGCAAAGCCAAACATTACCATATACTTATTCAACACTAAACAATCATCTTAAGGTTAACAAAGAACTCCATTAGAAAGACGATTCTCCCCAAGACTTTGGAAGACTCCAATATCCACATCACAATAATATAGATAATGAACAAAACTCACTAATATCCCATTTCCATTATTCACAAACTTGTTCATACAATGACTCAATTCAAGAATATAATCAAAGCATGAAAAATAAGTTTACAATGCAGTTTTTATATTTTCAAGTATACATCAATAGTGCATCCATAGAAGACATCACTTACTTTGAAATACAACACATTATTCCAACAGGAAACCAACTGGCAACACAACCATGCAAATGGTATTTCCACTTAACATCTTACTCACTGACTTAATCACTTAATCTCAACAATCCTCACTAATTTAACCATCGTACCATGCCACTATTTAATTCAAACTCCCAATAGACAAGCAATTAAGAATCAACTTCACAAGGAGCAATAACCAAAATATCACTTGATACCAAACTTCAACATAAGGTTCCATATGACCAATCGACACACAATGTATTAAGAAAATATAACTTCTATCTACAAAATTATATTATTTTAGAAACCTTTTCTTTTTATTAATAATTCACTTACTAGTTATATATATATTATTAAGTCTATTAATCTATATACTCGTACTGTACCATGTTTACAATATAATTTGAAATTCCTTTTTATTATAGTATAATTTTATATTCTCATACCATTACACTACAACTCAGATATGCATCTAGCATTCCCACCTTTCATTACATCTACCATTTTCTTTTCTATGCTCATACTATTTATGTACTATCATACTTTGTTTCTGAAATCTATTTCACTTTCAATCATATCATTTTACTGCTTAATATGTATTTTGATTTCTTCTACTTGTTACCATCATAATTGATAGGCATTTCTTCAAGCTTGGTCCATTAAAATAACTTCTAAATGGCCCAATATGACTACATACGAGGGCGACATTGTTCATAGAGAGAAATCTGGGCAATACCAAGTGGAATAATTGATCATAAGACTCGGCCATTAACTGGTACAAACCTTGTTTGTCTTATGGGAAATGTTGGTGACCTTGAATAAGACAAACCCAAACCAAGAAAATCGGATAGAATCAATACACATTGCTAGTTCCTTTAGACTAAAATAAAAGAATAATATCAACAATTTAATGGGGTGTGCATAGATAAGGTTTGCTAAGGAGGCTTAAATACTATCTATCAGAATATAATGCTTACCTAATATGTCTAAGCAAGGGTGGCACTTGGTGATCTTGTGAGGGGTTTAAAACATAAAAATATCGTATGCTCATATGATCTTATATATAAGTAAAGTGATAATGATTAAAGTAAACAAAAGACTGTCAGTTTTGAAGGAAATTAACGCCTTACTTTATGCATGTAATAGCAAAGAAAAATCCAAGAACTAAGCTATATCCAAGAGGTGTAGCAAGAAAAGATTCACCAAGAGGGAATAACGACATGAAAGAGCAATTATTTGGTTGAAGACATAACAACTGAATCTATGAATGTAAGTGGTGTATTAAAATAGCAGCTACATGCATTATCAAATACATTTCGGTCAGGTCTTACTAACACTTAATACACATTTTCATCTAAATACCATATCCAATAACATCAATTTATCTCGGCTTCGACTAAATGAAGGTGTAGACACGTAAAATATATTGATTGACATTGTGCACTTGATCCTGATTAACTAACATTGTTTCATTTTGAATCACCTCTTCAACTTATCATCACTATTCATCCCTTAATTAAATAAATAATCATTTATCTAATTAAGTCATCATCTCTTGTTAATTAAATAAATCAATTTTATTTAATCTCTAAGTAATTTTATTAAATTAAATCAATCTTTATCCAACATCATCCCTCTTTAGTTAAATAAATCAAAATATTTATTTAATTAAATCTAAATATTATTCCTCTCTTTTTGATTTAAATTAATCCAAAAATCTAAGTCAAAAGTCAAAATCAGTTAATCTCCTTTAAATTGTTCAAATCCTGATTAATTTAATCGTAATCACTCAAATCCTCTAGATTTTGCAACTTGCATATGAAAATCAATTTAATTGATTTATAAGTCATCTATTTTTATTTTAAAAGGCATCCAAGTGGGAATATTCCTCAAATTTGAAATCTCCCCCCCAAAAGGACTTGTCCCTTTCAACAAATAATTTAAAATCTTACATGTCCTTTTCTTGAGCCATGTGCATGTGCTTCACCTTTCAACTCATTCTTCAAGCCATATTTTGAATTTGAATCTTCCCCCTCTTTGCACATTCTTCAAAATGTGCTTATTCCTCAACCATTCACATGATGATATGTGGCTTCTTCTCATTTGTTGAAAATTAATCCCACATTGCTCTATTTTGAACATTCATCAATCTTCTCATTCTATAAATGAAGAGCCCATCTCCTCATTTCATCATTCACAATTTGAGTAAACTTACTCTACTCAAATCCATATCAATTTATCATAAATTTCATCCAAACATAGTTAGGTTTTATGCAGATTTTCATCTTGGAGCATACATCAAGCATTAACAAAGTGGATCACTCTTCATCACATATCAACTTTGCATCATTGGAGTTGGGAAAGGGTCAATTTTCACATCAAATTGGCACCGATTCCCTCAAGAGATTAGGAGTTTGTTGGATTTAGAATAGATTTTGATATGCTTTCAAGTTTCATTGTGTTCTTCCTTTCATTTTTTATCTCTTTTGCTATTCAAATTAATTTCTTGAGGAATCCTTATTCTTGCTTGCATTTGATCTCCTAATGTATTCATTTGTTGTGTTTTGTAAGTATTTGGATTAGGGTTCACATTTTGGTGCTAGAAGGAGGGCAATAATTACAAATCTAACACATTTCTTTTATAAAATTTCGCTATTTTTTGACAGTACTATTCATTAATCCCCTTTTTCTTAGTGCATCTGATCACTATTTTAGTGCTTTTAGAGTCAGTTTTAAAATGACCATATCTTGGTCATACAAAGGTCTTTTTTGATATATATATTTTTTAAATGGGGTAGAATTTCATAAGCTATCTAATGGTGTAGGTTTTTATTAACTATTAATGAGTTAAAATTTTCAAATTTTCATCTAAAGTCAAAACACATGATAACTTGGCCTAAGTTTTAGGGTTTTTTGGTTAATGATTCATCTAACCCCTATAGTCTTTTGTTTCTTGATCTCATATAACATTTTTATCACTTTTGTAGGTTAGGAAATCAAAAAGGGGAGAAGAAAAAGAAAAAGAAAAAGCAAAGCTTCTTATTACATCATTTCTCTATAGTATCAAGTGTCTTTAGACACTCTTGGAAGCAATTATAATTCCAAGTTTAAAGGATTGTATCACTTCAAGCTTTT